>CM074734.1:145045838-145645838 GCA_037367245.1 Phrynocephalus guinanensis
AGCCCTGAACGGTTTGGGACCTTCCTATCTGTCAGAGCAGCTCCTAACCCAGAGCTTTACCCGTGTCACTTGTTCATCGCAGGCAGGTCACCTGAGGGTGCCAACACCAAGGGAGGCCTACAAGTCAACAACAAGGAACCGGGCCTTCTCGATGGTAGCTCCTAGACTCTGGAACCAACTCCCCTTGGAGATCTGCCAAGCCCCCTCGTTGTTGATCTTTAAGACAAGATTAAAGACTTGGTTATTTCAACCTGCTTTTCCTGGTTATTAACTGTTATGTGGCCTTATTGATTTAGTGATCTAATCTTGTCTGCCATGAACTTATCTTATTTACCTTTGATTTTTATGAGTGTTTTTGTTTTATCTAGATTATCTAGATCCTTTTCAATCAGGTTTCAGACGAGGCTATGGGACAGAAACTGCCCTGGTCGCCTTGGTGGATGACCTACGCCGGGGACTAGAGAGGGGGAGTGCATCCCTGTTGGTCCTGCTGGACCTCTCAGCGGCTTTCGACACCATCGACCATGGTGTCCTTCTGGGCTGATTGGCCGAGTTGGGAGTTGGAGGCACTGTTCTGCAGTGGTTCCGCTCCTACTTGGAGAATCGGTTCCAGATGGTGGTACTGGGGGATGCCTGTTCGGCACCCTGGCCCTTGAAGTGTGGGGTGCCACAGGGCTCTCTATTCTGTCCCCCATGCTATTTAACATGTACATGAAACCGCTGGGAGAGGTCATCCGGGGATTTGGAGTTGGGTGCCTTCAATATGCTGATGACACCCAGTTATATCTCTCCTTTCCCCCAGATTCCAGGGGGGCAGTGGAAGTCCTAGAGCGCTGTCTGGAGTCGGTGGGGATCTGGATGAGGGCTAACAAGCTGAAAAAGCTGAAATTAAATCCGAACAAGACAGAGGTTCTCCTGGTTCGGAAATCTTCGATGCAGGTGCTGGAATATCGTCCTGCTCTGAACAGGGTTGCACTCCCTCTGAAGGAGCAGGTCCGCAGCGTGGGGGTCCTCCTGGATTCAGAGCTGCTCCTGGATTCCCAGGTAGTGGCTGTGGCCAGGAGGGCCTTTGTCCAGCTTCGGCTGGTGCACCAGCTGTGGCCGTACTTGGATCGTGCAGACCTGGCCACGGTGATCCATGCCATGGTGACATCAAGATTAGACTATTGCAACGCGCTCTATGTGGGGCTGCCCTTGAAGACGGTTCGGAAACTACAATTGGTACAGAATGCGGCAGCCCGGGTGGTTACTGGAGCTCGGCGGTACAACTCTGTCGGGCCACTTCTCCAGGGACTACATTGGCTGCCCATTCGTTTCCAGGCCCAATTCAAGGTGCTGGTTATGACCTTTAAAGCCCTATACAGCTCAGGACCAGGTTATCTGAGAGACTGCCTTCTTCCATATAATTTGGTCCGCCCCCTTCAGTCATCGGAGAAGGCCCTTCTACGAGTACCGCCACCCAAGGAAGTGCGAGGGGCGGCAGCAAGAAATAGGGTCTTCTCAGTAGTGGCACCGATACTATGGAATTCCCTCCCCTTTGAGTTGAGAACCGCCTCCTCCCTTGAAATATTCAAGCGAGGCCTTAAGACTTATTTATTTAGGCAGGCCTTTTGAGCCTCCAGCCTTCACCAACTTTTATAACATCTTACTTTTTGGTTTCATTGGCTGGGGAACCTTTTAAACTCTGCTGCAGCTACTGTTTTTTAATCTTGTTTTTATTGTATTATACTGTATAGTATTTTTATAGTATTTTATAGGTATTGTATTGTTTTTACATTGTACTGTTTTTATTGTATTTTTATGAATTTGTTGTAAGCCATCTTGGGTTCCTCCGGGGAGAAAGGCAGCATAAAAATAATGTTGTTGTTGTTGTTTTAGTTATGTTTTCATTTGTAGTATTTTTGCTTTTTATTATTTTTGTACCTGTGATCAGTTTATTTTATGTTGTATACTGCCCAGAGTGGCTTTCTGCCAGATGGATGGTAAAAATACTCTAAAATAAATAAATTAAATAAACAAATTTATTATTATTATTATTATTATTATTATTATTATTATTATTATTATTATTATTATTATTATTATTATTATTATTATTATTATTATTATTTCAGCCCTCCCTAAAGTGTTCCATCTTCTGCTCACAAAGTGACCAGTGTGATATACTGGTATATATAAGTTAGGTGTACAGCACTAGGTCTTTTGAGTGCCAGGTTCAAATCCTGCGGTGAGCCCTGCAAACTCACTGGCTCAATTTGGGCTCATCCTGACCTACATCACAGGGGTGTTCAAGGAGAAAAGCAGGGTAAAAATACTCTAAATAAATAAATAAATAAATAAATAATAAATAAAAAAGTTTTAAAAAAGTAAAAATGTGAGGAACACAAATTTTCCTCACTGGAAGTAAATCAAGATAAATGTAACTAAATGCAAACACAAACATCCAGCATTCCACCATCACTACTTCCCTACCAGTTCCTCAGATTTCCTGCCAGCTTCATTTTGCCCTCTGAAAAACAGCCATGTTGGCCCTCTGGACACAGAAAGGCCAGGTAATTTCAAGATTCTGAAGACTGCCAAAGACTTAACTAAAAGCCGTCAGGGATACAAACCATGTTTACTGTACTCTTGGCACCAGTGCAAAATGAAGGGGTGAGTGTCTAACAAGACACAAAGGCACCAGACTAGTAAGGCAGAAAGGGCAGGAGGAAAAGACCGGTCTTGAAACCAGAGGCTATTGTACTGTAGGGCCCACTAGGCAACCTTCATATCAGCTAGGAAGACCTGGGTGGCAAGGATCCTTTTGAAAAGATCCCTGGCCCTTATAGGGAGAGGGACTCTTTTTATCCACATGTTTCCCAGTGGAGTTTTGTCATGAAGAGAGCAGGACCCAGGTTGGGCCCTCAGTCTGAATCTCAGGCTGGGAGGATGGCTCTGGTTGTCGTGAACCCAGCTTTCCCAGTCAGCCTGGTGGCCCGTTTTACTGGCTGCGGTGGCTCTCCCCGGCGGCGGCCCTGCCTCCAAGCCCAAGCCCGGCGCCTGCACTGGGATCCCTTCCCGAGCTCCAGTGACAGCTCTGGACAGGAAGCGCTTGGATTTCCAGGCGCCTGCGAAAGAGTTAAAGTGCCACATTTCGACCGAGCCCTTTGGCAGCCAGGCTGGGGTGGGGCCCGCTCCAAATATGAAACCGCTTAGAAAAGGGGAGCGAGCCAAAAAGCCAGCTCCCATCGGAGGAGGAGGAGGAGGAGGAGGAGGAGGAGGAGGGGCGTGGAAGAGAGAGACGGCAACAGAGGAAGAGGAACGGGTCTCAAAACTGCATCTGCCCCTTCCAAAGTGCTGCGGGTGGGGTGGGGTGGGGTGGGGGCAAGGAGTCCACCCGCCCTCACTCGGGAGCCATGCACGTGCAAATGCAAGATTTTCATTCCTTTTCCCGGTCGTAAACACTTGGCGGGCGATGCCAGGAACAAGAAAGGGAAGGAGGGGAGCGATCTGGCAGCTTGGCAAAGAGGAATGGGAGCGCACCACCCACCGGGGACGCCTTTGGGTGTCTGACAGATTCCCCAACCTCCCACCTCCCAAAGCAGACCTCAGCTCCGGATTCCTCCAGAGCAAACGAAAATAAAAGCACAGCATCGCCTCCTTCCGCACTCCCCGGTTCCGCTGTTTATTTGCACGTCAGGGTGTGCTACACACAAACTTGGGAGGGACCCCTCTCAAGTCCCCCGCCGCCCCTAACACCCCCCCCCCAAGAAGCATGATCCGCTCAAGTTCAAACGAAACCCCAGCTGTCTGGCTTCGGGACGGGTCCTCCCTCTCCTCCCTCCCTTACCTAGCCCCGTCACCTCAAAGCAAGACCCCTCCTCCTTCCACCTTTCCCGATCCCCTCTATGACACACACACACACACACACACACACACACACACACACACACACACACACACACACCCCGACATCCCCGGGCCCACAATCAGGTCGCCCCAAAGAAAAAACTGCCCTCAAAAGGCTGGCGGGGCGCAAAACGCGGCTTGTCCACCAAGACAAAAGAGCCACCAAAACGGGAGGTAGTGCCCGGTCCACCCCACCCCGCCAGCGAGCTTGTGGTGGAAGCCTCCCCACCCAGCCGCAAAGAGAGGGGGGGCTAAAGGCGTGGCAGAGGTTTCAAAAATAATAATGATAATAATAATTTCAGAACTTTGCTCGAAAAACAGAGAAAAGAGGAGGGGGGGGAGTCAAGAGAAGCTATGGAAAGATTCCTCCCGTCTCCTTCCCATTCTTCTACCCCCCACCCCCACACACACACACACACACACACACACACACACACACACTTTTTTTTTGGTTTGGCAACATCAAGAGTTCCAAAGCAGGAAACAGAAAAAGTTGGACAATTGGAACTCGAAGCCACCAATCAGCAAAGCGGCCAACGCACCAAAAGAGCGCCCCCTAGGAGGATGCCCACGCAGAGGCATCCCGTGCGCGACGCCCACGCAAGGTTTTTTTTAAAAATAAATAAATAAATAAATAAATAAATAAATAAAATAGAATGACATAAAGCCCCAACCCCACCCACTTCGGCCAGCACAATTTTTTCCACCCTAACTGCCCCGTTCGCGACGCATCGATCACGCCCAACTCCGGCTCTCTCTCTCTCCCCCCCCCCCGGTCCGGTCCTGTCCTGCCGTCCCGAAACAGATCACAAGGAGCCGCGAAAGTTGGACGGGCGCCGGGCACCTACATTGCAAGCTGGCCGGCTGAGGCCACCCGAAGGGGTCCAAGCCCACGAAGCAAGGGCTGAGGCTCGACTTCCGCAGCATGCAAGCGCTCCGGTTGGTAACATCGTAGAGTTGCCGCGGCGTGACTGCGAACGCCTCCATGCAGTCGTACATCTTTCCCCACCACCGCCGCCGCCCCCGCCACCTCCCGCCGCACTGGGGAGGAAGGAGAGAAGGCGGGGAGGAAATAATAATAATAACAGCAGCAACAATAAAGAAGAATCCACTTAGGATGCAAAAAAAAAAAAGTGGTGGGGCTTTGCGGAGGGCAAGAAAAGTAATGACGGGAACGGCGGCGGCGCTGCTCGCGGTGGTGATGATGATGATGATGATGATCAGGGTGCGTTGAGGATCATTGCGATGGCCCAGGAAGAGATGGAAATGTTGTTCACGGCTTCGCTAAGAAAAGAGGCGGCGGTGCGTGGAAGATGCGTGTGCGTGTGTGTATGTGTGAGCGCGTGTGTTGAGGGGAAGGATCTGGCTCGGCCTCGATCACACGCGCGCGCCCCCGGGTCTCCACGCGTGTCAGGCACGCGGCGCGACCTCAAAGTTAGGCGCTCTGGAAAAAAAAAAGAAATGGAAAAAAAGGGGAGGGGGAAAAGTCCAGGACTCTCCGGCCGCTTTTGACGGACTGCCCTCTTCGGAGGCTATTACCTTGGGGGCGAAAGCAGCTCAGGACTCCCAAGCTTGTGGGTGGGGCTTCGAGATGAAAAGGGGCGGGGTCGTGTAGGAGGAGCACGCCCGTACGCGCGCGCGCGCACACCCACCCACACCCATATGCACACAGATACACACACTCGAGAGCCTGCGCTCCGCAATCCGCACGGGGGGGGGGTAGAACAACACGCCGAAGAGGAGCTAAGAAACGGACACAAACACTGGTTCAGCGGCAGGCACACAACTTGGAAATCACACACACAGACAGACACACACGCGCGCACACACACACGCACGCACAGAGGTAGGCAGGGCTAGTGTGGAGTTGTTGTTTCCGAATGCGTAGAGGTTTCCCCCACCCCACCCTTTCAACTTCTGCGGCTTCTCTCCGACGCTGAACCACGTTGGCACTCAAGCCGCAGGGCGGAAATCTCTCTCTCTCTCTCTCTCTCTCTCTCTCTCACACACACACACACACACCCGAAAGAGTTAAAGGAACTGATTAGTAGTTGATTCCGTGAAACCTGACTGGGAAACGAGTTCCACAGATCGGTTGGTTTCCTGGCGGTGCATCTCGCAACACGGACACATGCACAAGTAGGCAAAACCCGGCGCTTATTGATCAGCGGCAGATTAACTCAAAAGAGAGATTTAAGGTTCCTGTCTTCAGAATTAGAATTAGACGTTTCAGGCAGAAATTAGAATTTCATCCAGAGGCTTACACCAAGCACCAGCTAGTAGGAATGGGCTTCTTTATTCAATCGTTTTCCCCATCGTTTCCCTCCATCCACACCCTCCTCAAAAGGCACTGAGGATAGCACAGGCCATGGAAGTGAGCTGAAATCCATAGTGGCACCTGCAATCCCCCCCCCCAGTCAGTTAACATGAATTATGATGCCATCCCACTGTGGTTTGCTCAACAGAGAGCAACTGTGAAAGGGCCAAGTGGAGGATGGTTAGGCACCACTTCCACTAGCCTGAAGGACTAGGCAGCCAGGGCAGGACACCTGTGTGTGTCTGAGTGACAGAGGGCCTTTTCACACGACCCCTAAGATCCGCTGGTCCCTTAAATTCGGACCAAAGATCTTAGGGGTTCGTTGTCCTTCCTTCCTCCCCACCAGAGAAAGAGGGGGGGAAATGCAGCTCACCTGGAGGAGCTTCCCGGAGCTCTGTTTCTCTTCGGTTTCTCTTCTGTTTCTCTTCTGCTTGCTTTTTTTCCTCCCACCTCTTCTCTTAAAGGGGCAGGAGGCAAAAAAAACACAAGCAGAAGCCAGGAGAGCCCCGCACTGACCAGATTAAATCCGGACCTGGGGATTTTCACCCACCTCAAGCAGGTACAAGAAAGTGCAGCTGGGTCGTGCTTAGGTGGGCGGGGTCGCACTTAATTGTCTGCAAAGTCCGGAGCTGGTGGGAAAACACTTGTAAGGTCCGGACCTTGCAGCCATTTCCTTCCTGCGGAGCTTAGGGGTCGTGTATAAACGCCCAGAGAGAGAGAGAGAGAGAGAGAGAATAATTTTTCATACATAATTCTCCAAACACATGCAACAGGTTTCGGTGGAAGGAAAAAAATGATCCAGACCCAGTTATTCCCAAAGTTCTGCCGTCTTTCCAGTGAACCAAGGTGTTTGGGAGCCACAGGATCTCAGGTCACCTTTGCCCACTGCAAGAGTGCCTCACTTCACAACTTCCTACTATCAACTTCCCTTCTATCAACAACATCGCCGGTTAACACCGTCACACACTTCTGTGGAAATAACCTTGCAATAGAGCTTGCCGCTTTCTTGGACTCACTGAATGGCCCACAATCACAATGGCTACCAGGAGGACCTGTGGAACTGCACTCTACTAGGTAACTTTCCCAAGCTCTGAATTTCAGTGGAAACGGGGGCATCTGAGGCAGATGGACCAAACTCACACCCACACCCAAATGGGAGAGCTACCCAGATCTGTTCAAAGCCACCACCTAAGAAAATTGTGGAAGGGAGCGTCAAGAAAGTCAAGATTTGTCTGTCCACGAATCCACCATCTTGGTCCACATACACACCTTCCTCTCACCTAACCTCAGTCAATGGAGGAAAAAGGTAAATGGTCAAGCCTGCTCCTTCCCCAATGTGGACATACTGTACTGTATAAGTATAAAAGGAATTGGGATTTGAAAGGGGACCTAAAAGAAACAAAAGGAATTGTTATTCTAGATCAAGGAATCTGAAGATAAGGGATGTGATTTCAAACCAAATATTGAATCATTTGTTTCGACAATTGGGACAGTGAAATAGAATGGAGGACAAATCTGTTTCTTAATTGTACATTTATTAGCCGTCATTTCTTGTCCCTGTTACAGAATACAAAATAAGGGCACAACTGTTCTGAATTCCATAAATGTGAGTAAAGAGGTATGTGATATTGTGACAGGACCATGCTGCTGGCTTACAGCTATAACCAGATGCCAAAGGTCACAGCCAAATATTTAAGGTTTCTCACTTTCTCTTTCATTCCCAGTCAGTTTAAAACCCCGAGTGCGGTGGTGCAGTATTCACAGGTACAGCTACAAGCTAGGCACAAGGGGTAAGCACTAATACTTTCCTCCCTGCAATCCTCCCCCCCATCACCACCAACACCAAATCTGTTCCAACCTAAAGGCCAACATTTTGGTTTTGCTCCTTTGGTTCCGGGGCTGAAGCCAGAGTCTGATCAGGAGGACTGAACAGGTGAAACTTTTCACTGTAGAGAGGCACCTGTTAATTCCTGCAGATCAATCCCCTGTGTTAAAAGGCCCAGCTGTTCAAAATTTCAGGGTTGTAGAGGTGGGGATTTAAGGTACTTGCTGCAAAAACACCACCAGATGTTGTGGCACCTTGCTAACGTTTGTTACACCAAACACTTTTAGAGGGGTGTCAATTTCAGTCTGTACTCTGGTGGAGCGAAAACAACCATGGGCCTCATGGAGTCTTAAAAATTTTATCTGGCATAAATGCTGGTGGGCTGCAGTCCACTTCTTCAGACGCATGATGTATAGCCTTAGAAGTCAGACCTTTTTTGTCCACAATTCACCACATATGGTAAAGTGGCATAATCAGAGCCGGCGCGTCCATTAAGGCGAACTAGGCAGTTGCCTAGGGCGCCAAAATGGACAGGGGGCGCTGGCCAGCCTGCTGCCCCCCCCGCCACCGCCACCGCCGCCCCCCCCCGGACCCCCGCCTGCTGCCGCCGCCTGACCCCCTGCCGCCACCACCGCCCGACCCCCCTGCCGCCACCCGACCCCCCGCCGCCACCAGACCCCCCCGCCCCTCGCCTAGGGCGCGAAAAACCCTAGCGCCGGCCCTGGGCATAATGTATATTGTCATGAGCTGCAGTAAAATGTATAGAACTGTAAAGCTGATGGTCAGTTCAGACCAACCCCCTGCCAAGGTAGAAAGCTAAGCATCTCCCCACAGATGGCCATACAGCCTCTGTTTTAAAACCTTACAATGTTATGTGTTGAACAGCTCTAACCCTTAGGAAGTGGTTCAGCCATCAGATGCATTAATCTAAGGAGGGTGGCCCTACTAATTACCTGGAGGTGATTATTGTTTGCCCCAGCTCACAAGCCAGCTTTCCAGTAAGATCCCTCTCCATTTTTCTGTTTTTTGTCTGTCCCTGAAAACGTGCTGTAGAGTTGGATAATCTTATTGAGCTTAATGTTATTATATACGGCATGCTGGCCCATGAATTTAAAAGTCTTCCAGAAGGCAAAACGGAACAAAGAATTCCAAGAATAATGTATGAATAAGGTAGTCTAGCTGAAACAGGGTGGGCCAGTAGCAACGAATCCAACAACACTGACTAAATGTAAGTGGTCAAGAAAGAAAGGTAAATTCAGGGCATGGTCACAATATTGAAATAAATCAGGCAATTAACTGCTTTTTAATTTTTTTTGATTAAAATCATGTGGCAGCCACGTGATTTTGGCATCAGTGCATGTTGCCTTGGAAAAAAATTAAATCTGTTTTTAAATTACTGTGTGTTGCACATTGGTTGGAGTTACATGGGCTTTTAAAATTGGTGCATTTGAGGCTTTGTCCTAAGCCTGCTGACTTCTGCCCTGACTGCCTCTCAGCCACTAGCCACAACTGCTGTGGTATTTTTTTTAAAAAAATCTTGCAGTCTAGCATAGCGCTAGAACAGAATGACAGATAGAAAAATATATTAAGCAGAGGTTTCCCTGCAGTCAGACAGGCAAGGGAGCTAGGATTTCAACTGACTAGACTTGCAAAGCACAAAGGAAGAACAAGAAGGAGCACAGAAGGCACACCAGTGAGTAGCAAACCCCCAAAACACAATTTACACTGACAGAGATGTTCACATATGCTAAAATAACTGAAAACAATTTGGTTTCACAAACCACTTGGAGCTGAATAAAATACCTCCAACCAAAATGTTTTTTTCCTAACAAAAAAGTATGCTTCCTAGACAAGCAATCATATAGTCACTTTAAAGAATCAATACAGTATTACACATGCTAAACCTGAATTAAATACTGTAGAGTTTTTCCTCACATGTAACCATACTCTCAGTTTTAAAAGTATTCAAAGTCTCATACACTACTCTCAAGCACATGTTGGTTTGAGAGACAAGGACAAGTACAAGAAGCTGACACAGGGTCAGATATTCACAACTAGCAGACTTCTCTCTAAGAGACAGACATGGTGCTCAAATTATCTTGAGCGCATACCCAAGCCACATACCTTCATCTTAACACTTCTTCTCAACACCATTCAGCCATCAGACTACAACTGTGGCCATCAGAGGACACTGCCTTTGTTGGCAATCCTCTCCCCCCATTATGACTTAGCCAGTTACAGGAGGAGAGATGTTGAGCTTACAGCAGGACTGACTTACAGGATCACAGAATCCTTGAGATCTACCAACTGCCCCTGTGTGTCAAATTGGTGATTGAGGACAGGCAAAATACTTACTAAGCCCTGGAATACATTATACAGTACCCTCAAGTCTAGACTGATCTGCATACCAACCTACATTTGCTTTTATTACAGGTCAGGCATTCAAAGCAATTCATTTTAACCTGGAAATAGCTATTGTTAAGGGATCTGGAGATACTTGATTGACCACTGATCACCCAGGGATCTACGCATAGATCTTCAAGTAGGTAAGGCAGCAGGGGAGAAAATTCAAAATAGCCACCCCAGAGCTTAGTGGTTCATTGCCCACAAAGGTTGACCCAAGTCAACTACTGCCTCCTGCTGGACCGGAAAGCTGAAGCTGTTCCCAGGGACCCATCAACAAAACTGCAGTAGCGCAGAGGAGGAAAAGCCAAAGCAGGAACGGGAGGCCTATGGCTTTCCACCTCTTGACACTAGTTTCCATTTTTTGTGCCATAGCAAAACCAACACTGAACGGCCATAGACTTCTTTGCTTCTGCTGAGTATTCCAGCTCCTTTCTTTGGACACTGTCATCAACTGACCCATTCCTCAAGGACTGGAAAGGCAACCTATTTCTCAGCCTGGGTCCAAACTCTAGCCCAGCAGCAGGAAATCTCTGGGCCCCCCCATCTGCTGATGGGCAACGGCTCTTTCATCATGCTCCACCAGCAGCCTGGCGGCCATTGGGAATAGGAGTTGAGCAAAACCTGGTGGCCACACAGGTTCCTCTCCCTGCTTCTAAGCACTTTAATGTTAGGAACCCAGTACTAACTAGAGCAGGCTGACTGAATCAGTGGGCTTCTGGTGAGTTAACTTTTATGTAACTTTCACAGTAACTCTACTTATGACTTACTACTGGATGTGAGCCACTGTGTTATTTTTCAAGATAGAGGAGTGCAGGTATCACCTGATATGTTCAACTAATAATCCATGTGATCAGGTGGCACCAGCTTCCACGAATATAATCCCTATTGGTCCTGCAGCACAGTGTTGTGTCCATGGGAGCCCATGTAACAGGCTCCGATGTTGTCTAAGGAACAACCATTTGACCTCTCAGTCAAGTGAGGTGGTGGGATGCTCCAACCGGATGTGCCAATTTTGCTTCCCCAACCATAATGGATAGCAAGCTACCCCATTAGCGACTGACACCGTCACAGAAGCCAGGCAGGCAAGAAGGGAGATGTCCCCCCCCCCTTTTTTTTTTTTTTTTTTTTTTTTTGCAGGATAGCTCACAAAATAAATATGTCCACCACCGTGGCCAGTAATCCTATTGGCTGGGATCATCTGGGAGCTGTAGCCCAAAGAAAGCCGCTTTCCCCACCTCTGGAACGGGGAAAGTGTTGCCTCTTTCCACCTCCCCCCCCCACATCCATTCATGACTGCCGTAACCCCTGCTTCCAGCACTTGGGCCAAGGCAGGTGAGACCTTTGCTAGCTATGTTGGATGAGACCTACGTCCCTGTCTCCAGCAGTCTCTTTCTGCCTAGCCTAGGGACCAACCCATGTTAACTTTCCCCACTGCTTAATCTGGGCTTCCCTCTTCACTGGCTAGGCCTGACTCCCTCTCCGCTGGTTGAGCCAGGCTCCCTGCCAGGAGCTGGCCAGGCCAGGCTGTTCCACCCCCCCCTCTTCTCCATTCCTCTCCACCCCCCCCCCCAGAACAAGCCTCTCCCTTTCCTTCCAGCGCGCAAAGGCCGAGCGAGCGTCAAGCGAGCCAGCGGCATGAACTCTGCAAGAACCCCCTTTGGGTGCAGTAACCTCCGCATGACCCAGCTCCACGGCAGCCCTTCCCTTCCCTTCTCTGCCTGCAGCAGCAGCAGCACGGCAGCCAAACCAGGCCTGTCTTGCTCCCTCTCCTTCCTTCTGCTCAGTTTTTCCACCGTTTTTTCCTCCTCCTGCCCTACCGCTTTCAGCAACAGGCTCACCGACACCAAACGTTCCATCGCCGCCACCCCAAAGAGCAGCCGCCCACGCATTGGCAACTGATCAGTTTTACACGGGTACATTTAACTCTTCTTTTAGCGCTCCACTTTGGAGTCAAGGTTTTCAACCCACCGTGTTTTGTTTTGAAGCCTAGCCTAATCAGCAAACAGCTTCAAATATGCATGCAGCAAATTAACATCACAAAAAATAGTGAATTCTTCCATAAACAGATTCCACTACTCTACTCCATCAGTAGTAAACCTTGAAAAAAGCACTATATACAGTACCTTCAAAGCAAAAATTCTAGCACTCCTTTAAGTAACATACAAAGCTGTGAGTAAACTGTGTGTCACTAAATCACAATCTTCTCTTCAGAGCTGGAAAATCTTTCCCCCCCCCCCCCCCCGCTATAGTTCCCCAATTTTACCAGTCAACATGGCTACCATGCTGGCTGAGGGGGAGCCCTAGTTTTATTTTTTAAAGGAACTTTTGCAAGTTCTGCCCATTTTGCAATCCAATTACTCATCCCCATTGGCAGTGCTGCCCGTCAACATTCACACCAGAGCTTGTTTTGTTAATTTCCAGTCTGAATAAACCCAACTCTCTTTTAAGGTTGTTTGCACAATACCTAAAGTGCATTTAAACAAACAAACAGAGGAAGGAACGAATCTCACTCCGTAAACAAATCAGCACCCATCTTTAATAACCACTGCCTGGACAAAAGGGCAGCTTGCGTTAAAAGGCGCTAACGAGCACGAATGGCATTAAAGGGTCCTAAATGGTTATTAATCGGTTTGTGAAAACAAACTCCAAGGACTTGTGCCATGCCTGCAGCAAAGGGCTGCTTCCCCTCCCTTCCCCCTCCTCTGCCCCCCCTGCCTCAAAATAATAAAATAAAATAAAATAAAAACTTCTCAAGCCCATATACTGATACTTGATTCTCTGCTGCAGCTGCTCCCCCTCCCCCACCCCCACTTGTGGCTTTTCCTTGCCTGACTGGGACTTCAGCCCACAAGGGATTCTTTCCTGCATCTCTCTCTCTCTTTCGCTTGCACTGGCGGGATCTGAAAGGTCCCAATTAGCCTGACCCGCCTGCCTGCTAATTCAAACCAGAAGCAGCTCTGCACGGGGCTCTCAGGAGCTCTGTGGCGGAGCTGTGCTGGAGCCCAGTGCAGGCAGACATTCCCTCACTTGCTGCTCCCTCGCCCCTCCACCCCACCCCACCCCTCCACCCCACCCCTCCACCCCAATGCCACATCTCCATGGCCCAGCCTGGATGCTGCTGGCACAGCCCTACTGCGGATGAGAAAAGAGGAGCAAGGGAAGGAAGGACAAGACTGAGTCGGGAAGACCTCCTCCTCCCTGCTTCTCCTCCTCTTTGCAATGCCCTTCTCTTTTCTTCCCCCCCCCCATAAATTTTTATTTAAACTGCCTTTTTTTCTTCGATTCTCACAAATTCTCCCGCAACTCTTTTAAAGCCCAACCTGGACAATGGGATGACTTCTTGGGGCAGCTTGCCTAGTACCATTGAAACCCTTGCCATGGGCAAACTTCGTTCTGTCTCCCAACAGAAACCCACAGGGGAATTTGGTTCGGGTCTCAACTCTGCTTCATGGGGGTGGGGTGGGGTTTCTTTTCAAGGAAAAGTGAAGGTGTGTTTAAGCTTTCCAGTTACCATTCATCAAAGGAAGAAGGAGGGAGGGCGAGGAATTACTTTTCCCTTAGAGAAAGGAGGTGGGGCTGGAGGGAAATGCTGGCTGCGAAGATTACTTTTAGTCACTTCAGATATGACTTCATCTCAAAACTTTCACACGTTAACACATGCGGATAGGTACGCTGGAAGGGCACTTAATTATAACACCAACAGATAAAGGGGAGATAAACCCGTCCTATACATTCCAGAGAAAGAGCCAGGCCTTGGGAGGAAGATATTGCTGAGACAAGACCTAAGCGTGCCCTCAGAGGCTCCGTCGAGTTGAACGGGACTTAACTCTCGGGTAGATGCTGCAGAAAGGGTTTCACGCTGACAAGTGTCCTTCCAGATGAGAGTTTTATGGGGCCATCGTCCCGCTTCATTCATGGAGGATACAGACAAGATGTCCTACCCTTTTTAGCCTTCCTAAAAGCAGAGGCTGGATGGCCACCTGTCGGAAATACTGGTAGCGGGTTCCTGCATGGCAGGGGGTTGGACTGGATGGCCCTTGAGGCCTCTTCCAACTCTAGGATTCTAAGATCACCCACTGCTTCCTCCGCCTCCAGGATGGAAAGCCACGGGCACCACGGCACTTGTTAAGAAGTCGGCATTCAGATATGTTGAGCTACAAAACTTATCATCACCACGTGCCAGCTGAGGATGGTGAAAGTTGAACTGATGCTGCTGGCACAACCCATCATCCCATGCCAGTTGGGGATGGCGAAAGCAGCAGGTATATCTGGATGGTACCGTGTCAAAGTGGGTTGTGTGTTCAGGTGTGTTACCTATGGGTAAAAATGAAAGGGACCGCCTTCCACCTTCTCCCGATGAAGCCACTTCTCATTACTGAGCTGGACAAAAGCCTCACCCCATCTATGCCTTGTGTGTTCCAGAAACCCACACAAACAGACGGGGGGATGTTTCTAGCAGCCCCTCCCCCCAACATCTGAGAGTACAGGAGTGGTGAGAGATGGGAAAGGGAACACAATCTCATTACAAACCAAATTTTACAAGGTACCCAGGAAACTGGGATGTGCTGACTGGACATCAGAGAAGATGGTGACAATGGTACACATTTACTGAATCGTACTAACAACTGTGCCTGGATTTTCTGAGCTGCAAAGGCGACCCGCAAACCTTGTTGCTAGCCTGCCCCTCGGCTCCCATTTACATCTGGCATTTACAGTGTAGTGATAGTCAGTAAGAAGCCATTCTTGTCTATTTTTTTTAAATGCTGAGACTTACAATTCTAGCCAAGCTTGTACCTGCAAGCAAGCAAATACAGGATGTCCATAATCTGTCTCTAACAGAAGTGATGTATGAAGTGCTGCTGCAACAAGGGCCGTTACTTCACGAACCGCTCGCTTCGCGGCAACCCCTCCTTTCTGTGCGAATCGATCGTTTCAGTCCGCACGCTCCTCCTTTTTGGCTGCGATGCCACCCCGACCACGCCCCCTTTACCGTGCTCCAAGCGGGGCCGGGAATCTTTTCGCTTCGCATCTCGCTTCGCTCCCAACGTGACGTGTGGACTCGGGTTTTTTTTATTTTTATTTTTTAAATATCCAAACTCTGCAAACGACCCTTTCGGCTTTCCGGTCGGGTCTGCATCAGAGGGAGGACTTGAAAATCATACCGCACACCCTCCGGGAGCGAGAAGGGAATGGGGAGGGAGGAAAGACGCATCCAAAGGGGAGAGGTTGGGCAGGAGTCCCTTACCCTGCTGGCTTTCAAGCACGTAAGGGGGGGGGGTTCAAGCCCGCTTCTCTCCACCACCAGATTAGACACATAACCAGCTCTGTCGGAAATGACAGCCAAGTATTGATGCATCGATACGCCAAGTTTTTTTTTTTTTAAAAAAAGGATGGGAACAAGCGAACGTTGCTTGCAAAACTAATGCGAAGGGAGCACGTGAGGTAGTAATCGATTCGGTAGTAAAAATGCAGGACGTGAGGACTGATAAACAGGGGTGGGATCGAAGGGAGACCACGTGACCGCCACCGAATTCACAGCGAAGGCAAGGTCGGTTCGAAGCGAGGCACTTCGTGAAGTAACGGCCAAGGTGATTTCGCAATGTGTATTGACTGGTGGCTGCAGTGCCCCACTAAGTGAAACACACACAGAGCCAAAGATGGCAATGGGCGGGCATACCACATGAGCCCAAGGACGTGTACCAGCAAGCTCTTTTCCTTCCCACTTTGCCTTCCTAACATCTCTGGGCAGTGGGTCATGTACTCCCAGTGGCCTGCATCGTGATCCAACTAAATCTCAATCCAGCCCATGCCATTCCGGCTCAGGGAAGACTGTGAAATGGAGTCTTGGGGGGAGGGTGTCCCCCAGACAGTCCTGATGAGCCCACGGCCGAATATGGGTAAGAGCAGATCAGGACAGCAACCAAATCGGGCCAGACATAACACCATCAAGAAGAGTCAGTCCAGCAACCACAACCAAGTGGTTCCTGCCAGGAACAACAGACTCCCTTCAAGAAATCCATTCTCCTCCAAGGAAGGGCTGGGCTTGATTCAACAGGCAGCAAAACAGAAGGTTTTATGGGTGCTCAATTCACTGGTGGCACCTGACAGAGGAAGCCAGTTTTTTCCAGGCCCACTGACTTTCTTTGCATTCATTTCCCTCAGCTCTCCTCAACAGCAGATATAGTCTCCTCATTTTGTTCAGTCCCATCCCTCTATGGTACCTGTTTACCAAGACAAGAGAGAAAAAGCAAAAGCAAAGTGTTCTGCATATATACCGCCCCATACCACTTCAAGTAGTCTCTTGGTGGTTTACAGTTTTAATTACAGTGTGCAGGCTACGCATCCCCCCCCCCCCAGCAAGCTGGGTACTCATTTTACCGACCTCGGAAGGATGGAAGGCTGAGTCAACCATGAGCCGGCTACCAGGGATTGAACCCCAGGTTGTGAGCAGTTTTACCTGCAGTACAGGCATTTAACCACTACACCACAATGTGTGAACTGATTATTTTATGGACTACAGCTCCCAGACTCGGCTACCCAGTTTGGCCACTGTCTACACTAGCTAGTTAGGGGATTCTGATAGTTGAGGTTTTTCAAAATAACTTTTTTCAAGTTCAGGAATCGATTGTTCGAAGCAACTATGAAGCCTTGGTAGATGGTAGCATCTATTTGGCTACTGTAGAATTGGCTGCCTTACTTGAGAACCTGACCATAGAACCTCCTTATTATGACATTAGATGCTTAGTATGACACATTAATCCTACATGTCAAAAGAGTGGGTGATGATAAAACAGACGACGTGGGTTTGTCACATTTGAAGCTGGTATTTCATAACAGCCTTTACTGAATTATCCTATCTGGTCAATGGCTCTCCACCACACACATCACGTCCTGCACTTATTTTGCTATGCTGATTTAGGCATGCCTAATTCCATTGATATCAGTAGACTTAAGTGCATTCATGTTGTACTTAAGCTCAGCCTATTTATATGAATTCAACACAACCTGTCTCCCTCTTTTCTTCTCTTTTAAGCTGGGACCTTGTGGACATTTGAGATATGGAAAGATGGTTCAAAGCCTAGTGGTACAGTACTGTTTTTAGTGTGCTACAGCATAAATATCTGTTCCAGGTTCCTTTTTAATTAATGCCACTATGAAATGAACATGCGGACTAGGAAAATGGAAGTTACGGTGTATCAAATCCAGAGGATGTTGAGATGGTACTTATCCTCCTTGATGAAGAGATTTCTGTACATTTTCTTTGTGGTGATATCTTTTCTCTACAGCTCTACCCAGGCCTTTTTTGCATCAGTCCTTAAGTCCAAACATTCTCAACTCTTCTTTCCCTAGTGACTGTGATACCTTGTCAAAAGAACCGTCAACAACAGTGACGGTTGAATGAGAGTTTAAGACCAGCCCTTTCCCCCTCAACAGCATTAGCCAAAATTCATATGCAAACACATAAACACACACAAGATCCTTAATTCAAAAAAAATCTTGTATTTTGAGCAAAATGCACGTTGCACAAAAACTTTGAAAGAAGTTCCAAAAATGCTTTGAAAAAACACAGTATCACTGTTCACACAGCAGAGGGAAAATTCTTCATTTTCATCTGCAGGAACAAAATAAGGACAGATGTATAACCTCTGTCCGTTCTCTCCCCCCCCCCCCGCCGCCCACTTTTTTGCAGCAAAAGTATATATCTTGTGTTCTTGTAAAGCAGACATTCATGCTTGTGTATCTCTTCTTATATATATATATATATATATATATATATATCACTTTCAATCTACTTAGAACTCAGGGCTTCCTGAAAGTAAGGAGGAAGAGAGCAGATGTTCTAATGAAGTCCCTTCCTCCCACCCTTTATCCAGTGCATCTTTCTAGAGAAAAAGATTGCGTGAGCCCTGTTAAGTGAAGGCAGGAAGTTCCAATTGTGCGAACAGGTTCTGGGCACAAGTCTACAGTTCCTATCCGAGAAGACGCTGACGAGTGTTTCCTGTTGTGGCAACGCTGACAGCTTCCTCTGATGTCTGGCACTGTGGGCATGTGGCACACAGCAACGTGAAATACCTGCATCACAATCCGAAAGACATCTGATGGCAGCCAAGTGGCTTGCTGGAGGGATGAAATTCCCCCTGCCTCCCCTCCTCTATGTCCAGCGAACCATCGCCAAGGCAGAAGCATAAAGGTAGACCAAACCCTTTGATAAAACAGTGACACCGAAAGCACACTCCATGGAAAAGAGTCACTCCTTGCTGCCACTTGTCCACCAAGACAGGGTTGTAAGTGTTTCTTCAAGTGGCCACCTGGGATTCACACATATCAGGCTTGCACCTGTCCAGAACCACTTCTGGAACATCCTTGTACTGGACAGACTACTGGTGGGAACGCTACCCTTCTCTCTCTCTCACACACACACACGCATACACGGTGCCTATTCAGCCCCACCTTGGTACACACACTTTTCAGTTCTTCTTCTGCTAAGGAAGATCAGAGATGCCCCAAAGGGATGGCAGGTTGTTTGATTTCCCAAATACAGTAACCACTTGAAGAACCACAGTTACAGATAAGCAACCCGTCCTTCGTGGTCTGCAGGGCTCCTCCACATGGGAGATGCTGAAGATTACCTGTAGAAGTGGGAGGACATCACTCCAGCGCAGATGAGAGAAGAGCTCCATTAAGGAGGGCAAGCTTTCATGAACAAATGCCCAAGTGAACATAAAAGATTGAAGCCAGGCTGTAGCATGACATAGTGCTGGCAAGGCAAGATGAAAGCCGAAGAGGTAGTCGTAACTCTTGTGGAATGGCCAAACATGCCTTCTGGCACAGGAAACATAGTAAATCTGCACGCAAGGAAGACGGCGTCCACCACCTGCTTTCTCAAACACTGAGTGAGAGCAGGTTGGCCATTTTTGCACCTTCCATATGTATAAAAAGGCAAAAGTGAGAAGTCCCCTTAAGATGAAACCTTAGAGAGCCTCGTGGCGCAATGGTTAAAATGTTGTACTGCAGCTATAACTGTGCTCATGACCTGGGGTTCAATCTCAGGTAGCCAGCTTGTGGTTGACTTAGCTTTCTGTCTTTTCAGGGTCCACAGAATGTGTAGCATGCATAATTTGTGAACCATCCAGGGAGTGCTTTAAACACTATGGGGCGGTATACAGTGTAAGCAGAAAACTTTGCTTCCGCTTTGCTTTAGTTCATGTCAAATATCAAACAATGTGCACGGTTTTCTTATGCTTTGGCAGAAGGGAGAGGTGTGGGAAGGACCAGGTTCAAGCCCCAGAAAAGTCTGGAGAGGGAAGAGATATCAAGGTGGAATACAGTGGACCCCGGTATCTGCTGGGGATTGGTTCCAGGCTTTTCCGTGGATAATAAAAACCATGGAAAAGAGAGAAAGCCTGCTCAGCCACCCCCAAACTGCTGTTTCCTGACAGTAGCTTGCTTTATGGCTGATGTTTGTGACAGCAGCTTGCTTTACAGATGCTATTTGTGAATATAGCTTGCTTTACAGCTGCTGTTTGTGACAACAGCTTGCTTTGTGGCTGCTGAATTATTTAATTTTTTTCCTCTGCCAACCGTGGATAACTGAATCCGTGGATAATGAATCAGTGGATATGGGGGTCCTACTGTATTACTGATTTCCCCACAGACTGACTTCCTTCAGAAAGACTAGTTGTGAAACAGCCCCCACGGAGGTCTATGAACGTCCTGTTGAGTGCCTACAATTACATAGTTCTCTGTCTCTTCATGTCCCGCAAAGGTGTGTGATCTCTCTGCAAATGCACCAAATCCAAGGAGGATATCCAAGAAGCATGATATTCTTGGCTATCCCTTGACTGGTTTCATGACATGAAACATCACTGTCATGGTACTGTCGGCGGTGGACCTGGATGCAGAAATGGTAAAAAAGTTTGACAGGTAGGAGAACTTAACGAGGAGCCTGTAGCTCCCAGATGTTGGTGCAGGTGTTCCTTTTGGGTCATGCTTCTGGCATGGAGCCGGTGTCTCTGGAAACATGCCCCTTAGCCTGTCTGCAGTGCACTGGTGGTGACTAAAGAGAAAGGCCAAGGCAGTCTGAAGGGGAACTGAGCAAGAAAGTGTTGAGCTTTGTCCAACAGTACATGAAGAGGTAGTACCGCCGAGTCAAAGAGGGAATCCTTCTTTAAACTGAAGCAACAGTGAAATCAGGGACAAAGAGTTCCAAAACCAAGATCTGCTATGGAGTGACTGCCATGAAGAGCCCTGAAATGTAGAAGATCTGGATCAGATTTGGATCAGTGCAAGAGAAAACACTTGTGCCCCTTCGCAGGGCAGAAAGGCTTTTGTGGTCTCGCCGGAAAGGCATGTGTCTGCAAACCAAAAGTCACACATGGGAATGAAATAAAAGTTCCTATGGTTCACAGCTTGTTGAAGAGGGCGGTAAGGATCGAGATGACATCTGTACAAAGACGACAGAGGTACTAGCTGGTCCTTCTCAATATATGGGATTATCAAGATGCCCCTTGTGTGGGGAATGACTGCCATGGCTGCCACAGCCTTTGGGAATGTAAAAGGGCTCATAGCCACAGCAAGCTGAAGCTCCTGAGTTGGAGAGGAGCATTTGACAATTAGAAGAAAATAGGATTCCTCACTGCTCCATGTGAGACTTTTTTTCCATGTTTGGATGGGAGTACTTTCATCTCAATGAGAATCCTTCCTAGAACAATGTAGGTAAATAATTCTGTCTCTCTCTTGCTTCCTCCTCTTCAATGACTTATTTTCAGAATACTCCCAAATCCCAACCTCTGGCTTTGCACCCAGCTACCTAAACCACTGAGCTCTTCAGCAGTTCCGCTGCACAGAAGAGGAGTCTGGAGTCCTCTCACACTGCCTATCCAACAACATCTGGCAGGTAACAGGTTCTGTACTCTTCAACTATTGGGAGATCACTGGCCACGTCAATCCCATTTTCATCCCTGCAGGATTCACAGAGAAAGGAGGAGGATGAAAGGCTGCCGTATTTGCGACCCCAGTAACACCTGCAGGTTTCCCATTTCTTTTAACTGGTGGGTAGGGTGTCATGTAGTGCACAGTGTGAGAAACCAAGCTAAGATTTAGGGGAAACCCAGCTGCTTCTGCAAGACCATAAGTTACCCACTTCTGCCCAATACAATTCCTTCCTGATATTATGGTCTAATGTTACACCCAGCGAAACAGATTCTCTTTCAAGATAGTGCTTTCCAAAGGCGGGGATTCTTGACAGGCTGCTTTTCTATTGGCTCCAGCCAGCATCCTCTCATTGTGAAAGGGACACAAGCAAAGTCAGTAGGAAGAGATCACTGGGCTCGCAGTTCAAGTTGCCTGCCCCCACTTTAGACCACATCATTGGAATGAGTATCTCATGGACTTGTCTATGGAATCCATGATTCAGGCTCCCAAATCTTTTTCAAGAGTTAGCAGCAGGTATTTCAGAAGCTCCACCCTGTGCTACTTGAAAGTTCCTATCCTCTTTTGCATTCAAATAGAACGAAGGCCCCAAGCATGGAGTGTTTTGACTTTGCCCTGAGACTGTGCATCTTGCACACGGAAGAATGCTGGTAACACTAGTTGAGCTTCCCTGCAGACTTGTAATGAATACCCAAACACCGAAGACCATTTGTGTTCCCTCCTGTTCCAAGGATAAACTGGCACCAGAAAGGTAGGGGAAATCCTTCTTCAACACTGGCAGTGGAACTGCATCCTCCTCTGGAAGTGAAAACAGTGGCTTAACATGGGATGTCAAAGGGGGCGCAAAGTACACAAGATGTTTTCTCCCAACCCTTTGCTGTTACCGTTTAGCATCTGCTACCTGAGACCACCACATAACCCATCCTAATAACTGCACCGACGCTGACTTGGCTCAAGACTGCAGGATTTGATCTGATTATAAAATGAGTGGAGAGAGAGAGAGTTTGTATATCTATCTATCTATCTATCTATCTATCTATCACTGACCACATGACACAAAGGCTGATTTGACTCAGCCCTGCCCTTTTCCCCTGCTGTGCTGCTGGATGGCTTCTACTTTTTCAAGCTGGAACAATCTGAATAAGTGTTGTAATTTTTTCTGGCTGGTTGGCCGTGTTCTGGAAGTTTTTCTTCCTGACGTTTCACCAGACTCTGTGGCCGGCATCTTCAGAGGGCAAGGAGCTTAGAATTCCCTGAGCTCCTTGCCCTCTGAAGATGCCAGCCACAGAGTATGGCAAAACGTCAGGAAGAAAAACTTCCAGAACACGGCCAAACAGCCTGAAAAACTCACAACAGCTATTCAGATCCCAGCTGTGAAAGTCTTCTAGAATAAATTGAATAGGCTGTTTCCTATATAATTAGTTGTGATACATTCTTTTAAAGATTGTGGCGTGTTTGTAGGTGGGTTTCAGTGACACAAGCAGTTAGAACACAATGTTCAGGATCAAGGCAATTCCCCTGATCATTCCCCAATTATTATTTCTTAAAATGCTTACATTGATGAGGTTAGCACTCTATCACCCTATCACTGGGTCATCATTATCATTATTTCCTCCATATATGCCCCATAGAAGGACCAACAGAGGCAGGACCAGTGGAAGGAATGAAATAAGTATGTGTTTTTTTTTGGGGGGGGGTCCTTTGGGCTGGAATCCCATCCCATCCAGTATGAATAGTGAATTCCCGAATCAATCTATAGCCCCCAGGTGATCACCTACGGCACTTCCATACATAATACAGGTTGCAAATCAATTCCAGCAAAGCCAAATTGTTCTTGTTTGCTTTACAGAGAAGTTGCTTCCATTGTTCAGGATTGGGATAGGAACCCAAAGAGGGTGGGAGTCTATCTTTCTAGGACAGCCAGCTCTGTTGGCTTTCAGTTCTGCTCCCGATACATTCAGTGGTCTGTAGAAAAAGAGAAGAGGGTCTCACGAGGGAGGGGGGAGGGGTGAAAAATATGTTGCCTGATTCTCTTTGGAGCCAGCAAGAGATGAGAATAACCTCAGGCACCTTTTCTGCATTCCAGCCCAAACACACTGAAAACATTCACAATCCAAGAATGAGGATACAAGGAGCAAGAGAACAGCCGAGCAGGCCATGGAGACTAAATGCTTTTGGGAGCCCACTAGCCCACACTGCTTCTTTCCAAACCCAAAAGGGATACGGCTCATCTGTGCTGCTTCTCCTCCTCTGCACAGGGAAGCACATCTGGACTGGTAGTGTAAGTACATACAGGGTCCTCAGCACATTCGACACTTGGAGCAGAACGTTCTCTGCTCCTTCCCTCCCCAAATCCATTATCAGGACGCTCTGGCTTATGAGGGCAAGGACCCTGTCCCACCAGCTGCACTCACCCAGTGTTTCCTCTTGTACCATTGGCTATCCTTCCCCTTGGAATAGTTCTCTTCTTCTTTCTAGAGAGGAAACCAGATTAAAGGACAACGTCTCGTGTCATTTGGTTCTCCGCTACGGGTCGAGCCTCGTGGTGTCTGGTGTCAGCCTAGATGGTGGGATGGACGGCATGGGGGTCAATGAGGGCTGGGAAGAGTCTTCTCCTCTTCCTCCACTCCCTAATTCTGACAGTGGAAGTTCAGCAGGATGGGAACACACAGGAAGAACCTTGATCCTCCCCAACACTAGCACACAGGCAAGCAGAAGAGGATTGGATAGACAATGCCTGGGGCAGAAGCCATCCCCTCTTACCCTAATGGACCGATCATTCCTACTGATATGTCCAGAACTTTAATGTGCTTCTTAGCTACCACACAGGCTTCATCATGATGCCCTTGTGTCTTCTGGATTCTTCTAGGGGAAGAAGGAACCTTTGTGTCTTTATGTAACCCAGAGCACAGAGAGAGAGAACCCCTAGTTTCCTGAGCTCCTTACCCTCTGAAGATGCCGGCCACAGAGCCTGGCGAAACGTCAGGAAGAAAAAAACTCCCAGAATACGGCCAAATAGACCGAAAAACTCACAACAGCTAAATGTGTGCCTTTGTCTGTTGCACACCAGCCTTCCCCAGCTCCGCACTCTCCAGAAACGGACTACAGCTCCCACTCTGACTCTGGGTGAGGGGACGTGCTGTCTAACATGTCTGAAGGGCCACAGAATGGGGAAAGTGGTCCCGTGCTTTCCTAAAATAAAATGCAACAACATCAGGACAGGGGGGTTGCCTTTTTAGAAAAACGCTTCCCTACTGCAACATTGCACCTCCGAGATGTAACGTTAGAAGCACTTCCTTGCTCTCGGTTGGTTCTTTAGGTGCAGAAACATGTTTCAACAAGGAATACACCCACAGAATCCTATGCATGTTTATTGAGACGTCAGTCCCAGTCTAGCCACTCAAGATAGGGTCCCAAATTTGGCTCATGTCACCAGCTTTCAGCAGCTGCTGTTAAGAGCAAGCCAGAACAATGGAGGAGCCAAATACAGGCTTATAAACACAGTATATGGCTGTGGAAAAAAGAGAGAGACAAAGACCAAGTTGTACATGGAAAATTAGGTGCCAGTTCAGGAGGTCTTCAGAACTTATCTTTATTTCTCACCCATATTTCCTGCTTATCAGCCACAGGATGCTACCCTGTGGGGGAGAGCAGCAGCCGTGCATAGTCCAGCAGGCTCTCCCCCACTCTCATTAACACCAGTAGCTGCCTCTGGTGTGTGGGAGGAGGGAAAGGAGGAACGGTCTTAATCAGGGATGGAGATAAGGGGGGCGTGCAGCCCTTTCTGAAGCCCTGGGAATCCCAGCCTCCCCGGTGAATGTCTCCTATAGTCAAGGCAGGCGGCAGTGGATGGTCAGCTGCTGCAAGACTCCTGTGCTCCTGAGAGGACAGTAGGCTGGACAGAGAACACAGGGAAGTTTGGCAGGCTACCGGGAGCAGGAGTAATAAGGCAACTCAACCGTTCATGATTGCCTGCAGCAGAAGAAGAAAAAAAACCTACACTCAGAATTGATCTGAACAGTCTGCACATCATTTTGGACTCGATGGTCCAAAGTCTGGTTCAGAGCCAGTAATTAATAATAATAATAATAATAATAATAATAATAATAATAATAATAATAATAATAATAATAATAATAATAATAATACTGGTCAGGCAGGAAAACAGAGAAGACAGGACGATGGGTTACAAGTTACTACTATTACCACTCTGGTCCTGAAATCTGCCCAACAGATGTATTTCTGTGGGCATTTGGGTCTTTCTCTGTCTCTCTCATCCTTTCTCTCCATCCAAGCTTCCTTAGTCAATGTATGACTTTCTTATTCCACTTCAGTTTCTGACAAGTATGTCTCTTGCTCCCATACCTAACTAAAGTGGCCAGGAAGAGTACCCTAATTCCAGACAGATCTGCTTGCATTAAGATCTTCTAGAACAAGAGTGCGGGACCTTCAGCCCTCCAGATGTTTTTGGCGGTAACTCTCAGAATTCTGAGCCTATATTGCTAACGATAAGGTACTATGGGAGTTGTGGTCCAGAACATCTGGAGAGCCGAAGGTTCCCCACCCCATTCCAGAATATTAAATAGCTCAGCTGCACTAATACAACACCAACAGCACAGTAGGCCTCCCACCTCAATCCCAAAGACTATCTCCTATGACTTTACTGCTCTGATCTGCATTGGATTGACAGAATTTGGCAATTTGATCTGTCAGCAGAAGCTAAACTCAGGACAAGATTCACTTCAAACAGGCAGAGTTTCTTAAAAGCAGCTATATTATATATGTACAAAAATAACAGAATTTCAGCAACATTTCACTTCAATGAGGCAGCATATCAACATAACAGAATAGAGACACAGGGCATGGCAATATGGGTACCTTCTCACCAAAGGTCCGAAGGCTACTGATTTCTGGAGTCCTTTTAGACTTAAGATAACCAATCAGGAAACTGGTTACATCATGCTATTGCACCTATCTTGCATCAGCTTCACTCGTTATATATATTCTGTACACCTGGGTTTACAATGACTCAGTATTACATATTGGACTCCATTTTACAAATCAATTAAATATACACCTGTAGACAAACCTCTTCTGTCTAATACAAAATGCTTTTTCCTTTCTAATATCTGACATGAACCTATCTTGCATTCAGGTAAAGAACAGAGGCAGAGCTTGAACACATTTACTTTTCTGGACCTTTAACTTTTCGAAGCTCCTAGGTCTACATGATACCTGTCTGGCCTGGGGAATTCCGGTAGTTCAGAAAATATAACGTTTCCAAACTGGAGACCAAGAGCAACCTCATATTAGTTTTGTCTGCGCATCTGGCCAAGTAATTGACTCCATTTTGTACCCAAACTTGTGTACAGTATTCACTATTTCTGGGCTATAACTCCCATCACCTCTGACTATGGTAAAGGAAGTTCATTCAAAGTATGTGGAGGACAACAGATTTAGGGAAGAGGAGTGACTTTCAGGCAACAATCATCCGCTGCTTTCTCCTGAAGATATGAAGGGCACTGGAACGGCTCCTTCCACAGGCAAAACAAGTGTTCTACCACTGAATGTTGTCTGGTACTGGTGCATGATTCAGCCATGCGTTTCCCTGGGAAGTGAACCTGGAAGCACATGTGGGTTCGTCCTGTGTCCAAAGGAAAGTTCTAAGACCTCAAAGGCTTATAAAGCCTCCTCCTTTTGACACAGACAACTTGTTCTGTCTCTAGAGTTGCAGGTATCTAGCTTCCCTTCTAGCCATGCTTCTGTGGTGATGGGGCCTCATTCTCCCAGCACTTTAGATAGCAGTCTGACACTTCCAGTTCAATATGATACTTCAGCCTTACATGTTACAATGGATTCACATGCACCCCTGCCCAGAGAGCCTCATCTCCATCACAAAAGATTACAGGGGAAAAAGTCACAATAAACTCACCTTCCAGTCTCTTTCCACACCTAAAACTACCCCCACCCAGATCCATTTAAACCAGTGGTTCTCAACCTGTGGGTCCCCAGATGTCCCTGGACTGCAACTCCCAGAAGCCTCTACTACTCGCTGTGCTGGAAGGGATTTCTGGGAATTGCAGTCCAAGAACATCTGGGGACCCACAGGTTGAGAACCACTGATTTAAACCCTCAGCATTCTAGAGACATGTTTACGTTGAAAATACAAATGTGTTGCAAGGGGGGGGGGGCACCAAGAGAGGACTTCTTACTGAAAATCTGGCAAGGAAAAAAAAAAGCTATTTTTAATGCCATATTTGTCCATTTGAGCACTTGCTGATAAAGACCTACCAGGCTAGTAGTCAATACATTGTTTTGCCCAAATAAGCACGTTGCCCTTGCTGATCCAGAGAGGAAATTAAAACGAACATCTCTTCATCCCCTTGAGAGGAAGCAGACTGGGAGAAAGTACTCCCAAGATTCTAATTATTCTAGTCTGAAGACATTGGGGTTTACTGTGTAGGACAGGCATGTCCAAATTTCGGCCCTCCAGATGTTTTGGACAGCAACTCCCACAGTCCTTTGCCATTGGCAATCTAAGCTTAGAATTCTGGGAGTTGTGGTCCAAAGTATCAGGAGGGCTGAAGTTTGGACATGGCTAGTGTAGGATGTGTGTGTTTTAGCGGAAGGGAAGTGAATTAAGGGTGGAACGCAAGACCTCCACAGCCTCCATTAATTCCAACTGTTCTTTTATGGCTCTTGGAATCTGGGCTGCCTTCCCACTTCTAGCTGAATCATTGGGCGGTGGGGGGAGCAGAGATGTTTTACTAGTAACTAGAGGTTCTTGGGGTTTCAGCCCAGCTTCAGAGGACCAAGCAAGCAACCCATAAGTGAGGGGGTGAGAAGAAAATAATGAGAAGGAGCTCAGAGCTGAGAAGAACTGACAGCACTGCTCTCTCTTTTTTGCCTGGGCCTTTTACTCTTTCTTTCCAGATGAAATAATTCTTTCCAGCCACCCTGCCAGCTCATTCAGCTGGCCAGAAGGGAGTCCCAATGCATCTCAAGTACTGCAGGCCAAAGTAGACCTCGGTGCTCATAATGGGGGGCCCTGTTGCCACTACAAGGGCTTCAGCAGTTTGAACAGCCAGTGCAGGCATAAGGCCGCTAACTCAGGATGCGTAGGTGGGAGTACAGTACTCCATTTTGAAAAGCTTGAGTTGCCAGGGCTCAAATTAGACTAGAGGTTTTGCACTCTGTACATGGAGACTTTCTGTCACTACTTCATATATATACAGGGCCTGACTTTTTGTTGCTTATAGACATCAGAGGGCACCTCCACATGCATAAGATCGTCCTTTTACCATCCCCTTGAACAGGGCTGTCCAACTTTGAACAGGCCGAGGTCTGGGTTTTTTTTGCCCAAAGTGTCTGAGGGCTACTACACTAATACTTCTGCTTACGAATTTTGTCCATCCCAAGCACGTGCTCTTCTGGAATGGATTAATTAATTTCCAATGCATTCCTCTGGGAAGGCTGACCATGCACACGCTTCCCTTGCACTCGCTCGATCATCTGGCCAGTGGGGGGGGGGGGACAGGGGACCACACCATGGCCCTTAAACTGCCCCGCTCGGCTGAGACAGTGGGCTGGCAGACCCAGAACTTTGCTGGGGCAGTGCTGGTATTTGGGATGTGGGAGGGTGGGGTGCAGAACTTATCCCCTGACTTTTTTATTGGTGGCCGGTGGGCTACTTTTGAACCCTTCGCGGGCTACCAGTAGCCCACGGTCTACTTGTTGGGCAGGCCTGCCCTAGAACAGTGGTTCTCAACCTTCCTAATGCCTCGACCCTTTAATACTGTTCCTCATGTTGTGGTGACCCTTTGTCCTGCTTGGAAGGGGCCACAAGCCCCCTTTGGCAAGCCACTGCCACAGGTGGCCATAGGGAACTTTCCTCTACAGGCACCCTCAGCCAATCGCAACCTCCCATGCCATTGACTGACATCCCCTCCAACCTATCAAGGTGTAACTCACTCTTTCCTCCACTTACTCCCCCTCCTCCTCCAGACCCAAGCCCTTTGTGCCTTTTTCTTCACTGGCTCATGGCAACCCCTGTGAAATGGTCACTCGACCCCCAAAGGGGTCCCGACCCCCAGGTTAGGAACCACTGGCCTAGAAGCTTCTAGCATGGTTTCCAACTTTGGAGCCCCAGATTGTCAGATCCTGATTTGGATTATGGACATACACATCTAGATGTCCTATAAAGATTTATAGTCATCTGAAGTAAAAAGGGGAAGGATTTTTCATTTGTCATAGCTGACATTATTCTAGAAAGGGTTAAAAACCAAAATGAAATCAAATAACCAGTCCAAAAACTGTTTGTAAACTCATCTGGGTATCATAGCTGTTGTGATTTTTTGGGGCTGTTTGGCCGTGTTCTGGAATCTTTTCTGGGTATCATTTTAAGTATCTTCACTATCCAGGTCACTCCAGAACATGTTAATTCTATACAAGATCCATTTATTTACATCATTTCTAGATTCCATGGTTAAAAGTAGGAAATCCAAAAATGATCAAAGACAGCCTTACATCTATGAAGAAAACAAATGTAAGCACATATGCTGAATGCAAAGGTCATACAAACATGTAAAAATAATAGGTTTGAAATACATAAAATCCATAAAAAACGCGCTGAGTCGTGCTTCATGGGGCATGGCTGCACTTTATTTTTTTTAAAGTCCGCAGAACGTGGGAGAACAATTTTATGCTCCGCATCAGAGAGCACTTTGAACAAAATATTTAAGTCAGAAAATCTAGCTTCGTTGTAGGCTTATAGTTAATGCCAAATCTAGACAAGAATTTTAATCATGCTTGAATCAAAGTACAAAACATTAAAACACAGGAGCCTCTAGTCTAGCTTATAAAGCAGAGAATGCATATCTATAGCACTTCAAAGTTCTTATGAATAAAATCATAAAAACCAAGAAAACCAAATCTATAAAATCAAAAGTATTAGTTAGCTCTAAGCATAATGCTTTGTTGACTATACAAAAGCTTTTGGCTGTGTTGATCATGATAAGCTCTGGAACTGCCTTAAAGAAATGGGAATTTCACCACATTTCATCCTGGTGATGTGATCTCTGTACTCTGATCAAGAAGAAACAGTAAGAACAGTTTTTGGAGACAGAGAATGGTTCAAAACTGGAAAAAGGCACTCCTCAGGATTGTGTTCTATCAACTCCATTATTTAACATGTATGCAGAAGAAGTTATGAGAAAGGCATACACCTGGAAGAATCTGCCATTGGGGTAAAAACTGGTGGTAGGAACATCAACAACCTTCTGTATGCAGATGATAGAGCATTGCTGACAGAAAGGAAGAAAGACTAGAATAGCAAATAATAATACTCAAAGATGAAAGTGGAAAACTTGGATTGCACCTCAACATCCAGAAAACAAAAATAATGACAATGGCAGAGAGCGTGCAAGTCAGTGTTAAGATCAACAACGAGGTAAATGAAGCAGTAAATGAGTTTAACTTCCTTCGCTCTAAAATTAATCCAAGATGGTGACTGCAGGAGATCAGAAGATGGATAGCATTTGGAGGAACAGCAATGATAAATATAACATCTGGAAGAATAAAGACATCAGCCTCCCAATCAAATCCAGCATAGTTGATTGGATCACCTTTCCAATAACACAATATGGTTGCAAAACTTGGACTTTGAGGAAGACAGACAGGAAAAAGATAGAGGCTTTTGACGTGTGGTGCTGCAAATGATTACGATACATCCAATGAACAGTCACAGACAGAGCCAACCAAAAATACCTCTGAAAGCCAAGATCGCCAAACAAAAACTCATATTATGTGAGCCAGCTCACTCGAAATGGCAATTTTGCTGGGACTGGTCAGTAGTAAAAGAAGAGCCCAAGGACTTGCTGGCTTGACACTACATGAGGGAACACGGGAACAACTCAGAGGGAATTAAAAGAAACTCTAAAAATTAGAAAGGCATGGAGAGCATCGATCCACAAAGTGACTGAGAGTCGGACACGACTGAGTGGGTAGAAGAAGCATATCACTGGCACACAGAAAAACATATTGTCTCTAAAACAGAAAATCTCAGTAGCCTTTATCTGTGTTATTCCCATGGCCATCTCCTGGCCGCTCTCAGTCTGTCAGTTGTACCTCACTTATTTGCAAAACAAGTGGCTCTTGCATGCTTTCAGATGGTTCCATCAAGGCAGGTGCCTGTGTGTTTATTTTCATAAACATCTCTCCATGTTGGGAGGTCACGTTGAACCAAAAGAGGCAGCTGCAGAGAAAGACTGACTGATGCATTTTCAGAAGAGGTAGCCATGTTAGTCTGTGCTAACATCTCAGGCAAAAGCAAGAGAAAAATAAAAAAATTGAAGGAAACAAAAAATGGTGGCACCTTAAGGACTAACTGCTATACTGTACAGTATTTTAATGTGAGCGTTCATGGATGAGCCCACTTCTGCAGCCCTAAAAGTGGGACTACAGGGTAAATATCTATACATATATACATGTCTGGCATAAATACCTGACTGTAATTTAAAAAAAAAGAAAGACAGAGTGACAAGGTAATCATAATTCTGTAACTAAAAACGGCTGAAGTATGCAACTCATAACAAATATGCAGAATGGTCGTGATTCCAAAGTTTTGAATGTACGAGTCAGAAAGGAAAGGTCTAAGAGCCATTTGAGAGAGCAGTACACCTGCTTCTAACCACTGGAAAATCACCTTTCCAGGTATTGGGATCTCAGATGCCACTGCCCACATTCAATAATATATATGGTTTTCAAGAGACGGCATGCCGTATAAATTCTGCACTTCGGTGTAACTAGAGGCAACACAAAACCTAATGTCTCATTCACTCGTGCCAAGAGGCAGCTTGATCCTAGGCTCTGGCATTTGCTCCTGGACAGTCTGGGTTCACTGCTGCCACTGCAGGGCTCATCCTCGTTGTGTGGTGCTCCAGCTCATGATCAACCAGTCTGGAAGTGCCCAAAGCAATAACAACAGCAACAAAGATAAGAGGGGAAAGATAACCAAGATATCTCCTGGCACATCAAAAGCCAGCTGTGCCACCTGCCTTGTTCTGCACGCTTTGTTCTCTAGCACCCTGGAGATCTGATAAAGAAATTAAATCTTTAATTTCCCAGGGCATCACAGCAACCTCACTCTCCCTCCACCACCAACCACACATTCTCCTTTCACACTACTTGGTGGAACAATCACAAAGAGGACAGAGGCTGTCAAGAAGACCAGGAAGAAAAGAACAAGCAGAAGCAGCCAACCCATTGCTGCCTATGAAAATGTTAAAACCAAAAACAAAAACCCTGCAGATTTCTGGGATTTGCAACTAAAAGTATGCATATTTGTGTATTTTGGTCTGCAGCTTGCAGAATTCCCCAGGCGGCATGGTCAGGCCACTAAGCATTCGAAACCACAAATACGCACCTCTCTCCTTGCAACCTGGCACTCTTCCTAGCTAAGGAAAGGGGCAGAACAGGGCACGCTCTGCAATGGGGGCTGTTTGCTCTAGGTTACAATAGGCAGCCCAGTTGTTCTGGAGTCAGGATGCCTTACGCTGCATACATTTCCACGGTCCAGGACTCAAGAGTACAAAGTAGACAAAGACCTTCTGAGTACAATACAGTGACTACATGTTGTGCAGCACCTCTACCATGTCATTACTCAAGGCCGCAAGGGTGGAGAGCTTTGGGGCTTCTATGAGGTTAAAGGTAAGGAGGGGAAAGAAGAGCAGGGGGAACTTTAAAGACTTAACAAATTTATCTTAATGTGAGCTTTAACAGATCAAAATCTACTTTCAAACCCAGGGAGTAGAAATACATGTCCTCTACATTTATTCCAAGTTCTTCTTAGCGTTTGTCCCACTTGGTGGTGTGGCCACTAACATTTCGTCCACAGTGGTGCCAATAAATAAAGGGGACACATATTTGTACTCCTTGGGTCTAAAGAAGTAGGTTTTGATTCAGAAAACTCACACTGAGACAAATCTGGTAATCTTTAAAGTGCTAAAATATTTTGTCCTTTTCTTTTCTTCCCTTACCCTATATTTTCGGAAACATACTTTGTTGGCAATGTTGGTGTTCTAGATGTTGATGAAGTATTCGCTCCATTATATCTCGGTATCAGATAGGCAGGTTAGGAACTGGTGTTCAGCGTCACCTGGAGGGCTACAAGTTCACCATCCTGACTTAGGGCAGCCAGGGGCAAAAGACAAAGAGGATTGTTGCTGAAAACTATTCATGAGGTCCAATGTGACATCCAAGGACTGAGAAAAACTCAGTGAGGACCTGCTTTTCTTGTCTCTTGCTTGCCTAATTGTTTGGGTGTAGCTGCAAAAGGCAAACAAAACATCTCTTCCTTGGTATCTGGTCAGAGCAAAGTCCTTTGGAAGACAGAACAGCTACTTTTAACAACTGCATCAGCCTCGCATGTAGATATATAAAATAAACTGTGCCACCAGCATCCACTAGAGGGAGAATGTTGTACTTGTGCAGACAGGCACAAAAACTACAGAACAGTGGAAGAAGATCAAGTACTGTATATATCCGGAGGCAATCAATGGACTGCCGGCTTAGTCTTTCCCAACTGGCACCTTGTCCAGAGTTGACAAACTACAGCCCAGTCATCTCCAGCTATCATAGTTATAGGAGTGATGGGGAACTGTCATCAAACACATCTTGATTAGGTCAAAGTAAAAAAGGGGTTTGAGCCGCGTGGCCATCACAAAACACAACTGCAAAAATAGGTTACAGACCATACCTTTATAGGCCACTAATAAAAATAAAAAACAAAGAACATTGCAAGCTTTCGAGTGTAAATCACCCTTCTTCAAAGCAGGTCCCAGAAGTTCAGACATGGTAAAAGATGTGCTTTACCAGGAGGTTACTTTTCAAGTCCTTGGTTAGATGATGTTCTTAAAGTCCATGGCTAGATGGTGTTAGGCTGATCTTATATATTCCTTGTCTTAAGACACAACATCCTTCTCCTAAAGCATGTTAGACATTTTTAAAAACAAGTTTACAAGAAGTCTGTGCATTCAGTCATAGCTGGGAGTTGACTCATGGACTGGACTTCTTTTTTAGGGAAAGGCTGTTCATGGGACCTCATCGGTCTGAATACAGAGAGAGACCTTCTTATAGTCAGCTTGATGCCCCTGGCTCATAAGATGAACAAAGCCTGAATAGGCTTTCCATTAGTGTTGGCCTTTTCTAAGGTGCTGAAACCCCATTGGGCGTTAGCTGTCAAGAATGGGTCGTAGCTGTGAGTGGTGAACCTTGATTTGCCTGGGTACTGTGGAAAGTACACTGGTTAGCAGCTGACTATGCCAGATTGAGGGAGGGATTTTCAATGCTGACATGAATGGCTTCCCTTTCCTTACTTTGTCTAATTGTTGTTGTTTGGATTGAAACGTCTCTATCTCTCAAAAAAGAAGTCCTACATGACTCAACTCCCAAGTTTACAAGAAGCACATTCACCATACTCTAGGCTGGGACCTGGAACAGGAGAGAAAGGAGGGATGCTCCTTCAATATTTCCATTTTTTTCTTTCTCAACCATTGCAATATGTGCTGTTAGGAGACCGTACTTCTGTCCCAGATTGTAATAATAATACTATACTACTACTATACTATACTACTACTACTATTATACTATTATTATTATTATTATTATTATTATTATTATTATTATTATTATTATTATTATTATTATTATTATACCCCACCTATCTGGCCATCTGGGTTCACCTGCTATCTGTATGCAGCTAGTGGTTTAGAACATCTCGAGGCCTGGAGTGCAGTATATCGTCATCCATACACTGACATCCCTTGGCTCTGTTATTTATTCATACTGGGTCCAGATATAATAGCAGCAGACTGGAGCAGATGCTCTGTGACCGTTTTGCAATGGAAGCAGAATAAAGAGATGAAGCTGTGCATAGAGAAGGCTGAGATGTGGAGAGGTTGCCTTGAGTTGCAAGCTTTACCGGTTCTGGATCAAATTGTGTTTGCTTCTGGACTTGCATGACCAGCCCTGCATTTTGCCAAATTCAGCAGGGGAGCATGTTATTCTGTACTTCAAGCTTTTCTTAGTGACATATCAGAATCTTCAGTTTGTACAGAATGGTCCAGCTCAAGTAATTTATGGGGTTACTTGCACAGAGCCTACAAAGCCACATTGAAAGGTCTATGCTGGTTGCTCATTTCTTAGGGCCAAGGACTTGGTTAATACACTTGAAGCACAAATGACTTACGTCTTGCATTTCTCCTGTGCATCTTCTCCCCACCCCCTTTATCCCTTCTTACTTTCTTAAATTGTCAAGGGAATCCCTTCTAGCATATGCCACTTCTTTCTGACATGGAGCCAAAAGGCCTAAATTTCAGGGCTTTCACATGGTTCACATTGCAGCTTGAAAGACATGGTCACCAGTTCAATATCTAGATCATCATGAGGAAGCATATAAAATAAAGACCTTCTTAGAATGCATTTGGAGCTCTGAAAAAGCTCTGCTGGTGTTCACTTTGTCGTGAGTTTTAGGTTGTCTGATTCTGAAACGAATTAAGCTGACTCTAGGACCTACCTCCTGCTGACAGAAGATGTCCTCGCTTAAGTTTTAGAGGAAGAATGGCACCCACTCCATCACACGTACACACACAGTCCACCCCCATTCAGCTGCACAAATTCTGAGCAGCACTTTCAAGATTCCGCAGGATCTGACATGTGAAGAAACATGAAGGAGGGAATCTGCTTCTGCCCAGGCTGGTTGCACTTGTCTACATCTGAGCCCAATCCGCCCTTTTGGTTGCTTTCCATCAGATTTGCAAACATGGGATTTTGGAGATCCAGGTTACAAAAAATGATGACTGGAAGATGAGTACTTTCTGAGGATGAACCTAAAAGGGGCATAGGAATCCCACTCAGGTGGCTGTCCTTGTCACACCCTAAACTTTATTAAAAGCATGCCTTACACACTCAATTTCAGTTTCACCTGCAGGGAAGTGAACCATTGGCAAACAAAGCTGATTTACACCACAAGTGTGAAACACTAGATAAAGGACAACTTCAGGAGGGGATTAGATATTGCTTTTTTTAGACACAGCGTCAATTGAACAGAACCTGAAGCTGGCTCCTTGTGCGAACTCTGAGGTTGCCCCCTGGTGGACTAGTGAGAAAGGTGTGCATGCACACCCACACACCAAAGGTTGGTGTGAGAAGATCAGCAAAGGTAGTCTGACAAAAGAAGATGAGAAGGGAGGGATTGAAGCTTCAAACTAGAAGACTAAAACAGAAGGGCCCGCAAGCAGTACAACAGAGTCCACAGAGTGAAGGCAAGGGATATGATTCTTCAGCTGCAAATCTCCTTGCTCTTAGGTAGGCACATTCAGGGAAAGTTCCAGAAACATGGGGAGTTTACACACACACACACACACACACATTACACAAGCCCTGAAGTATGAGAGAGAGGGGGGAGTGCATTGGAGGCACGAATGACTGACTGACAGCCTTTCAGCGTGGGGACGCTGCTCTGGCATGCCGGAACCTGCACCGGAGAAAGCAATGCAAGGCTCCAGCCTCTGCACTGGCAGGCAGGAGAAGCTGAGCCAAGCAGAGCCTGCAGGTCTGGCACAGAGCCTGGGCACATCCCGGGGCGGGAAAGGATAGCGCGGTCAGAACATGCCCCAAAGTGCAGAGAATACAGCACAGTACCCAGAAGGAGCCATTTGGGCTGATACACAGCAACAAGCCACTCGGCACAACGTCCCTCACAGCCCATTTCAAACGTGCCCTCAAGAGCTGTCGTCCATGTGGCCACTCACGAGTGCCTCCCTTATGAGCCTTTACCCGGAGACCCCTTGGTAGGATCAGACCCGTCACTTCAAACGAGTGGCTTAAGGTGGCCTAAAAGCTCAGCTCCTCTTCTCTGCCCTACAGCCACAATGGAATATACTTCAGAACAACATCCTGAAAAGCGTGGTTCCTAAGACAAGAAGAACAATGGCGCAGCCATTCATTCTGCTCAGAGGGAGGGAGCAGAGGGCGGGGGCCGGCAGGCTGGTAGAAGTGGTCAACAGCGGGCAGCAGAGTCCCACAGGCTTTGTGCACGGTTTCCTCTTCCTCCTCCTCCTCGTTGTCTCTCTCTCTCCTCCCCCCACCCCGTCCGCTCCAGCCTGTCCCATGCCCCCATCTCTCCACTGCCATTGCTGCCAGGCAGTAGCTGGACTGAGCCCTCCATGCAGCTCTCACCAGGATGCCCACCCCATCCTCCTCCTCCTCTGGGATACTCCTCCATTGAGCATCTGTGATCCTTTCCCAGCGGTAGCAGAGGAGGAAGCTGTGTGGCCTCAGGGCTCCTGCTTGCCTGCAACAATGGTGGCGGGGGCAGCAGTGGAGGAGGCCGCTCAGCCCCTGAGCATCTGTCCGCCTGCAAGATTTGCGGTGGCAGCAGCAACGGAGGAGGCCGCAACACTCTGGAGCACCCGCCCACAAGCACCACGAGTACGAAGAGGCAGCCCAGCCCGGGCCCTCACCACTGAGGGGTATGTATGTCTGCACTTGTCTGCGGGCTGGGTTCAGGACCCTGGCGGGTCTGATCCAGCCCCTGGGCCTTAGTTTGAGGACCCCTGATGTAGTCTCTGATGTCTGTGCTCTTTCTGCCTCACTATGTGGGCAGAAAAGCACAGAACTATATCTTTCGGGATACTCTATCGTCTCTCCCCCACCCCGTCTTTTCAACCTGCATTGACCTGAGCTGCTATTAGTGCCTTGCTAGAGAAACTGCTAGAGAATCATGCAAGTAAATTCATTTATGCTCGTTTTAACCAAAGAAGTTTGTTCTGTGATTATTATTTATAGTGCTGGACTTTGCATGCGGGGTAAGAACTGGGAACTTCTAAAGTTGATTACTTTTTCATGTAAGCCAAGCCATACTTTCTGTTGCATATTAAAAGGAAATTCAAACAGATTTCCCATGCTATGCCAACATTACAGGATGGAGCTGTATACCGTACTGAAAGTGGGACCATGGGTTTGTCCAATCCAACACTGTCACCATTAAGTGGCAGCCTTTCTCAAGGTTTCAGGAGCATTTCCTCCATAGCCCTACCTGGACATGGAGAGGATTAAGTTCGGGGTATTTTTGATGCAAAGCATGCGTGCTAGGCATTGACATACAAGCTGTGCCTTGTATTGGTTTCCGGCAGATTATGAAGAATTCTTGCAATTTTTAATGCCACCATCTTGTTCTCAAGAGCCACAGATATGCTTCAAGCCATAAAGCGTGTCCACTGGATCCTACAAAGCCCACTACATCTACCTCTAGTTCAGTAAATAATAGGACTATCAACTACAGTGCACGTTATGTGGGGCTTTCCTTAAGAAATGTTCTGAAGCTGCAGCTAATAAAATAGGACAGTCCTCCTTTCTGGGCAGCCCAAAACACTTCGATTCTGCACTTGGTGAACTGCACTGGGTGTCTCTCAGCTTCCAGACAGATTTCAAAGCACTACTCAATAGCTCAGCGAACATGTTCAGACCATGGACGTTCAACCATCTTGCTCAACTCACAAAATGAAGATTTTCCAAGATGATATGAGCTGCCGTCTCAACCAGTGACAGATCACCAACAGGGTTATTTTTCCCTGTGGAAACCTTCCCCCAAAAAACTCAGTTCACAATGATTTTCCCATATCTTTGCAAGCTGCTCGTTAGAGTCAAGCTCCTCTGAACAGAATCTACATGATTTCACTAGTTTCTAAAGCACCCGTCACGAGTCTGGCATTAAACAGAAGACTAAATGAAAGGAACAGCCTGAAGCAAAAGTTGATCTGCACAAAATATTTGTTGCCAGTTTCCATGATTCAGTTTTTTTATCACCCTGGATGGAAAGCAATTTGGAGGCATCATCTCATTCGCCCTTGAAATGGTTTTGTTGCATCTTTTTTTTGCGGGCAAGTTCTTGACTTGGGACTGAAGTATCTGTCAACTAATAGAAGACATGAGATTTGAACCCTGTTCAGATCCAGAAATGTTACTGACTGAATGCCAGGGCTATTATACCTATCACTGGCAACAGCATACAAACCCAGTGCCATCTGTGAACCTTCAGCCAAGTGTTGGAGAGCCTTTTGAAATATCAGGACAGACTCATTCTAAACAGGACAACAAGTCTGTATAGTCCACTAGCCTTGTTGAGACTGGGGCTGCTGGGAGTTGTCCTGCAAAATAGCTGGAGGAACCCAGTTTAAAGAAGACTGCACCAGGTCATCCTATACTCTGCCTTGCCACCTTTCATCAGTTCTTCCACACCTGTATGAGTCTACCACATTTGTACAACATTCAAGCAAACCAACTTCTCTGAGGTAGAAGGAACTTTGATTGGCACAACCTCACTGATTAACCGGGCATCAGGGCCCTTCTGCCACCAGACACCAGCCAGGCTCCACTCCTTCACTCCTCCCCCCACCCGATCCTCCTCCTTTTCCCAAACTCACACAGTGATGCCATTTCCTTGGGCAGGTCGGTAGGGTAGGTCCGGAAATAACCTCCATTGGTGAGCATTTCAAAGTGCGGATTGGGGAAAGGGAAGGGATAGACAGCCGGAGGAAAACCATTCACGTGAGCCAGGGGAGCTCCACCAGAGCAGCCCCTCTCTTTGTTTCCTGCCATGGCTCGGGGCACAAGGGCAAGCGGACTGACTCGAGAGACAGAGGTTTCCTTTTAGAAAACGTGGGTGGTACGGTCACTGCTCTTGGGAGATGATGGCCCCATGTCTGTGGTCCATGCAGGCCTTCAGCCTTGGAGAAAGGGGTATTTCCTCCGCGTATCTTCCTGATGCACAATTCTGCATTGAAAGAAAGAAAGAAAAAAATAGGGCACAATATTAGTGTTACCTGGGGATATACGTGACAGTTTGCAAAAATCAGTTTTTTTAATATTACCATCCAATATGATCTACACCTGAGATGGGAAACAGGTGGCTTTCAAGATGTAGTCGGACTTCAAGCCCAGTAATATCTCCTCACTGGATAGGCCAGGTAGGGCAGGTGGATCTGGTTCAACATCTGAAAGGTCACACGTTCCCTACTCCTTGTCTACAACAAGAGTTGGAGATTGGGAAACGCCTACAAAAGATACAATGGAAGGAGAAGAATCTCAGCACCAGAACCACATGGCTTCCAAACAACCTTCCCAGTTGTTTGGAAGCAGGCAATAAAAAGGGAACTAGAGAACAGGACAGAAAAGGATCTGAGCAGTGGAGAAAGGCACAGAGGCGAAAATGGAAAGATAAATATGAATTAAGCCAAGGATACAAGGTCTCACAACTCATCCCACGAGGACAATCAATGCGGTTCATGGCACTGGGAGAGGCGAGCAGGTAAGAATTCTCAACAACATCCGTTGACTTTTACAGGACAGAAGAAATGTATGACAACTGGCAAGACTGTTATTGAAAGGGGAAAAAAATCTGTTCCCCCCTATTTCAAGAAAGCAGCAAAGTAAGTGAAGTGTCTTTAAAAAAAATAGAAAGATGCCTGGTCTTGAATCAGGTTGTTTGTTCACTGAGTGCAGCACTGACTGTCAGCATTTCTACAGAGATGTTTCTTTAGACCTCTCTTGAGAGGCTGGAATCTGAACCAGGACTCATTTGCAAACAAAGAACATGCTCTACCCCAGAGATAAAGCTATTTCTCAAGTTTATCCCTCACCCCAACAGGGATCCCTTGATTGGACATTTCTCCTACTAAAATGCTACCTCCTAGATGGGCTGCTACAACACACCTGCCACCTGCCACTAAAACTGGGTCATCCAGATTCCACTTTGACAGACCCCAAGAGGTACAGCAGCACACAGCGATGTCCCCAGAACAGCTGTCTTGCTATGTAACTGTTTCCTTCCCACAACCTCTCACTGAAGAGGGAAGAGTCAAATGGTATGGATTTACATGACAGGTAAAGCTAGGATCGCTCAGGAATGCCCTACAAAGGAGGAGAACTGAGGAAGGCAGGGGACCTGCTTATGTATTCTCAAAGGCTTTCATGGCCGGGATCTGGTAGCTGTTGTGAGTTTTTTGGGCTGTTTGGCCGTGTTCTGGAAGTTTTTCTTCCTGATGTTTCACCAGACTCTGTGGCCGGCATCTTCAGAGGGCAAGGGGCTCAGAGAACTAGGAGTTCTCTCTGTGCTCTGGGGTATAGGGTGAGTGATACTGTCCCCATAGCACAGGGAGAACTCCTAGTTCCCTGCGCCCCTTGCCCTCTGAAGATGCCGACCGCAGTGTCTGGTGAAACGTCAAGAAGAAAAATTTCCAGAACGCGGCCAAACAGCCCGAAAAATTCACAACTATCGAACCTGCTTATCACCAGATAATAATAAAGAACATTACACTAACATATCAATCCCTAACCCAACCACCCCAACTATTTTTGTTACCTTCTTTTGGGAACCCCAGATGCCTACGGGGCAAGATTTCAGAGGACAGAAGAAAGCCTTCACAATTAATTTAAAACAGTCTCAGGAGGCAGGCAGGGAAGTTCCCCTTAATCCAGCTCAGACAGATTCTTGGTTTCTACTTGGACTGGTAGCAGCATTCCAGGATCTTAGGCAGAAAAGGGCCTTTCCCATCTTTTTGTTACCTGATCCTTTTACACGTAGATGCCTGGGCTTGAATCAGGCACCTTCTGCATGTAAAGAATGTGCTTTACCGATTTGTCCAAGAAAGTATACAAGTATTTACATTTTCACTGTCAATCTGAGTTGGAGACCTCCCTATTCCACCGATTTCTAGCTGGAGAATGCAGAAAAGCTAGCATAGCTGTTTTTGTATCTGAGTTAAGAGTGTATCCCTCAAGCCAATACTGATAGTGAAAACACATCAACACTTGGGCTGAAATCCTGTTGCTTAGTGCTGTGAAGCGTAGCTAGAGTAGGCCCATTTGAATCAATGGAAGTAAGAGAGGAGCTGATTCACCAAATCTTCAGTCTACTGCAATTTACTACACTAAGCAACAAGATTTCAACGTTATGTCACTTTCGGTAGAGGCTGTAAATATTAGGCACTTGAGTCACACTTTTGGTCATCCTAATATACTGTACTAGTAACAGGATTTTGGTAAAACGGTGCTTCCCAACCTTGGGACACCTAGACATTCTTGAACTGCAACTCCCAGAAACCCTGGCCTGGCCAGTGCAGCTACTGGTGAAAGCTTTTGGGAACTGTAGTCCAAGAACACCTGGGTTACCTAAGGCTGGGAACCACTGTTGTAAAACAAACTGTATATGGTTAACTTACAGGATTTCTGCTTTTTTAAAAGAATGCCGAGCTAAGCAAGCAGTTCAGCACTTTCAGATTTGAACCCTCCTTGTCTTATAAACAGACTCTGCATGTGCTGATTCACAGGTCAGTCCAATGACTGTGTGCAGGCGGGCTTCCTTACAATATCTGGAATCCAGAGAATTACTGTCTTATGAGTAGCAGCTGATGCCTACTCTGGATGGTGGGGCCAGGAGTGAAGCCACCAGAGGCAGAAACAATTACATCACATTTTTAATCCAGCCTCTTCTTTGTCAAGTCTAAAAGGTACCCTGTTAATAGGTGGGTAGGATGCAATATGTTAGGCCTGCCCAAACTATAATACCACCCCCTGAGCGTCAATAAGCAAAAATGGCATTAGATAGGTGCCAATATATAACGAAATTAGCATTTGGGATGAAGCTGTTGGAGAGGAACACAATAATCAAGATATGGATTCAAACTGACAAGGAAGACCATTCAATGAATTCATCTACTCAAGAGGTACCGTAGGTGTGCCTGTTTTAAATAGTTTCATGTGTACCTTCATGTCAGCCAAGTGACAACGAAGGCTTGGAAAATTCACTAGCAACATTGGTTGGGGAATTCAAGTTATTATCGTGTTTTGTCTTATTTCTTCATAAGGGAGGTCCCCCAGCCCAATAATCATTTTAGTTGCCATCATTCAGTGGGCCACAGGAAGTGTTCTCTTGTAACAGCAATGCATCTATCTCACATGGTAGACAATTGTAACAATATATCTCATTCATGACTCTTATTTTAAAGGAGGGAAAGGTGTTTCTTTAAAAAAAACAGGAAGAAAAATAGAGAAGGATGGAATTTTTCAAGAATCGGAGAGCCTGCCCAGAGGGAGCAATTTGGAGCAGCCTGATTCATGTTTAAAAGGTTCTCATCTTCAATCCAAGGCATCTGACTCTTGAGTGATCCTTCTGTTCACATTGAAGATGTTTATTCTCCCATGAGAAGGATCCAGACAGGTCCTAGAAGTTGCTACTTTACTTGTGAATACAGTCACCCTCTTTCCTGTCTTGTAAGGTCTATCCTGATTACTCATGAGCACCAGCAGCATATGTGGAGGACAGGGGAAGAATGGCAAGCTCTCAGCAAGGGTAACAGCAATAACGGAGTGAGAAGCAAATACTGGGGTACTGGTAAGTAAGTAAGTAAGTAAGTAAGTAAGTAAGTAAATAAATAAATAAATAAATAAATAAATGCCTTTCTCCTTAACCGGGGCTCTACTGGGGCTGCGCTGCTTTGTGGAGGTGAACAGACTGAGCAGGTGACCCAAAGATAGGCATTTAATTATTCAGGAGGGCTTGTATGTGTGTTTGAGGAGAGGCAGTCTCCAATCCAGCTGTTTTTCCCAACAGTTGCTTTCATTTACTTTCAACGCATCTTCTCCCTGGAAGCAACCACTAAGTCAAAAATAATGCTAGGGAAGGAGGATGGAGACATGCTATCAACTGTCCATGAATTTGGTGGGTGGGAAGCTGACCTAGCCCCCTTCCCTGTGACTATAGTGATTTTTTAAAAAAAAAGTTTTGTTTTGTTAAATCAAGAAAGTGATACAGTGAAACAGCAATACCTCTACCTAGCATGGTACATATAATATTGCAAATGTATCTCGTCTAGAATACTGTTGCATCAATGGGGGGGGGGGATTAAGCAGTAGAGAAAATGAAAATAAAAGACAGGGATTTCCTATTGCTTAATAAAATGTCACACTCCATCTAAAACAGTGGTTCTCAACCTTCCTAATGCTGCGACTCTTTAGTACGGTTCCTCATGTTGTGGTGACGCCTTCCCTTGCTTGGAAGAGGCCACAAGCCCCCTTTGGCAGGCCAATGCTGCAGGTGCTATAGAGAACTTCCCTCTACAGGCACCCTCAGCCAATCGCAGCCTCCGGTGCCATTGACTGACACCCCCTCCAACCTATCAAGCTGTAACTCACTCTTCCCCTCCCCTGCCTCTTCCAGACCCAAGCCATTTGTGCCTTTTTCCTTCACTGGATCATGGCAACGCCTGTGAAATGGTCCTTCGACTTCCAAATGGGTCCTGACCCCCAGTTTGGGAACCACTGATCTAAAACATCAGAGGGTTGTCATCAGCTCCATTTGGGTGCAAACTAACCATCTGCACAGGTATAAGATGGGATAATTAGGAGTGTGCCAAATTGTAAAAAAAAACAACAACCCAAAAACAAAACAGGAGCCTGAGCACTATGCCAGAAAGGAATGGGACAGCTCTCAAAGGGGGTGGGAATGAGTGCTGTAAGGCAAAACACACGTGGGCACCATAATTTGAACCAAACCACAACAATAGCAATCCAAATAGCAATCTACATACCAGTCTGGACAGGCTCTATGTTCAGGAAAAGAGAAGCCCCCCCCCAAAGCAGGCAACATCCAGAACAGTGACAGAAAGCAACACCAGCAGAAACTTGAAACACATCAGAAAAACGTCCATAGAGATAGATAGATCTATAACACCCATCAGTTTTGGTCCCCAATCATGATGCCAAAGCAAGGTCTTACGGCCTTTTCACACGACCCCTAAGATCCGCTGGTCCCTTAAATTCGGACCAAAGATCTTAGGGGTTTGTTGCTCTTCCTTCCTCCCCACCAGGGGGGTGCAGCTCACCTGGAGGAGCTTTCCGGAGCTCTGTTTCTCTTCTGTTTCTCTTCTGCTTGTCCTCCCACCTCTTCTCTAAAGGGGCAGGAGGCAAAAAAAACAGTAAGCCAGGAGAGCCCCCACTGACCAGAGATAAATCCGGACCTGGGGATTTTGTGTACAAGAAAGTGTTTTTGCGGTCGCGAAGGTGGGCGGGGAACTTAATTGTCTGCAAAGCAGCTGGTGAAAAACACTTGTACTTGCAGCCATTTCCTGCGGAGCTTAGGGGTCGTGTATAAAGGCCCTGAGTTTAAAACCATATGTGACCATATGGTGTGGTAGAATATAAGATCCCATTGTGAAAGCATTCAAACATGTGAATTACGATGTATTTTGTATAATTACTGTTCACATTTTTGATATTTCTTTCAGTGTTATATTTCTATATGTATGTATATGTTTTAATAAATGAAGTATTCTATAGATTTGAACTTTAAGTTTAGATATTGGCTGAACGGGTTGTCATATGCGTTAGAACAAAGATACCTTTAGATAAAACACAGAAAGGACAGGATCTGGGGTGTGTTATCTGCTTTGACTTAAAATATTTTAAAAAAAACCTGGATGGATGCTTTTCCTTGCAAAAAAAAGGTCTAGATTTTTACTTATTTACGGATTAATTCCTCTTCTTTCCATCAAACGATAACCCTTGGGTTTGGAAGGGTGGCCAAATGAAATATCACCAATGCGTCTCATTTATTTAGAACCGCATTGCATCAAGAGGGAATTTTTTTAAAAGATATATTAAAATGGTAGAGTAGATGGAAATACAGGAGGGGAGTTCTCTGCTGGCCCTTTCAATGCCACTGCCCAACACATCATTTCAGCACCGTCACCTCATCTTATGTGTTGAATCACACACACACACAAAAACCCACAGAGGGTCTGTTAAGACTGGAATATAGTTCCGTATATGGATCGCTGTTGATACAGGTTTCATTTGAACCAAATGAAGGTGTTCAGACATATTGCTACATTTTAATCCATCCTGTCCTTTAAGAGCTGTCCAGCTCTTATTTCTGGCACAGTGTTAGAGCACATATTCTTTTTTGGTATGATTCAGCAAGATCCTAATTATCCTGTTGTGCTGCCTGTGCAGATAGATGGTCTGCAACCAAATGCAGCGGAGGTGACAACCCTGTGATATAACTGGTAGGCTGTGGCATTAAAAGGGAGGGAAAAGAAAAAACTCCTCCTCTATTTCCATGATTTTCATCATCAACAAACAAGGAAGGCCATTGGAGCCAATTGAATGATGATGTGAAAAAATCATCAGGGCAGGTAGTCAGATCTATGGGCTCTGCCCACAAGGCTGGTTAACCCCAGCAGAACCCTAGCTGAGGAGAAAGGCAGGAAAACGGAGGGTATCTCCTCTCCCTCTCCCAAACCTTCACCTTATTGTCCCTTTGCACTAGTACTGTTACTATGAGCTTGCCCTACCATTTCTGCCCTCATGCTTGCCAGTAAACCAGGTAAACCTTGCCTGTGAGTAAACCGGATACATTTACACACAAGGAAACCAACAATCCAAAGACCTCCGTGGAACCTTCTCAAGGGAGAATAAACATCTCCTGTGTGAATGGAAGGACTGCTCAAGAAAGAGATAAAATAGATCCCATTTAAGATAAATAAGAACCATCTAAGTGAAAACCAGAATTATCCAATTTCCCATCTGGATGACCAAGAAGCACTAGCACTGTGCCAGAAAGGAGTGGGAGAGCTCTAAAAAAGGGGATGGAATGAGGCACACTTATGTAAAAGCACATGTGAATGCTGTCTACCAAACACTGCCAAATGCAATCCAAATAGCAAACTATTCTGCCAGTACGGCTGTGCCCTACTAGCCAGAATCCTTCCCCAGCACCTGTGTACTCACAGTGGAAGGATGCTACAGTGCAAGACAAATATCACACCTAGGTAGGCCCTCATTTTTTTCTGCTCTTCCTGCAACAGCACACCTGAAAGAAAGTATAGGGATAGAGGTTGCTAACATGGCAGTGGACTGGTATGGGCATTTGTGAGAGCTGAAAATGTGAGCTCTTATTCTATGCTATCAGCAAGACAGGAGAGAAGCTCTGAAAGCTCAAAAAAAGTTCCAAAATGAGATTTTACCTCAGCATTTTTGGGCACATATTACTGGGAAAAGAAGCCATATGTGGGAAAATACACCAACAATCATTGCATGTACTGTATAGAGAAAGCTGTAGCTGACGAAACTAGCTGGTAAATTTCCTGGGATTTTGGAATAGGACTGTTAACATCCCCCCCACACACCTGTTTTGCTACTGCTACTTGAAAGTACAGTCCGACACCCCAAAAACTAACACCTGAACTTCCTTCCATTTTCTTATTCCATGTTTCTAAGGTCATACCTTGGGGGAGATGGGAATAGACATGTGACATATCTAGTGGGGGGAAACAGCAGCAACGTGGGCTGGGATTAATTCCAAAATAAGAATTGTTGGGGTTTAAATCTTCTGGGAAATCAAGCCACAGCTCCCAATTCCCAGACGTGTGGGTCTGGTTGAGGTTAGTTCAATGAGAAGGCAGATGCATACAATATATGACCTAGCACAGTGTTGGTGAACCTCTAGCACGGGTGCCAAATGTGGCGCACGGAGCCCTTTCTGTGGCCACCCAACATCGCCCCCTTCACAGCCATCTGTATTCAGGTTAAATGCCTGGATTGGCACTTTGTGAAAAATTAGTGGATTTTGAATCACATTTTGGGCACTCAGTCTCTAAAAGGATCACCATCACTGAGCTAACATTTCCACTTTTTCTAGAATCAGCCTTGAAAAGGCAAGGCTCAAGAACTGAGTCCTGGAGAATTGAAGTACAGTACCACCTTTTAATGTTCTAAGATGCCTCTTCAAACTCCCTGTTCTTAACTTGAGTATGTCTTAAATGTTCTGGACTGTATATTGTCCCTCATTATTGTAAGCCACCTTGGGTCCTTTCCCAAGGAAAAAGGTGGGGTAAAAATATTCAAAATAAATAAATAAAACAAAATAAATGGATATGTGACAGCCACTGAAGGCTCTTCTCACCTAGGAAACAACACTCTGAAATTATTTTATCTATTTATCCCCCCCACACACACACGTCAATACTAAGACATTTTTAATTTAGAAGTTTTAGAGACAAAAAAACCCCGCAAAAAAGGAAAAGGGTCAGGATTCCCATCCACCAACCCCAGGGCCATGAACTGCGCCATTCTATGTTGCATCTCCCTTCGAGACCATATTTACATTCTTTTTCTTACTCCTGTATTGGAGTCCTCCCAAAAGTGAGACAATTTAAAGTCCGGTTTTGTCTATTTATTATTTGTATTATTATTATTATTATTATTATTATTATTATTATTATTATTATTATTATTATTATTATTATTATTATTATTATTGAGGCAGGTTCTAACACACATGCAGTCCCAACCTTAGAAGTGGGCTGCGGCGGCGGCTGGCCCTCGATTCCCGCCTATTGAAGAAATCTGGGAAGGCAAGAGACTGGCCCTTTAAGCCTTTCCTCTGCACGAGGGCGTGTGCGCCTTTCCCTTTTTGAACCATCTCCAAAAGCAGGCAAGCTTTTTTTTTTAAATTTCATATTCCACCCCACCCCCCCCCTTCTTCTTCTTCTTCTTCTTCTTTCTTCTTCTTCTTCTTCTTTGGGTGCTTTCTGCCATATGATTCAAATCAAGAGTCATTTCAGGTTCCCAGATAAATGGAGCTTATGTTCTTGCTGCCAGCGCTTGGCTGGGGCTGTACCACCCTGGGGGTAGAATGTGAGCTCACATCTTCCACATGGAACCCAACACCACGAGCCTAATTTACAACAGCCCAGGCAGCGCCTTTTCCTGCCGACTCGGTGTCTCTGGCTTTCAGAGCTGCACCCCCACCCCGCACCCCCCCACCCCACCCCATCACTCACTCTTCACCTTCTCCCCTCCCCTCCTCTTTTAAAGGAGGGCGCGCGCATTCGGGCGCACACACATTTCTGCCTTGGCTTGCATGCCTCGTACCCCTGTTCTCACTTGGGGGGGGGGTTGTTGTTTTAATTCCGCGAGCCCCACCCCACCCCCCTCCAACCATCCACCCCCAACCCCCGGTCTTTTCATTCTTCTTCTCCCACTGGGACGCGGTTCCAGCCCAAGATGAGGCCAAGGCGAGGGAGCCGAGCGCCCGCGCCAGTACCACCGGCGAGGCCCAGGCGCTGCCGCCTGCCTGCCTGCCTGCGGGGGTGGATCGGTGGGTCGGGCTGTCCCACGGAACGCCGCTGGTGGGACTGGGGCGAAGAAGAATGGAGGGGGGGGGTCAGGCGGAGAGGAAAGACACGACCCGCGACAGCGAGAAATGTAAATGCACGAGTCTGTTTTTTTCTGGGTGCAGCCAAGTTCCGCCGTTTTTAGTTCGCCAAGGACCCCTGCGTCTTTTGCTCCTCTGCAAAAACCCGCGTGTTCGGGTGCTCCACATTTGCTCCTTCTTCGTTGTCAGGGCAGACTTCCAAACCCCCCCCCCACGGCGAAAGTTTTTCGGTCCCCTCCGAAACCCGCCTCCTCCTCCTCTTCTTCTTCTTCTTCTTCTAGGCCCCGGCCTGCCCGCCTCCCCTCGACCCCCCCTCCTCCCGCCCCGCTTTTCCAACTCCCCGCAGCCGTGGGTCCTGCCAAGCGCCCTCAGCAGTTAAAGCCACGAGATTTCAAGCGAGCAGCTAACTTAAAGGCTTCATTTCCGTAAACTTTTCCATATGTGAGGGCCTCTTTCTTGAAGCTCGTGTTCCAAAAATAAACGCGCCGTCAGGCCGAGGTGTCCGAGCGCACGGAAAGCGGGAAAGACAACCCACGGAAAGAAAACAGCGAGGGCTCTCCTGCCAGCAAACCCGGGGGCACCGCGGCCCCGAAGAAGAAGAAGAAGAAGAAGAAGAAGAAGAAGAAGAAGAAAAGCAAAGCAAAGCAAAGCAAAGTGTTCTGCTTATATACCGCCCCATAGAAGAGGCGATGGGGTGGAGGAGAGCGCCGGGTGTGCATGCACGGGTCTCCAGGCGGGGATGTTTTCAAAGGGGGAGAGACATCAATAAAACCCCAGCCGTGGCTCCTGCCTCCCTCGAAACACCATTCCGGAGTTCAATTTAATTCCAGGCATGCATTCAATTCCCTCGCCATTAAGAAGGAACCTGGCCCTAGGATTGCCCTGCTCCGTGGATGGGAGTGTAGGGGGGGGTCACGGGGAGGTCACCCTAATAGAGGCTCCTTCGTCTTTCGGATCCATCCAACGTGGAGACACTGAAACCCATATGTTTCAGGGCTCCTTAATTGCTCCTAGCCCTCATGGGCAAAGACGTTTATGTGCCTCGCCATATTTCTGTGGGGAGGGGAGGGGAGGGGCCTCGTTTCTAAGAAACCGGCTCTGTCAAAAAAGAAAAAGAAAAACTTTTAATTCTTTGGAACTACTAACATGATACAGCTCACAGCAGCCTGAAGCCATCCAAGCCTTTTTTTTTTTGTCTCACTGCATTTTCAATGGCGGTTGCTTTCACACCAGCTCACACAGAGCTGGCTGCTGGTCTCTGCCAGTGAAGAGCCTACAAATTTCATCTAAAAGGAAAACAGGCCAGTATAACGGGCATCACCCAGCAAGACAGCAGTCTGAACTTGGTTATGCTTCTCACACTAACCTCAAAATAACACCCTGCACCAACACACATCTGTGTAGCTTTTATTTTTGGTAGACTACCAAATTCCTCACTCCCGCCCCACACCCGTCCTCCCACGCACCATCTTGCCCATTCCTGGCCCTTCCCTCAGCTGAACCGAATTTCCGGTTCCCTCATGACCTCCCAACACAACGTTTCTGCAGGAACAACAACTAATGAACCACTTCCTAAGAGAAGAGACATTCCAAATGGAAATATAACCAGGACTGAGTTGCAAAGGATGGAGGGCACTTGCTTTGGAGTGGCAGCAAAAGGCAGAGACCATGAGTTGAGAAGCCCAGTGGAACATCAGAGAAGAGGCTGGAAGAGAGAAAGTGTGTGTTCCACATCTCCAACATGATGGAACCTATTTAGAATTGATGGGCACAAACCAAATGAAAAATGCCAGATCAGAAAAATGAACTGGGTTCTTGTTTTGTTTTTCTCAAGAAACCAGCTCTGGGGAGGAGAATGGATAGGCATGTGCATGTGAAGAGACAGCTAGCCTGGCTCCAGGAAGGGAAGCCTGGCTGTGGCAAGAGGCAGGACCAGGGAGGTTACAAGGGCAGCAAGAAAGAGGGCAGAGCATCCATTTTGCAGAAGCAAAACAAAGTACAGGGGTACCCTGTGTAAAGGAATTAATTCATTCCAAATGAAATTATGTTAAGCAAGTTTAGCTTTATACAAATTTCCCATAGGAATGCATTGAAAACGGAGTAATCCCTAATCGTGACCATTTTTATGTTGTACAGATTTGCCCCATAAGCGATTCTGTTAAGCAAATTTCCCCTATCTCCGGAATTTTTTATGTTGTACAGATTTTATGTAATACAAACCGTTTGTTATACAAGGGTCCACTGTATTGGATTACCGGGGGGGTTGCTTTGTTTCAGCAAAATGGAATACTTGAACAGTACCATAAACCAGCCCAGTTCGTGGTTTGTTCAGTTCGTAACTTTGTTGATGCCCATCTACAGGGATTTCAAGGTTAGTGAGATATTTAAGGGGTGGTTTTACCAGTTCCACACACCCCCAGTGAGTTTCCACAGCCAACCGGGGATTCAAACTCTTGTTTTTTCCTAAGACATGGTCTGCCATTCTATCCACCACACCGCATTAGAAATCCAACTTTTCTGCAGGCAGAAAAAAGAGGCAGAAGGCAGTACAGAGTACAGTATTGCCATCTGGGCTTCCATATCCTAAGGATAGGGGAGAAGGGGAGCCCAACTATGGGCGTTTATACACGACCCCTAAACTCCGGGGCAAATGGCTCCCAGCTCCGGAGCTTAAAAATGTTTCCCCACCAGCTCAGGAGTTTACAGGAAATTAGATGCGACCACGCCCACTTTAGCGCGTCCCAGCGCACCTTTCAAGTACCTGCTCTTTGGAGGTGAAAATTCCTTGATGCGGTGTAACAATAGTGAGTTCGGGGTTCTCCTCGCTTCTGTTTGTTGTTGTTTTGGCTCCCACCCCTTTAAGAGCTACTTTACAGAGACTGGAATGTTGCCGGCAAGAGGTGAGTGGCATGCTTTTCTTTCTCTTTTTCTCCCTCGCCTCACGCAGCCAGCAGCCAGGAAGTGCGGAGGGGGGTGGGGACAGAGGAAGAGTGACGAACCCCTAAGATCTCTGGTCTGAATTTAAGTGGCCAGCGGATCTTAGGGGTCGTGTGAAAAGGCCCATATATGTTTATGTAGCAAGCAGAATATCTTTTAAAAGGCATAGTGCAGGGGATGGAGAAAGAGTATCAACAGACAAACAAGACTCAACGTTTGGGGTACAATTGCCTCTCCTGTAAGTAAGATCTTTCCCCACAGTGACAAAAGCACAGCTTCTCATCCCTTGTGACAGTTAAGTCAAGAGATCAGCTGCTCAAGCCTTACAGAAGGCTTTAGCTACACTACACCACTTACCGATAACTACAATAACGGAGTTCAAAAGTCCTTCCCTTGGGCTCTTTATTCAAAAAGTGACCTTCCTTCTGTTCTGGGGTACCTTGGCACTGGCAAGAGAATGGTCCATTACAAGAATCCTGTAATGAGGCTGAGAACCCTGGCCCCTGAATTGGGCCTGGAAAGACTTCTTAATCATAGGAACTGCATTTAGAAATTGACCAGGAGTTGGACACTGCAATTTATATGAATCAGTTGTCAAAATGACTGAAGACGTTATTGGCTCAGTATTTTGTTTATGTTTGTAAACTGCCCAGAGTACCTTTTTGCCAGATGGTTGTGGTATATAAATTAAATAAATAAATAAATAAATTATTGTGCTGAGGGATGGGTAGATTTTGTCTCTCTGGATCCCACCACAGATCTCATCCCCTGCTGGCAGCAGGAAACTAGGCAGCTCAGCTTCCAGTTTGCTCAAAGTATATTTTGGCTCTAAAGCAAAGTGCTCATGGACAGGTCAGCTGTTTTGGCAAAGAACCCTCCAGGAGGTGTGATTGTTCTAACGGGCAGTATGTTGCCCACACATTCTAAGCAGCCCCACCACCCTCACAGGGTTGTTGGGGGAGATAATAAAACAGGGGGGAGGCATGGTCATGTGCGCCCCCCCCCGTGTTCTTTAGGACAAATATGTAAATAAATACTACAAATACATCCTGCCTTGCTCCAGGTACGTATCTTCACCCTCCCAATTACTCTGCCATAGATGAGACTGGCAGGAGGCTTGAAGGGCTGCCTTAAAACCAAGGCTTAGAGATAGATGTGGACCAACATCTTCCTTGATCCAACCCCAGTCACCCAATCTATCAGACCCCGGCAGCCCTTCTTGAGCTAACATTCTGTGACAAGTCACAGCAATCTGTTCCATATTAAAATGGAGCATTTCCCTTCCCATCATTTGTTTCTCCTTTGACTACACGTCTACCAATACTCCCTTTTTCTCCACAATCCAAGCCTGCCAAGAAGTTACAAACTCTGCCCCATCTGTCCCTCCTTCTCTCTCTCTCTCTCTCTCTCTCTCTCCATCATTCCAGTTGGTATTAATAAAAGTATTATGCTACCATAACCAGATTTGATCACTGGAATATATAGGAAAATAATGCACTTCTGCACATTTATCCAAGGCACATAATCTTTTCTTTTTTAATTAATGTACTTTGGGGCTACAGTTTCAAGAACGCAGGCCTCTTTCGTGCAAAAATGAGTCGTCTTTAGCTATAATAACCCCTAATTTCAATTTGCTTTCCCATCCAGAGCATCCTGGCAGCCAAAAATAGTAAGAAAATGTTAAGCACACTACATTCCTAATCCCCTCATCAAAAAGAAAAAAAGAAAGAAAGGAAGAAGAAAAGTTTTAAAGCCCTGAAAATTTTCTTTGCTGTCTGCCTTGTCTCCAGAGTGCCCGAGGCCCAGTAGAAGGGGAGGCAAGGAAAACTTTTGGTATTGCAAAGAGCTGAGGGAAGGGATGGGGGTAGGGGGGTTGGAGATGAATTTGGAGAGAAGCCATTCAGTTGGTTTTGATGGCTTTTTAGTGGGGGGAAAGTTATTTCAGGCTGGAAAAACCTACATATATTTTCCACTTTAGTTTTTTTTTTAAGGTCACAGGAGGAAAAGGACAACAACACAATGACAGGATTGTGTGAAAGACTGAGTTGGCACTTAGCGGGCAAAGGTTACTGTAAAAGGTGTTTATAAGGAATATACAAACATTAGCATCAAGGGAGTCATTGCTCATGGCCCTGGCCCTAAAATCTTCTAAAATTAAGCCACCATAATAGTCTACATTTTCCATGCATTTCAGTGCCCACACTGGAATGAGTTCTTGGACCTTTTTGTTTCACACACACATATATTCTTTTCCCATTCCCTTTAAAAACACAGATCACAGAAAAGCCAATCAAGGAGAAATGTAACAACAGTACAGTATTCTAAAAGGTTAGTTTCTTTTTTTCTTTTCCACCCAAAAGAGAGAATTAGATTCTCAATTAAAAAAGAAAAATAGTATTTGGTCTCCTCCTCCCCCGTCTCTCTTTCCCTCCCCATCTGCTGATGTGTTTAAGTGTTCCCAAGCACAAAACATTCAGCAAGCTTCTCCCCAATCATAATATCAGGACAACTTCAGGTTCCAAAGAGGTTGCACCTGGGAGCATTTTTTTCTAACTTCGGGATGAGAAGTTATCCATGGTTAGGATACCAGAAATGGGGAGGGGGGGAAGGAATAAGCCATTAAATACCCGTGTGCCATTTGCCATGTTTGCATTTTTAAAGCCTACCCCTTAGTTATTTTGGTTTTACGGAAAAGAGGCCGAGTGTGACTGGGCTCCTAGTATTCTAGCTCCAAGCCTGCTGCATTGCATGCAATCTAATCTTGAACAACTTCCGTTTCATGACTCTATACCTACAGTAACAGATGCAGTTCAGAACCCACAAATTTAAAGGGCGTTTATACACGACCCCTAAACTCCGGGGCAAATGGCTCCCAGCTCCGGAGATTAAAAATGTTTACCCACCAGCTCCGGAGTTAACAGGAAATTAAGTGCGACCCCGCCCACTTTAGCGCGTCCCAGCACAGCTTTCAGGTACCTGCTTTTTGGATGTGACAAATATTTGATCCAGTGTAAGGATAGTGAGTGCGGGGCTCTCCTGGCTTCTGTTTGTTCTTTTTTTGCGCCCCGCCCCTTTAAGAGATCTGAATGCTGCCCGGAACAAAAAGGAGGTAAGAAGGCATTCTTTTCTTTCTTTTTTCTCCCTCCCTCACACAGCCAGCAACCAGGAAGTGCGGAGGGGGTGGGGACAGAGGAAGAGCGACGAACCCCTAAGATCTCTGGTCCGAATTTAAGTGGCCAGCGGATCTTAGGGGTCGTGTAAAAAGGCCCAAAGTATCAATAAAAGTATATGTGGTGTCACTGTATTGCTCCTTGCTACAAGGGAAGAGTCACAAGCTTCTCCTGTACAGTGGCTGACTGTGGGCCTAATCACACCTGTCCAAAGAAACCTAGTTATACAGATTCTTTCTGCACCCTCTGTTCTATCAGCACATTTATTTTTGCAGTCACGTGATGTGTGTGTGTCTATAGATAGATAGATAGATAGATAGATAGATAGATAGATAGATAGATAGATAGATAGATAGATAGATAGATAGATAGATAGATAGAGATACACACTTACACACACCACATACACACACACACTGCCAGGAATGTTCCTATTGGTTTTAACAATATTGATTCATTTCTTCCTATTTGAAACGGTATTGTCAGCTACATTGTGGAATTAACTCATCTTCTCTGATCTTTCCTGGGGTTACGGTGCCCCTTTGCTCTTTAAAATCCCTAACTGGTCTATCAATACGGTATGTGGCAAGGGATTCCTGTTCAGTAAGTTTTGGAAGAATTCCGGGCAAAATTCAAAGAAACAAATCAAAGGACAAAAACATGTGCCAACTTAAAGACTAACTAATATAATTTAATGTAAGCTTTCGTGGATTGAGTCTGTTCATTCTGTTGCCATACATGCGGAAAACTGGACTTCTTGTTTTTATCTTTTGTTTTCTTTTGTTTCTTTGAATTTTGCCTGTTCCCAAAGGTTTGTTCTGGCCCCCACCTGTAAGGCTGTGCCATCTGGCAGACAGCAGGAGGAATGATCAAGCAGTGAACAAGACAAATGGCGCACGGAAATCAAACCATGCTGAGATGCCCCCTGTAAAGCCTCAGACCTCACTTTATCGATGTATTGATATACCAGCCATGAATTTTTTTTACATTTTATTTTAAATTTTAAAAAAAATTAAAATTGAAATTAACAATTGATCACAGAGCAGCCACACAGCCAACAGGGTGGCCACCTACCCCAATGGATCTAGGACAGGAGAAGAATCAATAGGAACATGAACATATGCTATACTGGTAAGAAATGAATCAATACATAATTGGTACAATTTAAAACTACTCTCTTGGTGAAGAAAAATAAATCAGAAATGAACCATTGGCCGAGAAAATGAGTTGGTCTTGGCCTTGCATTGTGTGCTAAAAAATTTATGAAATGATCTTTAAAAAAACTGGCCATTTCAGTGTCCCTGGGATTTTTTGGCCAGGTGTGATCAAGGGCCAATTCTGGAATGGTATCTTATAATAATACGTGATCATAATAATCTTAGAACTACAGGGCTGACAACAATCTCTGTCAAGGAAGCATAATGGGGAATTGAACTCCCAGCCTAAACCACTCAGCTAACCAAGAGTTATTCCTGGCATGTGTAGCTCAGCTGGCCAAGAAATTATAAAAGCATACAAGAGAGAAATAAATAAGAAACAAAAAATGGAAGATGGGGCAACACGGTTTGTTTGACTTCCTTCCCTACAGTTAATGGCTTTAAAAACAAATAATGGTGATTGGAAACAGTGGCTTGTGACAGATAATGCATCGCTTTGTGTCAAAATGCAACAAGGCAAGAATCCAAGGCAGGAATAAATTGCATTTTATAAACCTGGTTAGTGCATAAAGGCAAAACAACACACTAAATGTCTTATTCCTCTACTCAGGGGGAAAGAGGGAGGCGGGAAGAGAAAGCTCATGAACCCACCTGAGGCTTGCATCTGCTTATTTAGGTGTGAACAAAGTTCTTTTGTTAATTGCATCCATGGGAGGGTATCATTAAGACTGTCTTTTTATTCCCTTCTGCTAAAAGACAACATAAGCTAATTAGCTTCAAATATATACTCACAATCCCACCACTGTTATTATAGTTTCCACCAGTCAATCTGTTAAAGCCAGGAGTGGATTGATCCCTCAATGAAAAGTTGTAGTCTTAAATAATTGCTACACTTAGGTGTTATGGCCATCTTTATATGTTATAAGAGTTCTGTGCAAGCACTGACCTTTAAATTTCATTTTCAACTTCATTATACAAAATTCATCCTGCCATAACAAGGAAGCTTGTAACCAACTAACAATTACATCATGACTAAGAAGTTACTCCCACAGAGTCTACAGTATGTATGAACTGTAGTCTACAGGGGCAATTGTATTTAGGTGTATTCCAGATTAGGCACAAATTTGGTTCTTGGTCTTGAGCACAGTTAGGTTACAGTAGGACCCCCGTATCCACTGATTCATTATCCACTGATTCAGTTATCCACAGTTAGCAGAGGAAAAAAGTAAATAAATAATTCAGCGACTGTAAAGCAAGCTACTGTCACAAACAACAGCTGTAAAGCAAGATACTGTCGTAAAACAGAAACCATAAAGCAAGCTACTGCCACAAACAGAAGCTGTAAAGCAAGCTACTGTTGCAAAATAGCAGCCATAAAGCAAGCTACTGTCACAAAATAGCAGTTTTTTGGGGATTTTGGTGTTCTCTCTTATCCACGGTTTTCATTATCCATGGGAAGGCCTGGAACCAATCCCCAGTGGATCCTACTGTACTTATATCTCACTGTAGGCATTGAGATATATGGTAAGCAGCTTGACTGCACACGGCAGCAGCTTAGGGGTGTACGTGCATGAACAAAGCTGGAGGATACTCGTTTCTATGTTTCAGCAAGTAGCAGTGTTCTTCTATATTAGCCTTCTGAGGTACAGTGAGATCGAATTATCAGATGCATCACAGAGTAGTTTTAATGACACTTTGAAGACACCAGCCAAAACCCTATTGCAAAAGACCATGTGAAAAAAGGAAATTGTGCAAATGTTTTTCATAGTTTGCTTGTCATCTGTCATACACTCAGGCACACAATTGCATACATAACCTGAGTACATCCAAGCCTGCAGCAGGCAACCAGAACAAAACATACACCAGTTAGGTGATTTGGGGTTTTATATAGAGCAAACCCAATAGGAATCTGTCCAATATTTAAAAAAAGAAAAAAGAAAAACACAGTTAAAATATCACAGTTATGAAAAGTGTGAGAAACACAAAATATAATATTTTACTAAAATTCCCTTTTTTATCCAAATGTTATAGGAACAATGCCCAGATTCCTGCACCCCCCCCATCAAATCTGGCCACTCTACGCATTAAAATGGGGCAAGGGAGCTATGAAAATCCATTCTGGCAAATATCCAAAATTCAGAATGCAGTCCTCAAAAACATATGCTGTAATATATTTGTTAAATCTTCAAGATGTCCCAGCAATGGGCTATTTAGCAGGTTCTGCATGACAAAAAGCATGTCAGAAGCTCTATTTTTTTCTATCCACTTTTCAATAAACAAAGGAATTCCTGAAAGCAGGGCACTTCACAGCCCTCAGTTGGTAAACTGTATAACAGGGCAGTAGAGTGGAGTGGTATTATTTTGTACATGCTTACATGCATGATGGCTCAGTGGGCTAGGGCGCTGAAACTGTTGGCTTCAAAGTTGGCAGCTTGGCAGCTCGAAACCCGGGTACCATGCAGCAGAGCGAGCTCCCACTGTTAACCCCAGCTCCTGCCAACCTAGCAGTTGAAAAGCACGTAAATGCAAGTAGATAAACAGGTACTGCTGGGGAAAAAGCGGGAAGGTGAACAGTGTTCCCTGCGCAGAAATGCGTTCAGCCATGCTGGCTACATGGCCACGGACTTGCACAACACTGGCTCTTTGGCTTGCAATTGGAGATGAGCACAGCCCCTAGAGTTGGACATGACTAGCACGCACGTGTGTGTGTGTGTGGGGGACTTTTACCTTTACCTTTTTACAAAACCATTACCTACATCTTTTCATACAACTATGACGACACTGGGCTGCCGGCTGTGCCAGTCTGAATAAAGCTACAGTGTGAATTGTACGATCTCTAGGTGTACATTCCGCTGACTCTAAGTGAGCATGCATGTGTCTATTCGCTTCTTTTACCGTTTACACAAAGTGTTCATTCTTCAGATTGTTATTTCCATTATATCTTTAATAGCTGTCATAATTGAGAGATACACTGTTCTGGGTGAATTTGTACGGATGAACGGCATATAAATGCTGCTGCTGCTACTGATGATGATAATGATAGGAAGAGATGTGGGTACGTACCAGTCCAAGTGCCTGTGAAACAACAGAGGGTGTGTAATGTGTTGTTTAGGACACTCACAAAATAAAATGGCAAGTGAAAAGAGCAGCTGTCAACTGCACTCTAATCTCAAATTGTGTCCCTTATCTATTTCCTCTACCAGGGTCCGTGGCTTTCCAGGCATTGTTAGACTCCAAGACCCAGTACCTCCTGCCAGTGCGGCCAATGGTGAAAGCTAATGAGTGAGAGCTAAGGACAGTCCTTTATCAACATATTTAGGGCCCATGTTTTCCTAGCCCTGTCTTTTCTTCAGAAGATATTTGATAGCCCAGAAAGTTTTGTTACATGGCTTTCTGTCTTGCCACAGTATCTGTGAATTAGCAGGAGGATAAAATCTGCGGTGCATTATCTAGTGGAATAAGTTATCCCCATAAGCACCAAAGCGAAGGAAATTGAGACTCTGATCCACCAGACAGGAGGACACGTCAATGCACAGCTGAAGCAAGGGGCGCTGCCAAGGGGACAAGACATTTAAGGAGGGCATAAGCACATATAAGGTATCTTGTCCAGCGTCAGCTCTTATGAAACAGGGGCTTCACCGATTTCATTTGTGCTCAAAGGCAGATGGAAAACAAGCAAAAGGCGATCAAAACAGAGGTCTCCCAGCAACCCTGCTACACCCACTTGCAGGAGGTAGGATGTGACAAGGCAGAAGTCAGACGGACAAGTCACCCTCCCAGGATTACAACTGTGTGGCACTTGTGGGAAACTGCCCCTCTGTTGCTAGACAGCTTACTGTATACTATCATTAGACACATATAATCCAGCCTCCAAACTGCCTGCCACGCTGCACTCAGCCTGCCTCCTTGCCATGTGCCTCTCTCGTGTGTGTTTCGAGAAGTGCACAAACACAAGGGCTGCTATGTTTACCCATGTCTGTTGGGGTGGGGGGGGGCGGTGTCCCGTCATGTGAATGAATGGATCAGTGTGCTTGGCTCTGCCTGCTCGCTCTTCACTTCCATTAATGAATTCTGCCTTTTTGTACAACCCAAGGCCGAGGGCTGTCACTGAAAGCTCAGCCTTAGGTACAAAATCTGAACCTGAGTACGTGTTCCAACTTATGCATTGTTTTACTCACAGACCGGCGAACGCTCTTTCATTCCCAGGTGCTTCTGTAACCTGGTGCTGAAATATGATTATCGCTCTTCCACCTGGTGCCCTCCAGGTGTGTTTTTAATTTTCACAGGCTACACCATCTTGGCGTTGTAAGAATGGTAATCCAACACAAGTGGAGGGCAATAGGTTCGTGAAGGCTTAGTTGGACTGACAAGCAAGGACTAATAAATAAATAAACCACAAAACCATTCCGCATGCCCTCACTGAACCCAAACTACACTCAAGAGGGAGCCAGGCAACAAGAATATTCACGGCATACACCCCCCCCAAACAGAAGCTACATGGGCTGAGCTCACGTGAATGCAACTTTTTAATTGCATGCAAACACAGCAGTGTGTTTCAGTGACCATGGCTTTATGAGTAACAGTGATGCATGGGCAAGTATATTCAGAAGTGTACTGTTATGGAGAGGACAGGGCATGGTTGTGTTTTCATTTCATATTTAGTCACATGGTGCTGCCTAAGGAGCTTACCAGGGATACGCTTGCTCCCATTTTCTATTCTCACAACAGCCCTGTGAGGTAGGTTAAGGCCAGTCATAGTGATGCCTCTCTCCTATTCCACTTCCAACGCTCAAGGAACTGCACTGCTCTGGTGCACTCTCTCATTTTTTTTCTACAGATATGAAGACACATACACACACACATACACCCCTACACACACACCCCTCTTGTTCTTAACCTCCCAGCAAAGGGTTGAAGCATCTGACAGCGGGTGTGGCTGGTTCAGCACCCAGGGAGACTGCCATACATACAGGAACTGGCTCCCCAACCCTGTCCCACATGGGAACAAGTCCACAAGCTTAAGCAATAAAAACAAAATAATCCCTGAAGAGGTTCTTGGGCTCAGCACCTGGGAGCAGGGCCCTTCCCCTGACTGGCAGCACCACATTCCTGAGCCCGTCAGCACCCGTCACTAACCCTTTCCCTGCCAGCCTCCTCTCTCAGTCTCACTCCTTTCTTCCCCGCCTCTCTCTCCCTGTAGTGAGACCGCTAGGAGACGGGAAGATGCTAGCCAAGAGCTAGGGCACTGCTCAGTATCAGGGTCCTCGTTTTGTTCTTGCATCTCATGCAGACCCCAAAGGGGCCAGGAACTGGACGCATGGGTTCATTGGGCCTGAAGGGGCAACACAGAAGGAGCAACAGCTCAGGACCAGAGTCAGCAGTTCACCTCCACTTGAAGGACAAAGGGCACTCGTCGTTCAAAGACGAGGAGGTACACATATTAGACAGAGACAGGTGGTTTGAGAGAGGAGTAAGGGAGGCCATTAATCTGTGTATTGAAAACCCCTCTCTATTGGGGGGGGGCACTCAGGCACAATGTATCTGCTCCTTAGGTTGTGATTTCAACAATCCCCAGACAACTCAAAATATACTTCACACTTCCACCAGCAAGGCCATGGCTAATGACCCATACTTAATGGGTGTTGGGAAGGTTAAAGGTGGGACTTTCACGCACCTTAGGCCATTGTCCAACTAATGAGCCTATTGTCCACCTAACAAGCCTTTTTAGGGCATCTTAAGAGCCTATGTCAGACCAGGGTGACATGAAGTCAAAGTGAACTATAAAATGAAGGACTCGAGTCGCAACTAGCTTTCGTCAAACTGACAAGGCTGTTTGGATGAGCAGCAAAACATTTCAGGATCCCTCAAGAAAAGAGGCCCAGTTGCCATGACTCAACTTCCAGATTGGGTCTGGAGAGTAATTTCCCTCCCCTCCCCCCCCAATGTAAAATCACACAGGGGTGTACCAAAGAAGAGCTTGCATTCTGGAAGCCCAAAGGGGTGCAGCGATGAGAGTGCTCCGACTACATGGTGGTGAAGCTGGTGGTCATTCAGGCACGAAGGAAGCACAGCAGCATGCAAAGTGGCCTTTTTTTCCTGGGCCAGACGGATGGTCCTTATAGCTGAGTTCTAACCTGAGAGGCCGAACGTTGCTTCAGAGAGAATATTCTCAAACTTGAAGGAAGAACCCTTCTATGTAGATTCAGCTGGGTCTCCCACCTGTGAAGCTTGAGCTCCCCTATATCTCTGGAGCCCTTCCTTAAGGAGATGGCAGAGAAGAGTTCGTGCCACGGCTCACTAGTGGTCAACTATTTATGTGTCACATCTGCATTGGATGCCAGAGTCCAGTGCTGGAACATACAGGAGCTGGAGGTGCCTCTGAGCAGATGCAAAGTTTATTTCCCTCATCACTCGCTACAGGCTTCATGCTGCAAATGTTTAAAAGGAAGAGCCCCCAGATTAGACTGTATCACTGTAACTTGCAGATGGGGGAATCTGTGACTCTTGGACCACACCTCCCATCATCCCCAGCCATCTGCTATGTTGGCTAGACCCGACAGGAGCTGTAAGCCAACATTCTGAGTGCCACAGGTTCCAGACCTGTGCTATAAAGCATATATTAGACACACAGAGATAGATCCATGGACACAAGTGATCAACAAAACCGAGACAGGACTGGCGTTATTTAGTCATGTATTTTGGCTGACACCTAAGTCAATAATGTAGTCTGGATTTTAAACTAGGATTTAGGAGCCAAAGTTCATAAAATGCAAAGGATGGAGAATATTTCAGGAAGGAGACTTTGCTATATAAGTGCAAGAGAGATTTTAAAAATTAATTAAAAGCAGAAGTACATGTCTGCCTTACTCAGGCAGAAGGAGGAGGATTTTGTAATATCAGTGCCTTTAGGTCTGAGATGGTCTTGAGATTGAACCACTAAACCTAAGAGTTTAGACTACAAAGACAGTTTGATGTGAAAATTAAATACACATCAAAGGAAGTACAATAGCATCAATTTGTCAAGTGCACAATTAAACATAGGTGCATTCAGAAACATAGCAGCCAAACCCTGACTGCTGGGAGTCAGTCAATAGCAGGTATACAGGAAAATAATAATAATAATAATAATAATAATAATAATAATAATAATAATAATAATAATAATAATAATAATAAATGTGCCATCAATTCAATTTTTGTCTTTCTGAGATTTTTCTAGGTAGAAATGCTAGAAGTGGTTTACCTTTTCCCTTCTTCTGAGGGCACTCTGGGATTGTGCAGCTTGTCCAAGGCCACTACTCTACTCCTTGTAGGCAGAGTGGGGGAATCACAACCAGAAGCCTAAACCACTGAGTTATCACACCAGAAAAGTGATGGTCAAATGCCAGGACGGCACTTGTCAGTGGATAAAGCACATTATTCCGACAACTGAGTAAATATTTTGAGACAGGATTAAAATGTTATCTCAGTATACTTGATATAGTTGTCACTCTATCCCCTGTTGTTAAAAAATGTTTCTAGTCCCCATGACACAGGTTCTCAAAGAGTAAAGTAGCCATTTAAACAATTTTTCTCAGTTAACCATTTTAAAGAAAAGGAGAGGGGTACAGTAATGGAAGAAGAGAAGGACATATTTCTTCTCAAACTGCCCATTTGTCAGTGCTGCACACTAAAGCCAGTGGCTCCATTTTAAAAAAAAATAGTAGAGTAGAGAGAAGTCAACAAAAGTCAACAAGAAAAGAAACCCAGTTGCCATGACTCAGCTTGCAGATAACCTCAACCTGGAAGACTGAGAATCTTCACAGTCAACAAACAACACTTTGGATGCCACCTCTTTATTCCAAGCCCTAAGTTTGTCCTAAACATATTCAACATTATTTTCACAGAAGACTCGAATGTAAAACTGGGAACCTTTTTACTGCAGCTGTATCCCTTGAGAATTCTCTCCGTGTGGAACAAAATGAAGGAAATAAGCTGTTTTTCCCCCCCCCCCAGCGGAGGACTTGCAGGTGCCTACACATCGTGGAGGCGTCCAGATGAATTGGCCTCCAGTTCCAACCTAGCCAGAGAGGGGAATTTCTCAGAAATCAGGAGGCAATGCTGCCTAGTAAATGTATCTTAGGCCCAAATATGGAAGCACACAGTCTCCCCCCCTCTCTCTCATCCCCATTTCCCGAACTATAAAATTAAAGTAATTCTGACTAATCTCCATAAACTGTCTGTCATGGGAGGATAACTTGGAAAAAACCCTCAAAGGCCTCTTTTTCATATTCTCCATTCTGTAACAAAAGCGGTTATATTCCACCTTAACTTGAGGACACAAATACAATCCCAAGAGACGGCATTCATGGACACTGAAGACATTGTGGCACCTGAGTCAGAAAATCATAAGAAGAGCCGTGCTGGATCAGGCCAAAGGCCCATCTAGTCCAACTTCCTGTTTCTCACAGTGGCCCCACCAAATGTGTCTGGGAGGACATGAGACTAGCTATCTAGATATCAAAATGGCTCCTCACGCCTAGAGTATTTCTCATAACAATACGGAGCAAATACAGCACTGTATTCCTAGTGAATTGCCTTAAGACTGGTCCAAAACATCAGTTTGTGTGAAACGCAAGCACTCTATCACCAAGCTCTCAGTTTCCCCACATGGTATTGCTCCTGCAATGAAAGGCAATATCAAAGTAATTTGTCTATGTTTTTTTCAATACCTTCGGAATATGTTTTCTAAAATAACATTTTATATTTGACAGAACTACTTTCAGAAGCATATCTACATGCCTAGTTTTCAAACAGACAATTTGGAAAAGCACGTAAGTGTGTAATCAGATGTGTGTTTCTCCTACAATGGGAGAGGAGGGTTTTAATTTCTTTTTAATAACTACTAATGCATCAGTGGTGCTTTGAAAGGACATCACTTCTCTGAAAAGTTAGAAAAGTGTGAGGATTCCCCATGACTTGCAAAGCTTCAAGGGAGGAACAATACACAGTTGTTGCTATACCAGGTGATACACAGGGGTGCAAGGGAAAATGTGTTCTGGTGGAGGCATTCTGCAGGGAGGCAGCTGCCATTTCTGGCTGTTTGAATTAGCAGTGGCGGAATGGCATGGAGGTGGGGAGGTTAATCTGCCTCCTTCTGGTTTGAGGGCTTCCTAACCCCATAATTTGACCTGGGAGGATCACCCTGCATTCTAGGACTGGGAGTCCTTGAATGCCAAAACTTCCACCCCAGTAATTTCCATTTGGAAAGTGGTATGGCTTATTATAGAATGATAAAGAAAACTAAGAAAATAAAACAAGGAGGGAGTTGTCCACTGTGAGGACCTGGACATTAAACCAAGCAGTAGGTGTGCGGGTCAGCTGGTCACAGGTTTCTCCCCGCCGGAGAGATGTGCTGCATTTCTATGATTGCATTACAAAAGTAAAAAAGCAAAGTGTGCTGCTTTTATATTGCCTCATAGCACTTTAAGCACTCTCTGGGTGGTTTAAAAGTAATTATGCAGGCTACACATTGCCCCACCCCCAGTAAGCTGGGTGCTCATTTTATCAACAATGGAAGGCTGGAAGGCTAAGTGAACCTTGAGCCGGCTACCAGGAATTGAACCCCAGCCCTTGAGCACAGTTACAGCTGCAGTACAAGAGTTTAGCCACTCTGCCATGAGACTCATTGGCTCATTACAGTACACAGTAATTATTTATCAGTGTACAGCTGTGTATATGGATTAGTGCAGGGAAATCTTATGCTAAATACACGTGCACCCCAATTTTTGGTGAGGTGTCAATGATCATCCCAGAGAGACACATGAGTCATTTGGACCTCAGAGGGAACATGCGCTAAAGGAAAGGCAACTTCCCCTCCAGTGCAAACCATCAACAGGAAGGAAACTAAAGAGAGAGAGAAAGAGAATCATATGGTCTTGGGTTGTACAGCAGGAGGGAATTCCATTTGGGTGAACACAAACCTCTGAGTGGCCCTCCACTCAAGGAACACTCAGAGCTTTGCATTCATACTAGCCCACAGCCAAACTTCCCAAGACATGTGTCCTCCTTCCTTAGAAAAATCCAAAGCGTGGAGCAGATCATGTTTTAGAAAGAAGACTGAAGATTAGAAGCAATCCAGGAAGGACTGAGTCGGCTCTCACACCATAGAACAATGAATGGCTCTTGGGGAAAACCTCTAAAAAATGAAGAGTGTGGGGCAAGTGGCAATACAGTTCAGAATTACGGAAAGGGGCATGGTTGGCCAGCACCTTGAAAAGAAGCACAAGCACACACACACATGCTGCAATATTTGAAGTTCCACCTGTTATCTTGATCCTAAGGGCCAAACTAGATCTTGGAGTCAAGGCCCCATGATCACATCTCCTGTCTCTTACAGTAGAGGGAGGGAAGAAGAAGAAGAAGAAGAAGAAGAAGAAGAAGAAGAAGAAGAAGAAGAAGAAGAAGAAGAAGAAGAAGAAGAAGAAGAAGAAGAAGAAGAAGAAGAAGAAGAGCAAAAAAACTTTGTAGTAACCAAAATATTTTAGTAATGATGACCACAAGAAGAAGAAAGCAGGGTGGAGGAGGTGAGGGTGGGCCAACAGCATTTGAGGGAAGGTTCAACAACTCCCCTATGGCATTTTCCTGACTTAAGTCACATAGAGATATACACACCCCAATATCCTATTTCCCCTCAGTAGCAGAAATGAGCAAAGAAAAATTCCCAACTATTAAAGCATCTGAAAATGCATAATAGAGTTGTGCTTTTGGTTGCATTCTAATATTCACTCCCCTCTTTTTTGGTCTTAGGTCCAGCTGATGATTCAAATGTCCCATACTTCTCAGGACAGACTTTGTTTGTTTGTTTGTTTGTTTGTTTGTTTGTTTGTTTGTTTGTTTGTTTGTTTGTTTGTTTGTTTGTTTGTTTGTTTGTTTGTTTACCACACCATCTGGCACCAGTGGTATTCCTAGGATACCCTGAGCAGTATGGCCAGTGGCCATGTGGGCTGTCATATTCAATAAGCTGCATCCTCACCTCAAACAAAAGAAAACAAAACCAGGAAGGAAGGAAGGAAGGAAGGAAGGAAGGAAGGAAGGAAGGAAGGAAGGAAGAAAGAAAGAAAGAAAGAAAGAAAGAAAGAAAGAAAGAAAGAAAGAAAGAAAGAAAGAAAGAAAGAAAGAAAGAAAGAAAGAAAGAAATAGAACTTGTTGAGTCAAAGAGCCATATGGACACGGGCATGGGACCACACTGTTTTCATTCTTCTGCCTGATCTAAGAGAAATTATGTAAAGTGCCCTACAATGTGTAGTGCCTGATGTAATTTCTCTGTGTAAATACTTATCAAACAAAAAACATGCATCCCAGTTATTGATTATGGAATATTGTAAATCCAACTTTTTTTTCCAGAGCTAGAAAGAGATCCGGGCTCACAGGACTAACAGCTCGTCTAGCTCAACTATAAGAGCCTTCCTCCGTTCCTCCTTAAGCTTCACACCTTGTCTAGACATCCAATTTAGTGAACTTTTCATGCAGGTCTGGGGTGCATTTTCTTACACTAAAAATGTCAGAAAATCTGCCAACGTACAGAGCTATTCAAAATGTATGCTTAACATTGAATGTTAGGTACATTTTTTTACATTCTACAAGAAAGCTGCAATTGTCCAGATCACAATCAAGACTTTTACTTGCTTAGAAATTAATATCCCTACAATGCTCTCTATGGCAGGAAATGTCACTTTCCTGTCAGCAGAGCCTGGAAAAGTTACTTTTTTGGTCAACAACTTCCATGCTGATTAAGGATTTCTAAGAGTTACAACCACAAATGTAACATGTCTCATGAAATGGATAGATGAGCTATATTTCTTTGTGGTTAAAATGGATATTGAAAACCAATACTGCACATAATTTAATGCCACCATATGTTTATAAAGCTATAGGAAATAAACTATACATCAGATCTTCTAGAGCAATGGTTCTCAACCTGCGGGTCCCCAGATGTTCCTGGAATGCAACTCCCAGAAGCCTCCATCACTTGCTGTGCTAAGGGATTTCTGGGAGTTGCAGTCCAGGAACATCTGGGGTCCCACAGGAGTGATTCTAACTAGAAAACATATCAGAACTACAGATCCTATAGATCCTATAGATCCTATAGATCCTGAAAGCTTGGTTTGATTATGTAAAACCTCTTTATTCTGGTGTAGGAGTGTATCTGTGAAACCCATTTATCTTCAGTAGGGATGGGTGGGTAAGAAACTCACTGGATCACATTTTAAGACAACTGTATATAATTTGGCACTTCTGAACCAATGTGGAACTGAAGCCCAGTTATCCCTTAACACCTGTACTTCTCCAAATTTTGCAAAGGAATCTCTCAAATAGAATAAATACCTAGATAGAGGAGCAGATTAATGACAGATACAGAAATATGCATTTTAACAGGGGAGCTACATTACAGGTACAATATATCAGAACCTCTGCATGCAAAAATAGGCTGCTCTACATGTACAAAAAGAAACATGCACAAACTCCCACCTCATCTTTTCAGTTTGTTCTTCTCAAACTACAGGATGTGCTAGCCTCAAGACAGGGTGGGGGAGGGGGGAGAAATGACCAAAACCCAAACCTGCCTCCATCACTTGCTGTGCCTCCCACATCCATCCAATATGCCCCTGTTATCTCTTCAGAGACCAAGTGGAAAACCCTTAAAACTTGAATTCCTCTTTACTCTGTTTCGTTCTCCAGCTAATATTCGATGTACCAGCTTTTCTGGAGAGGTATCCTGGGAAAACAACCCTGCAAACACATCTTTATGTCACCCAAAATATAAGAGTGTGGGTGGGGGGAAAAACACAATTCCAACCCTATACTGGCTGTCAATGACAGGCGAAACCTATCTAAAAATTAGCTCTGCAAGGTCCATGTTTATAATCTGTTCTTCTCACAACAGGACCCTCCAGGATCTCTTATCTTTAAAACACAGGAAAAGTGCATGTTGGTTGCTAAAAAAAAAACAATTATAACTGCTCCTGTCTCAGCAGTTCTTAAAAACGTCACAGAATGCACACCAAGTTATCCTTGAGTGAATTCCCAGGGAATGTCTATACTAGTCAACAGGGCACAAAATATTCACTAGAAAACGAACATGAGCCATACATGATCCTGAAAATGGCATAAGGAAAGCTACAGAAGAACGCTGCCAGAACGTAGCCTCTTACAGTGGTATCTTGTTTTACGAATGCCTCGGTTAATGTAATTTTTGGTTTACGAATGAAAATCCATTGAAAATAATTCCTTTGGTTCTATGATTAAGATAAGATAAGATAAGCACCTAGCCTTCCAGAGGGCACACCTGGGTGTACTGGGCTACAGTTCCGTCTCTGGCACTCTCCATGAATGATATAAAGAGAAACAAAAAATGAAAACTCAACACCTTTGGAAAGATGAATTATAAACATCACCAATGTATCCAAGCATTTCTGTTCTCCGCAACTCTTTTCTGATGCTAAGCAGAACAAAAGAACAGGGGATTGGGGAATGACCCTGGTTTTAAAAATCGGCTTTGATGTTGTGGTTGCAGAAGGAAAGGCAAAAGGACCAAGAGCAAGCACGTACCTCCTTTGGTCTCATCCCAGCTGACCGTTTCTCATCGGCCGTAATGGTCTCCCAGCCCCTTCTTTTCCCTTGCTTTCGGATTGCTGAGCAGTGTAGTTCAGTGGGACCATGTCAGGCAAGTATGGAACAATTACAAGTCTGAATCACTCACACCTGGGTGACGGAAGTTCACTTAGCCCTCCTGGGCAAGTTCACTGCAAGCTAACCTACACCCAGAACAGTTGTAAGGATACGGTATAATAAAGACAGAGTACAACCTGCCTTACGCCCTTAGGATAGGGCATGGATCATCTCTAAAGAAAAGAATGCTGTGTGATTATGCTCCATGATTACAACAGGCCAGAATGGCACAGAGGATAAACTATTAATACTTTTTCCAAAGACCTTCTTGTGACACTGACTTCTCTCTCTCAACACATCTATGGGAAGGATAGCTCTACCACACACTGCCCACTGTATTCCACTGGCTATAGAGACACATGGGACAGACAACACTGAGGGCTATAGGAACACAAAAAGGAGCCAGATAACGGCACTGTGAAACAAGAACCCAACTCATGCAACATAGAAATGTACCACTTTCCAAGCATTAACAAGCTCAACTGTGTGTGTGTGTGTGTGTGTGTGTGTGTGTGTGTGTGTGTGTGTGTGTGTGTGTGTGTGTGTACAGACATGATGCAATAAACTCTGTCCCCAAACAGCACAGTGAGTGTTATTACTACAGTATTTCTGTATGACACATGATTATGTCACTTTCAAAGACATCTACTAGATATTTCAAATCTCACATTCAGACAATACCTTGACTAGGGCCAATCCAATCTATGTGCAGAACTGTAGGCAACTCTTCGAGATGTCTGGCGCTTGTCACTGGCAACATCCTGCAAAAACCCTAGAGATGGGTTTACGATGAAGATGTAGAGGAGGAAGAACAACTGGTTTGGAATCATTAAGCAGGCATGGCCGGAATTTTACAACATGGCCAGAATTTTTGGATGGAGTGCAACTAGAGGTACAGACTTAAATGGATTATGACTGCTAGGTGTTGTGCAGGTTTCAGGTCACACCTAGGACTACTGAGACAAAAGAAGTGCATGATAGTTGATTCTCCCACCCTACCCCATTTGTGAAAATATACTGTAAAAACTATTTTGTAATCAGGCCTGCTAATATCCAGATTTTCTGAAACATGCTTCAATTTTTACCCAAAGGTGATGGACTTAAAGACAAGAGAGAGATTCCCAGCTTAGCCTCCAAACAATTGAGAAGATGAACTCCTCAGTTCAAGAGATCTCATGGAAAAGAAGACGGGCCTTGTGCACCTCCAGTTGTTTTACAAAAGGGAAAATATTAGCAACTCATTTGTGAACCACACAAGTGTGACAAGGCAAGGCACAACTCAGAGAATCCCCACATTTGCTGGAAAATAACCCCACTTCTGCCTGCACCTGGTCACTGTAACCTCATCCCAGGTAACTGATTGTATTTTGGCAACAACAAAGATTGCAGCCCTAGCCAGCTTGCTAACTGCTGTAAGGACACCAAAGAATATGTTTTTAGTTTACTAATGAATCTGTCATTGTTCAACGGAGTCATCACCAGCCACTGGGCGATATTCTTGTTCAGAAATGTCATGGCACTGGACCGCCACTCTCAGCATCCCTGAGCATTCTGCGCATTGTATTAAAGGTAAAAGGTAAAGGTTCCTCCTGCACATGCATGCTAGTTGTGTCAGACTCTAGGGGCAGTGCTCATCACTGTTTTCAACCCAAAGAGCCAGTGTTGTGCAAGTCCATAGCCGTGTGGCATTGTAATACAAAAGGCTAATTTTTCCCAAACTCTGGAAGAAGGAAAAATTCAAGTGGCACTAGAATCACAAGGCATGGTGGAATATATCTAAGCCTCCAAGCCTAGACATCTACAATGACAGGTATGTGCGAAATCCATGGATTCCCCACTGGAACCTCTTCTCATTCCCTTTGGTCTTTTTGCAGCAAGGGGGAGAACATACAACTCTTTGAAGGCACCAACAACACTTCTCCCTCTCATCATGGTCCTCACATGGTCATCACACTTGTACCCATTAAAAAAATAATTTATATGTTAGAAATAAATCACTTAGTTTTTCTTTTACATTTTTTTCTCCACAACAGTTCACCAGTGTATCACTTAGCTGATGTTTTCCCTGTTGTAACCACTTTCCACTTTTGTGCAGTTTACAGTTATTTTCCCCTTTTTAATCCTGTTCTATATTTATCTAGTGACACATCCCACCAGGAAGTGTATCAACTACCAATTGGAAGTGACAGGAAAATGGCATTTGCCAATATATCTCTTATGGTTTTTTTTTAAAAGAGAAAAATTTAGGGGGTTGGGAAATTCAGAAACAGGACAGAGAAGGCCATCTCCAGTCTACCCACCAAATGCAACTGTTAAGAAGTCAGGACTGAAAGAAAGGCCTTTCGATATTAACAACTGAGCAGAGTGTTAAGAGTGGTGATGTCTGAAACAGAGCCATATTTCAAAAAACATGAAGATCATAACGCATTAACCATATGAGAGTAAGACCGACTAAAGGACAGTGCATATGTTTTGTGCAAATATGAACTCTGTGGTCGTTCATGATCACAAGGTCTCCACAGTAGCTAGAATGCATACTGCAGCTCAGGTATCAGAGGTAGGTCACCAGCCCGCTTAACGTCAGGGAAGCTAGTATAGAAATGAAGATTTCCTTCAGAAACTGGAAGTCCCGCTCAAATAAGGAAAATTAAAATGAACACAAACTTGCCCAAAGTATATGCAAGAAGACAACGAGGGGTGCAGATAAAAGTTTTTGAGGAGCGAGTTGTTAAGAGTATTGCGACAAGAGACTTCTTTAAATACAAAAAGGGGAGACCAGCTGTGGAGGCATCTAGACCCCTGGAGGCCAACAAAAAAGGTAAAGGAGCAACTAAAGAAGGATCAGGAGACCGCAGGGAAATGGAATGAATTATTTTCTCTGCCTTCACTGAGGAAGATAAGGACAGAACTCTGTGCCTGAACAGATATTTTCAGGGGGGTCTGGGAACATGAAGCAAACAGCAGTGACAACAAAAGGCATGTTAAACCAAACTGGCAGCTTTTTTTAAAAAAAAGCAAAACTAATTGCCAAGTTCACATGGTATCCACATGAAGTTTTTAGTGAACTCAAGCATGAAATTCCTCGTTTCAAAATGGAATACAAACCATGTTCCCCCGCAAACAACCAGAGAGTGGGTAATGTAATGGCAATGTTTACAATATCTGCTATAAACAATCCAAACTCCAGGTAGGCCTTAGTTCAAAAATAATAAAAGTGAAAACCACCTATAAACATATTGTTTTTGTACAAACCGAAGGCGAAACCATGCTTGAAATATTATATGCAAATCTAGTCACCACAGCTGAGAAAGGGGGGTGCCAAACCAGGATATATGTAGGAAAGAGTAACCCAAGTAATCAAGAGACTGCCCAAACTCCACTGTGAGGAAAAGTTTCAAGATACAGTACAACACATGCTAGAAGGATGTAAAACCATCCATGCGGCTGGGGTGGGGTAGGGAGTGAATTGGGATTTCAACGCTGGCCACACTCACTTGGCCTGATAGTACTTTTTGTCCATTACATTCAAAGGGTGGAAGAGGCAGCTCCATAGAGCATGGCCAAACTCCTGGGATCAAATTTCAAGAAAGGCGATGACAATCAATCTAGAGGACCAGCTAGTCAACAGTAGAACAACCTATCTCTGAAATTGTGAGGGTCTCTTTTGGTAGAGGTTTTAAAGCAGCGGCTGAACAAAAGTCTACTGGAGATGCTGCAGTAAGGATACTCTGAATTGGTGGTGATAGTGGTGGGGGTGTATTAGATTACATCCTTGGTGATCTAACTGGGTGATTCCAACTTGGTGACTAAAATCCTGACTCCTAGCATAGTACACTAAAGTTGGCCATTGAACCACTGGGGATTTGAGCGAGACATTTCCCCTGTAAGCTCCATGGATTCAAATGGGCTTCTCCAATTATGACTTAGGCTTTGTCCACACACAACAACTGTCCCTTCATTTTCTTGGCTTTTCCGTTCTGTGTTAGGTTGAACAACTGTGTCATGTGACCAATATAGCATGGTAAGAATTCAAACATCTATTATCAGCCTTGAAAGGAAGAATGGAAATGGACCAAGATTCACTGTGGTCGGGTCACACACCTATCGCCCGACATGCTGCTTTCTTTCACTGTAGTGGCATTTCTCATTAACCTCCCCCTTTAAAATAATAATAATAATAATAATAATAATAATAATAATACAGTGTCATCAAATTATTGAAGTCATGTCATTGCTGTCAGGACACCGATTTTAGGAGCTGCTGCCTTCCTTGATTCATTGCTGTCAATGGCAAGGAACTCACTGGTCATATTCTCACATTTTTCCACTATACCTTTGCCAGAAAACCAAACGCAAGTTGCCCATTGGCATATGGGGGAGAATCTACACACTGCTCAGTAAATGGAAGAAGAAGAAGAAGAAGAAGAAGAAGAAGAAGAAGAAGAAGAAGAAGAAGAAGAAGAAGAAGAAGAAGAAGAAGAAGAAGAGCAAAAAAACTTTGTAGTAACCAAAAGATTTTTGTAATGATGACCACAAAAAAATATTCTGGGACTGTGGGTTCATGCAGAACCCAAAATCAAAATATAGTGCAGACGGGAGGCAGAGTAAAAAAAGTAGTATCTCCCTGGCCGGCAGGATTTGATGCAGATTTTGCAAACTTGGGAGTGCAAAAACAAAACAAAACAAAAAATGTGAAGGAACATACACCATCTGAACCCAAAACCTGAGATCAATGAGGGAAACTGGAAAGGCATCTCGGATGTGTGGACACAGTCTTACTATGCTAATAGCCGTAGTTTGAATAGATCTGTGGGAATCAATGAAATTTATGGAGGAGGCTGCTCACCAAACCACCACAGATTGAAGGGGCCTGTTCCAATGAAATTCACTACAGTAAGCCACAGGATTCCATCCCATAATTCACTGGAGGCAGGGGGGGGCTAGCCCTGGTCAGGAATCCTAGCCTCTGAGTCCAAGTGCTGTGGGTAGCTCAGATTCTCCTGCTCTGCCGTGTGGTTAAGGTTGCCAAGTAGCATGGGAAAGGCCCTCCGAAATTTCATTGCTTTGCCTTTCACAGCCCCAATATGGTTGTGACATCCCCAGCCTAGAACCCAAACAGGAGAAGAAATTGTGGTTCCCTTTTTTTATTTCCACAATCCAACCCAACCCCCCATCCAGTCTTCCAGGCCACGTTTTTGTCAAGCTTTTACATTTCAGGGACTTTTTATTTGAGGAGGGGGTGGTGGTGGTGGAATAAGATGTGGAGTGGGGCGAGGGGGGAATTTAGCTTCACCACTCCTTTCCCTTGGCCTCCTGGCTCCAGCCTACGAACAAAGCCCCCATTTACTGCCTGAATATCACACTTATGTTTAAGGTATTTCCACCAGAAAGAGAGAGAGAGAGGAGGGGGAAAAAATCCCAAACCTTTTTCCATGACTGAATTAGCTCACGTTTTTTTTATGGGTAGCAAGCCGAGGCCTGTCTTGCAGACGGCCGGGCAGGAAAATCTGAGCAAGCCTCACACCTCGCCCCCCACCTCACACTCCTCATTCCCCCCCCCCGAGCGCTGGGAGGGGAGGTGAAATTTCAGCATAGGCATCTGGCTCACCAGACCCTTCCCCAGCCCCCAGCCCCACCGGGTTCGAGCTAACCCAGATTGTACTGGGAGACAGCCAGCCAAGAAAAACGACTTGTGGAGAAGGGGAGGCTGAAGTGAACAACAGGACCAAGAGAAAGCCCTCAGCTCATGGCACCTGGGGTACACCCACCCGGGGTACACCCATAAAGGCCCTTGGTGGCTAATGTCCGGCCTTCTCATGGGAAGGAGCCCTCAGAGCATGGACATGTCTCTTCCTACATCTATTAACATAAGAACATAAGAAGAGCCATGCTGGATCAGGCCAAAGGCCCATCTAGTCCAGCTTCCTGTATCTCACAGCGGCCCCAACAGATGCGTCTTGCCAAGCCAAGTGAAAGGCCGAAGCCTCCCTAATAAGTCTGTTTCTCAAGCTACGCAACACACCATTCCCACCCACCACACATGGCTGAATGCCTTCATACACTATCCAGCTGTCCCTTCCTTGAACCACCAGTTCTATCCCAAACCGACCTCCATGGCTCCTCAGAATCTACTGACCATTACACTTCTAAAATGATAGGCGGTGGAGCAAAAGCCGATCTGAAAAAACACACCTCTTATTTCCAGGTCTCTAGAGGCTTTGCAGCACAGAAAACAAACTCACCACATGTTCACTTTTAGGCCATACAGCATTGAGAACTAATTCAAAAGCTGAACTTGAGCTCAGCTTAAAAGCCTGTGTGCCCTGCTCACCCTTCAGCTTGCTTTCCTGTTCATCACATGTTTTTTTTTCTTAAAACCCTGGAGCACCCACAAGAGTGGTGAGGTGGTCCTTTCTCTAAGTTGCCGCATCCAAAGTGCTAGATTGGTGAGCGGCACACAGAGAAGACAATGGGGAAAAAGAGGATCACAGATCTCCCACATCTTCCTATAATGAAATAAGCCACAAGGGACCCAACTAGATGGTGGCTGTAGCCCCAGGGTCAACATCACTTTTAAGGTGCAAATTATTGCCCTCCCTCTAGTCTAGCCCATAGGATCTAGATACCCCATATGAGGAAAACATACAGGTGTTATAGAGTGGAACACTGACAAATCTGTCAAAGAACATGGAACGATTCAAATATATGATCAGATTGCCCAATCTTTTGTATAAATAAACTTTTGTGGCTGGGAGGGGAAGCATTTGGCTTGAGATCATTACATGAGGGAGGGAGGAGAGGTTTTTTTAACCCCTTCCCCTCTTTCTCAGGTATAATTTTGCTGGTTAAACCCATGCAACTGCAGGTAATATTTGTCTATTTAGTGAAAATATGTGGGCCCCACATGCCTTTTCCAGAAGTCCTTGTTGCTAATCACTTAAGAAAGGGACTTTTTTGTAGAAACTTTATCCATTAAGAAATGTCCTGTGGGTTGGCTCTCAGAACTGAAAAATCAGACTGCAACTTTCCTGTGAATATATCAGAGAAAGTCGGCTATTTCAAAATGAGCACACGCACACCCGTGCCATGGAAGGAAGGAAAGGGATTCCAACCCTTCTGTTAGGCAAAAAGTCCCAGAGGCAGATGTCAAGCCAAGACCAGAGCCCACGCATTGCTTCTACCAGCTCTTCCCCTGCCCCCATGAGTTGGCCCAGACTACAGAGCAAGGAGGTTGGCAAGGTCCCAGCCTCCTACCAAGGTCACACTAGGGATTTCATAGGGTGTGGAGGGCCAGCAGGGATACAGGCAGGCTCACCCAGTCTCTGTGGATTGTGTGCTGCTCTTCCCTCTCCCTTGGGCGCCCATCGAAGAGAAGGCACAGAAACAGGAGGTGCCAGTCTGGTGGCTTCGGGAGCCAGGAGGGTGGGGCCTGACGCCTCGAGGGAGGTGAGGCTGTTTTGCTGGATAGTCCCCCACCCCAACCCCTGAGCTGGGATATGCATGGCATTAGTTCACACGGCTGGCTAGCTCTCTCGGCCTCCTGCCCACATTTCCCTGAAATGGTTTCCTGGCTGAGGGAACTCCACATTAGCCAGCTTCCCCACCCCCACCCCACCCCCATCCTCCAAATCCCTCTGGCTTGGACTCCCCTTCCATTTTGGAGTCCCTCTCCCACCCACTCCCTGAACCGCACACCACATGCGCTGCCGCCTCCTGTTTAGCTGGATTCAAACCAGAAATGTCAAAGCCGACACCCAACCCTAACCCCAACCCCCCCCCACACACACACACACTTTAGGGACAACTTGACAAAGCAGCATTCACATCACGCTGTCAAGAGGTGTTGTGCTTTCAGGCCCTGGGGGTTTTGTGGAAAGAGGTGAGTCAGGAGCGGGACACTGTGGGGAAGCAAGAGTTGGTGTGGGAACCAGGCAGCCCTGCACGGACGTGGGTGGCAAAGGGAACAAGGTGGAGCTGCCGCTGGATTCTCCAACAACCTTGCCTGGACTAAACTGGGTGGAGGGTGGAGAAAATAGGGTGGGGAAAATGAACCAAAATACTTGGGGGAAGGGGGGACTGAGCACGTTGCTGGATTTTTAAAGTCACAACAACGTGGGACATGTATTCACACACACACCAAGCTCAGAGTGAGGCTGAACTTCTTAAAACTCTGGCACAACATGGATTTTCTTCATATACACACACGGCCACATGGTCCCTCAGTTCTCAGCCCTATATGTAAACAACCAGGCATAGCAGCATCAGTGACTCTTGAGGTAAGCAGCATATTGCCACCACCAATGAGAGTTGCAGTGGAAGGATACTAAAAATGCCACATACCACACCTAGTGTCAGAAGCTGGTCCACAACTATGCCTCTTTTCACTACCCCTGAGTAGAAAGAAGCTCCCCTACACAGGCATCAAACAAGGGCCAGCCCTACTGAGAGGCAAAATGAGGCAGACTCTTTAAAAGGTAGATTTCGGACAGGACAAAATGGAAGCTAATTGTTAGCTGTTAAATGTCTTAATTTGCTGCCAGGGAAGGAGAGAGGTGGTTTGACAATTTTCTCCTGGGGGTTATCACCCCTCATTAATTGCCAATAACCAAGACAATTATTTTGCCCTGCCCTTTGCCCCCACAGGAGCTGACAAGAGGGGAGTCTTGGGAAGGCCAACCAGAACCTCCATGAGCAGGTTCTAAATCTCTGTGGGTCTGGTTAGTCTCATGGACAGGGTGTATTTTCCCCCTCCGATTGTAGAAGGTGCTCTCTCCCTCAATCCTCTGGGTTTGGAGGACCATTGTCAAACAAGCTGATACACACAGACTTGCCCAGAAATGCTTCTTAAAAGCGTAACAAACTCTGGGCAGCAAATGATCAGAGAGCAGGTACGCTGCTCACTAACCTAGCTGCTGCACTTAAGAGGGAAGGTGAAGACAGACAATGGGGGGGGGGACCCTCAGAGGACATCACTCACTCAGCGCAGTCTTCCAACCAGCTTTGCACATCAATAGCCACCTCTCTTTTTCCTCTACAGTTTTCATTTTTTTTTTCATTTGTAAATAAATAAATAAATAATAGAGAAAGATTTGTCCTTTTTTTAAAAAAAAAACCATGTGTGTGTGTCATATTTTTCCATCTATAACAGGGGTCCTCAACCTAAGGCCCTGGGGCCAGATGCGCCCCCCCAAGGTCCTGAATCCGGCCCCTGGGACCAATTGCAAGCCCCCCCTACCCCCCCCCCCCATTTTATGAGAAAGCCAGCCTCCACAGCTGCTTTTGGACTATAATCCGGCCCCCAGTGGTGTCTGGGTGGTGGTGGACCGGCCCGCTGTTTGAAAACTTTGAGGACCCCTGATCTATAAGATGCCCCCATGTATGGCGACCCCCACTTTTCCAACCCAAAATTAGTTTTGCAACTGCATGGTTTTCTCCTCAGCTTACTTCCATGTACTGTATACTGTACTGTATATAAGATGACCCTCAAGTTTTTGTCTAGCAGGTTTAGACAAAAATATAGTCTTATACATGAAAATTTCTCTCTCTCTCTCTCTCTCTCTCTGTGTGTGTGTGTGAGAGAGAGTTTGTTTTTGTGTGTATGTGTGTGTTTTTCTCTCTCTCTCTCTCTCTTTGTGTGTGTGTGTGTGTGTGTGTGTGACTCACATTTCCCTCCAAGCTGGAGGAGAATTTTATCGCACAAGTCCATTGCTTATACAGAATGTTTCATGTTTACAGTGGCACTGATATTGGACCCAATGCTGTCCACTCTAAGAAGGCTCCCTTCTGTCAGCCAGAGACAGGAAAGGGATCGAAGACAGAGCTAATCCTTCAAGGCGGTGCAACTAACATCTCCATCCCCACTATTTCTGGCTTGTTACTGGTAGGTCCAGTTCTTATACTCTCTCACAGGCTAGTTAACTTCTATATGAAGATCACACATATGCGTATAGGTCAGATTCAATAATGATCTTGGGAGAAGGGTTATGGGCACGGTAAGACACCAATTAAGATGGCAATAATGTATCTTTTTTATGATCCCAGAAATCTGAGACCCGCAGGGCTTAACAAAAAGAGCAGTCATATTCAGAGTTGCAGGGCTTAGTTGTTCATCTTTTGGATGCACTTACAATGCCACCAAGCAGGGCAAAGCCCTACCAGCATAGCTTACTCAAGGCCAATAGTATCATATATCTATACTCATTTGGAAGTACAGTATTGTCTTTCTGCTCTATATACTGAGCTGGACTGAGTAGCTGGATGATACCTTTGGAAGTGTTTCCAGTCCAGCTGCAACAGCCAGCCGGTGTCATCCTCTTACCCATCTGTCATTTGGTCAATTCCACTATGCCCATCCAATAACCTGGAGTAAAGGGTGCCCTGTGGCGCAGTGGTCAAACTGCTATATCGCAGCTATAACTCTGCTCATGACTTGGGGTTCAATCTCAGGGAGCAGCTCAAGGTTCACTCAGCCTTCCATCTTTCTGAGGTTGGTAAAAGGACTACCCAGCTTGGGAGGGGTGCTATCTATCTATCTATCTATCTATCTATCTATCTATCTATCTATATTTTTACCCTGCCTTTCTCCTTGGAAGAGGACCCAAGGCGGCTTACAGTAATGGGGGACAATATACAGTCCAGTACATTTAAGATATATTACAAGCTTGAGAACAGGAAATTGAGGGGCATCTTACAGCAATAAGAGGCAGCATTAAAGCTAAAACAGAACATGAACAGTTAAAGAAAAGAGTAAAAATTCCATTATGAGGGATGGTGCTAACATTGAAAACACAGGTGTATTTATGAAGTCAATGTAAAAGTTATGAGGGATGGAAACTAACATTGAAAATATAGTGTTAATGCAATCACACAAGGAGATATATAAACTCAAGGTTATAAGTGGTTATAAACACAAAGTCTATATGATCATAGATTCATATAAAAGACACATAATAGGTAGTCCACCATTCAGGGAAAGCTTGCCTGAAGAGAAAGGTCTTTGCCTGTTTCTGGAAAGTTCATACTGTGAGATTCGATCTTTGAGGTAGCTAGGACCCAGGTTGTACAGTGCTTTGTAGGTTAAGATCAACACTTTGAATTGTGCCCGATAGCTGATTGGCAGCCAGTGGAGCTGCTTTAATAGAGGTGTAATGTGATCTCTGGGCCCTGCCCCAGTCAGCAATCTGACTGCTGCATTTTGGACCCACTGAAGTTTCTTAAGACTTTTCACGAGTTGTCCCACGTAGAGCGCATTACAGTAGTCCAGCTGGCTTTGCTCTGCTTTTTTAAACTATTCTATTACACACTAGGGGAAAAACACACAAACTCTACACCTCCTCGACTTCTATCTTGCTACTCCAATGTCCACTCTTTCAAAAACCCTGCATTCTTTTGGAAGGAGGGAAGGCACATCATCTCTGTGCTGCTTCCCACTGGAATCACACGGAACTTTTTCCGGTGATAACACATGTAGTCCTGGTGGGCAGATTTCAGTTAAGAGACTAGCATGGTTGCCAGGGCACATAGAGGTGTGTTGTCCACTTTTCTTAGCTCTCCCATCCGTCTCCCTCCTTACATCGTCCGGCACCCCCATCTATCGTAAACTATCAATGGAAAGCTTCTGGGGTTGGAAAAGTTCACCCTTTTTTTGCACAACTGCTGGGTAGCTCAGTAATTTAGTGCCTGGCTGCAGAACCAGAGGCTGGAGGTTTGATTCCCCCCCTTTTGTGCCTCCTTGTCAGGAGTTGGACCGAATGATCCATGGGGTCCCTTCCATCTCTGCAATGCTAAGGTCTAAGATTTTATGGTTTAAACAGGTGTAGTGGCCTCCCGGCACAAAAACAATACAAAAACAAGGAAGCGAAAAGTGTGTCTAGACGAAAGGTTCCTATTGCTGACAACAAAACATATAGATTTCCCCCCATGAAAGTCTACCAATAATACATAAGGAAAGCCCTGTCTGAAAGGGCCTGAAGAATAATTGTGCCGTATCTGTTTGCACAATCTTTTCCTTAGCTATCCTCACCGTGACCTACTATCTCTCAACCCAGTATGTGTCAATATTTTTAGACTCATTAAACTTCGGCATCTCAGGATAACATCCTAGAGACTTTCATTTCCTTAGCCTGCTGAAGCTAGTAACTTTCCACCTTACACCAATACAGACAAACACTGATAGATTTGAGATGCTCCATTATTGTAGTCTTGGAATAACCCATTCACTGAGGCTCATAGGGAACCTAGACCATAACTTCAGCCACTCAGATTTCTTCCACCTTTATTCTTCTCGGAGGTAAAGCCAGGAAAAAGGAAGAGCTGCACAAAGGACTGTGGGAGTTGTGGTCCAAAACATCTGGAGGGCCGAAGTTTGGCCACCACTGCGCTATGGAGGCTAGGGTCGATGGGAGGTGTTATCTGGAGAGGTGCCCTTCTCCAATGACCTCTGGTCTAGAAGCACCCCCTGAATCCTGTCACTCAGTGGTCAACTCAAAAATGCCTTGGCCCTTTAGCACCCTGTGCATCCAGTTCTTTGATTTGACCTCAGTGTTGTAATTCACTGATGGCACAAATGAAGGAATGGCTTTATGAAACAACAAAGGGTTGGGGTGAATCATTTGTCCAAGGACAATATTCTCCCCAACACCCTACCAGTAACTCCCACCACTGTTTTATTCACAATAACAGAATTGAATGTAGGCCAAATCGACCCAAAGCACTTTTGATGCATTGTTCCTTGGGAACAGGGTATACTTCGGGCAATGTCCCTTCCCACTACAGCTTAAAGATCCCTTGTGTGTGTGTGTGTGTGTGTGTGTGTTGTGTCGCTATAGTCATGACCGACTCTTCGTGACTCCATGTCCATGGAGTTTTCTTGGCAGGAATACTGGAGTGGCTTGCCAGTTCCTACTCCAGGCGCCTACAGCACATGGTATTCCCTGGTGGTCTCCCATCCAAGTACTAACCAGGACCGACCCTGCTTAGCTTCCGAAATCAGGCAAGGTCAGATATGCTTAGGGCATCTAGGCAGCACTTAAAGATCCCTTACACTTACATTAAAACAAACCAGCGAATAAAACCTAAAACTATTTTTTAAAGATTAAAATATTTCCGTTCCTACCTTTGAACAAGTTAGAGGATCAAACTGATGCACTACACACCTCCCCCCTCCACCCAAATGTGCTACTTCTAAGCGAGGTCCACATGGCCCAAATCAGAAGGCAGCCAGAGTTATAACACAATTACCAACAAAAAAAGGTTGGATTTAATTCACTGCTCTGTTTCAGCAGCAGTGGGAAGTAAGACTTTGATAAACTTTATTTTGGCCGGCCACCAATTTTCTTTGGCTAGCCCCCTTTTTTTCGGCCAGCGACATAGCTAGTTAAAAAAAAAAAGAAAAAGAAAAAGAAAAATCTGCCAAAAGAGCAGCAATTGAAAAGGGGGCCAAAGAAAGGGCAGTGGTACGCAGCACTGGGTCTGCACCAAATTCAGCAAGCAGAATTATGCAAATAAAATCAATTTATATGCACCACTTAGTATTTTGCGTGGTGTCCAAACAGAAGCCCAGTAGGGAGAACAGTGAATCACGGCAGAGAGATAAATGGCAGAGAGCAGTCATGTCCCAGTTCCCTCATTTTAAATCTTCTGAGGCGGCCACATATGCATTTCCATTCTCTAGAACCAGGAGGGCTAGAAACTTGGGTTTTTATTTTTAGATAAACATTAACCACGAAAATAACCAATTCTTGCTAACATTGTAAGCCTCCTCCTGGCTGACTGGAGATAAACATATGTCATGACATGGCACTCAAGGAACTCTACCAAAAAAAGCACTGAGCCTTGGAAGGAAACAAATCTGGCAGAAGAGCCTGGAATTTGCATAGATACAGGTAGTCACCCCACGTATATAGCCTTCTGCAATTTCTAACAGAACCTTCTCAGTCCCATCCCCCCCAAGTGTGCACATGTGTATGCACCCACACATCCTTGCATATACAATAAAGCCAAGGCAATGCACCTCCGTAGGGGACTAGATCTAACTGATCCCTAATGGGTAGAAAAAACAATCCTAAATGCAAGGACTCAGTTCCAAGTTGCTGTGGGAGAGAGCAGGAGATGGGGCAAAACATACAAGAGCTGCCTTCTTCCTTGGCTTCAAGAAACACAACCCCATCATTGCATTCCAGTGACCTGGGAAGAGAGCTCAGGAGTCCGTTTGCTTGTGACACTTCCAAAGAACGTAGGTAGCTGGTGGGCAACAAAGGCTGCCTTCCCTATGTCAGGTCCTCTGATTCAGGTATGGGTGCTTCTTATTGTAGAAGACCTCGGAACCCTTTGAGGGGCCTGAAGGCACCATTAATGAAGGATTCCTTCAGATGCACCTTATGTTCAGCATTCCCACCTACGTTCATGAGGCCAAAGCCCACCCACTCTACCGTCAGCAGAACCAGCCCTAACATTAGGCAGTGTAAATTGATGGCTGCAAGCAGTCGCGGCCAGGAGGCACTTGCAGCTATCTCCCAGGCATTGCTTGCCAATTGTCCAACGTCCTCTTCACAGTGGAGAACAATGCCGTGTATGACACATCAACCATGCCTTGGTTCCTTGAACATACCTTCAACCTCACAGGTTGGCAAACTGGCAAACTGAGTCCAGTCAACCCTTCTGTATAGAGATGGGCATGAACCCAAAAAATAGTGATTAGTTTTGGTTTGGTTCGTTTTAGGGTTTGGTTCGTTTTGTTTCATTTTTAATGATTTTTTAAGAAAAAAATCGGTTTGTTGATTCATTATTTGTTTCCCCCCCCCCGCTTTGCGCGATTTAATCAATTTGACAGCACACAGCTGGAAAAAAACATTCAAAAAACAAAAACAAAAAAACACAGATGTTGCAACTGCACAAACTGGACTGGTAGCATCCTCATCCTCCTCATCCACATCATCATCATCATTTTATCGGGTGGCGGCAGCGGCATGATCCTTTTATTTTATTTTATTTTTATTTTTATTTTGTTTTATTTTTTTACTTCTGGGTTCCAGGCCCATGCTACAGCTGTAGCGTGGGGCTTTGTTGTTGTTGTTGTTGTTGTTGCTGCTGCTGCTGCTGCTGCTGTTGTTGTTGTTGTTGTTGTTGTTTTCTTCAAACGCTGACCGCGCGGCCCCTGGGGCCCAATCAGTGCTGGTTTTATTTTTAATATTTTTAATATTTTTTCTTGATTTTAGGGCACTCCTTTTTAATTTTTTTCTTCAAGTGCCAACTGCATGGCCCCTAGGGCCCAGTTGGCACTGGCTTTATTTTTAATATTTTTTCTTGATTTTAGGGTGCCGACCCGGCCACCCCTGGGACCGGGTCGGGGCTCTTTATTTTTATTTTTTTAATTTTTTTACTTCCGACCACATGACCCACGCTACAGCTGTAGCATGGGAGGTGGGCTTTTCACTGCAGCCAGGAAGACTGAAGACCAGCACCAGGTAGGAGACATCATCGCCATTAATGAAACAAACCGAACTGAACCATTTTTTTCCGGTTCAGTTCGGTTCATTCTAAATTAACTCTGGGGTTCATTATTCATTTTGTTAAGTAATGAAACGGAAAACAAATAACGAAATGAACTAAAAGTTCATTTCGTGCCCATCTCTACTTCTGTATTCAGAGGAAGGAGGAACCACTGCCTTGTTAGCTGCCCTAGTAGCTCAGCTATAAGTCTCAAATTTAACTTTTCCAGGAACTGGTTTGAGGGTACAGCAGATAAGGAGCCTTGCATGAACTGAGAGTGCACTGTAAAACTTTTCCTAGAAGTATCTGCAATAGTGGTTCCCAGCCCTAAAAATAATTGAGAAAGGATTCTCTAAGAAAAGAAATTCCAAAACTGTGTCTGGCATCAATTACATTCTTCAGAGTTGATTAGCCAACCCTATATTGCAGTTCATTTTTAATATATATTTTAATATGGATATGAATCACGATGCATAGAGTGAGAATTAGGTACAAGAATTTTACTGAACCAAATTCTAACAACTTACCACACCCTGTTATCATACTTTGAGGGCACATTTGTATGACAATATAACCACTGCAATTAGTATTACTGTACTATTTAATATTCGGTGCCTACTGTATGCTCAGTGCTGCACAGAACACACAAAGGAGAGAGAACTGTTGTCACCCAAGGGGTTTTGTGATACCATTATGGACCAATGCCCACTTTCTTAAAAACAGATGGAACAGAACTCTGCTTCCGGGGCATAGTAAATGAATGAGAATAGCCAAGAAAAGGGACACCGGTGACAGAGCGGGGGGAAAGGAAGCACTAGAAGAAAAGTAACTGTTGGCATCAGCGCTTGGTTGGCAACTTGTTTCCATCCAGATGTTGATGGACTGAAACTCTAACCAGCTCCAGCCAGCACAGACAGTGCTCAAGAATTCCAAGGAGCTGTCATCCAGAACATCTGGCCCAGGTGACCCACCTCTGTTGCAGGCAACATGTGGCCCTCAAGATCTTATTGGGTCTGCATTTCTTAATCCCTTGGTACTAGCTGTGCCAAGCGAGGTTGACGGGTGCTACACTCCCACAACATCTGGAAGGGCACCAAGTAGCCCATCCTTGCTATAGGCAAGCAGAACAGCCTTGCAGTAGAGAGGACAGGGCAGGCTTGGGGGGGGGGGAGTTGAAAAATATAGAAAAGACAAACAAGAGCACGAGTCTCAGAAAGCATTCCCCTGCCCCTGAAACCTAAGAATCAAACAACAATGAGAGGGATGACAAAGAATCATGGAAGCAACCCTGTTCTGATGAAGAACTCCAATGTGAGTCCTACACAAAAATGTCTTCCAGCACTATTCAGTCCTGTGTCTTCCCAATTCCCAAGGAGTCTCCTTAAGGAAAAAGTGAGACTATCACACCTACATCTGAAAGGCAGTCCACGAAGGAGGAGGCAGATGAGACAAAGGTGACTGTGTGGTGCTACACACCGAGAGGAAAAGAGACCTGGGGTCCAGTCTGCACTCTGCCATGAAACTCACTCGATATATTTCTGCCCATCCATATAGCTCAGCCTTTTGTGGGGAATAAAATGGGCAGAGCCACATGATTTATGCTGCCTTAAATGAGGCCAGATCATAAAGATGGGGGAAATTATTCCTGCAACTATGTGTGAATATTTGAGGTGACAGTCAAAATGAGGCCATAAAGTAATAAACCCATCAAGACTTAGACTAGCCTTGCAGGTAAGTTTACAGCAGTTCTTAGTCCAGCTGGCCACTGGTGTCTCTTGTAAATTTTAGGGTCCAAACTTAAAAAAACACAACACCATACAAAATAAAATACAATAGTGCAGCCTCAATCACCCAGAAGCAATTAGGTCATCACTATTTGCAAACCGGGATTCGACTGCAACTTTTCCCCTGCTCTTTTCCAAGAAGTATTTTTGCTCCGAGGACCCAAAGGTAATAGTGACTATGGCCCCAGATAAATCCACCTCCTTCTAAGAGGCTTCATTGTTGGACGTTTGCTGCGACTGGGAGAATTCAGAAGCAAAGAACACCACTAGTCCATCTCCAGCCAGCCACGTTAATAGTCAAGGCAAAGAGCTTTTCCTCCAAAGTGACCATCTTGCAGGAGGAGAGGCAAAGGCCATCTGATTTAACCACACTAAAGGATACTAGAGGCACCAGATGGGCAAGAACCAAGGAATCATTCCAGACAATGTTCATACAGGCTTCACTCAGAACAGTTGGGAGGACCAAGACTTTGATTCATTCCATCGTTCTCCTGAGTGATTGTCTGTGTGCCAATCAGTCTAACTTCCCCTTTGTTTACAGTGGGGAGAGCAGTCCCCACCTAACCCCACTAGGAAACAGAAGATGCTGTGATGCATAGTAAGCTAGGGGGGAGAGAGAGAGAGAGAGAGAGGTGGTACATAAACTTGAAGTTAGAAAGCAATCCTCAAATTTTCCTTTAGGGGGTGCTCACTTAAAAGATCCAAATTGTACCTGAGCTCCATTTTCCAACTAAAAGCTCAACTTATATACAGTATGGTCTTCTTCATAAACTGATCTATACACTGTACTGTAAACAGCCCAAAACAGAATTGAAAACTATCTAGTAAGTCTCTGTGCCATTGGCTCCATGAATAGACATTCTGACCTCCTTGTTTGTTTGTTTTTTGTCTTCTAACTTCTACACCACCCCATTTATGCATCTGGGGGGCTGACCTGATTACAAATTATGCAAACCAATAACCACAGTATACCCAAAGAGGAGGTGCACTGTTCCTGAAAATACTACAATGTCAAGTTGCAAGCTCCTATTGTGTCTCCCAGACGCCAAAATCCATTTCATACCTGGTGCTCAAATAGAGGATGTATCAGATACTAAACCAAGAAGAACAGATAATACACTTGACTATGGAATTCCATACACCACCATGTCCTTCACAGAGGCCAAGAATGGTGTACATTGCTCAGTTTGCATCTAGAGAAGATCACCAAGGTTACCGAGTTGTTGCCTTCTCTACCGAACAATAGCTGATACATGTACTGTACATGCCATCTCCCACAGTCACCAGCAACGTGCTTAAGCCAATAAGCAATACAAGGTGTGTGCTTTTTGTAGGTAACAAAGGAGCAGAAAGCAGGAGAGACTAGGGTTTAGATTGACAGGCGGTAAGAAGGGTAGGTGAAAACGCATGTGTAAAGAGACTTTTCCTCTGTGTTGGAAGAAAAGGGAATGTGCGCTTTGGTAGGCCACTCTGTAAGTGGCAGCTCCATGGTATATTGAATGGATGGGAAAATTTGGATGAATTGGAACTCTTTACACAAAAGGTCTTCTTCCCTCACTCCTTGCACTTAGCAGGATCTAGGAGTCAGCCATAGACCAAAGGTGGAACCAGAACTGCCTTTCTCCCCCCAACCCCCGGGGTTTTTATGTTTTGATTTATGTTTGATTGGTTAGTTTTATTTTCATCTATACTTTGTATATTGTTTAACTGTATTATTTATTGTACACTATTGGCCATGTCTTAACTTTTGTAAACCGCCCAGAGTGACCGTTGGTCAGATGGTGCGGTATAAAAATCAAATAAATAAATATTTTTTCCAGCAATGTGTACTAAGAAGGCTGCTAGGTTGAACTGAAGAAATTCAGGACAAGATATGGAAGTCAACACTGTCAAGCCATGTGCAGGAGAACTTTTTTTTTTGGAGGGGAGGGGCTGTTGAGAGCACTCAAGAACTCCGGAGAAAGTCTCGGAAAGTAATCATTTGGTCAGTGCCATGTTCCTAAAATGGGCCAGACATCTAGAGGACAAGCTTGGAGCTCTTCTGCTCCACCCAGTCCACAGCCACCCACTAGAACGCCTTTCCTGCCAAAGCTTGGAAGCTTCCTTCAAGATCTTACAGATGCTGACTGGTTTTCCTAAGGGACAGATTGGGCAACCACGCCTCTTCCCCAGCAAATGAACCTTCAAAAAAAAGTTATATCCAACTCTCTCTCTCTCTCACTCACTCACACACACACACACACACACACACACACACACACACACACACACACACACACACACACACACACACACACACACACGAGAGAGAGAGAGAGAGGGGGGGGGAGGGAGAGAGAGGGAGGGAGGGAGTAGTTACCAATTCAATGTACAATGGTACCTGTAGTGGTACCTGTACTTATGAGTTTAATTTGTTCCAAATGCATGCTCGTAAGTCGAACAACTCGTAAGTAGAGCAGCTGTATCCAAATGATAATATCATCACCATCATCATCATCATCATCATCATCATCATCATCATCATCATCATCATCAGAAAAAATTGCTAGAGCAGGCCGCATCTAAAATTTGTAAGCAGCAGTTAAAACGCCAACAGTTTTCCGCACTTAAGTTGAATTGCACGTAAGTAGAGCCGCTCGTAAGTAGAGGTGCCACCGTACTTCCAGCCATTTTCACTCAAACCACAAGGATTCAAAGATTTCGAGAGGGAGGTGCTCCAATTAGATGCAGGGCAAAGAAAAAAAAAACACGCTTGCATGTTGAAAACCAGCGCCATATCTGCCCACTTTCTATCCTCTTCCCGCTCCCAATTCAGGGAAGCCAAGTTGTGCCAACGACTGGAGATTGGAAGGAGTTCTCTGCACCTTTTCATGACCGCAGGTTCTAAAAGAGGCCACCTTCACTTGCAGAGCATGTCCCAGAGAGAGATGGGGGGAGGGGGCAGCTAGAGCTGTCATGGGGCGAGGGGGACAAACATTGAGGAGCATCAAGATGCCACCAGCTGCCGGCCCATCCAGAGCCCCCCCCCCCCAGATGAGAAGTTTCCTATACACAAACACACATCTAACAATGGTCTTGATCTACACAAGGTCTCTCCCTCTGCCATACAGCCTCGTAGCCACCGTCCCTTCCAACTCGCCCACAAGTTTCACCCTGAAGCTCCCACATGTGTGTGGCCAATGCCTCTAAAAACGTTTATTCTCCTTCAGATGAGGGTTGTGTGTAGGGGTTTCCCCTTGCCTCTAGCCGTCAAGACTCGAGACAGGAGCCCCAAAGTGCCACGCATAAAGGAAAAAGACTCAAAAGGCTTCAAAAGTCAAAAGAAATGAAGACAAATCAAAAGATGTCCCACCCACCCCCACCCCCCACACACACACACACACACACACACACACACACACACACACACACACACACTTGAAGCTGTTGCAGCAGCAAGGCAAGGCAAGGCGAACCAGATGTCCAACCACTGCTTTGACTCCCACCTGAGTGAAGGCCTGGGCGGCTGAACCACTCACCTGGCTGCCGAGCAGACTAAAGGCAGGAGACACACAGGCAGCAGACACCTGGAGTCGGGGGAACTTTCCACGTCCCGTCTCTCCCTGCTGTTCTTGAGCAAGTGTGAGACTCCTTCTCGCTGAGAATCTCTCTCTCTCTCTCTCTCTCTCTCTCTCTCTCTCTCTCTCTTTTTCTTTTTTTTTAAAACGTTCACTAAGAAATCATTATACTCTGCTATTCATAACCCCAGCAGATCATGTGACACAGCCCTGAAAATATACAGCACATTTTTTCAAAAACCACAGAATGACTTCAGGCGAAGACACGGAAAATATTTTCTCTCTCCTCCTTCTCCTCCTCCTCCTCCTCCTCCTGCTTTTGCTGCCGCAGCTTGCTGCCACTGCTCCCTCCTGCGTCCAGGAGTCTGTCAGATTGTCAAAAGGACCCGACTCACGGCAGGACCACTTCAGTGTCACAGAAGAGACGAGTGTGGTTTTCTTCACTGTGTGAGGGAGAAAAGACGGCATCGGAAGCCTGGCCCTCGCCGATGGAGACCCAAATGCACCCATGGGTCTCTCTGCAGACAGCATGCCAGGCAGGCGTTACAGAACACAAACATAAGATTTGTTTTCCTTGGGCTTGAGTTAAAACCGGGGGTGGGGGTGGGGTGGAAAGGAATAAAAAGAAGGCAAGAATTTGTCTAAGATTAACCCGTTCTTGCTCCTCCTTCCCCAATTGTGGGTTTTACCCCCCTCAGAGGCCATGGGGACATTTCGGTCTTCTTTCACCCCATGGAAAAAATAAGTCATTAGCAAGAATTATGCCCTAAGCACATCCAATCTCGCCTGATTTCGGAAGCTAAGCAGGGTCGGCCCGGGTTTGTACTTGGATGGACGATCACCAGGGAATGCCAGGTACTGTAGGTGCCTGGAGTAGAAACTGGAAAAGCCACTCCAGTATTCGTGCCAAGAAAACTCCATGGGCATGGAATCACGAATAGTCGGTCATGACTGTAACAACACAACAAACATACCTGTGGAAACCTGCCAGCCCAAACGCTGCCAACCTCAAAGACAAGGGAATCATCATCCTGTGAGGACCACAGGTCCTCTGTTACCTTCCACTCCTGAAGTAACAGCCGAAGGAGGAGTGTTCTGTGACACAACAAAACTAGAAAGATTGCCCCACAGTTGGGACAAGGGGCTAAGTATCATAGAACATAGCCCAGGATCCTTCGCAAAGCACAGTGTTTCAACATCAGTTTCCTCAGGACCCCTTGGTAGATAAGAAGAGGTGGAACAGAGAAAGAACCTTCCAGCCCATCAGATCATTGGGAATTTGATAATGCAAACCCCTCTCCAGATACCAGTCTTTTCCCAGTTCTATCAGGAGACGCTGTGGATCGAGTCCTAGGACCTCTTGAGGTCAACATGCGTGCAGTTTCACCATAGCTCCCAAGAGAAAGTGTGGATACTAATCAAACCAAGGTTTTTCCCTGTGAGATGGGGATTAGTGTTGACGTTGGTCATGGGAAGATAACACATTCATTTCTCTTTGCTCTGATCATCCTCCCAATTTGGGCGGCAATGAGGCATTGGTGGTGGGGAATCACCATCATCAGGAATGACAAAAGGATCCTCGTTGTGTGCACCATGACATCCAAATGACCAGCAACTTGTGTCTGAGGGGCTTTCTCCTCATTGAAGGGAAGCATGGATCTTTGCATGGACAAACTGGACATCAGAGGAGGAGCCAGATGACATCAGAGCAGGGGAGGGACACAGAGAGCCAAAGCACCACCCCTTGACATCATTCGGTCCACCAGCCTGTTCCTGCTCTGCCGGTCCAATCAAAAGAGAAAGGACAACCACCAAGTCAGAGCAATTTGCCAGCAACCACCAATGCCACCATCCTTGACTGGCTTTTGCTCTGTGCTACTCTTTACACAAATGGGCCAGTCAAGTAAGACACAGACCTTGCCATGTGAAAGTTAGGTTCTCTTCAAGCCCTGATCATTCTGGACAGAGCTTAAAGAGGCACCCAATGTAAACGAAAGGGCCAGCCTACCTGAGCCAACAAGCATGTGGGCGGAGAAAAGCCTCTCCCCCTTGAGAAATGATACAGTTGTCAATCAGGACCGATCAGGCACTGGGAATCTGCACATGCCACAGATGTTCTAGATATCAGCTCCCAGAAGCCCCAGCTTGCATGGCTAATGGGCAAGAGAGCTACCACGTGTTCTACCTCAGCATAGGCTATGATTCAAACTACCAACTAAAGGTCAGCTAACTGTCTCACTCATGGCACCACCTGAGAGGCACCAGCTACCTGCTGGGGCTGCATTTCCCAGAATCTCACAGCTTGCATGGCCACTGGCTGTAGGATTCTGGGAGCTATCATTTCAATAGGCACCTTCCTTCCTTCCTTTAGCCTCACATGCAAAGCGAACAGTAAGGAATCAACATGGCAGAGGGTTTTATACATGCACCACCACAACTATGTGAACGAAATGGGAAGGAGATGGGGAAGTAGGTTCAGGGCAAGAGCCTTCTGGTCTAGCATACTTTGCTCTAACTCATCATCCGCAGAAGAGGGAGCAGAGAAACAGAAAATGGAGCCCATGTCGGAGGACAGCCAGGCTGTGGAATGGAAGCAGACACCAAAACAACTTGATGGAGTTTGAGCAATTCTGGCTAAACTGGCTCCCTCCCCTCCAACTAATGCTTCAGGCTTATCAGCTAGGGGTTGCCTGTTCCAACAGGAAGGTTCCCCTGCCTTACTGCTCTCGACACCCACCTGTTCTCTGTAGACTGCTGTTAATTTTCCATACCTCTTCCCTATTTCCCACCCACCCACCCTGATAGATTGGAATCTAGTTTTAGCATAGTAGGCTGCAACTCCTCTACTGTCAAATACTGCAGGGTTTGCACTACTTACAAAACGGGTGGATTTGAAGAATTTTTACTAACTACATGTCACAAGTGTGGATTTGAATCAGCCCAGTCTTTTTTCCTTCAAAGTGACTTTTTGTTTTCTCTGCTACTGAGGAGCATCTACTTTTTCAAACTGGAACAATTCGAACAGGCTTTTCTCCATGTGGTTAGTTGTGAGACGGTCCTATAAAGATGGAGGAAGGGCATGTCCATAGGTGGCATTTTGATGATATAGACCAGTGGTGGCCAACCTTCAGCCCTCCAGATGTTTTGCACCACAACTCCCAGAATTATGTCTGTGATAGATTCTCAGTCATCCAGGTGAGATTATCTGGAAGTTGAGTCATGGCAACTGGACTTCTTTATCTTGCGAGATTGAAACGCTGGATGAGCAGCAAAACGTTTCAGTCTCTCAAGAAAAAGAAGTCCAGTTGCCATGGCTCAACTTCCAGATGAACTCCCAGAATTCTGAGCCTAGATTTCCAATGACAAAGGACTGTGGGAGTTGTGGTCCAAAACATCTGGAGTGCCCAAGGTTTGCCACTACTGATATAGACAGTTGGGGTGTGATGTTCCAATGGAGGGAAATGACACATTATTTCCTCTTCCCTTATTATCCTTTTTTTTAAAAAAAAATACACATATTCTATGAGATGTACGTGCTAGATCACCCTACTGCTTGATGGCAATTATCATTATTATTACTTCCCATATTTATGCCCTGTCCATTCCCCATCAAAATTGGGGGATGGACATCAAAATTGGGACCAGAGGAAGGAAGGAAGGAAGGAAGGAAGGAAGGAAGGAAGGAAGGAAGGGGGCTGTGAGCTGGAATGTGAATCACATCAAATGAAGTCCGAACGGTGAACTCCCAAATCAATCCACAGCCCCTGGGTAAGTACTGGCTGCAATTTAAAATATAATACAGACGGAGAATCAAATCCACTGTAGTCTGGCTCCTGACTCTTCCTCTTTAAAAAATAAAAATCTCAACACTGATCTTACACTTGCCTGACTTGCATCTTTTGCAGAACTACTGAGTGAACTATGTAGTCCAAATCCCGGCAAAAGATCCATGCTAGCTCAGAACATTCTATTCTAGAACAAGATTGTGTATGGTAGTATCCTTTTGCCAACTGCTGCAGTACCAAACTAGATCAGGCCCTGGGCTTAGTTTGTTGGTTGGTTGGTCTTTTGAAGGAGTAGAGGAATATTTCTACTAATTGCAGTGTCAGGTCTGTTTTCTTCGAAATAATGAGGCACACAGTGTCCAAAGCAGATTGGACCTTCAATCAAAGTAAAGGTCTAACCTCACTCCTACTCCCATATCAAGTTCCTCATCCAGAATGGGGACTCTTACCTCCAATTTTTTAAGCCATGCATTCCACTGCTAATGGCAGAGATGAGGTCTCATCTAGTTCATGTTCCCATTGAAAGCAATGAAAATCTTCAGGAAAAAGAAAGGCAAGTCTCAACTTGATGACTCATTCAGCTGCAGATGGTGTTGTAAAACAAGGAGAGCTATAGAAATGAAGCAAATGTCATTTGAAATGAAGCAAATGTCCCACCCAACTTCACATCCACAGGTCCCATGAGAAACAAGTTTCATGATTTGATCAAGGAGATGATGAATTTGATGGCATGGACATCATTTTCCAAATACCTGTACTTGTTCAACCACTGCATACACTGCGCCATGTGACACTGCTGGGAGCTCCTGACAATGTCAGGGTAGCTTCCGCCCACCCCTCAATATAAACCACAAAGTTAAAGAATCCATGGCTATTGTCACATCATGAAGGCTGCCACTGAAAGCAGAACTGCAGCGTTCAGTGATAGTTTCGAGTTACTCTGTTTATAAACAAGGTGGGACAATAACAGGGATCAGGGCCAAGAGAGAGCATGTTTGCACCCAGGGGATTCTGGGCTCACTTATACCTTCATGTCCACTTAAAGGGACACGAAGGATCTCTGCCCAAATCCATGGTCTGACTAATACCAGGCCACAAAGAGCTGCCACTGATACTGGACAAGACAAACCACAAGTCTGACACAATGGCTGAACGGCAAAAAAAATCCTGTTGCTTATCATATATGTCACACTATGGGCGGCCTATTTGAATCAGTAGGGATTTGTTGAGTCAATTCTTGTACCAGCTCCATTGATGTAAACAGCCTTACTTCTAATTGCATGCTACTTAAGCACATTAAGTCACAACTTTAGGAGGCCCATTGGAATCCACTGAACTTACAGAGGAGTTGACTCAACAAATCCTCATTAATTCACTGGGCCTGTTCTCCTATGGCTTTCTAGGCCAAACGAGAGGATTTCAGCCAATCTGTAATGCCTTTCATGTGTTCCTTACCCATGATTATTACCATCGGTTTTGACACAAAATGGTCTTGTAAAAACCCACTAAAATCACTGCATTACCACATCCTGGAAAAGCTTTAGAGAAAGGAGATAAGCCAGGACATGAGTTCATGTCCTGCCCTCCACACATACTGGGGTCCTTATTGTCTTAGCAGGGTCATCCCAATGTTGACCCTCACAATTTTAGTCAGAGGCAGGGGCACCTTAGAAACAACCACTACAAGCTCCAGGAAGGTTGGAGCCCATGGGGCTCTCCAGATGTTGCTGACCTCTCATCATCCCTAGCCAGCAGAGGCAATGGTAAGGGATGATAAGAATTGCAGCCCAACATCTGGAAGAGCAAATGTTTTCTGCCTTGGCTCTGCAGCACATCACCCTTTACTAATTAGAGGCTGTTGTTAATGCTGCTATACAGACAGGCAGCATGGAAATGGTAGATGTTAGCAAAGCAGCCCCATGACCGCTTCAGCACATGATAACTCACCAACGGAAACCACCCAGCTCACATCTTCATAGACTGGGAACTGCTCCTGGTAGCGAACTCACGGGCTTTCCTTGAGACGCAAACAGTCCCCGGGATTGGGGACGAAAATAGATTCCTAGAAAAGAACATTCTGGTGTCAGGTTTGGACTGGTTTATGGAGCATCTCTAAAATGGGAGTCCAGCTTGCCTACTCTGCTTCCTTGTCCCCATATGACTCCAAGAGAGTGGGATTAAAGAGACCCAACCATGACCATAACAAGCACATGAAACGCGTCAGTCCCAGGCCGTGACGGAACCGTGAAGTTCAGGCCAATTTGCTGTGGAAACAAAAATAGGCTGTAGCTTTCAACAGGCAACAGAGTTTGTCATCTCTCTGTGGGATGCCTAAGGAAATCAGATGTTGTGGAACACAAGCCTTCTTCCCAGACCAAACACCACCCTGTTGGAGGAGCCTCCTTATTCTCCATCTCTGAAGGAGGGAGGTAAACAGAACCTGGAGTAAGGCACCTTTCTGCTCAAGCCATGAAGGGCTATCCTACATTTCAAAGCAGTGGTAAAAAAACTGACCAAGTATTAACCAGCCTCTCACTAGCAACAACCAAAATGATGCCCCATCCCTGGTTCACTCAGCCCCGTAATGCAGTATTAAAGAAAGAAAGAAAGAAAGAAAGAAAGAAAGAAAGAAAGAAAGAAAGAAAGAAAGAAAGAAAGAAAGAAAGAAAGAAAGAAAGAAAGAAAGAAAGAAAGAAAAAGAAATCCTGAACCAACCAGGAGTGTTTTTCTGTTTGGTTGGTTGGTTGGTTGGTTGGTAAGACTAGAAGCACCACACAGTTTTGGTACTTCTAACCAATTTCTGAGCTCAGAAATGTTTAATTCTATGTACATGTCTTCTGCACTAGTCTTAAGTTTCAGGATCGCACAGTTTTGGTGAAGCTTGGAAGTAAAAAGCTACAATTAGTTATCTGTGTTTACTTTGGAGTAACAAATATAACTAGTAGTTACACATTCAGTTCAGGTGTCATGAGCAACACCTTACTGACATAGCTGTAAAAAAGAACACCTTCACAACCTACCTTTTTGAGGGCCTTTGATTTCTCTTTGAAATCCTGAACAGCAAACAAAATATTACTTGGTTTTGACTTTTGTAACTGTTATGTTTGATACTTAATGGAACCACAAGCAAAACATTTCAGCCTGCAATTTGTTTACAAGATGAAATATCAGAGTTAGCTATTAAAAAGAACCACAAAGGTATTTTCCTGTATTTTTCTTGCCTGTTGGGAATGTAACAAACTACTCATGCAGTCTGAGCTATCACACTGATGCACACAGGCAAGCCTGTATGTGCCTTAAGGCGTTTATACACGACCCCTAAGCTCCGCCGCAAATGGCTGCAAGGTCCGGACCTTAAAAATGTTTACCCACCAGCTCCGGACTTTGCAGACAATTAAGTGCGACCCCGCCCACTTTAGCGCGACCCAGAGCAGTTTTCTTGTACCTGCTTTTGGGATGTGACAAATATTTGATCCGGTGTAAGGATAGTGAGTGCGGGGCTCTCCTTGCTTCTGTTTGTTCTTTTTTTGCGCCCCGCCCCTTTAAGAGATCTGAATGCTGCCGGGAACAAAACGGAGGTAAACCGCATGCTTTTCTTTCTCTTTTTCTCCCTCCCTCAGGCAGCCAGCAACCAGGAAGTGCGGAGGGGGAGGGGGACAGAGGAAGAGCGAGGAACCCCTAAGATCTCTGGTCTGAATTTAAGTGGCCAGCGGATCTTAGGGGTTGTGTAAAAAGGCTTTTAGTTTATACAATATATTCCACTACCAGCAGAATACAGTACAGTACATTGAAAACTTCTGCAATAATATGGCATACATATTGGCTGCAATTCAGGCACACCGTACTCTTCCTGAAGTTCCATTAAGTATTAAGTGGTACCATTCTTTCTTTATGGCAGCAACTCAGGTGATTCTATGTAAGCCACCAAGTTGAACAGCAGGCCACTCTTTAAAAAGTATCCATAAACCAGAGCAAAATCTGTACCAATTTAACTGGACTTTGGGGGGAGGGAACCACCAAGTTTCTGGACCTCATGAAAACACCAAGATCCCCTCTGCATGTGCCTGCAGTTCTAAGTTAATACACATGCCATCTTTAATCCATCATGCTCTTTTGGTAAGAATCTCAGAGTAGCATGTAGATTTGATTTCATAACTCACCTCTAATCAAGACATTATAAATAACAGGGACCACCCAGTAAATGTCATGACCAAACAGGGATATGAAATCTGGCTTTCACTTGTATGCCCCCTACATCTTTGCACTAGACATTAGTGCATAGACACTAGAAAGGTGGAGAGACATCTATGTATAAATAAATAAAATAACACAAGAGTGCTTTGAAGCACTGGGACTTCAATATACACTACAGTTATCTACCTGTGTGCTGAACTGTACCTATGTGGCACAGCCTTGGTGACAGCCAATGAAATAGCTGGGATGGAGCTGGGATGCTGGGAGCTGGAGTGACGACTCGACTTCACAATTTCCATGCTGCTTGTCTGTATACTAGCGTCATTAGAAACAGCCTCTAGTTAGTAAAGGGTGATGTGCTGCATTGCAGAAGCAGGAAACATTTGGTCTTCTAGATGTTGGGCTGCTACTCTTATCATTCCTTATCATTGCCTCTGCTGGCCAGGGATGATGGGGTTCAAATGGCAACATCACCTATCCCTTTGTTACCCAAGGAGTGGGCTTTTTTAATTAAAAAAAAATAGGGACTCAGACTCGGGAATTGAGACTTGGGACTTAGTCCCAAAGATCCAGACACAAAGACCTACCAACTTTCCTCCTTGGAGCTTGAATGCAGAGGACAGATCTCCTTGCTACCAGTGAGGCTCTTTGAAGGATAAATCCTAGTTAGGACACGTAGAAACCAGTATTGCCCCTGATTCTTCGCAAAGAGGAAGGGAAGATGTAAGAGGGGAGCATTGCCTGACTTTTCAGAAAGCGGGATGTAAGGATGTGCGGGTGGGTGGGTGTGCGCGTGCGCACAAACCTCCTACATTTCATACCATCAAAAGGCTACCTCCTAGGACCAGAAGGTTCTCAAGTCTCGTTATGCACACAGGGAGGATAATCTGTATGGCAGCCACCCACAGGATAAGACTGGCATGCCAGAGGCAAAGGCTAGGAGCAAACAGTATAAAAAGATGATACCTGTGCCAAGGGTATATATGCAAAGCCTAAAGCCTAAAACAACGGCTGCTGGAGACGAGTGGGGTGGATTAGTAGGACTCCTGGACTCTCTTTTTCCACATCCACTGCGGACAAAGCTACTGTTGTTCTCCTTTCTTCTCCCTGTCTCTGTTTTACCCTCTAGGCTTCATTTCAGCAGGAAATGAGGACTACGGCCCAAGCGACACGTTGGCGTTAACTTGCCCTTGCCAACCCACCCTCCCCCTCCAAATGTGAGGTGTGATGGCGCTAGGCTGCCTTCCCACTCCGCCTAATGGGCAGCCGCCATTGGCAGGAGGAGGGCAATGGCAAAGCCTACAGAGATATCACCTCACACTGCCTTTGAGCATTCCCAGGGAGACCTGGGAGGCAGTATGTGTTCATTGTAACACGTAGGTTGGTCCTGGATTTAGAGGCTGACAGACAACAACGCAGGGGCAGACTATATTGCAAATACCTTAAAAGCTGAACACAGAGAGGCGTTTCAGAGGTGCCATTCCAACAAAGCTTCGTGGCCAAACTATCACAGCGGCTCCAAGGGCCTGTGTTTACCTCCCAGGGATGCGTATAAAACAAAGCCAACTAATTTCCAATTTAAAGAAGATGCGGAAATCTCATACTGAGACAATTAGATGTCTTGCAACAGTTAAGGAGCTCCAGCATCTAATGACTGTGCCTTCTACTGTACAATGTACAGCTGGACCACCAGAGGATGACCATTGTCATCTCCCCCTTCTCCTAGGACTGCTCCCACTAATCCCCCTGTCCCCCCCACGACAGTTTTCTCTACTGCCAGCCACAAGAGAGGCAGACAAAAGATGTGGAGTATGAAGATAATAGTTGTGGTCAGCTACCTTTTCAGTAACTTATCCGAACCACTCATGTGTGTTTGTTGTCTGGGCTGCAGCCCAGCAACTCTTCAGGAAGTATAGATGTATTTGTACATATCCATTCTTACACTGTCTCATGTCCATTGCCTATCATTCACTTCTTAACCAGCTCTCCAAATTTAGGCAGCAAATATCTCCGTCCTATAAAGTGCTATTTTACAGGTATGGCACTAGAGAACAGAACCCAGCAGACTGGAATTTTACTTCAACCCTGAGATCTACCAAGTGGAGTTCAAGCACAGAAGAGTGGCTACACTAAGCATGAAGGAACAAGGGGGCTCCTAAGCACAGGCTCAGCCCCAGATTTATAAGCAGTCCCAGAATCTGATTCACAAGTTGCTCTGCACAATAATCCATTCCTGTTTCCACCCTGGCAGTAGGGAGGCAGGAATCCCGCCTTCCAAATGAAACAAGCAGAATGGAAACAGGAATGGATTATTGTTTGAAGGAAATTGGGAACCAGATTGCTGTTGCAAGAGACAGCACACTTTGCGCTTTTCTCACCTACCCTCCAGAGATCTTCCCCTGGTTCTTGATCCTGACCTATCTTCTACCCTAATGGGTGTACGGGTCACCTTATATATGTTGTAGCCCTTAATTAGTTCCTTGATCTTCTGGAGTGGGATATTAAAGTTAACGTATAGGTACTGCATGAGAAATAGGCCTTTTGCAGGAGAGCGAAGCCTCTGTGTTCCAAAAATGGATGACTTGATCCCATTAAAAATGCCTTTAGGTAAATGTGGTAAGGGGGGGATGGTTAGTTGACTGTTATAAAAGGGAGGTATCACTTTTAAAAGGTTGGGATGGGAACCCCTGCCTGAAGCCAAACACAAAATAGCAAACCCTTGATTTGGACAAAAATGCCTTCTTTTCCTGTCAAAATCCTCATGACTGGACTGCAGTTGTGAGTTTTCGAAAGGGAGGGGGAGGGCTGGCTCTCAGATTTATTACTATGGGGCAACAGAGCAAATGCTTCTTTTCATTGTTATTACCAACATCTCATTTTACTTCTCCCAATCCAGGAACAGAATCTACTTTCTGGCCCAGTGGCACCAGGCAGCCAGCATATTTAAGATCTCTAGAGAACAGCATGCCAGATCCCATCCAGATCTAATAAATGGCCAATATAACCACAGGCAGCCATTAGATGACAGGGTGACATATACACTCCCCCCAAAAAAAACACCCGGGCCCTGTTTAAGCCCCGCTTGAATTGACAAATTCAGAATAAAGCTGCCTTCAAGCTGTTCAATCCTCTCATGGGAGAAGGAAGGGGGGGTTGAGAAGGAGGGATGCAGAGGCCTGAGTGCTGCTTTGCTGGCTCTTTTCACCCCAGAATCTCCAAGATGTGGAAAAATCACAGAAGGAGAAGGCCGTGTTTTTTCCGCTCCAGTCTTCTGCCTTCACAGATCTGGGCATCCTCCTGACCATAGGCAAAAAGAAGATGTGAGTGTGGGACTCACTGAGGGAGCGTTGGAGCAGCTGATATTTTTACAGTGGAAGCCTGCCAGAAAATCTTCAGGCAAGGAACCCCTGGTTCCTCTCTCTCCACACACACACACACACACACACACACATACACACACAGCCTCCACCACCACTGCTGCCGCCACCGCTGCTGCTGCTGCTGCTGCCACTGCCTCCACCGCCTCCTCCTCCGCTCCTCCAGCCAGCCAAGGGAAGTGTGGGGCCGGGTTGGGCTCGGCTGGCGTCACCGATGCCTAATCCATTCAAGATGGGGACGCACAGCAACCCATAAGCAGTACATGCAGTTGCTCAGAGAGAGGGGGGGCACACCCAATCTCACAAACACCACATCCACAAGTGAACGCACGGTCCACAACTGCAAACAGGAAGGGCAAGAGGTTGCCCACAGGCCCCAAGAGTTGCCTTTATGTTTCTCTCTCTCTCTTTTGTAGAGCTGTGCAGAGAATAAGCAACAACACCAAGAGCTAATGCTGTGTTATGGTTACAGAATACTGGGCTCGGTCTTGAGCTCTACACGGGATCAAATCTCCACATAATCAGAAAGCTCCCAGAGGACTTCAGGATGCTTCTCGAGTCTCCATCTAACCTACCCTTCAGGGGTGTTGTGACAGTAAGGTGCAGGGGCAGACCAAAGTCAAATAGCTGGAGGAAATACGAGATATCAAACCGAGTTCCCAGAAAGAAAGACGCCCAATCAGTAAGGTTGCCAACTATTTCTCCTGGACAGGATCCTCTGCCTTTTACAGCAGCCTAACGCAGAGCTTTACCAGAACAAACTGTGAAACCAAGAAGGAGACAAGAGACACTGCTGATACTGCAATACCCCTGTTAGTGCTGAAGGTGGGTTCTCAGAACATGGGCCGCTAATAGAAATAGTGGTATAATCAAGTCATTGTTGCATTACGCCTTACAGGGTAGGTGAAAATATAAATGCAAGTTTGATTTGTCTTCTTGTTTCAGCCCTCATGACTTCATCCACTTACCAGCTTCAGTCCTTTAGCACTATCCTCCCCCCACCTCTCCCCACAGCAGCCTTTAACAGTTCTGCCCATCTCCCAAACGGGCCCCATACCCTAGGATAAATGCCTGATGCCACCCATAACTCTTTACTCCCTTGAATCTCTTCCTCCATGTTCACCTGTTTCAGGCACTGTTTATTATAATCCTTTTGTTGCCACGAATGCACCACAACCATGAGAGAGCTCAAATTGGGTATCTTCCCCATTTGGCCCCAGCGTCGACCTCCCGGCCCTTTGTCAGCGATCTCCTCTGTGTTCAGTTTTAGGTCACAGGCTTCTGAGAGCAGAAGAAAAGTCCTCTTCGAGAAAATCCACATCAGTGGGACGAGAGAAGGAAGGGATAGGGTGAGGGTAGTTATAAGGCAGAGGGAGGGGGGCATCCATGGCCAACGGGCGACATGCAATTTCCACCCCCTCTCAAGAAAGAGGGACTCTGTGTTCCCCCTCCTCCAATATCTCCCATTGCAATGGGTTGCCCACCTCTGAACAGCATTTTGAAAATATTGGCCCTGTCTAGTTTACGCTTTCAAAAGTTGTCCCTGCCCCACTGAAAAAAGGGTGGTTCCTATTTTGCGTAACAGAATAGACAAAAATACTCTGAAGACGCAGATTGGCTCGTTCTCAACCATCCAGGGTGTAAACCCCACTCCCAGTGGCGTAGTGATTTTCGGAAATGGAGTGCTCATCACAACAGTTCTCATAGACAACGCTTCCCACAAAAATGGACCAAAACTCCCAGCTTCTGGATTAAACTGCATTAGCAACAATAATGTATCTATAACAGGGGGCAATGTCAGGGCTATTCTTTCACACACCAAGCCCCGTGGCGCAGTGGTTAAATTCCTGTACTGCAGCTAAAACTGTGCTCATGACCTGCGGATTCAATCCCAGGTAGCCGGCTCATGGTTGACTCAGCCTTTTATCCTTCAGAGGTTGGTAAAATGAGTACCCAGCTTGCTTGAGGGGGGGGGAATGTGTAGCCTGCATACTGTAATTAAACTGTAAACTGCCCAGAGACTACTTGAAGTGGTACGGGGCAATATATAAGCAGAACATTTTGCTTTACTTTTGCTGAAACGCACACCATTTTTCTCCTTCACTGGCCTCTGTACATGACATGAAGCACATCACTCCTTCCATGCTGGGTAGCCAAACACTCTTGTGCCAAGACATACAAAGTCCCTCGTTCCGTATGCTCACACCCTGCTCTGCCTGGCAGCATATACTATATGCCAAGCTCTTTTCCCCCTCCGCACCTCTCCACCTCATTCCTCTTCCCCATGATATGGTTCCTGGGCTGTTTCTTCCTTGACGTTTGGACTTGAGCTCAGGAGGCACAAAAGAGAAGAGAAAGAAGCCCTTACAATATACAAGATGCAAAAATATACAAGATGGCTTCATCGCAGCCAAGTTCCAGCTACAGAACCCACCCACCCCTCTCTCTCTCACACACACACACACACACTACAGCTGCAACCATTACTGGAGATGTGCAGTTTCACCAAGGGCTTGGTGTATTCTAAGAAGGCAAGCAGGGGAGGATATGTCCCTCAAAAATCTTCCAATTCCTTCTCCTCGTCTTTGGGATAATAGAGTAGGGGAAGACTGAAAGGCAAGCCCAGGCTTCAATCTTGAATGTATTGAATGCAAAAGTCACCTGAACATAAACAAAGTGCTTGACCTCCATTAACTGTCCTGTCCTCTTAATATATCTAACCATCACCCCTGCTGGCTGTTTTCCCCCTCCCCCGGCACCATTGGATGCTTTCCTTCTGTCTCTTCCTAACACATTGGCCCTGGAAGCACCAACTGCATTTGGCCCTGTTGTGTGTAAATGGCACCCGTGGCAGCCCAGTCTGGATCTAGTACGAGTCTGAAGTAATCCGAGTCCAAACTAAATAAGGCACAGGACAAAGATCTGCCCCCATGGTAACCAGCCCTCTTGGTGCTCAACCTAGCCCTGTTTCTATAGGGACGGAGGGTGTCCAGCTCCGTGGGAAGGGCAGCTCTGGCCGGTTGCTGTAGCCACCCAGCTCTTCTTCACTCTCTCTCTTTCCACGGAGCAAAGGGTTAAGGGCAAAAGACAAGGAGACAATCGGAGCCCACATGAGGCCCACCAGGACGAGAGAGAGGCGCAGCCAGGATCAACACGGGGGCTTCTCTCTTCCCTACCGAGAGCTTGCAGTGCCGGAGGGGATCTGCCGCTGGAACAAAAAAGAGCATTCATTACGTAAATCATCCGCCTGACAGCAGGACGCCTGCCAGGCTGCTGCCAAGTCTGATCCCTACCCGAAACCCTCTTGACCTGCAGGGTAGGATCTTGGGGAGCTTAAAACATAGCACTCAGGTGCCAGCAGGACCCAGGGAACCAGCCTCACAATGGGGGGAGCTACTGATCCAAGGATATCTTTCCCTTGGACGTTCCCCCCAGTCACAAGAAGATCACTCGGCCCCAGCTTATACCTCCTCCTCCTCCTCCTCCTCCTCCTCCTCCTCCTCCTCCTCCTCCTCCTCTTCTTCTTCTTCTTCTTCCATTTACTGAGCAGTGTGTAGATCCCCCCACAATATGCCAATGGGCAACCTCTAATGGAGCCTTGGGGTGCGGTGGTTATATTGCTTTACTGCAGCTGTACAGTAACTGTGCTCATGACCTGGGGTTCAATCCCACGTAGCCAGCTCAAGGTTCACTCAGCTTTCCATCCTTCCGTTGTCTGTAAAATGAGTACCCAGCTTACTGGGGGTGGGGTAATGTGTTAATTACCTGTAAACTGCCCAGACAGTGCTTTAAGGGATATGGGGCAATATAAGAGCAGAACACATTGTTAATCAATTCCGATTCAGAATGGAGTCACACAGGTAAGAGATAGCCTTTTGGCCAACCCTAGACCGTCTAGTCCAAGGATGGAGAACCTCTGGCCTTCTAGAGGGCTGGGATTTCATCTCCTCTCAGCCTGACTCAGCCTGATCACTAGCAAGGGATTTTTATGGGATTCAGAAATATCTGGAAGGCCTTATTCCCTGGCCCAAGTCACACACACCCCAACTGGACAAAATTATGTGACCACTCCTGCCAAACAGCAGTGATAGGGCACTGTTCTCTCATGTATTGTACCCATCACGTGCTCAGACCCATGCTGTGTTGTTCATCCTTTGATGAGTTTCCTGTAACGGAACAAGCGGAGGTGGAATCCTGCCTGAATCCTAGAAGAGATGCAGTCACTCAGAGTAGACAAGACTAGAACAGATGGACCAGTGGATTGGCACGTTATAAGGCAGCTTCTTCTGCTCCTGTGCACAGCCCTCCATAAGCTGTTGGCATAGAACTCCCCTCACTCCTCACCATGGACTCCAGTTGCTGTTGGCTTGCTACGCTGTGGGAGGGGCAAGCTGACACTATCAGAAGAGCATCGCTCTTCCCCAGGCAACCAATGTGGTTGGTTCAGGGAGGAGAGTGATGGACTAGGACCCAGGAGATACTTGGTCCAGATCCCCACGTGGCCACAGAGACTCACTGGGGTGAATGACGCCGTTCAAACCACTCTTTAAATATCTCACGTACTATTGGGGTTGCCTTAAGCCATGAGACATGACTTGACAGCTCATAGCACCAATCATCCATTCCCAATTCTGCTTTTTCTCCTTTGCTTTGTCTTCTTTTCCTCTGCCAACAAATCAGTGGCTGGAGGCAAAACTGGGTCCAGAAAGAACTTGACTCCAGCTTCACTCCCACTCATTTCCCAGTAGCAAAAAGGGGTTGGGGGGTTGGGTTGGGCTGCGTTCCTTTTCCCACAAAGTGACCCCTGGGAGAGAGGAAAACCATACTTCTGTTTCCTCCACCTAGCCCAGTGATGGCGAGCCTTTTAGAGACCGAGTGCCCAAAATGCGATTCAAAACCCTCTAATTTTTTCACCAAGTGCCAATGCAGCAATTTAACCTGAAAGCAGTGGTACCCTGGGTTACAAGTGCTTCTGGTGCTACCCTTTGGGGAAACAAGGATCGAAGAGCAGGCTTTTGAATTTCCCATGGCCACTGCACCTTCGCTTGTAGCCACAGGAAATTCAAAAATCTGTTCTTCAAGCCTCGCTTTCCAGAAGGGTGCTACCATTTGGGGAAGCGAGGATCAAAGATCAGGCTTTTGAATTTTCCATGGTCACAGCACCCTCGCTGTGGCTGCGGGAAATTCAAAAACCGTCTCTTCGGTCCTCCCTTTCCCAAAGATTAGCACCCTAACCGCCTCTCTGCCCTGGGGAAAGCCAGAGGAAGTGGCGGCAGCTTGTGGGCTTTTGGGATGCTCAGAGAGGCATGGCTGGAGAGTAAACAGGCTACAAACTGGCCCACAAGCCACTGCCTCCCCTTCGCCCAGCTCTCACAGTGGCGTGCTCTGAGCAGAGGGGTAAGTGCTGTGGCTGTGAGGGGGGGCCACAGAAAGAGCTATACATCCCACATTTGGCCCCCATGCCTAAGATTCACCAACACTTGAGCAGAAGGATACTTCCTCTGTGAAAAAAACTCAACTGTTACATTCTGGGCCAAAATCAGAAGAAAGGTAAAGTGTGGAACCCGCTCTCTGATACAGGGGGGCACAAGGGGCATGAGGCATCCTTAGATCATCCTCAGACTCCCGCTCCCCTTTCATCTCCCTACATCAGTGATGGCGAACCTATGGCACGGGTGCCAAAGGTGGCACTTGAAGCCCTTTCTGTGGGCACCCAACATCGCCCCTTCCTAGCCACCTGTATACAGGTTAAATTACTGTATTGGCACTTTGCAAAAAAAATTAGTGGGTTTTGAATCGCAGTTTGGGCACTCAGTCTCTAAAAGGTTCGCCGTCACTGCCCTACATGCACTCCTCTGCCCCAGAGGGAAAGGACAGGCGGGTGACGACCCACTGCTCCTGCTGGGAAGTGGTTCGTAAGGGGAAAGAAGCAAAGCTATGCAATTCAGCAGCAGCGTGTTCCTGGGAGGCGCTGGCAATGGCCCTCTGACTCCCTGCTCCTCTTCTAGTGGTGACTACCTCTCCTAACTTGCCACCCCCGTGTTGCACCCACTAGTAATGTTCCCCACCATCAGGAGTGCAGCAGGGCTGGGGAAGGCAGAGAAGGTGTTGGGGGGGGGCGTGCACCTTGTGCCCCCCACCGTATCAAAAGGCAGGTACTACATTTTACCTTTCCTCTGATTTTAGTCTTGGGTGTAACACTTGACTTTTCCTCACTGGGGAAGTATCCTTCTGAAGCATCCACGCTGGGCTGAACTGCGGGGGAGCTCGGTGGTTCAGGCATATGGCCCGATCTTCCAGTAGATTTCACTGACCAGTTGGGATTTTTTTTTGTCTATTTTTATCTATTTTGTATCCTAAACAAAATAAAACAAGTATGTTGCTTACCTCCTGTCGTGTTACAAAGTCAATCATAATTTCTCCCCCCCCCAACATTTCAACCCAATGTAATTCATATTGCCTTTCCCATCTTAAAAGAATATACTTTCATACTAAATTTCCTTTATATCCCATCCATATTCTAACTATCTTCACTTACCTCTATCTCCATCAAATACAAAAAATAGAGATAGCAAAATACAATATTGAACTAGCCTGTCTAATCTTAACAGTATACTCAATTCTCATACCTGTATTTATTTCTTCAACTAGCCAAACAACTTAAAATATTTTAGCTGACTTATTATACAATAAATATCAACAGGATATACAGTAGTTACCTATTATTCTAAGAGATGTGTATTATTCTAAGAGTAAGGATTTATTTATTTATTTATTTATTTATTTATTTATTTATTTATTTATTTATTTATTTATTTATTTGCTACCCAAAGGTCTCTGGGCAGCTCACAATCAAAATAAACAATTCAGATAATTAAAACATCAAATTACAATAAAATTAAAACAATAAAACATTTAAATACAATAAATACAATATATTAAAATACAACACTAAAATCGCCATCAGGACCCACAGTAATCAGTTAAAAGACTTCTGGAATAGGAATGTTTTTACCTGGCGCCGGAATGTCATTAATATTGGCGCCAGGCAGGTCTCGCTTGGGAGGGTATTCCACAATCTGGGTGCAGCTGCCGAAAAGGCCCTGTTCCTACAAGCCATCCCTTTCACCTCCTTGAGGGATGGCTCTTTCAGGAGGGCCCTCTGGCTAGAACTTAATTTGAACCCAGATCTCCTGAGTCACAGTGCAACATTCTGAATTCTGAAGTATGACCATATCCATGCATTCCATCCCTTGACATCAGTTCCATCTCTTGCTATAGATGACAAAAGACACAAGTGTACAAGTGCTGGTGGCTTGGAGCTTTCTTTTTCTTTCTTTCTTTCTTTCTTTCTTTCTTTCTTTCTTTCTTTCTTTCTTTCTTTCTTTCTTTCTTTTTCTTTCTGTCGCATTTCTTCACTTGGGTATCTTGTCAAGCAGACCTTTATTTTATTTAACGAGTTGATGAAATTGAGCAAAACTACTGCCTTGTTTGTGTCAATTCTCTGCTCTAGCTAAACGTCGGACAGATGTGTCACAAGAGATGGTATATCAGAATCCTTTCATATCCTGTTCTTCCAATGCCACATTTTAAAAGCAAACAGGCATTTTGTTTGTAGGAAAAAGCTAACTACACACCCACCAACCCACAGCCTGCAAGACTTCTCTTTCCATTACATATTCATACGAATACTTGTTATGGGGTTATAGCAGGGATCTAAGCAAACGTGAGGGTAACAGGAAGATGGAATCAGTCGCCACGGGGTGGCTAAAAATAGGTGAGAGCACAGTGAATTCTCTGCACAGCCTCCCCCCTTCCTTCGAAGCAGCCCCTTTCTCAGTAAATGGCAAGTGTCTGGATGGGCAGAGGCAGGCGCATTCACAAAAGAACATAGTTTCCCGATGAGGACAGATTATTTCATTGCCTGGCAGCAAGCACAAAAATATCCAGCAGTTCCCCTGTCCCTACAGAGGGTGGGGTGGTGGGTGGTTCCCATGTTCATAGCGAACGCCTGACGCTTGACTCTGCTTGGCTAGTCCCTTCTATGAAATCCCAGAGAAAGCTTTTGTAGGTTCAGATTAGGAGAGGGAAATTCAAAGGACATTGGTGGTTGGGGGCAGGGAAGCTGCAGGGGAGGAGGAAAGCAAAAAAAAAAGTGTTCTGCTTATATACTGCCCCATACCACTTCAAATAGTCTCTGGGCGGTCTACAGTTTTAATAACAGTATGCAGGCTACACATTGCCCCCCTCCCCCAGCAAGCTGGGTACTCATTTTACCGACCTCGGAAGGATGGAAGGCGGAGTCAACCATGAGCCGGCTACCTGGGATTGAACTCCAAGTCGTGATCACAGTTTTAGCTGCAGTACAGGCATTTAATCACTGTGCCACGGGGAAGGTAGGGATGGCCAAATTTTAACCCTGGGACTTCAGTTCACCAGTGAAGCTGAGGGTGAACTGAAAGTCCTGGCTATGCCACACAGGATGTGCAGGACTGAGGCAGAGAGAGAGAGAGAGAGAGAGAGTGTGTGTGTGCGTGCGTGAAGGTGTCTCCCATAGATAGATAGATAGATAGATAGATAGATAGATAGATAGATAGATAGATAGATAGATAGATAGATAGATAGATAGTGTATAACGGAGAAGGTGTCTCCATTTCAAACTCACAACCCTAGGTGATGCTTGGTTCTCATGAGACGATGTGGGAATTGTCAAGGTTTGTTCTCAAATTGAACTGGCATATTGGATTCTGGGAGAATGACTTTACAGAAATTGCAGAACACCTGTAGAATATTTGCCTAATAGGTATAGATATCAGGTGACACTTTGAGAAGGTGTCTCCGTTTCTAACTGGCAGCTCCCGGCTATGCCACACAGGATGTGCAGGACACAGGCATGTAAAAGCAGTGTGCACGTATGTGTGTGTGTGGGGGGGGGAGAGAACATGTCTCCCATATATGGGAGAAGGTGTCTCCATTTCTCATGAGACAATGTGGGAACCATACTTGTGCAAGGATTGTCAACTTTTCAATCAGCCCATTATCTCGTAAAGCATCTCAGTCTAGGTCCTGTAGACTGCCTTCATGTCCAGCAAACAGGAAACTAGCCTAGATAAGCCTTAGATCTGATCTACCAAGCATTTTTTTGGTCCTGGGGACAATAGATGCACTAGCATTATCAAACAGCCCTGGACCTGGATAATAATTTGGATGGGACACTACTCAGAGCTCTATGCTACAATAAGATATGTATAGTTTTTTCTTGTTTCTCTTTTCTCTCTCTCTTGAAACACCATCTTGATGGGCAGCTATTTGGAGATACAGATATTCAGACTGTAGAGACTGAAGGAAAAACAGTTTGCAATGGCTGGAAATCCTATTGTTCACGGCCTGGGAATAAAGGTGGGTTGAAAAGCAGCCAATCCAGCCTGAGCAGAGAGAGAGGAGGCATCTCCTCTAGCATGCCAGGGGCTCCAGGCTGATCGGCCAAGCTTCCACAGTCTAGCGGCCTGTGGTGGTCGAACCTTCGGCACTCCAAATGTTTTGGACCACAACTCCCAAAATTCCAAGCCTGTATTGCCAGTGACAAAGGACTGTGGAAGTTGTGGTCCAAAGTATCTGGAGTGCTGAAGGCTGGTCAGAGTGCTTGTGTGAACCAAGTGCTCCAGGATTCAGGCCTGCTAACCTCCAGACACCAATATGGTCTTGAGCAGAAGTGTACAAGCAAATGTAACATCCCAACTATCTAGTCAGCAGTGGTGTCCAAACTTCGGTCATCCAGATGTTTTGGACCACAACTCCCATAGTCCTTTGTCATTGGCAATCTAGGCTTGGAATTCTGGGAGTTGTGGTCCAAAACATCTGGAGGGTCAAAGTTTGGACAGCCCTGCTGGGACCAGTTAACCTGCCCCACTTGTTCCTATATCTTTCAGGCTTGGACCAGTTAATCACTGACATGTCCAGCAGTGTGCTAGTGTTCAGTCTTTATTGCTCACCTCTTTTCTCCTAAATGATCAATTTGGTAAAAATAAAAGATTAATTGACATAAACTCTCAACCACCGATTCTTGTCACAGGGTGTCTTGAGCGCCACCCCTGCCAGGAAAGCCCCAATGTTGCGTTACGAATCACACGGGACACAGAGTTTCGGGGTGCAATATCTGGCGCTCAGGGCAGCATTCCTGTTCGTCTGTCTGTCAGGGTTCCATGGATGTCTGTGTGTCTCTCTGTGTCTGCATCAGCTGCGTGCATGTGAGATTGATGATGATTCTCCCTTCTGTCTCGTGATGATTCTCCCTCTGAGCCTTCTCCTCCTGCTGCCTGAGCCCCAGTGTTTTATTAAGAGAGAGTAAGCACAATAGATACAGGGAAACATTCCTCGGTGGGGGGAAAGAATGCAAGCCTTATCTGTTCAGTAAACAGGTACACAAAGCAGGGGAAATGGAATCCATAGGTGGGGGGAAATGCTCCCTAGCTAGTGAGGCATTACTGATAAGGGGCTTCCTTGGGCCTGAGCAGATGTATCCTGATATCCTGGTTTCCTGGCCTCCTGACCTATGCTTAGATCAGCATCAGCTTAGCTGCACCTGGGTGCCTGCTCAGCCCTGGGGATTTCTGGGAAATCCAGGTCCTCAGCTTCCTCTAGGTGCGCTTTGTGCTCTGCCCATTTCTTGGGGTACAGAGCTATTGGGGTATGAAATCCCTACATCTCTCCCTTTCCTTTTAATTAAGAGAGTGTGGGCAAGAACTGTAACCCTTTTTGCATACCAGACAGGAGGCACAGGTATAAACCTAAACAGACCAGAAATCAGGCACTCATCTGGTGCTCAAACCATGCAGGCCTTGAAAGCTGGCAACCTGAGGTCATTTGCCCCAGGGGCCTTATTGCTTGGCCCAAGAGGAAACTCAACTCCTTATGTAGGAGGGAGTGGCATGTCTCTGCAAGACATATGTCTGGCCTGAGGTTTGAGAATTGTGTCCTAAAATGTGAGGTGTCTTTATGGCTGTGCCTGAGCGTTGCTGTGGTGACATTCCTCCCACCCCCATGTTCATTGTGAGAGCACTAAGCTCGGGCATGGCGGAAATCATGGGCTGACATGTGTTATCTAATGTGGGGTCCCTCTAGAATGTTGGCATGCATTTTTTCTCCCAACTGAGTTACAAACCACTATTCATATGACTGTCAGAGATAGAAACTTAAGCTCCTCATAACTTGCAATAATAAATGAAATGGCATACTAAGCATGATTGTCTCCCAAAACCCAAAGGTACATAGTACATAGGCGTGTCTAGCATACAGTTATAGATGCATTAACAATAATACTCCAACAATAAGCAATAGCAATACATTAATAACTGAATACATTTTGTGGCTAAGCATGGCAAGAATTTGCAGGTATAGACAGTGAATGTTTTCCAAATACATGAATACATGAGAATACATAAGTAAGCATGTTCTGTCTGTGCTAGGGGCTTACATTTTTGTGGGGGAAGGATGAAAGACTGCCTAACTATATTTCTTCTCTGCTTCCATGGATGGCTGTTTGCTGAAAAGGTCCTTTTAAGAGTCCTTTTGCTAAAAGTTCATGGATCTGGGAAATGTCTTCTTCTTCTGGTGGTGAAATCTGGTTTAGCAAAATCTGGTTTGCATGAATACCAAGTCCAGTCCTTAAGAGGACATCAATCTTGCCCTCTGACCATAGTCCTTGCAATTGAGAAAATGATGAATGTATGTTCTGGGATCATTCTGCTGGTGAAGCTTCAAACTGCCATGGAAGGCATACCTGTGAGACTATTTGTCTTTCTCTCAGGGTACATACTGTATAGTTACAATCAAGCCTTCTCCTTGCTTGAAGAGGCTTGAGAGGGGGGGCATTTCGGGGGGGCATTTCTCCCCCTTTTTTCCTTTTAATTGTTTTTTTGTTTTAAATTTGAAATTCATACCCTGAGAGGAAGGTTTTTTCCACTGCTTGATTTTTGGAGGCAAAAGGAACACGATTAGTGATGATTTTTATGCATTTTAAACCCTGTTGATTGCTTGTGCCCAAAATGTAAGGCATATGGGATTTGTAATCCTTGCTTTCAGACCTGAAGGCCTGCATTTTTCTCTGTCGTCCTGTCCTGACAACAATCAATGATTAACTGATTCAAGCTGATCTTTGTTCACAGAAACCTCTGAAGACATTCCTAAAGGGATTTACTGGCAGGCTGATAACCATTCCTTGCTTCCTGTTATCTTACATGTTTTCTGTGTGCTAGTGGGATGGATCACACCCATATAATTGCTTTTTTACCCCTGGAAAATAGTGGAAGATGAGATCTTTGGGACGTTTTTTCTAAAGGACTTGAAATCTCCAGAAATCTTTCTCACAATTCCTGACAGACAACTGATGCCTGCTTGCTTCTCCAGCAAACTTCCCATTCTCCAGCAACCTCTTTCTTATCCAAAAACCTTTTCCTCCCCTGCCTGCTTGCTTTTCCAGCCCCCTTCCCCCCTCCTCCTGAGCTGGTTCCATTAGATAGACAGAGAGAGGGAGAGGGAGAGAGAGAGAAAAGCATCTTTGATTCCTAAATTTTCCTGTGGCTTGCTAAAAAAGGGTGAGTGGAATTCTGGCTGCCCAAGATTTCTGAGAAAAAGAAATCTGCATCCTCCATGGCTTTGGAGGAAGAGAAAAACTCTTAGGGAAAAATAGGGTACTGATTTTTTTGAAAAAATTGCCCTTTCTTCTATACTTATATTGAGGGTGTCTTCCATTTGTCAAAGCGCGCAAGAGGCTGTTCTTTGCCTTAATGGTGAACTTTGCCCTTTTGGAAAAGAGGTCTATCTTTGGGATTCCCTCTCTGGGCAAATCTGCTTTGGTCCAGCCCAAGGCTGAACTCTGCATTTGCTCTAAAGCTGGCCGCTTCTGAAACCTGTGGCGCTTTCCCTGGGAAATGGAATCCTGAGTTAAACAATTCCAGGGCTTGAGTTACTGAGCCATGGACAAAATTTTGGCCTCTCTGCATTTCTTTGGGAAATCCTGCCCCATGGCTTGGCTCTTTGCTGCAAGAAAGTGACTGCCTTTGGGGCATCTCCTTGCCTTTTGGAGGTACATTTTGTGGCAGGACAAAATTTTTCCCCTCTTGCTTCTGGGGTTTGGTGAAATCTTCCTGAGTGTCATTTTGCCCTGTGCTGAGACCATTCTTGATGGAAATTTTTGATCTTAGAACAGCACAGGGTTCTCTTTTTTCCTCCACCAATTCCTGATTCTGGCACACTGTTCCTAACTGTAGGTCACTAGGTGGAAAAATTATTGGTAGGGACATCTGAAAATCTGTGGGGAGAAGTGAAATGGGCATTTGCATGCGTCCCCATGGTTGCTCTGCTGTATCACCTGCATTCTGGTTGCCAACCCTGGAAATTTCTGCCTGAATTTTCTTTCCTGCTACTGGTTTCCCACCCAGAGGCTGTTGTGACTCCCAAGACTCTGTTCTGATTTCTTGGCTCACGCAAATCTTTCCCTGCCCCCCTGATCCCACCTTAGGGACTGTGGGCAAAGGCTGTACTATTACTGGCATGCTTTTGCTCCGAAAATTAGCTGGCCCTCTGAATTCATTTCGTTCTTCAACCGAGAAAAACGCTCCCATCTCACCTTTGGGATCCCCTGGGGAGGATGTCTGGACGCGTCTCGAAGCCTTTTACAGGCGTAGGGAGATGAGGGTGGGCTGCATTCGTGCCTTCTGGCCTGGAGCGTGGTCCTTCTGCTTAGTGGTTCCTCTGCATCAGCCTTGCTGCAGGAAATCGCCTCTGCGTGGCCTTGGGGGGATCACGTCGGCCGTTGCCTTGGGGGAATCATGTCTGCCGTTGCCTTGGGGGAATCACATCTGCCGTTGCCTTGGGGGAATCACGTCGGGGTCACCATCTGTTGCGTTACGAATCACATGGGACACAGAGTTTCGGGGTGCAATATCTGGCGCTCAGGGCAGCATTCCTGTTCATCTGTCTGTCAGGGTTCCATGGATGTCTGTGTGTCTCTCTGTGTCTGCATCAGCTGCGTGCATGTGAGATTGATGATGATTCTCCCTTCTGTCTCGTGATGATTCTCCCTCTGAGCCTTCTCCTCCTGCTGCCTGAGCCCCAGTGTTTTATTAAGAGAGAGTAAGCACAATAGATACAGGGAAACATTCCTCGGTGGGGGGAAAGAATGCAAGCCTTATCTGTTCAGTAAACAGGTACACAAAGCAGGGGAAATGGAATCCATAGGTGGGGGGAAATGCTCCCTAGCTAGTGAGGCATTACTGATAAGGGGCTTCCTTGGGCCTGAGCAGATGTATCCTGATATCCTGGTTTCCTGGCCTCCTGACCTATGCTTAGATCAGCATCAGCTTAGCTGCACCTGGGTGCCTGCTCAGCCCTGGGGATTTCTGGGAAATCCAGGTCCTCAGCTTCCTCTAGGTGCGCTTTGTGCTCTGCCCATTTCTTGGGGTACGGAGCTATTGGGGTATGAAATCCCTACACCCCAAAATGCAGTTTGTTGCATTTATCTATAACAATAAATTGAATAACCCCATTCTTTTTTTTTAAAAAATCACCTTTGATGGAAGTGGATTTTCTATAATATGAATGACCTTGAGTAACATGAAAGAGTTACCTCTTTTTGAGATGACAGCTCCCAGAATCCTCCAGCCACATGAGCTGTGGCTCTGATTTGAATTGTCCATTCAAGACAAAGCTTCCTCAAAATACTTGGCCTCATGCTAGGAAGTGTTCGCAACAATCTGTAATTGCTTGCCAAAAATCTATTGACCTCCCCTTCTCAGATTGCAACTAAGATCAGATGTAAGAAAAAAGTATTTTGAGGGGGAGTTGATGATATTATGATGTCATAATTGCTATTAATCAAAACGGCCTAGCTCTACTGCAGCTCTTGACCTTTCAGTTCTATACAAAACACTCTCTGCCTGCCTACCACATCACAAAATGGATGCCATCCGTTCCACCACCATCCTAATCTCTCCAGGATCCTACCCTGCGATCCTACAGTATAGACCCTCCTCTAAGCAGACAATAATCTTCTACAGGTCTGTACTGATTTATCTCAGGACCCTATGTATCATTCTGCAATCACCCCCATTAAACACTTTGTCTTTCAATTCTGGATATGCTCCCTTTGCCAGGACTCTGCCTGCCACAGAACCTGACTCTGAGGGGTTAAATGGTGAAGAGCTGCTGGAGGAGCCTTGCAGCTCAAATCAGCAAGCAGCTGGGTCTGATGACTCAGCTGAAAACATATCTTCACCTCCTAGAAAGGACTACCAGCAGGATTCTGCAAAGACATGCTACCAGAAGAGCTAGGAAAAGGGTCTTTGATGCTAGATGGGGAATCAGGTCGGGAAGCCCTGAGTACTAGCAGAAGCCTTTCCAGAAGTAAGGGTGTGTTCCCTGTTTTGGGATAAAGCTGGCAAGCTCACCTTGAGCTCTCTGTGGGAGCAACGCGTCATTTGAACTTGCAACCATGTTCCTGTCTGTGACATTGGCTCTGTTTCCTGACTTTGGACTGGTTTCCTGAACAACGGCTTGATCTGTTCCCTTGGGTTTGGCATCTGGTTTCTGTGAGATATTCTGGTTTTGACTTGGACTGGTAATTGCTGGGAGTTGGATTCTGTTATTTATCTGGCACTTGATTGTTAGCAAAGGACTTGAACTTGCCTGCTTTCCACTAAAGATCTTGGCAAAGAACTGAATCCTGTTTGTGTGTGTGATCTGTGTGCGGGGCTTGACAGTTAGCTCCCACCCAAACTTCTTCAAGCAGAATGGAAGAGGAGGGGGCTGTTGGGATGACACCGCTGGCAGCTTTGCAAAACCAAGTGCTGCTTTTGTCTCAGGCAATTACTCAATTGCAGCAAGCTCCAGCACCGGCTGGGTTGCAGCCCCGTTGCCCTTTGCTGCCTCCTGACCGGTTTGAAGGCAAGTTGGAGGAATTCCCTGCATTCCTGGCTCAATGCAAGCTGTTTATTGAGGTGCGTGCTCAAGAATTTCCTACTGAGAGGTCTAAGGTCTGCTTTATCATCAGTTTGCTGAAAGGACAGGCAGCTAAATGGGCTACTCCCTTACTCCTCAGTGCCTCACCTCTACTGGATAATTATCAGGCTTTCCTGAATCACATTTCTTCAGCTTTTCAGAACCCTGTGCAGGCTGCTACTGCCAACAGGAGACTCAGAGCTCTGAAACAGGGCAAAGATTCAGAGTTTGACTACACCACTGTGTTCCGTTTGATAGTACAGGATCTGCATTGGAACGAACCGGCACTGATTTCTCAGTATATGGAAGGATTGGCAGATGAAGTGCTTGATGAACTCTCTAGGGTGGAACAACCAAGCACGTTACAGGAACTCATTACCCTGTGTCTCAGTATAGATGGACGCCTGGAAAGCCGTTGCCTCTCCCGAGGCAAGAACTACAACCATCAACCTCTGCCAGCTGTGCCTAATCTGCAATCCGGTGAAGCCCGCAGAATGGATCCAGAACCTATGCAACTGGGAGCTGCTCGACCACACCTCACCCCAGAGGAAAAGGCAAGACGACGCTCTCATAATCTCTGCCTGTACTGTGGAGGAGGAGGACATTTCACTTCCATTTGCCCTTTGAAGCGCTCCTCAGTAAGTGCTGCTACCTCTTAAGCAGTAAAAGGGCAGCTCAATCCTTGAAGGAACCCACAGAAATGGAGCATACAGAGAGGTTCCCAGACAATACCATCACGCCCATAGGACCTTTCCTGGTACCTGTAACTCTAAGGCTTCCTGATGTCCAGAAAGTACCTGTGTATGCTATGGTAGACTCTGGGGCAGCTCACTGCTTTGTGGACGCTGGGTTTGCGGTGCCATCGGATTCCAGTACAGAACAAGGAAACTCCTTTGCTGGTAGAATCCATTGAGGGTCGGTTACTTCGTTCAGGGCCGATAGCTCAGGAAACCTGTCCACTTACTCTTCAGGTAATGGACCACAATGAGCAGATTTGCTGTAATGTAACTCGGATGCCCCAGTTTCCTCTTGTCTTGGGACTTTCCTGGTTGCGAGCTCATAACCCATTGGTGGATTGGGTGCAAGGAGAATTGTACTTCAAGGTTCCTTGCTCAAAGAAAAATTCTTCTACCATCCTGGCAGCTGCCCATGCTACACCTGACCCTGTCTTGCCCCAGGTATACCAAGACTTTGCAGATGTATTTGAGGAAAAGGGGGCTGACAAGTTATCTCCGCATCGGCCCTATGACTGTGCCATTGATCTGATACTTGGGGCACCCTCCCTGTGGGACGAGTCTATTCTATGTCCGAACCTGAGTTAGAAGCTTTGAGGGCTTTCCTAGACAAGACCCTTCGACGTGGGTTTATACGCTCTTCCAAATCACCATTGTCCTCACCGGTGATCTTTGTAAAGAAGAAGGGAGGGGAGCTTTGTCCTTGTAATGATTACCGGGCATTAAACAAGATCACTATTCGGGACCGGTACCCTTTACCCCTAATCTCTGAACTTTTGGACCGGTTAAAAGGGGCAAAGTATTATACCAAGCTGGACCTTCGTGGGGCATATAATTTGGTGCGTATCCGTAAAGGAGATGAGTGGAAAACCGCGTTTCGGGCCCGGTACGGTCAATATGAACATTTAGTAATGCCTTTTGGACTGACAAACGCACCCAGTGTATTCCAGCGGATGATGAATGACATCTTCCATGACCTACTAGATCGTTGTGTGGTCATTTATTTAGATGATATCCTGATTTATTCCACTGACCCAGCTCAGCATGTTCAAGATGTTCATCAGGTCTTGCAGCGTCTCCGGGAAAACGGACTATATGCTAAGCTGGAAAAATGTGAGTTCGACATTAAGGAAGGTGAATTCCTGGGGCATATTTTTTTCTCCCCAGGGAATCCGCATGGACCCTAAGAAAGTAGAGGCTGTGTTGTCCTGGCGGCGACCACAAAACCGTAAGGATTTGTAACGGTTCCTCGGTTTCGCCAACTACTATCGCCACTTTATTCCTGCCTACGCCGACATTGCTGCACCTTTAAACTGTCTCCTTCGGCCCAAAAAGCTTTTCAGGTGGACTCCATAAGCAGAAGAGGCTTTCTCTACTTTGAAAACCCACTTCACCTCGGAACCCTTGCTCCGTTATCCTGATCCACAATTACCCTTCATAGTGGAGGCTGACGCATCTAGTGTTGCTCTGGGAGCAGTGCTATCTCAACAGGATGATCCCTCCCAAACCCTGCGTCCCTGTGCCTATTACTCTCAACAGTTAAAACCTGCAGAGAAGAATTATACTATCTGGGAGCGTGAACTGCTGGCCATCAAGACGGCTTTTGAGGTATGGAGGCATTACCTCGAGCGAGCTCGACACCCTATTCAAGTATTGACTGATCATCGAAACATTGAACATCTCCAAACAGCCCGGCAATTGACTCAGCGACAAATCCGGTGGTTATTATTCTTTTCCCGGTTCGATTTCCGGATCAAGTACATTCCTGAGGCTCAGAATAAAAAAGCTGATGCGTTATCCAGAAAACCTGATTATGCAGCGCCTGTGAAAGAGACATTAGTGGCGCCCATCTTGCCTTCCTTTGTGTTCGCGGCCACGAATCCATGTCTCAGCTTGGCAGAAGAAATCCGTGAATCTGAAGCTCGTGATTCATGGACTCAGCAACGTCTTCAGGAACTCCAGAATGGGAATCATGGAGAGTTTTCTGCACAGCAAGGGTTATTATTACATCGAGGGCAGTTATATGTTCCTGCTGGTCCTCTTCGTAACCAGGTGTTGCATCTCTCACATGATTCTTTACCTGCTGGACACTTTGGACTTTACAAAACCCTGCATCTTCTCACAAGGGAGTTCTGGTGGCCACATGTCCATGCTGATGTTGCCCGATACGTGGGTTCCCGTGAAGTTTGTCGGCGGGCAAAGGATGTTGTGACCAAACCCTTGGGTCTGTTGCATCCTTTGCCAACACCCTCTGGTCCCTGGAATGCTGTCTCCTTAGATTTCATCACGGATCTTCCTCGCTCAAAAGGGTTTACCTGCATCCTGGTCTTCGTGGATTTATTCACCAAAATGGCCCACTTGGTTCCTTGCCCTAAATCCCCCACCGCATCAGAACAGCTCATCACTACTTGCAACACCTCTTCAGACTTCACGGTTTACCTGCACACCTCATTTCGGATCGTGGGCCACAATTCACCTCCCGATTCTGGCAAGCAATGCATAAGGCACTAGGAACACAAGTTCACCTGTCATCAGCTTACCACCCCCAGTCAGATGGTCAGACTGAGCGCACTAGTGCCACCTTAGAACAATATTTACGCTGCTATACATGCTACCAACAAGATAACTGGGCGGATTTGTTACCTTTAGCTGAATTTGCATGAAACAATGCTGTACATTCTTCCACTCACCAGACCCCATTCATGGCTAATTATGGTTATCATCCTCGGTATTTTCCAAATACCCTTCCTTCCACCTCCATGCCAGCTATGGATGCATACATTCAAGAACTCCATGGCATTCAGGAATTATTGCGAGAGCAACTTGACCATGCTAAGGAAGTATATAAGAAAGCAACGGACAAGAAAAGACAGGAAGAGCCACAGTTAAATCCAGGCATGAAAGTTTGGCTCTCTACTCGATACCTGAGACATCCTGGACGATCCCGAAAACTAGATCTTCGGTTCATCGGTCCTTATCCCATCTTAGAACAAATCAATCCAGTTGCTTTTCGTCTGCAACTACCTGCTTCCCTTCATATTCATCCAGTATTCCCTCTTGGTTCCAGCTGCAGACCCTGACCCCAACCGACCACCAACTCCTGAACCTCCTCCACCGATTTTAGTAGAAGGAGAAGAAGAATATGAAGTCCGTCAAATCTTGGATTCTCGAATACACCGTGGAGGATTGCAATATTTGGTAGACTGGGAAGGTTATGGACCTGAAGATCGGTCATGGAAACCTGCATCCAACTTGCATGCTCCTGAGTTGGTTCAACAATTCCATGACAGTTACCCTGATAGGCCTGGCCCATCGGAAGAGGGGGACCATGGGGAGGGGGATAGTGTCAGGACTCTGCCTGCCACAGAACCTGACTCTGAGGGGTTAAATGGTGAAGAGCTGCTGGAGGAGCCTTGCAGCTCAAATCAGCAAGCAGCTGGGTCTGATGACTCAGCTGAAAACATATCTTCACCTCCTAGAAAGACTACCAGCAGGATTCTGCAAAGACGTGCTACCAGAAGAGCTAGGGAAAGGGTCTTTGATGCTAGATGGGGAATCAGGTTGGGAAGCTCTGAGTACTAGCAGAAGCCTTTCCAGAAGTAAGGGTGTGTTCCCTGTTTTGGGGTAAAGCTGGCAAGCTCACCTTGAGCTCTCTGTGGGAGCAACGTGTCATTTGAACTTGCAATCATGTTCCTGTCTGTGACATTGGCTCTGTTTCCTGACTTTGGACTGGTTTCCTGGACAATGGCTTGATCTGTTCCCTTGGGTTTGGCATCTGGTTTCCGTGAGATATTCTGGTTTTGACTTGGACTGGTAATTGCTGGGAGTTGGATTCTGTTATTTATCTGGCACTTGATTGTTAGCAAAGGACTTGAACTTGCCTGCTTTCCACTAAAGATCTTGACAAAGAACTGAATCCTGTTTGTGTGTGTGATCTGTGTGCGGGGCTTGACACCCTTATTGTTTGAGAAATGTAGATGAACTATTATAGATTGTAAAAAAGATAATGTATCATGCCTTTGTTTAACACGGGTTAACTGCAGATGATTCCACATTTCAGCACCTCTTTGCCTTGAAAGCAATCTGAGGTGGTGGTCTGAAAGACTTTTTAAAACCTTATAAATGTATAGCTTGGGTCAGGCATGTTCAAACTTCGGCCCTTCTGATGTTTTAGACCACAATTCCCAGAATTCCAAGCCTGTATTTCCAATGGCAAAGGACTGTGGAAGTTGTGGTCCAAAACATCTGGGGGGGCTGAAGTTTGGACACACCTGGCTTAGGTACCTTTGGCCCTCCAGATGTTTTGGACCACAACTCCCACAATCCTAAGTCATTGGCCATACAGGCTTAGAATTGTGGGAGTTGTGGTCTAAAACATCTGGAGTGCCGAAGGTTCGACACCACTGGCTTAGGTTTAACTGTGGTTGATTTCAGAATGAATATTCCATTCGCATATTAAAAGTGGCTAAGAAGACAAATCTTAAACAGATCACTTCAATACAGTGTGAACAAGTAAGATACCCATCAGAACTAGCTGGCATAGCCATTGCTGAGGGATATGAACAATTCTAGTCCAAAAACATCTGGAGTACTCACTCCAGGAAAACTACTCATAGAATACTGATGTGTCATTTTCCACATGAGTTAAAATATCAGAGACATTGGTGTTTAGCCCCTCCCCAAGGCACATGATCACAATACTTCATATCATCTCATTCTCACACTGCTGCCCTGGGTACCTATTCCAAGCTTATTATGGCATGCCTTGCTGTGTAATGGGACATGGTAGATAGCAATTAGAGATGGGCACGAAATGAAATTTTTTTCATTCCGTTATTCGTTATTCGTTTCGTTACGTAACAAAATGAATAACAAAAATTGTGATGAAATTGGAACAAGCCGAACAGAACCACGAAATTTAGGTTCATTACGTTTTGTTTTCTTTAATGGCGATGCACAATGAAATGAGCTGTTTTTAAATGTTAAAAAATGTCCTGAATATCTGAAAAAAACGAGCAATAGTTATTTATTCTGCCTGATAATACCTACCAGGGGGGTTGGGGTCCTTAAAACGTGCATTTATGTCTTTCCTCAGATCGCTGTATTTTTTTTTCCTTTAAGGGGAGTTAGGGGACATCGACCCAAAATGGCTCCCAGATGCCTAATATTGATTTATTGGGTATTAAAACGCCCTGGACATCCGTAAAAACGCAGCGATAATTATTTGAAATTATTACCTACCAGGGGGTTGCGGTCCTTATAACGTTTGTTTTTGTCTTTCTCCCATCGCGATGTATTTTTTCTTTTCCCTTTAAGGATGACACAAGATGGATTCCAGCCACAAGATGGATGCAAGCCATGTGATGGGATTATGTAAATTCTTGGACAATTTTAACCAATAGCATGCCTAGGTTGCAGACTGGGTAGCTGTGGCAGCACAGAGGGCATAAAAAGCTTTGGCAGCCCCCGTCCTCCTTGCAGTCTGCGGTGGGAGTTAAGGTGGGATTGCTGTCTCTGCAACTCGTTACTTTAGGCCAGCCAGGCAGGTGTGTGTCTTTGTGTTCCTGCTGGCTGCAGCCTGGCTCTTAGGGAAGAGAAAGAAGAGATTTCTCTTGCAGCCTCCCTGTGTGCATGCATACCTCTCGGTGAGTACCCCCCCTTTCCCCGCAGTGCAGTCACTCTGCGGCTGCGTTACGCCCTGGGCAATGCGCCGCTGCCTTTGCAGCCTCCCTGCGTACCTAGTCTATACTGTGTCTCTGCCAGCATCATTTTTTAAAGTGTTTTCCCTCTGGTCTGGGGCGTTGGGGGACGTCCGCACGCGGAAATGCTTTAAGTCGCGCAAAAAGTGGGTAAAAACAAAAAATGAAAAAACAAAACGAAATTTTTTCAAAAAATTCATGAAAAACGAAAACGAACCGAAACGGACCTGCAACAAAAAATTAAAAACTAAAACGTCATTATTTCAATTCGTGCCCATCTCTACTAGCAATCTAAATAACGCAAGTTGTCCTCCTTTGAGCATCTGCAGCAAACAGTTCCAATTGTAGTCATGTCAAAATAAGCTGTTTTCACATAAAGTTACATTCCAAATCTGAATCTGAAACTAAAATTTCTTGCTGCAGAGTAAGTTGAACCGAAACAGATGGTGCATAGTTAGCAAATGTTTTTAATTTGCCTGGGACATGTGGCCCTTTTCAGCATTTTTGTAGAATGCTGCAAACCGTGAGGACGGAGTTCTCAGTATGTTTCACTCCCTAGCATCTATTTCAAGAAAGGGTCAACACATCCTATTCCTAGTCAGAACTGGCTCTGCAACATCACCATACAGTCAAATTGCATTGGCACCACAGTCTCAATGCAAATCCAATCCAGAGTGAAAGCAGGAAGCGCTGCCCTCCCTCTGAACTGTGTTTATGACGTCACCCACTTATCCAGCTCTTATTGGTCCTGTGACATCATGGGGCTCTTATGCTCACAAGATGACCTCTGATTGAATGGGAACATGTTCTCAGAACTATAAAGGGCCATAAAGAGAAATAAATGATTCTGGAGCAGGTGCTGAATTGGTCAGCAAATACCACAGAATCAACAGAATTCCAAATGACGCACTCCTAGAACTTAACCATCAGAATGCATTCTGAAGCTGTTCCATCACTTCTTCCTTAATGGGTATTTTTGCATGGGGGAAGGGGCAGAAGTGATAAGAAAATATGGAAGGTTTATAAGCCAAGGAAAACAAACCAATAAACCCCCGTGAATGAGACAGCCTCATCATTTGATGAAAGCCTTGACTGAAATTCCCTTCACAATGCAGAAATAAAGAACAAGATGAGCTGGGGGAAATTCCCCTCCACTGACACACCCCTCTAAATGTTACACTAAACATGTTTGCTGTAGAACATTTGAAGATATATTCCTGCTCATAGTGTAGAGATTACCTCAACCTGCCAGCCAGTTGAAACATGTGTCTGCCTGCCTCTCTGAGCAATTTAACTTGTCTGCAATGCTGGATGTTCAAATCTCTCTCCCCCTGCATGATTTCTGCCATTCAGACGGAAGGCCCACAAAACCTTTTGGGAACAAAGGGTGTGCTGCCTTACAATCTGCTCATGAATATCTTCCTTACACCCCCCATACATCCTCACCCCCATCAAGCTCACATCTGTTGTGCAGACGTGCAAAACTGCAAATAAGTCCATACATCTTGGGGACAGGTGCTATGGCTGGTGCAGCTTGCAGGAATAACCATGTGTGCCACAGAAGCCCCCAGACACACACAGGAAAGCAGGGGACATACACTACCAAAAAAGGCTCATATGTTCGCCAAGACTGTGCTTGTCTCTGATTGTGTGCTCTAGAACCAATTGACAAAAATTTGCTTTTAGCATCTGAATCAGCCCACCCCCCTCTCTTCTGTTCTTTCTTTCTTTCTTTTTCCAGAAGGCAGTTTTTGCTCTGGCTGGTAAACTAGTGGGAGAGGCTCCTAATTATAAACAGGTTTAACTGGCAAGAGCTAACTCAGCACAGCACAGGGTGTGGCCGCAAGGAACAACGCTGCAGAATGAAACATTTACCCCAAAGAGAGGAAGAACGATAGGAGGAAAGTGGGGGAAGTGTGGAGATGAAATTACAAGAGACCACGGGTGCAAAATAATAATAATAATAATAATAATAATAAAGTTGGGTTTCAGGACTTGGAGATAAGGCATCAGAACCTTGGAACTTGGATTTCAAACCCTCTTGCAGCTTAAGGTTGAAGGCAAAAAAACCATACTGTATATGCTCTCTCTCTCTCTCTCTCTCTCTCTCTCTCTCTCTCTCTCTCTCATTAAAAACTGGCAGTAAATTTCCCAAGGGAAGAATTTCCACAAGTGAATTGTGCAGGAATGTAGTTTTTTAAAAAAAAGAAAATCTGTGCCAAACCCCAGATTCTGGCAGAACAAGGGGAGCAGTAGCACCAGCAGCTAAAGGAAGATGGGGCGGGAAGGCAGGAAGGGGGGAGGGAGAGGGCTAAGGGGAGGGCCCGGGAGGAGGTTGGCTTCAAAGCCCCCCATCTGAATCCAGACTGAATGGTTCATTGTGAAACCGCTTCCACAGTGTGTGTGTGACTGGCCATACTTTTTTTTTTTTTTTTTTTTTGCAGAACATAGCTCCAAGCAGGGCACAGCACCCTGGAAACGGTTGCAAAGCTGGAGCATGGGCAGGAATACAAGGAGGTGAGGTTGAAGAAGAGGGTGGGGACGGGGCCAGCGCTAGCAACTCAGCCATCTCTGCACCTATGTGAGACTACAACTTGCAAGGGCTCTGCAGGCAACGTAGTATACTATATAGGCATCATGTAACCCATTCTCAAGGATAAGTAACCACTATGTGGGGAAACCAACAAAAGGTATAAATGCAAGAGAGGCATTGCATCACTTTTGTGGACTCCAACTTCTATAATCCCCTAACCCAGTGATGACGAACGTTTAGAGACCGAGTGCCCAAACTGGGATTCAAAGCCCACATATTTTTCACAAAGTGCCAATACGGCAATTTTACCTGAATACAGTGATACCCTGGGTTACAAATGCTTTGGGTGCAAGAAATGCTTGGGGAAAGCAAGAGACAAAGAGCAGGGTTTGAATTTCCCGCAGACACAGCACCCTCGCTGTGGCCCCGGGAAAACTCAAAAACCTGCTCGTCGATCCTCGCTTTCCAGAAGGGTGCTACCCTTTGGGAAAGCAAGAATCAAAGAGCAGGGGTGCTAACCTTTGGGAAAGCAAGGAATGAAGAGCAGGGGTGCTAACCTTTGGGAAAGCAAGGATCGAAGAGCAGGGGTGCTACCCTTCAGAAAAGGGAGGATCAAAGATCAGGCTTTTGAATTTCCTGCAGCCACAGCAAGGGTGCTGTGGCCACAGAAAGTTTAGAAACCTGCTCTCTGATCTTCACTTTCCTGTAGGGAGGCACCCTTGCTCTTTGATCCTCGCTTTTCTGAAAGGTAGCACCCTTTGGGAAAGTGAGAATCAAAGAGCAAGCTTTTGAATTTCCCACGGCCACAGCATCCTCGCTGTGGCTGCGGGAAATTCAAAAACCTGCTCTTCGATTCTTGTTTTCCCAAAGAGTAGCACCCCATCCGCCTCTCTGCCCTGGGCAGAGAGGAGGATGGGGTGCTACACCTTCAGGAAAGCCAAGGGGGAGTGGCAGTAACTTGTGAACCTGTTCGTAGCCCCAGATTACTCTCCAACCATGCCGCTTTTGGAATGCCCACAGTGGCATGGCTGGAGAGTAAACTGGGGCTACGAAGGAACCCATAAACCGCTGCCTCCCCTTTGCCCGGCTCTCTACACAGAGTACAGAGGCGTGCTCTGAGAGGTGGGGGAAGTGCCGTGGCTGTGAGGGGGCAATGTCATATGCCCAAAGAAAGGGCTCTGTGTGCCACCTTTGCCCCCTGTGCCATAGATTTGCCAACACTGCCCTAGCCAGTTTGGCCTAGCCCTGCTCTTTCACAAAGGGCAGAGTAGAATCATGCAGAATGCCTTGCACAAAAGGAACGGTTTTCGTGAGCACAGCCATAGTTGCTTGTTAGCTTCCTAAACGAGCACTTCCACAGCTGCATCCTGGTATGTTCAATTGGCATCATTAGTGGCATGCCACACACACATGAAAATCAAGCTAGACTGATTGGTGTATATATTAAAGGATCCTGTGAATCCAGAGCAGTGGTGCAGCGGGGTGGGGGGGCACAGAGACAATTAAACCGGGTGCAAAATTTTTAGGGGGTGCAAAGGAGTCCAAACCTCTTTGACAAAATGAAGTACATATCATGGGAACACCTGAAAGGGCCTTCTCGGCTGCTGCACCCAGTCTCTGGAACTCCTTTCCACTAGAGGCCAGGACTGCTTCATCTCTGTTGTCTTTCCAAAAACAGGCAAAGACCTTTCTCTTTAGGCAAGGTTTCCCTGAATGATGGACTACTCCTATTATGTGTCTTTTATTTGAATCTATCATGCATGATTACACTGACTCTGTGTTTATAACCACTTATAACTTTGGGTTTTTATCCCCCTTGTGTGATTGCTTTGACACTATGTTTTCAATGTTAGTCTCCATCCCCCATAACTTTTGGATGGTCTACTGTGCATGATTACATGGAATTTTTATTCTCTCTTTAACTGCTAGTGTTCTTTTGTAGCTTTAATGTTGTCTTTTAATGCTGTAAGATGCCCGTCAGTTCCTTGTTCTCAAACTTAAATATGTCTTAATTGTACATGCACACTAGGAAATTAGATGCTGTCAAGTCTGTCTTTAAAAGGTTCTTATCTTAATTGGAATACTGTATATTTTAAGACCCACTTGAAAGATCCTTCTGTCCATAATGGAGAGGGTGCTACAGGTCCGCTTCTTCCATGCTACAGGTCGACACACACAAAGTTTGCCCAATTTATTCATAAGATTAGGGCAGAGCCCATGGAGTCAATATAGGCCCTGCCTTTTCTCACACCATCATTCAAGGGGCCGGGGTGATTTTCCTTTTTGTTGCTGCTGTTAAACAAAGTGGCATATCGGAAGATGACAATGCAACAATCCAGCCTGGTATTGGAACTGTGCTGCCTTGGTGAATAAAATGTTTTTAAAAATAGCCAAAAAGAGAAGAGGGAGTTCCTGCACTTTTTTTGTAATGTCACAACCTACCTAATATGTCACAGGTTTGTCTCCTCAGCTAATAAGAACTAGAGATGGGCACAAAACGAACATTTTTTTCATTACCGTTCTCCATTATTCGTTCCGTTACGTAACTGTACGAATAATGACTAGAGATGGGCACGAAACGACCATTTTTTCGTTACCGTTCTCTGTTATTCGTTCTGTTACGTAACGGTACGAATAACGACTAGAGATGGGCACGAAATGACCATTTTTTCTTTACTGTTCTCCGTTATTCGTTCCGTTACGTAACTGTATGAATGACGACTGTTGCGATGGGGCAGGCTTGAACCAAAGAGAACCAAGAAAATTTTCTTCGGTTCTGTTCATTTCCATTACTGGCATTGCGCCGCTCGCACGATGAAAAATGGAGCAGCGGAGGGCAGCAAGAGGGGGCTGGGCCTGGTGGAGCCTCTTTGCCCCCTCCCCACTGGAGTTGACGTGAGACTTTGCTAGTCTCGGAAGAAGAGGTGGAATCCGAGCCCTTATGGGCTGGGCTCCGGGATCTCAGCCACGTGACGAAGTGGTGACAGTGCAGCCAGCTCGGAAGTCGGAGCGGAGGGCATCGTTGGAGCACGGGGGGGGGGGGGAGTGCAACAGCACCCCGCCACAGGTTTCCCGGGTCTAGGCTGGGGGGGTGCGGGACGGCAGTCTGCCGGGGCGGTGGCTCCTGGGGCAGAGTGGTTCCCAGGGAGAAGGGCCCCAGTTAGGCCGGCACTGTGCGGAGCTCTGGGGATAGCGACCCGACAGGGGTGGTGGACGGCGTGGCGGATCGGTCCTTGGGGAGGGGGGCCAAGGGAGGGCGGCGCTTGGCGGTGCTCTGGGGGTGGCGGCCTGTTGGGGGTGGTGATCAGAGCAGCACCCGGCTCCGAGAGGACTCCCCATGGCCACGGGATCGCTCTCCCGGGCTCCGGTGGCGCCCGGGCCTGGGAGGGCTCCCTGCGGCCACAGCTTGCCGCACCCGAAGCAGGCCCCGGGGGCCTGAAAAACGGAAACAGAACGAAGCAGACCCCAGGGCTCAAATAACGACCATGAAATGCCATTTTGGCATTTCGTGCCCATCTCTAATAAGAACATAAGAACAGCCTTGCTGGAACAGGCCATAGCCCATCCAGTCCAGCATTCTGTTTCACACAGTGGCTCACCATTTGTTTCAGTGTATTCCCAAGCAGATGTCTTCACCTGCTTACTATTCCTGGCTGCCCACAGCTCCATTTGGGTGCAGGCAAACCCTCTATATAGGTAGCAACCACCATGATTGGCTCGCAATGTAATAGATAGAAAGCATTGACTCATTCCTTCAAACTACAGTGGTACCTCGACTTATGAATTTAATCCATTCTGAATGCATGCTCTTAAGTCGAATTACTATTAAGTCGGATATCTATCTAAAAAAATAAAAAATAAGTTTAAAAAATGAAAAGAATGAAAAAAATTGTAAGTTGAGCAGACCATATCTAAAATTTGTAAGGTGGCAGTTAAAATGCCAACAGTTTTCTGCTGTTAAGTCGAATTGCTCTTGTCGAGCTGCTCTTAAGTCGGGGTACCACTGTATTACTGAGAAATGTGACGGGGAATTGTTTGTTTTGCTTTGTTTTCTGTATTTTTAATCACTGGTGGAGCAGGCTGCAATTCAGGAAAGCCTAAACCAAATATCCCCGACTAGTAGAGATGGACATGAAGCCGACAAAGCACTTTGTATGAAGCACACAGCTCCATCCTCTCCTCCCGAGCCAGCTGGGCCACTTACCTTTCTCTGGCTGTGGAGGGGAGAATCCCCATCCTGCCTTTTTGCCAGAGAGGTGAGCTGCTGGCGGAAACAGAGATGGGTCAGACAGGCTCCTACCTGGACTGGAGTGCTGCCAGGATAGAAGGAAGCCCCACCCCCACCCCAGAGGCACACGATGGCCAGTAAGTGGGCCAGCCATCCTGGCAGGGGAAGGGTCTGCCACACAGCACACGTCATAGGAAGCTACTTTGTGGACTTTGAGCCCATCTCTAATGGTTAGATTTTAAGGCAGTGTTGGCAAAACTATGGCACGGGTGCCAAAGGTGGCACTTGGAGCCCTTTCTGTGGGCACCTGACATCGCCCCTTCACAGCCATCTGTATTCAAGTTAAATTGCTGTACTGGCACTTTGCAAAAAAAAAAAAAAATAGAGGGTTTTGAATCCCAGTTTGGGCACTCGGTCTCTAAAAGGTTCGCCGTCACTGCTTTAAGGTGTCCCAGGACTCTCTGTTATTTTTACTTCAACATGGTGCTCCATCCATCTCAAGCAAAATGCTGCTGGCCTCACTTGTGGCTTCCAGGCTACTGCCTCCTCCTCTATTGCAGGTGTTGCAGCCACACCAGGATGGATGGGTGAGAAGGATGTGTGCCTGCACCATAGGTCAGCACCTTGCAGCATTCCAAAGACTTTCAAGTAGCTTAGAAGTAGTTTCTGTTGAAAAACAGGTGCAAGAGGTGTTTTAGAAGGTTTAGAAAATTTTTAACAGTAATTTACTATTGGGGGGGGGGGGTTGGATATATAACTGATATATAATGTTCAATCTCTGTAATGTCCCTATTATTCAAAAGCCATCTCCATCTGCTTCCCTACTGACATCACATGATGGACCAGTTTTGTTCACAAAGATCTCGAGTTCTATGTCTGGAATCTTAAGATTCTCCAGAGAGGCTGAAATCGGGAATAAAAGAACTCTCTTAGAACTGCCGAACTGGAAGGGACCCTGTGGATCATCAATCCCAGCACCTGTCACAGAGGCACAGTGGGGGAATCGAACTCCCAGCCTCTGGCTTTGCGGCCAGATGCTTAAACCATTGGGCGATCCGTCCTTTCCAAGAACAGGTCACTGTTGTGGTTGGTTGGGTGGGAAGTATTCTACCTGTCAGATGTTTTAGCTGACAAAAATCTCCTTGCCATGGGCAATGCTGACTATTTTGGCTTCAGCGGGGGAACTCCTGGAGGACCATGATTCAGGCCAACACACAAGGGCCAACACGCCATCTTTCTTATACTGGGCAGCACTATGGGCGTTTATACACGACCCCTAAGCTCCGCCGCAAATGGCTGCAAGGTCCGGACCTTAAAAATGTTTACCCACCAGCTCCGGACTTTGCAGACAATTAAGTGCGACCCCGCCCACTTTAGCAAGACCAAACAGCAGTTTTCTTGTACCTGCTTTTTGGAGGTGACAAATATTTGATCCGGTGTAAGGATAGTGAGTGCGGGGCTCTCCTGGCTTCCGTTTGTTCTTTTTTTGCGCCCCGCCCCTTTAAGAGATCTGAATGCTGCCCAGAACAAAACGGAGGTAAACCCGGCAGTCTTTGCTTTCTTTTTTCTCCATCCCTCAGGCAGCCAGCAACCAGGAAGTGCCGAGGGGGGTGGGGACAGAGGAAGACAGAGGAAGAGCGACGAACCCCTAAGATCTCTGGTCCGAATTTAAGTGGCCAGCGGATCTTAGGGGTCGTGTAAAAAGGCCCTATGGTAGCGTACCCAAGTAACTTCGCATCCCAGTTAGGATGGGTGAGGTTATTTCAGAGGACTGGAGCAAAAGAAACCAGGCGGCAGCACCCCAAACTGCCTGCCCTTAAAACCCAACACTGATTTACCATCTCCTTCTGTCACACAACAGAGGGTCAGAAGATCAGACTGATGTTAGGGTGAGCATATAGCAAGGCGTGCTGATCCCTTGTTATGGGTCTGCAGCCTCTAACAGGACTTCAGCAGGATCCAAGTAAAGGCAATGTTAGTTTATTTCTGAGCGTCTGTGAAGATTCTCAGTCATCCAGGTTCGTTTAACTGGGAGTTGAGTCATGGCTACTGGACTTCTTTTTTGAGAGATAGAAACGTTTCGCTGTTCATCCAAACAGCGAAACGTTTCTATCTCTCAATAAAGAAGTCCAGTAGCCATGACTCAACTCCCAGTTTATTTCTGAGCAGAACGTCTGCATCTGAAGAACCAGTCAATCACCTTTCACCTTGCATTCAAAACCCCCCCCCACTGATGTTGATCCCCCAACTCTAATCACACTTCCATGGAAGAGGAACACGCGCACACCCATTTTGATGGAACATTCCAAGATAAGTCTGTGTAAAGCAGTGGTTCCCAGCCTCTGGCAAACCAGATGTTTTTGGACTACAATTCCCAAAAGTCCTGGCTAGCACAGCCGGTGGTGAAGACTTCTAGAGGTTGTTGTCCAAGAGTTACCCAAGGTTGAGAGCCACTGGAGTAACAGCCTCCTGAATTCACCTTGTGCACAATTACCCCGTCGAAGAAAATACAGTGGTACCTCATATAAAGAAATTAATTCATTCCAAACAAAATTATGTTAAAAATTTCCTTTATACAAATTTCCCATAGGAACACATTGAAAATGGAGTAATCCCATTTTTATGTTGTGCAGATTCACCCCATAGGTGATTATGTTAAGCAAATTTCCCCTATCTCCGGAATTTTTTATGTTGTACAGATTTTATGTTATACAAACCCTTTGTTATAAAAGGGTCCACTATACCACTAGGTTCAGTGGGATCTGACTACTAAGAATGTGCTCTGTCCAGCATTGTTAAGGCAAGTACACAGGAGACCACAAAGCATTGTTTCCAGCTTCACCTTCCCGGTTTTCCACTGGAATGAAAACGCATGCAGCAGTTTTGAGAAACACAGGGCCTTGTCTGCTAAAAGTCTCCCAGAACACAAAAGTTGGATTAGATGAGGCTTCTAGGCAGGTCAGATTCATGGAATCTGTGAGTGTTTGCGTGTTAACTTTGCTTCCCCTGTTATTATACACTCTTTTCCATGCAAATGTTGTACCCCATCCCATCCCATCAGCCCAGCCATGTGACTAAAACCCCATCCCTGTCCCCCTGCCCCCCCCCCAAAAAAAAAATATGCCAAATTCTTCAAAAACAAAACCCCCTCTCCCAGTGGATGAAAAAGATAAATAGTTGCCATTGTACTAAAATTGTCAAGGAGAATAGCTCCTCACAGTGGGGTACGGAGCAAGTGGCATCAATCAGCATATGCCCCTGCGTTGGGCCTGCCCATTGCCAGGTTCACATGTAGCATTTCCTGAAAGTGATAGCCTCCAGGTATTCAATCACAACTCCCTTCATCCCCATTCAACATTAGCCTTGATTGGAACTGTATCCAACACTTCTCTGGGCATGCCAGGGCTTGGGGAAGGTTGTACTAAATGTTTGCACCGAGATGCCGAATTTCCCTCCCTATAAAGACTGATGCTGCCTAGATGGCCTGAGCACTTCTGATCTCGCCTGATTTCAGAAGCTAAGCAGGGTCGGCCCTGTTTAGTATTTGGATGGGAGACCACCAGGGAATACCAGGTGCTGTAGGCGCCTGGAGTAGGAACTGGCTAAACCACTCCAGTATTCCTGCCAAGAAAACTCCATGGACATGGGGTCACGAAGAGTCGGTCACGACGCAACACATAAAGACTGACATTGTTTTACGTTCAGCTGTCACAAACCCTTTCTTCCAAAAAAAAAACATAAAATCCATACCTGTGTTTAGATAAATGATCTTATAACTCACCTTAGGGTGGCCTAAGATATTAACAGTGTGTAGCCTGTATAATTAAATTGTAAACCACCCTAGAGAGAGCTTTAAGCAATATGGGGGTGGTATATAAATAGCACACTTTGCTTAGCTTGCTTAGCTTTGGAAATCAGCTGAGATCAGGTGCCTCTTTCCATAGCATGTCAGGAGCAGCTTTGCTCCCATATGTCAGTTTGAAACAATACGGTGCTAGAACACTCAGGCACATTTACAGCCTTAGTGGGGGAGTGCAAGGGTCCCCAACCCCTGGGTCACAGCCTGTTATAAACTCGGCTACCACCAGTGGCCAACAAGTGTTAAACCGTGTGCCCAATTGGCCGCATATGCTTCTCTCCATTCCCCACAGGTTCCCCCTGCGCACTGGCTCTGACCTAAACCGTCACAATGCAACCTTACAAAGGGGTGTCTAATGCACTCCTGCTCCTCTTGCGCACAGGGGGCACAGAATACATGCAGGGAATATTTTGCATGCACGAGCACACACACACCAGGACCCAACACCAGTCAGAAGGAACGCTGGGGACCACTGGTTTCGTAGATAGACAGATGGACCAGGGCTCAGGATACCTGGGTTGAGCTCTTTGCTTGGCTATGGAAACTCAGAGGCAGGCCCACAAGTAGGATCTGTGTCACCCAGAGTATATAACATTGTTTTAGCTTATTGTAGAGCAGTGTTGGTGAACCTATGGCACGGATGCCAAAGGTGGCACTTGAAGCCCTTTCTATGGGCATCCGACATGGCCCCTCCACAGCCACCTGTATTCAGGTTAAATTGCTGTATTGGCACTTTGTGAAAAAAACAGTGGGTTTTGAATTGCAGTTTGGGCACTCGCTCTCTAAAAGGTTCGCCATCACTGTTGTACAGCATCTGGCCAGATAGATAGATAGATAGATAGATAGATAGATAGATAGATAGATAGATAGATAGATAGATAGATAGATAGATAGATAGATAGATAGAACAGTTGTGTTACTCTTTTGACTAGGCCAACCTAAGACATTTTGCAATGTGGTGCAAAGGCCAAAATAGCCACCTTCCTTTTTCATGTACTGTACTGTATAAAGGCCAACGTCACTGGCACAACAGCCTCCACCACACCAGTGAATGAACACAAGGCAGATCATGTGGTATATCTTGTGGAACTGATCACTAGCACCCAGGATCTGCCACCTGAGGTAGCTATTTCACTTGGCCCAATTGTAGGGATAAGCAATGTGGTGTCAAAAACATTACCATTCTCAATGTTGTAAAGTACTCTACTCTCTTGGAGATGTCTGACGTCACTGGCCTAAGCATAAGCCTGAACTGTTCAAATCAGAACAGAATACAGGTACTGTATTTACTTGGGGTGGAGATTGAGAAGAAACTGCCTTCTCTGTAACATTCTCTGTTACAAAACATTGCCTGTTGCATGCTGTTTTCCTTGTAAAAACAAAACGTGGCAATGGCCTCTAAGAAAGATATCTGGATTTTCTATATCAAACAGTTAGCACAAAAGTTCTTTTTTTACGCTTAACACTAAAAACAGTCAAGCTGGAAATAAAGCCCTAAGGCCACTTTACCCCACCTGGCCCACATGTTTGTAAGCTATACATGGTAATAAGGAGGGTTGCCATGGTTATTAAAAGCTAGCAGAGCTCAACTGTGTGGCTTTGTTTTTTTCTTCCTTTCTTGCCTTTCATAGAATTATATCTTAGCTGTTGTGGTAGTATAAGCCTCTATTTGTGTCACTGCACAGAATTAGGCAGACAGAAAGCTATCATTACTGTATAAGCATCCTATAAGGTTGCATGTACAGTAGCTTGTATAAATGACCTTGTATAAATAAGGCCTCAAATTTTGTGTGGTCTGTCTGTCTAATTTCTCCTTCCATGGGGAGATAAGGAAACCAAGAGACCTGGCAAAAAGATTTTGCTTCCCAGGACAGAGGACAAATGGTTCCCCTTCTGCAATCTGTGTACACATGCTGAATGAACTGGAAGCTGGATCTTACTTTGATATTGCCAGTGTGTCAGCTATTTCTGCACTTGAGGCAACAGAGTAACACGTGAGATATACAGTAATGTTCCCCAACACAGGAATATATAGGGTTCATGGGAAACAGGCATTTCCCAGCAATGCTGTTATTACTAGAAGTCAACATGGGTTTCTCAAAAAGAAGTCATGCCAGATTAATTTGATCTCTTTATTTGATAGAGTTACACTCTATTCTGGCTTTCTGTCTGATAGATTCCGTGTACAGACGGAACACAAAAGGGGATTAAATGCACCCTCATCTGACACCTTTGCTTATAGGAAACCTAGCTGTCTCTCCATACTCTCCATACTGCTTGCATTATCTTTTAGCTTTAATGTTGCTTTTTAATGCTCTAAGATTCCCCTCAATTCTGTTCTAATAGTTGCTTCTTGTCCACAAGACAAGATACGCATCAGGAGAACCAAGTGCAGAGGGACACCTAATTATTCCAGAACAATCCACAGTTTCTCATGATTGATCCAGTCAAAGGCTTTGGTCTAGTCTTTAAAGCATAGACTTTACAAAGAATAGAGAATGTCCCACTTGTGGAAGAAGGACTACATGTAGCCATGACTCCTGTCTGCTGTTGGAAAGAGTGACTGCGCATCTAAGTGCCCTTCCCCATGCTTGACATCAACATACTGTACGTGCATTTCCCCCATTTTCCTCCCAACTCCAAATTACCTGAAGCTGCCTAGTGAGAAGAAAAGAGGAAAGGGAAATCATAATTTGGTGATACCAGGCATAACAGAGTGGAGAATGGGGTTCAACCCTTGACCCAACACCTCTTCCTCCCCGCAGCTCTCCCCAGCTGTGCTCCCCCAGATATGTTCTAGACTGAGCAATGCATCCTTGGCAGATATATTCAGAGCCCCTAGGAGCCCTTTCCCCCATTTGATTTTCTTGCTACAAAACGTCGATACCTTTACCCCTATTTGCATGCAAAGGGTGTTTCCAGCTTCTACACTGAAACTTGGCCCTGGAAAATCTCTAGCTCTCACCTTAATTTGTTGCACAGAGCTCTCTAAAAGTAAATTCTGATATTACAAACCTTCCCCATGCCCCCTGTGCATAAGGTGAGAAACCCAAAGGCCTTTTCTTAGACCTGGATAGTGGTTTAGGAATCTGGCTACAGAGCCAGAGGTTGGGAGTTCAATTCCCCAACTGTGACTCCTTGACAGGGGCTGGGCTCCATGATTCTTAGGGTCCCTTCCCAGATCTGCAGTTCTAAAACAATGATGATTATAACATCTCTGACTGGCTAAGCCCTGTAATCCAGGATAAAGGCCTAAGCAGTGCAGAAAAATAAACAATAACAGCAAAACTACAGCAAAACTTATTCTCACACTATCCAGTCAGTGCCATAATGTATGAGTGTATGAACCACAAAGAACTTTGGGTCAAGTTGCCAAATGGTCCAAAGAGAAAGCCTAACGGGCTCCTATGCCTTTAATAACAGGTTGAAGGTTGCCAAATCAGTAGAAGACATACAGCATAGCACTGTGATTACAAATAATTATATCAATAGATTAAGCTGCTGTTGATGCTGGCAACTGTTGTCACTGGAAAGCAAAAATCCTGGAATTGCCAAAGATATTTAACGGAACGGCTTTTGAAGAGCACAAGTTTTATCATATGAATTTAGAGCAAACCTAAAATTGAATTAAATTGCTTAAACCGAATCCTAAATATTTCTAATCTCAAGTAGATCTGGTTGAATTTGGTGGAATACTTAGAATGTGAACACAGTGAGCACAGCTACTCTGTTTAGAATAGCTTTAGAAAGAAACCAGTTCAGGAGGCTACTGATTGCCAACGTTCTACAAGGACCTGGCACTTGAAGAAGAAGAAGAAGAAGAAGAAGAAGAAGAAGAAGAAGAAGAAGAAGAAGAAGAAGAAGAAGAAGAAGAAGAAGAAACACACTTCTTGTGTTCTCCATTTCTGCATTTTTCATTTCTCAGAGTGATTTTTTTTAAAACAAAAATTGTATATTTATTGTTCTTAGCTTCTTTAGCTTTTGCATTGCTTTCTAATGATCCTGTTTGCTCATATTCTTTAGCTTTAAATATGTTCTTTTAAGGATGTTAACCACTTGTGTATACCCATTTTTCTGAACATTAAATATTGTCTCTAAGTGTTGTAAGATGCCTCGGGTCCTTTTCAAGGAGAAAGGCAGGGTAAAACTACATTTTTAAAAATAATAAAGCATGGGGGCGTCCTCTACAAACAACAACAATAATGTGTGCTCACACACTCAAAACTGATGTGCTAAAAAAAAAACCCAGGAGGATTACTTGTTATATTACTTGCCACTTTTTTAGTGTCACAAGGGAAGCAGTGGCACTTGTGGGATTTTCTTCCACAGGTGCCAAAATAAATTCCTTGGACTTGGCACTCTACATCTTAAGCTAGGGAAAGGACACAGAGGGGAGGGGGTAGTACCGTTTTCTGCTTTTCTTCAGGCAGCAAAATATCTTGGACCAACCTTGTCTGAGACCCAGGTGATACAGGGACTCCCTGTGCTTCACGCATACACCTATCGGCCTTTATGATGGTGCGAGAAGGATGGTGTACTCTCCTCTCCAGAGAAAACACCTGGGCAGGAGAACATGAAAGTCCAGCCTAAACAAGAGGAAGGGGTGAGCGAAGCTATGGAGGTGGGGGATGTAGGGGAGGCTGCACCTGAGGCGGCACTAGGAGGATGGGCGGGAGAAAGCAGGAAGGAGGAAGAAGAGCTGGTAGAAGTGGTTAAGGAGGATCCCTAGACTGGGGGATGGGTGATGTTCAGACTCCCGCCAGAAGTGGCCGAATGGGAGTGGAGGGAGCGAAAGGTGCGAAAAACCCTATTTTGGGGTCAGACGGCAGAGAGGGAGCATCGGAGACAGGCACGAGAGTATGGTGCACGCAGAGTCCACCATGGAGAGCAGCAGAAGGCTTTGGCGGAAATATGCCAGAGTACCTATGGAGCTGAGAAGGAGAAGGACTTGGGCAAGAAGACGAATTAGAAGACCCCTCTGCAGCTGCGGCAGGAGCAACGGGCGAGAACCCAAGCCTAATTAAGAATTTAGCCAGACTTAATGTGGACCCGGGCCCTCCCATAACATGGGAAACGCCCATTTGGAGGTGGACTGTGGAACCAGAATTAACGCCCAGGCAAATAACGGAGTTCTGGTCTGAGGCTGAGCCACTTATCCCAGAGAAGGGAGGGTGAGCTATTGAAGACCCCGATGTTGATGTTAGTTTTGTTAATAAAAGTTGCAAGGTTATGAAGCAACCTGCGTCATCTGTCTCCATCTGGAGGGGGTGACCCTCACAGATGGGCAGAGGCCAAAGCATAGCCAGAGCTTGGAGCATATACATACGTGGTACAGGTGAGTCCCCATCTGGAGTATTGTGTACAGTTCTGGTCACCATACCTCCAGAAGGATATTATGGAAATGGAAAAAGTGCAGAGGAGGGCAACCAGAATGATTCAAGGACTGGAACACCTTCCTTACCATCTGAGGCTACAATGGCTGGGCCACTTTACTCTTGAACGATGGCACCTAAGAGGTGACCTCATTGAAGTTCATAAAATCATACATTGTGTGGACAAAGTAGATAAGGAAAAGCTGTTTTCCCTATCGCACAACACTAGAACTAGTGGGAGCTCCATGAAACTTTTGGGTGCTAGATCTCAAACAAATAAGAGAAAGTTCACCGACAGGATTGCTGATATATGGAACTCCATAAGAACATAAGAAGAGCCATGCTGGATTAGGCCAAAGGCCTATCTAGTTCACCTTCCTGTATCTCAAAGTGGCCCCACCAAATGTGTCTGGGAGCGCACGAGACTAGATATCTGTCTCTTCATATTAATCCCCTGTATCTGGTCCTTGAAGTACCCCGGTTTTAAGCCTGGAGATTACACATCTCCATCATGGTTTGTAAACTGTGACGGACTTCTCCTCCAGGAATCTGTCCAATCCCCTTTTGTTTCCAGAGCCAGGTACGAACTCACTGAATTATCTATCCAAGGCTCTTATTAATGAGGCTGTCTGTCCCCACTTACACGTAAAAAGACAAGGTATACGGTCTGCATCAGTGGTTCCCAACCTTGTAGTCCAACAACATCTGGGACAGATAGCCTGCTTTAGATATATATATTTACATGAAACAGAAGATGTGAAGTAATGGAAAGAAAACACACCCCTTGGGCCCATGTTCCTTTAATTGTTTCTGGCCAATTATCTTTCCACCTCATTTCACTTCTATACAATGGTGGGAAGACTGACCCAAGACAAGCTGCTGCCTGAAGAAGAATGAGCAGTGATGCCATCCATCATTATACCATACTAAAACAAGGACCACAATACCACAGTACAGGAAGCTGCATAAGGTATTTGACACCTAAGAGAGAATATCCCACAAGCACCTGGCAGAGTTTGGAAAGTTAATTTTAAGAAAAAGAAGATGTCACACCCACCATCCATGGGAGGACAGGTTCCAGAGCATTACCCAAGCATTTATCAGCTATAGAAGGCCTCAGACTGTCCTTATATTCATCTTGAGAAAATCCTAAATGCTAACCTGAAAGCAAATATACAGCAGTAATAAATCAGTAATCCAGCCAGTAGCCATGTTAGTCTGTTGTAGCAAAAGAGAAACCAGAAGTAACAGCTTTAAAACCAACTAGTTTTTATTTTTATAAGGTTTTGTGTGCAGAGTTCTTCAGATGAGCACAGATGAAGAGCACTTGGTCACACACAATTTATGAAAAGAAAAACTAGTTAGTTTTAACAGTGCTCTAAGACTCCTGATTTCCAACAATAAATTAGGTCACTAAGAATTTGCTAGTATCTTCTTGAGACATCAAAAATGCATTGCCTGAGATAGCAGTTTCCTTTTGCCCAGTGGAAAGACCAGCCCAGTTTCAGGAGGTGACCACATTGATAAAAATTAGGGGGAATACTGTGGATTTGGAGTGAACTGATTTGTCATTTTTTGAAGATAAATATGAATCAGACTGGAGCCCCCTCCTATTAGGCTGCCTGAAGCATGTTTTTACAATAAATAAATTTTTGATGTCATGCAATCCGATATGTCAGTCTCCTTCTCCATTTTGAACTCCTTTCTTCAAAAATAATTGTTTGTTTGTTTTGGTTTTTTGCATTGAAGCCATCCATGATTATAGTATGCTGTGTTTATCAATTGATCAAGACACTTGTATAAAAAAAAGCTTGAATTTCTTCTTCAGCATTTGTAGTTAGAGCACAGATTTGAATGGCGGCTAAAATGGCAGGCTTTCTATAAAATCTGAAAATTATTGAGTCACACTCTACATTATAGCCCCTAACTGCTTGTGTTACACTATTAGAGCCACATTATCCAGAAACTGAGTCATGGTAACTGGACTTCTTTTCTTGAGAGATCGAAATGTTTCACTACTCATCCAAGTAGCTTCTTCAGTCTAAGGAAAGTTGGTAGGAGACCTCCAGTTTATACTCCACACTGGTTTCACTTCACCCTGGCCTGAATAGGCTCATTAGATGGACAATGTTTGTGCCATTAACCACACCCATTAAACATGAGTCACTAGCAGTGGCCTTTCTGCTGGAGGTTGCCATCACTCAGGTTCTGGATAATCTCACCTAGATAACTACAGACGATCTTCACAGACTTAGAGCCACATTGTTTCTTCAAAATCTGTCATTTTTAGAGTAAATCATTCCATAATTATTTGACTGAAAAAAATCTATTCCAATCCACTTTAGTTTGTTCACCTCAAAATATTCACTTCTGATTTTATGACCCCAAGCTCACCTCATTTCATACTTTGCACATCCCATGTCCTAATTATATGTGTCACGAAGCACTGTACTGTCCTTTTGCAATTGTACAAATCAACAACTAGACCTTGTTTTTGTTTAAATCCAGCTGCTTTATTAATGACAGCAATACCTGTATTAACCACAGCAGCTGCTTGGATGCCTTCCAACATGGGAGCCTTATCTTCTACTATCTTTTGTTTCATTTTAGATTCGCTTTTCATAGGATTTTTGTAGTACTGTATAAATATCCTGAAGGGTATCCATTGGCTGCTTCTGCACCATATTAAAAAAAGTACGTAATCTTAATTGTCACTTGTTTAATCCAGATGATCTGCCAGGTGTCTCCTCCTCCTCCTCCTCCTCCTCCTGCTGTTGCTGCTGCTGTCCAGCAACTGCTCTTCAGGAATATCTCTTCCCCCCCCCCCCCCATCACCACACCAAGTAACTGATTTTCAACATCTTCTCCAAAAACAAACTGAAGAACAACAGCACCCAGTTGCACTTCCCAAAGTCAACTGATACAGCTGTTCCCAGTATATTGTATTTACTACCGTATGAAACCCCCCCCCCCCAGAATAATATGCTCACAAGCTTATTTCATTAATATGGTTGAAAATGCAGGGCCCGATGTATATGTATGAAGCACTCACATTTTTATCCTTTGGGCAACGGCAGCCATTTCCACAGGTATGAGGGCCATTTCCCCCCTCCCTGAGAATTTGGCATACCAAAGCTTTCATTGTTCAAAACCTCAGCCTCCCTGAACACCCCACACTGGGAGAAAAGAAAAATTGGTAAGATGGCCCGAAACATGGCTCAAAGCCTCTATAAGGGTCACAGTTGGCCCTTTGATTGGTTTAGTCTTGTTTGGGCCCCATATGGCTCAATACACACCACCAGCCCACACACACCACTAACTCTTTCAAGAGGCATGGTAGAATGTTCGGTCATGGCCCCCAGGCTTTAAGGACACAACAAACTATTTTTACATTACTGGTATAACATATATGTTGTTTCGACCAAAAAACACCTCAGGACCCAGGAGGGCCATTTATAAGCCAGGGACACCACTTAGCCCACCTTTGGCTTAGGTGGATAATTATATCTGTTATTCTGCTTCCATTTCGGCAACATTCATTGTGGGTTTTGTTTTCACTTCAAAGTCATTTTTATTCTAAGTATGAAAAACTGTGCAAGTTTAATAGGAAGAAAATCATCTCAATTTTCAATAGGAATGCAGCCTCAGCCAGGTCTTTAATAAGTCTAATTTTAACCTACCTTGGACTCTTTCGGTGGGGTGGGTGGGTTAGAGAGAAATATTTTAAATACTTTAATGTCTGATCATGGTTAGCACACTCCAGGAACATATACAGAAACCATGTAAGAGGGATGTATGGCATGCTTCTTCTTCTTCTTTAGCGTTTGTCCCACTTGGTGGCTAGACAGATTTCTTGTACATGTACAAATGTAAAATGTAAACAGTTTGAAATGTATCCTCAAACATATCAACACATGTGAATGTGACAAATAACAAATGTTTCCAAATGCACCTCCCCCCCCCAGCTATTGTTAGGAGATCTACGGGCACGCTCCCATAGTTACAGCTGTATGTGCAGAAGTGGGTCTCCCTGAGACTGAGAATCCTTATCATGAAGAGTTCCTTCCTAAAGGGATACTGGCCGAGGATCTCCTCCTGCCCAAGGGCTGCCCGCTGACCCCTCCATGCCCATTCATCGCACCCTCTCGCCGGAAAGAGTGACAAGGTAATTCAGCAGAAAGAAGTGACTTCCAAAACAAACTCTTTAGATAATGGACTTCGATTTTTTCTTTCTCGGCTCCTTCCTTGTCTTTGCTATCCTTTTTACACCCCCTCCCTCCTGGAAGTGACTGACCCTTTGAAGTGGATTACAATTGAGTGAAACCAGAACAATGAGCTGGGAACCAATGTCAGATGAGCAATTTATGGATATGCTTGATAAAATTCAGAATATAGCAGACTCTCTTCAGTCTGAGCTTTTTCCTGAGATTAATTCAGAAGCAGATGAGAGTCCCAACTTTAATCTAGATCAGAATACTGAACGCAATATACAAGTAACAAGAAAAGAAATATTCAGAAGGAATATTTGGAGAATGTGGAATCTACACTGCTTGGGAGACTAAGTTTTCTCCAGAAGAGGAGAAAAGTCTCATTCTCAATCCTGATTTAAGCATGAAGCTGGAACAGAGCATTTACTCCAATCTGCAGATTTATAAACTATTTGCTTGGGAGACAGAATTTTCTTCAGAAGCAGAGGAAAGTCTGAATCTTAACCTTGTTTGGAGCACGTGATTGGAACAGAGCATTTCCCCCAATCTACAACTCTATCAGTTACAAATTACCACAAGAAGAAATATGCAGGGGGAATGTTTGGAGGGTTCTGCGCTGGAGGTTTCTGCATCATGAGATGGACTGACAGGGAAAAAAAACTTATGAATCCCTGGCTTAATGAATCAATCACATAAAAAGCTATTAATAGATTACAGTCAACTATACTTATATAGAAAATGAATAAGATAAATCTACAAACCAGCCAAAAAATAGTTTTGTTCTAGTTAGACATAATTGTGTGATAGAAAGAAAAAATTATCTACCTATTATAAAAACAAAAATATAACTGGTTGAGATATCCATTATATAGTAGTTTAATTAAACAAAGTAGAATGTGTGTGTGTTGTGTCATTACAGTCGTGACTGACTCTTTGTGACCCCATTTCCATGGAGTTTTCTTGGCAGGAATACTGGAGTGGTTGAATACTCTGTTAAGTGATAGGGTCAGGATTTGAACAAGAGCTAGGGTTAGGGTTAGGGATACGGTTAGAGCAAGAGCAAGAGACAGGGTTAGGGTAAGAGTTATACTTAGGGTTAAAGTTAGGGCTAGGGTTAGGGTGAGGAATGGGGATAGGGATAGAGTATGGGCAAGAGCTAGGGTGAGGGTTAAGGTGAAGGTGTTGGTGAAGGTTAGGGTTAGGGTTAGGACTAGGGTGAGTGTGAGTGTGAGGGAAAGGGTGAGTGTGAGTGTGAGGGTTAGGGTTAGGTTTTGGGTTAGGGCTAAGGCCAGGTTGTGGGAAAGAGCAAGGGCTAGGGGTAGGGCTAGGGCTAGGGCTAGGGGTAAGACTAGGGGTAGGACTAGGGGTAGGGTTGGTTTCGGGGTCAGGGTCAGGTTTGGGTTTGGGTTTGGGGTAAGAGGGTTAGGGTTAGGGTTAGGGTTAGGGTTACTAGGATCTGATGGATATATATTAAAATGGATTATTATACTACATTGATGTTAAAGGGAATGAAAGGTTGATTGTACCTTCAGTATGGAAAGGAGAAATAAAGAAATTGGCCTACGATACGCCGCTAGCAGGCCACCTAGCGGTGGAAAAAATGTTGAACCGTATAGGACAACGATTTTGGTGGCCTGGCCTTAAATCAGATGTAGAAAAGTTTTGCCAAACTTGTAGATCCTGTCAATTAACACAAAAGAAGCCCCCTCCCGGTGCTCCTTTGATATCAATGCCAATTATAGACCAACCTTTCGATAGAATTGGCTTAGATTTGATCGGGCTTCTACCTAAACCTTCAGGAGGACACTTATATGTGCTAGTAATAGTTGATTATGCAACTCGATATCCAGAGGCGGTCCCATTAAGGTCTACCTCAGCTAAGGTGTTGGCGCAAGAATTATTAAAAGTGTTTTCAAGGCTAGGTTTCCCCCATGAGGTACTTACAGATCAAGGAAGCAATTTGATGAGTATGACGTTTAAACATATGTGGAAAATATTGGATGTGAGGCCTTTAAGAACAACAGTTTACCATCCCCAAACCAATGGCCTAGTGGAAAGATTTAATAAGACTTTAAAAAGCATGCTAAGGAAGATTATACTGGATAATCCAAAGAAATGGCATTTATTAATAGATCATTTAATGTTCGTGATCAGGGAGGTTCCTCAGTCTTTTACTGGATATTCCCCCTTTGAATTGTTGTATGGTAGAAACCTCGAGGTTTATTAGATCTAATAAAAGAAAAATGGGAGAAAGGGGAAGATGAGGCCGGAACTACTATACAATATGTGATAGAAATGAGAAATCATCTTAGGAAGATTCAAGGATTGGTAAAGAGAAATCTCACCAATATTCAGGGAGCTCAGAAACAAAGATACGATAAGAAGGTTAAGAGGAGACAATTTAAGGAAGGTCAAAAAGTATTATTACTGCTTCCCGTCGAGGGGGCCAAGTTAATGGTGAAATGGCAAGGACCATACACTGTGCTCAGAAAACTCAATGAAGTAGATTATGAAATAGAAATGCCGGACAGAGTTAAAGGCAGGGGTATATATCATGTGAATTTGTTAAAAGAGTGGAAGGAGAGGGAAGTATTCATAGCCGAGGTAGAAGAAGAGGATTTAGGGCCCGAATGGGGAGCAGAGAATGAATCAGAGAAACATGTGAAAATATGCCGGGAGCTATCCCCTGAGCAAAGGTTACACGTAGATTTACTAGAAAAGGAATAAGAAGATACATTCTCAAGCATACCTGGTAGTACTAATTTATGTGAGCATGAAATTCATGTTGAGGGTAATCAGGTGATGCGGGACCACGGTCGCAAGTGGCCCAGACATTTAATTCCTGTAATTGAAGATGAGGTGAGGAAAATGATTAAGTTAGGGGTTATAGAACCATCTAATAGCCCCTGGAGAAGTTACCCGGTGGTAGTTCCGAAACTGGATAGAACGGTCAGATTCTGTATTGATTTTAGAAACTTTTTTAAAGTTTTAATTATATTTGTCGCGGATGTAACTTTAAAATCAAAATTGTGATGACCAATGGTTTTTAGCAATAAACTATTACCTTACCTTACCTTACCTTACCTGTATCCAAATTTGATGCATATCCTATGTCCCGAGTAGACGATTTGTTGGATCGATTAGGAGAATCTTCTTTCTTAAGCTCGTTAGACTTAACTAAAGGTTACTGGTAGATCCCTTTGAGGAAACAAGATAAGGAAAAAACAGCTTTCGGAACTCCAATTGGACTTTATCATTTTACCAAAATGCCTTTTGGCTTGCATGGCGCTTCGGCCACCTTCCAACGATTGATGGATAAGGTTTTGGAACCAGTCAGAGAATTCGCAGTGGCTTACATCGATGATGTTATTATTTATAGTAAAACCTGGGAAGAACATCTTAGCCATTTGCGGTCGGTTTTGAATGAGTTAAGAAAGGCCAACCTAAAAGTGAATCCATCTAAGTGTAAGATAGCTCAATTAGAAGTGAAATGTTTGGGGTTCAAGGTCGGTCAAGGAAAAATCTACCCTCTGGAAGATAAAGTAGATAAGGTATCAGAATGGGTAAGACCAAAAACTAAAAGGGAAGTGCTACAGTTCTTTGGGTTGGCCGGTTATTATCGACAATTTATTCCTCATTTCGCGGAAATAGCTGCCCCTCTGACTGATTTAACGCAAAAAAGATTACCAAAGATAGTAAGATGGGGTGTGAAAGAACAGAAGGCATTTGAAGAGTTGAAAGAGAAATTGTGTTCTTGTCCTGTGAGATCTGTACCTGACTTTTCACTTCCATTTATATTACAAACGGATGCATCTGAAAGAGGTTTGGGAGCTGTATTGGCTCAAGAGAAAATGGTGAAGAACACCCTATATTGTTTTTAAGTAGGAAGTTGAATAAAAGAGAACAAAGGTATTCCACTATTGAAAAGGAGGCCCTGGCGGTGAAATGGGCCACGCACTCTCTGAGATATTATCTGTTAGGGCAGGGGTGGCAAACACGAGGCTCTCGAGGCGCATGCGGCTCCCGGCCAAAATGAATGCGGCTCTTTGCCTCTTATCGTTATTTTGTATACTGTGGCTCTTTGCCAAGTTTGGATTTTGTTATGCTGCTTCTGAGGAGGGACCTCTGAGGAGAGATCTCCGAGCGCGTAGTCCTGCCCCCAGGCTGCGTCATCACGTCTCCCATCCCCCGGAAACAACTGCACGGGCCAGAGAGCGGGGGGACCCGTGTGTCACATGTTGTGTCACATCTTGCCGTTAGTTGTTAGTGTGGAGGACGCAGCACACCCTCACCATCACTGCAGGATTTTTACCCTCACTCAAAATGGCAAAATGCAAAGCTAAACGAAAATATGAAGATGAAGACAGGACATTTTTGGAAGAATGGGAAGATGCTTTCTTCTTTATTGAATGGAATGGGAAAGCGCTGTGTTTAATATGCAATACTATGATATCACATTTCAAGGCTTCAAATCTTCAGCGTCATTTTAGAACTCTCCATGCTAATATTGACAAGGAATTACCCAAAGGTACTGAACTACGCAAGCAAAAATTGAGCACCTTGAAAAGCCAGGTAAAAAGACAGTCTCAAATGTTTCAGCAATTAACCAAGCATGGAGAAACTGTGACCCTTGCATCCTATAAAGTGGCGTGGAACATTGCCCGTGCTAAAAAAACCATACAATGAGGGGGAGTTTCTAAAACAGTGTTTTGCGGATGTAATTGAAACCTTGGCTCCAGACAATAAAAAACTCAAAGATTCCATCAATGATCTCCAGCTGTCACGGCACAAAGTTGAAACCAGAATAGCAGACATAAATAATGTGATTGAGTCAGATCTACATGCAGACTTGAACGCATGTGCTTATTTTAGTGTTGCATTAGACGAGTCATGCGACATACAAGACAAGCCACAGTTGGCAATATTTGCGCGAATGGTTTCTGAGGACTGCGTGATTAAAGAAGAGCTTCTCGACATTGTCGCATTAAAAGACAGAACTCGCGGTACTGACATAAAAGAGGCAATGACTGCCGTTTTTTAAAAAGCGAATATGTCTTTTGAAAAACTCACCGCAATAGTCACGGATGGAGCACTGTCAATGATTGGCTCAGTAAATGGACTTGTGGGTCTTTGTAAAGGTGATGACACCTTTCCTGAATTTTGGAACTTCCACTGCATCATCCATCGTGAGCAACTTGTGTCCAAAACACTGAATTTAGACCACGTTATGAAGCCTGTGATGGAGATTGTGAACTACATCCGTACGCACGCCCTTTATCACCGGCAATTCAAGAACCTCATTGCAGAACTTGACGCAGACTTGCCCGGTGACCTGCCACTGCACAGCGCAGTGAGATGGCTCTCAAGAGGCAAAGTAGTTTCATGCTTTTTTGAGCTTTTGGAAACAGTAAAATTGTTTATGGCAGAGAAGAACAAAATGTATCCTCTGCTTTCAGACCCCGAGTGGCTTATGGATTTGGCATTTTTAGTGGACATGCTTTCACACTTGGATAAACTAAACGTGGACCTGCAGGGGAAATTAAAAACTCTTCCTGAGCTGACACAAAGTGTATTCTCCTTTGTAAACAAGTTGAAGCTTTTTAAATCACACATTCAAAACAGCAATCTATCCCATTTTCCTTCTTTGCGCAGCACCCTGCAGAAGACCGGTGTTAAAACAGATATAGCTGGATACGTGAAACAACTTACACAACTGCAAGAGAAGTTTACTTTCCGGTTTGAGGACTTGGACCAAAAAAGACCACAGATCACTTTTCTCATCGACCCGTTTAATGCTGACACCGACTGCCTGAAAACCCCACTTGTTACTGATGAGGCAGCGAGTGAACTAGAAATGATTGAGCTACGCGAGGACGATAAACTGAAATCTCTTTTGAAGGAAGGCCATGTTACGTTTTGGAGAGCTGTGCCAACTGAAAAATACCCGTGTGTAAAAAGAGCCGCTCTCAAGCTGCTGTCTATGTTCTCGTCAACATACGTCTATGAGAAGCTGTTTTCTACTTTGAAACACGTGAAATCAAAGCACCGGTCCATTCTGACTGACACTCATGTAAAGGAACTGCTCTGAGTGGCTACAACTGAATACAAACCTGATTTGCAGAAGATTACTGAAAACAAAAGATGCCAGAAATCTCACTGAGATTATCATCCCATCACTCCAACAAGGTAACAAAAAACACCTGACTGAGCATGTTATATTATGTGTTTAATATATTATTGTTAAAATTATATGCTTTTGTGTGAGTGTTTGTCTGTTTTGGCAGGTCACTGCGTGGTGTGGCTCTCTGACTCTCACAGTTTAAAATTTTTGCTCTTTTTGTCGAACTTGTTCGCCACCCCTGTGTTAGGGGAACCTTTTCTGTTGATTACTGATCACACACCCTTAATGTGGCTTAATAGAATGAAGGATGTTAGTCCTCGATTAACCCGCTGGTATTTAAGTCTACAACCCTTTTCTTTCATGGTTAAATATAAGAAAGGGAAAGATCATCTTAACGCGGACTATTTTTCTCGACAGGGTCCTTGGTCTGAGGAAGCAGAACCCCAGACGACTCGCTCGGAAGGGGGGTAATCTGTGAGGGGCAGGATGACTCTGTTGAATGTAAAAAAGTGAGCCATCTAGCGAGGCGAAGATGCGAGAGAAAGAAGAAGCAGGAGTGAATGAGAGTGAAGACGTGGGGGTGCATATGATGCAGAGTTTGGATTTAACAGGGCAAGAAGCAGGGAGCAGTGAGAGTGGCTTGCACGAGGCATTCTGGGTTGCCGGGGCAACAGAGGGCACGAGATGGGAGGAGGGGAAGGAGCGTGACAGTTGGAGGAGGTCTGTTAGAGATATCGGGACTCAGACTGAAGCTAGTGAGGAGAAAGGCAGCACAGAAAGGTTGAGGGCAAAGGAAGCAGAAGAATTTGTATGGTTGGTTCATGTTAAACCTCTTAGATGGCCTGAGACGTCAGAGAAGTTTCAGACAGAATGGAGGAAGGGACGTCCAGGTACTCCTGTAGCTCAATGGGCCAAGCACCTATGTTGCGGGACCCAATATTTGGGTCGGGGTTTGAGCACTCTCCACCATTACTAGTGAGAGAACAAGAAATAAGCCAAGTTCCAGTTAATGTTATTTATGAAGAACCTTTATTTGACAAGTTGAATGTTAAAGAGTTTGTTCCGATTCCGCGAACACCTGAAAATAATGCCCACAGTCATTTTACTGCTGTAAGAAATAAAAAGCCTTTCGATGTTCAGTTAAAAGATGGATCTCGACTCTTTTATGGATCGGAACCACCCGGTGCGAGAACCGAACCCACACACACACACGTGTGTGTGTGTGTGTGTGTGTGTGTGTGTGTGTGTGTGTGTGTGTGTGTGTGTGTGTGTGTGTGTGTGTGTGTGTGTGTAAAAGAAAGAAGTGACTGGTGGCAGCATCCAGTCCTGCACTGTCGAAAGATAGCAAACCCAAGTTTGCTTGTGCATAATAGGAAGAACAGATCCTCCTTGCTGATGATGAGCTTCGATTATAATCTGCTAAAGCAGGAAGACTAGCCTTATATCCTTTGTCAAGGGGCGGTCCTCTTTTTAGGCAGCGTAAGGTACCCACCTCAGGCAGCTAAAGCCAGTGGGTTCTCCATGAACCTCTCGGTTGTCCCTCCCTTGGGGGGGGGGATTCAACGTGTCAAAAACCTTGCTCTGCACCAATTATAGATTGTTTCTTCCCCAGCCGATGGCCCTAGCCCAGTGATGGCAAACCTTTTAGAGACCGAGTGCCCAAACTGCGATTCAGAGCCCACACATTTTTCACAAAGTGCCAATATAGCAATTTAACCTGAATACAGGTGGCAGTGAAGGGGCGATGTCATGTGCCCACAGAAAGGGCTCCGACGGTCACCTTTTGCACCCGTGCCATAGGTTCGTCAATACTGCCCTAGCCTTATTCCTCAGGTGCCTGGAATGCATGAATACCCAGTCTTTCCTCTTGCTTTTCGGGTTTCTGCATTTTGGGTACACCTTGGGGAGTTGTTTGCTGCTTCTTACATGGGGTGGGGGTGGAGGTGAAAGAGACCCAGCGGCTTCTCTCCTCTCTCATTCTACTCAGGCTCTGTTGGGACATTTGCAGCTTCACCTGGAACTTGCCTGGTGCTGTGTGTGTGTGTGTGTGTGTGTGTGTGTGTGTGTGTGTGTGTGTGTGTGTGTTAAAAATGTTACAAAACAAGCCACAACTCCCCGGATTGCCAAGAACAAACACACTCCCTGGTGGCCAGGCCCCGTGCAGCTGCTCAGACAGCGGCAGCCAGATGCCGTTTTCAAAGGGTGAGCTCAGACCTCCCACGGAGCAGCTGTCAGGGCTTGCATGCTGCTTCACTGATTGATGGATTTAAAAAAGTAGGGTGGGTGGGGTGAAATTACTCTCCCACCCCCTTGGCTAAGAGCCGCCAACCCAACCCACGCTTGCTTCCTATGAGGACAGCCTGTAGGAGTTTCCCCACCACCAGCCCTCCCAAATGCTTACTCACTACTTTGGAGGCCAAACAGGACCCACTGTGCTTAATGCACCACCTCAATGCCATATTACACTGCTTGCCGGGTTCCTGACAAATCCCCAAACAGAAAAAGGGAGGAGGTGTAGCAACCTTCTAGGCTAGGGCAATAGTTCCCAACCTTGGGCGACCCAGGTGTTCTTGGACTGCAATTCCTGGAAGCGGTCATCACTAGCTACCAATAATTTTTCCCATCTATAAAACACCCATGTATAAGACAAACCCCCCTCCACTTTTCCAACCCAAAATTAGTTTTGCAACAATGCAGTTCTTTCCTCGACTTACTTTCATGTATAAGATGACCGTCAATTTTTAGTTTAACAATTTTAGACAAAAATACAGTCTTATACACGGAAAAATACTGTATCGCAAAGACTATATCTCCAATTATCTCATTAAGAGCTGGCTCAAGTGCTAAAATCATCAGGGGAGGCCTTTCTCTTGGTCTCTCCACCTTTGCAGGAGCATCCGATGGGAACATGGGAGAGGGCCTTCTCTGTCGCTGCTCCCAAACTTTGGAACTCACTCCTACCGGAGGCCAGTCTGACCCCATCTTTGCTGTCCTCTTGGAAGCAGCCAAAGACCTTTATATTCAGGCAGACTTTCCTTCAGTGACACTACCTGAGAGTTATTCTTTGATAGATTGTTACGCTTTACTGCCCTGTAGCTTTCAGTACTACTTGTGTTTACCATTTTTGTCTTTTCCATTTCTCGGAGCATCGTTGTTGTTTTTAAAAAAAATCATGTACAGTACTTATTGCTTTTAGCATTAATAATTGCCTTTTAATGATGTAAGATTCTTCTTTACTCATTGTTCTTAGCTTTAAATATTATCTTTCAGTTGTGCTAAGTACCATTGTATACTAATTGTTTTCAACTTTAAATATATGTCTGTGAAGATTCTCAGTCATCCAGGTGAGTTTATCTGGAAGTTGAGTCATGGCTACTGGACTTCTTTTTGACTTCTCAAAAAGAAGTCCAGTAGCCATGACTCAACTTCCAGATAACTTTAAATATAACATTTCAATGTTGTAAGCCTTCTTGGGATACTTTCAAGAGGAAAGGTGGGGTAAGTATATTTTAAGTAAAAAACAAATATTGTATGTGTGCTGGCTGGGGTTTCTAGAAATTGTAGTCCTAGGACACCTAGGTTATCAAAGGTTGGGAAACATTTATCTAGTGGAATCGTAGGGGGGGGGCAGTACACAGTAGTATGATTGTGGGGTCTGCCAATCAATTTAAACAGGTCTTATTATTTTCTTGGTCTCCTTGATTTCTGCAGATGGTGACTGCAGCAATGAAATTAAAAGACTCCTGCTTCTTGGGAGAAAAGAGCAGAGGCATATGTCTGTGAAGATTCTCAGTTATCCAGGTGAGTTTATCTGGAAGTTGAGTCATCACTTTGCCGACTAAGGTCTGGATAGTCAAAGCTATGGTTTTTCCAGTAGTGATGTATGGAAGTGAGAGCTGGACTATAAAGAAGGCTGATCGCCACAGAATCAATGATTTTGAGCTGTTGTGCTAGAGGAGACTCTTGAGAGTCCCCTGGACTGCAAGGAGATTAAACCTATCCATCCTGAAAGAAATCAACCCTGGATGTTCATTGGAAGGACAGATTTTGAAGCTGAGGCTCCAATATTCTGGCCACCTTGTGAGGAGAGAAGAGTCCTTGGAAAAGTCCAATGTTGGGAAAGAATGAAGGCCAAAGGAAAAGGGAACGTCAGAGAATGAGATGGTTGGATGGTATCATCGATGCAACAAATATGGATTTGACCAAACTCTGGGAGGCAGTGGAGGACAGGAAGGCCTGGCGAGCTCTGGTCCATGGGGTCACGAAAACTCAGATATGACTGAACAACTGAGCAACAACATCAACAAAAACATCTGTTAAATAGCAGCTTGAATTGCACACTAGAGTAGAAGTTTCTCACAGCACGGAGAACTTTCCCGCTCATGTCTGCAGACCAACAAGGTAAGAAAGACAGGGGAGTAGGTGCAGGCACAACAGATGACACCACTGCTGGCACTCCACACAAGTAGGATTCTGCAGGGGAAGGAGAGCACTTGGTTCCATGGAACTCCACTTTTGTTATTTAAACATACACAGACAAAATGCACTGAGTGGCAGTGATCTGCCCTACGTACACGAACTAGGCTAACATGTCTTTGTTCAGCTTTTCTCATCACAGTGAAAAATCCTTGCAAATATTTTTGTACACAAGTTGTGCAGATCTGGTCGATACAGCTCACCTTAAAAGTACAACATGAAAACATAGCTCTCTCTAGGTTTGATCCTCAGGTAAGTCCCATGATATGATACCTCCAAGGTCAAATGATAATGCACATGTCTGGAAGTCCCGTTTGACAATCAAACTAATGTTCAGCCACAATATTTTTTACAGTGCAGAGTTGGTTCACACTGTCCTATCGCCACCCCCAAACAAACACACTGCCTACAGAAAAAGACAAGCCCCAAATAATAATTTTAGCCTCTTCATGTACTTCTCTAAAGTTCCCTCCACCCCTTTCCATCTTTCCATCCTGGAATTTTCCACCTGCAGCTTATGAGAACAGAGCTGGGAAATACCGTACACTCTAGAATGCTACCCAGTAGCCATTGCAATACACCAACTTTCTGGGACAGGAGTCCCTTAGCAGATGTGTCATCAGATGTGCTGAAGAAGAGCTGAAGATCAGTAAACAGCCTGGCATTCTCTGAACAACCTCATAATACTGGTTCTGCGTCCACGAAGACTGCCAACTAATTGCATTGGGGGGGGGGGGGGGGAAGAGAGAATGGTCAGACTAATCTATGCCCTTAAGAGTAGTTAGGCAATCAAAATTTAAGCAAGTGATGCTCTCCTATTCCTTTATCTCTGTGCCAAGAAAAAGGAACCCTGCTAAATGTTTTTATCTCTGGCCTCTTTCAGACATACCATATCCCAATTTCTCTCACAAAAAGCACAATGAAATTCTGATCCTTTTTACTACTCCTAGCAAACCTCATTCAGATAGAGTTGTCCCCCACGTATAACTAAGCTCTAGTAAAGATATCACCAGCATTTACCTTCAGGCAACAAAAACATGGCTCCTTAGTCATTCCCTGGGGATTGTCCACCGTTAAGATTAGAGGCAGACGGACACCATGTATTGCTTGAGCCACAGCTGACTCCAGATCCTTCTTTTTGCCCTCCCAAGACATTCCAGAAAATAATTATTTCAAAGAAGCCTCTGCAAGCCAGCAGAGCAGCTTCCTAGCCCTATTACCAAGTCTGGGGTTGGGAATGTAGTGCTCAGTTTATCTGAAACCAATTTTTACAGTGGACAGAAGCTGAACAGCTATAGAAGAAGGCACTTTTTATGGAACTGATGGATCCTTCCTCCAGCTTTCCTGAGATGCAATGTAAATAACCTTCCAAAAACAGATGGTGAATCTAGCAGTAATATAGGGTATATATAACATCACAGCACGTCATTTCATGCAGTATTTTATATGTAAGCTAACTACAAAAAGGTTTTAATTTTTAAAAAAGTTTTGGTTGAAACAAATTGAATATATTTCATTCAAAACACACACACACACACACCAGCCAGCCAGTGTTTCATGCCATGTGTGGTGCGAGGAATTCAGGCCAGGTATTAATAATGCAGTCATCTGCATATATAACAAGACATAAGCCTGACTGAGTTCTGTAGGTCTTACTTCTAAGTAAACATACTCAAAAAAGGCAGTGAAATGAATAAGAGAAACAAAATTGGGGGAAAGGAGAAGCTATTCTGCAAAACTGTCCTCAAACGACTCGTTTTCGACAGAATCACTGTTTCTCACCAGTCCTGACAGAAACACCTGCTGGTTTCATTTTATCTTTTATGCTTGTTTTAATTGTCCTCTGTTTTGAATATGAAGAAATTTGGGTCTCTTCTTAATGAAGCCAAACAGAAATTGAATGTATTTGTTGGATCTCTAAATTGTTCTCATTAGTGTCTTAGATAACATAAACCGTAAAGGCATTAAAAACCATTGGAGTAACAATAAAAAGGGAGATGGAGTAAGCAGATGCATAGAACCCAATCATAAAAACCAACTGGAATAGGAGAAAATAAATACTCAGCCAGGGTCAAAGTGGAATGCCTCCCTGTACAGGATGGTTTTTAACTGCCTTCTAAATGTAAACGGCAGGGGGGGGCAGCCACTGCAAACACTACCTTGTACAGAGGACTTATGACAGGCATGTTCAAACTTCGGCCCTCCAGATGTTTTGGACTGCAACTCCCACAGTCCTTTGCCATTGGCAATCTAAGCTTAGAATTCTAGGAGTTGTGGTCCAAAACATTAGGACAGCCGAAGTTTGGACATGACTGACTTATGGGCTTCCTCAGGGCGGCCACTTGGAGGAGACCTGACTGGGGAGATCTTGTGAGTCAAGGTGGCTGACATTGTCATAATGGAACTGCAGAGCTGGAAGGGACACTATGGATCCCTGAGTCCAGCTCCTGTCGAGGTGTCATAGTGGGGAATCAAACTCCCAAACTAAACCCAACCCCTGAGCTATTCAGCAGCTTGCCCATTTACACTGGTAGCCAAAGCTATTCCCAGCATAGAGAAACCACCCCAAGTATGGGGTTCTAGTTGGCTTGGGGGAGAAGGTGGAAGGGGAATAATTCCATCCAACGTGGGAGTTTATTTTAAAACAAGTACCCTTCATCATGATTCAATGAAGCTATTTCTCTATTGCCACTTATATATGTTTGTTTGCCTGCTTCTGTGGTCAAACCCCCCCCCATGTGCAACCTGAAACACAGCACCATCTAGTAAAAGCTTTAGGTCTTGATGAAGCTCCTTGAGGAAATGGGCACACAAGGTAGGAAAGACTGGGGCTGGTGACAATCCCTCCTCACAGACACCAAAATTTGATAGGAAAAGAATAATAGATAAACAAAGGCATCATTCAGTCAAGAAGGGAAATGACAGGGCATGTCATAAATATGAGACATACTTAATTTTGCAAGGTAGAGTTTCCACTCAACGTCTGTCATAATGCCCCTTATGAAGCATTCACAAGAACAGGAACTGCAGGCCAGTTACCATTCAGCGTGATTTATTTCCGTTATACTCATAGACAATCCACAGCACAAACTGAGATTTCAGCAAGCTTCTGCAAGTTGAATTGCACAGAATGAGCTTTACAACTGCTTCACCACAACCACACTTGAATTTATGTCATTTTAAAAAAAAACCATGCAGGGGAGGTGGGCGGAAGCCAAGCAGCTGGCACAGATTCTTCGGAAGCAAGGAAATCCAGCTGTTTGGTCTTCCAGAAAGCCTTCTCAAACCAACGCACACCAACCAAAAAAAAAGTATGGCCAATGGTCTTGGGAGCTGCAGCCCCAAACATCTGGAGGTCCCATGGTTCCCCACCCAATTCGAAGGATCACGTTCTCTCCAAAAGCTAAGAAAGTTGAGTGCCATTCGAGGACTACTTCTCTTACAAAAGCACCACAGCAACGTCATGGGATGGTCCCCAAGCTTTTGTCCCGCGAGGCTTGTTCAAAAGAATTCATACCAAAGATTGTACTTACCTCCTCTTTCCCCCCCCCAACTCCTCGTAAGATGGATTCCAAGCCATATACAGGAAAACACCGATCACTATGCATTATCACACTTCCATCTGAAATCATGAAGGTGGAGATCTATATTATAGTGCAAGAATGAAAAGCTAGAAATCCTCAATATTGTAAGGAGAAGAAAATTGCAGTATTTCAGACACATAATGCACAATAAGAAATACCGTCTGCTGCAAGTTATCCTTCAAGGAAAAATAGATGGGAAGTGTGGCCCGGGGCATAGAAGAACATTCTGTCTTAAGAACTCTTAGGCCAACGGTCTGCAGTGAGCACAGCTCCTCTGTTTAGAATAGCCTTTGATAGAAACCAGTCCAGGCTACTGATCGCCAACGTTCTACGAGGACATGGCACTTGAAGGAGAAGAGAGCTGCTTTTTTTTCTTATGGAAGCAACTTACACACACACACACACACACACACACAGAGAGAGAGAGAGAGAGAGAGAGAGAGAGTCATGAGAAAATGAAAGTACAGTACACACTCTTTAAATTTTTATGATTTTACATATCAGGACAGAATTGAAAACATCTGGTCGTTAGCAAGTCCAAAATTAGGTAAAGTACACCCTCAGGTGAAGAACAACACATGACCTACTACACCATGTCATGATTTATTTTACAAAAATAAAAGCCAAATTGGAGAAGCTATGTGTGAAAAAACCTTAGCACACCCTTCCCTAGTAATTAAGATGCTAAAGTAGCAGCCAAGTACTGCTAACCAAATGCCCTTGAGTAATTAATTGATCTTTTGCAAGTCCATAATACACACAGGGGTACGGATGGGAGTACTCATGGGTTCCTGGTGCTACCAAGGCAATACTCTCCTGGTATTTCTTTCATGAGGGACTGTCACTAGTTCCCTTCAGAGGTGTAGACATTGTTTACATGGCAACATTGGAGTGGGTGGTATATGGCAAGCTAGGCTGTCCAGTGATGACCTCTGTCTTCAGACAAATTCTTGGCTCTTCTTCTTTCCTGAAGTTATCACACGCAATCCCAGATTAACCATTTAAGCAAATGACTACATCCTTAGAGCATCAACAAGGGAAGGAGGCAGCATAGAGGTTGCTGTTTTTTCCTGTTCTGGGTTTAGCATGGACTCTGGTGCAGTGTACCCCAAACCACATACCTGCATACATGCACTCCCCCTCGGTGTCTCCCTTCCCCCCTCCAGACCCCAAGAAAACCACTTGCCCGCTTAAAGTATTTGAGTAAAAACCAACAAAAACTAACAAGGATAAAGACTAACCTAGTGATAAAACGCATGTTTTGAGTGAAATGATCAATCACCACCATCATCATCGCTTGGTGTTTATTTGTTTCCGTCTGTATTTTGGGAGGGCAGGTGGGGATAAGGATAAGAAGGGCTACTCGGCTTTTTGACCCCTTGGCCTCTGCACTACCTGCCCAAGCCAACGAAACAGCAGCCACTGTTAAAAAACACCCCACAATGAGTTTTACACTCTTGTTTGAGCTTCTCAGTTTACAGATTCTGACAAAATCTGTGTACATTAATCAAAGCGTGAATGTACAAATTTGGCTGGAAGCGGGTAATTTTATGGTACGTATGATTTTGTATACAATGCGATTTTTTTTCCTCATGTGCTACACAATTAAATTACTGTACTGTATTTTCATGTGGGTAATGTGCATACTATACCTTTTTCCCCAAACCATGGGACCCGCTGTGCATTATATTCATAGGGGCTCCATAACCTTTTCAGTGCTTAGGGTCTCTAAAGGACTTGATCGAGCCCTAAGCACATGCATATCTCCATAGCTTCCTAATGCAATACTTGTTCTTTGAAGCTTAACGTACCAGTCACAACATGGTATGTTTCAATCAACAGACTTTCTGTCTTTTTCCTTCTTAATGGTGCTTCCCATGACAAAAAATGTGCTGTGTTGGTTCCTGTGTGGCCATGTGTGCAGAACATTTAAAGTGCATTTTTAAGTGCAAACAGCAACTGTGGATCTTCATTATTTATATGGTTAAACTATTTTTTCCTGCACAATTTAGTCCTAATGATGCCTACAGAGTTTTGCAGAGAAAGTACCTCTCAGTGCTACACTCCAAGTTATACAACAATGAGAAAGAAAGAAAGAAAGAAAGAAAGAAAGAAAGAAAGAAAGAAAGAAAGAAAGAAAGAAAGAAAGAAAGAAAGAAAGAAAGTTATTTATTTTTGAGTATTTTTACCCTGCCTTTCTCCTTGGAAAAGGACCCAGGGTGGCTTACAGTAATATACAGTCCAGTGCAATTGTTCAAGTATTGAGAACAGAGAATTGAGGGATATCTTACAGCATTAATAGACAACATTACATTAATGTTACAAGAGATTATGAGAGGATAAAAGGAGAGTAAAGTTCCATGTAAAATTATGAGTGATGGAAATTATCATTGAAAACATAGCATCAATGTAATCACATAAGATTATAAGTACGTTATAAAAACAAAGTCTATGTGATCCTATAGATTCATATAAAAGACACATAATAGGTAGTCCATCATTCAGGGAAAGCTTGCCTGAAGAGAAAGGTCTTTGCCTGTTTCCAGAAAGACAACAGAAACGAAGCAGTCCTGGCCATTAGTGGGAGGTAGTTCCAGAGTTTGGGTGCAGAAAGAAAGAAAGAAAGAAAGAAAGAAAGAAAGAAAGAAAGAAAGAAAGAAAGAAAGACATATTAAAGTAATGTTCTTTTTGCACAGAATTGTATTGCTAATCAGGAAGGTACTGAAGTATCTCTGGATAAGGAACAAGAACAAATTACCCAGTGAGAAATAATACAACGCCCCCCACCCTTTGACAGTTCATATACTGCGGTGCCACTACAGTGGTACCTCGACTTACGAATTTAATCCATTCAAAATGCATGTTCTTAAGTCGAACTACTCTTAAGTCGGGGTACCTGTCTAAAAAATTGAAAAAATACGTTAATTTTTTTTTTTACAATGGGGGGGGGAATGTAAGCCGAGCAGACCATATCTAAAATTTGTAAGGCGGCAATTAAAATGCCAACAGTTTTCTGCTCTTAAGTCGAATTGCTCTTAAGTCGAGCTGCTCTTAAGTCAGGGTAGTACTGTATATCGCGGGACCGTAGTATATGAAAAAAAGCCCCACTGGGGTAAGGGGGAAAGGCCTGTTTCAGGCCTCCAGTACTCACCACAGGACTGGCGCTACCCCGAATGGACCTACGAGGACCTTCCTGGGCCTTCTGGAGGCTCCAAAAGAGCTTCCCTGTGAACCAGAAGTGATATTTGATGCCTCCAAGGGCCTTTCTAGGCCTGTCGGAAGCCTCAGAAATGATTTTTGGCAACCCGGAAGTCACTTCAAGTTCACACGGAGGCCTTTTGGGGCCTACAGAAGGCCCGGGAAGGCCCCCAAAGGCCCATTTGGGGCAGCATCAAGAGCCTCCAGTTAGCCCCCCCCCCCCCAGGCCTGGCCTGACCTGAATCTCCATATTGGGGATTTTCAATTCTCACAGGTTGGGTCGGGTCCCTAACCCCCACGATAGGCGGGGGGTCACTGTAATAGAAAGGAAAAGGAAAAAGAGAAAAAAAGAAAAAGAAAAAAAGCACAAAATCAACAAAGGCAGGGCAGCTGTGGTTGTAGAAAGTAATACTGTGTGTATAGGAAGTTGGACAAACAGGTGCCAGCAATGAATGAAAGGCTGTCAGACTGATTCTGCAGGCTAAATTACTCAATAGTTCATATACAGCAGGGCTGTCCAACTTTGAACAGGCCGAGGTCTACTTTTTCCAGCCTAAAGTGGTTGAGGGCTACTACACTAATACCTCTACTTATGAATTTTATCCATTCCGAGCACATGCTCATGGCCCTTGAACTGCCTGCTCAGCTAAAACAGTGGGCAGGCAGACCCAGAACTTTGCTGGGGCAGTAGTGATCCTTGGGATGGGGGAGGGAGGAGTGGAGAACTTATCCCCTTACTTTTTTAAATTGATGCTTGGTGGGCTACATTTGAACCCTTCGCGGGCTACCAGTAGCCCGCGGTCTACCTGTTGGACAGCCCTGATATACAGCAATTATCATTATCACCTTAAAATTGTAGAGCTGGAAGAGACTCTGTGGATCAAGGGCACCTCTGCCAAGGAAGCACAGCACTCAAAACCTCTGCCTAAATCAGCTGAACATTCCTTGTCCACAATGGAAACGAAACGATTATGCACCAACAGCACAAGAGACAGAAACAAAATCAAATAAGATGGCAAGTACACAATTAAAAGTCAACAAAACATGATCCTTCCAGAAATGCACTCTTTGACAAACAATCAGCATGGAAACAGTTTAAGTTCCAACAACCAACTGTCAAATAGAAGGGGAAAAACTGGGTTTTGAAGGTACAAAATTAAATTATTAAATTGGAGGATATAACCAAACATCCCTCACTATTTAAGGCAGCTCCATTTCTAATTACAAAGCTTCCTGTATGTTACTACACTGAAAAACCATCACTAATTACATCAGAGAAATAGCAGAAGAAAAACATGGAGATCATGGAAATGCAGTCAAGTGGGCTATTTACACAGAATCAAACAAAAAAGACATTACAGAAATGAAAACAAAAAAGGTCTAATAATGTGTACAATGCCTCTCCCGCACTCAGCCATATTACTAAAACTGGTTATGTTAACCCCCGCCCCTCAGCTGAGTTGCTCACCACTGGAATAAGAAAACCCTAGAAATGATAAGACACTGGACATGTGCTATGAGATATAGCCAGCATCTGTCAGGTTCTTAAATAGCATGGACAAGGGATGAGTCTTATGTTTTATAGAGCTGGGATCAGAAACATGTAATATTATTTACTGTTGCTAAGCCATGGGAACAATTGGATCCTTGTTGCTGGATGACAGCGTGAGCAATGTTTTCTTCTTTACCATGAACTAATTAAGTATGCTTTCAGGATGGAAGATGAAAAGCGACATATCCATTTACTTAGAGGCTCAGCCTACTCAGAGACCTGAACAGAGTAAGATAATCTAGTTTATGCCAACCCTCTGTGCCACACAACCCCAATGAAAATCTTCTAGCTTCTACTAGCTGTTGATTATCTCCAAGACCTAAGTCTTCACTGGCCTCCATCGAGGCCCTGCTCTAGGCGCTTGTGCCTTGGGCGGGATTTTAGTTGGAATCTACATGGACAGATGGGATCATATCTCCTCCTTCTATACTCTTGAACCTGCAAATCCCATCCATTTCAGGAAATATTTTTAAAGGGGGGGGGAAAAACTGGGTGCAATGCAGCATAATTGCATAAATGCAATTACTGATACTTCCTGTTTGATTCCAAGAGTGTTATTAGGCAGGGATTTGTCCATGGTTTGGTCCAATTTGGAGATGGGCTGGTTTGTTCCTTTTCCTGGTGACTACATGACATGGGATGGGGGTTTTCATCACGGACTATGCCATCTCTGAAACATGCCTACTCAAACTTCTTTGGGTTCCAATCAGAGACTACATGAACCGTTACTTGCCTTGTGCTGAACCTTCAGAGTCTGTGATGAGATAGCTTTAGGACAGTGTTGGTGAACCTATGGCATGGGTGCCTAGGTGACCCTCGGAGCCCTTTCTGTGAGCACCCAACATGGGCCCCTTCACAGCCACCTGTATACAGGTTAAATTGCTGTATTGGCACTTTGCAAAAAATTAGTGGGTCTTGAATCGCACTTTGGGCACTCGGTCTGTAAAAAAAGTTATTAGACCTGGTTACTTCATATTTTCCCCTCCATTTGTATGCCCACAATATGACCAACCATTTAGAAAACACCCAGTCTTTTCTGTGCATGATACAAAAAATTAAAAACCCTAGAGCCTATAATCCAAGCATACTTAAATTTCAGATGACCCAACTGAATATTTCTTCCTAAACCTTCTCTTGTTGACTTTTTGTGAATGTTGCATCACTGTTTCTAAATACTACAGTCTAATTATAACCAACTGTTGTAGGTCTACCATGTAGAGAATTTATTATGTCATTGATTGATTTACCAACTGCTTAGCACGCCTCAAAGTAAAGCAGGCATTAAAGTAGAAGACGTCATAACATACAAATCCTATTCAAAATGCTTTTAAAAACCTGAAAGTTCTCCCTCTGCCAAAAAAAAAAAAAAAAAAGCTCAGTTACTTACAGTCAAGGCAGCAAAATCAACCAGGAAAGACCTAGGGGCTTATTTACATTGCAGTTGGCACACACCGTACACCCCAATATTGGGCGGGGGAGGAATACGTTCAGGGTCCTCCTCCTATTTATAAACTCTATTTGCTAGTTCTTGAAATCAGAACACTCATAAGACGTGTGCCCTTGATGGTGGGAGTAACTGCCATGCCCCCACATCAAGCTTGCCCTGTGACTGCCATCAACACGGGCATTCCTAGCTAAGCAAGGCCCCACAGTTCTGACACTGTACATGCATAAACATGAGTGTGCTCTTTCTCTGTGTCTTTCTCTCCATTTTAAAAAAAGATTGTGCCTCTTTATAGGCCAGATGGGATTAGGGAGCCAAATGAAGTAGGTTTGGTCATCACATAAGACTGGTAGCACTACTATGGGAGGTTTTTTCCTATCATTTGCACCAAAGTGTGAAGGTATCTTGTCACAAATAGTTAGCTACTTGTAATTAATTCCTTTTCCTCTCAAAATGTGTCATTTATAATATACTTTGCATCACAATTGTTGCTCATAGTGTAACCTTACTCCGATAGGGGTGTGGGTTCAGTTGTGATGCTCAAGCACTAGGTGGTGAGCTAATGAAAGAACTTTCTTTTTAATGTTTAAAAAGATACTAAAAAGTAATCCTTGGGAAATGGGGGGGGGGAAGGTACTTTTTTAAAAAAATGCAACCCACTCCAGGATTCATGTAGGGGCTTTTTAACTAATTGCTTTTTTTTAATGACTTGACCTAATCTGATTTATACTCCAAGGAGGTGATACTGTGATTAAAACTAGCATCATAAAACACAGCCGTCCAAAGCAAGCAAACCAAGACACTAATAAAAATCTCACAGTTAAATTTGCCGACTATTCTTTCAAGATCTCGACATCTTTTGTCACACTTGGAAAAATGTCCCAGAGCAATCCTCCACGCATAACTTGCACAGCAAAGCATCAGGACAGAGAGCAATAAAATTACTCTTGGGCACATGTCCCACAGGCGTTGCTGGAAATAGATGCTAAGGTATTTACTCTGCTGTGGGGTAGTGGATCGAGTGACGGACTAGGATTCTGGAGAGCCGAGTTTGGATCCCCACATAGCCATGGAAACGCATTGGGGGAGTGGAACTGATAAAGCCATGCACTAATCATCTCACTTCTACCCTGTTTGGGTCACCATAAGCCAGTTTTAACTTGGCGGTAGATAACACATACACACACTCATCCCTATACAGCTATTTCGAAGTGCCTGCTTCTTATGCTTCTTGAACAACTACCATTCGGCCAGTCCTGGTTGCCACATTCAAGTGGGCAAATAATAAACAGAGACCTAGTTGGTTACTTCATGTCCGTTTTGTCTCTGTTAGTGTTGTACTTAGGAGAGGTACAAAAAAATGTTACTTCATGTCTGTCACGCAACTACTGAAATTTGTCTCGACCACGCCCCCGGAACAGGAGCTAAGCACGACAATACTGTACCTGGTGCTGGGGTAGGGTTTTCCCTTGTCGCTCTTTGTTCCCGCTTTCTGTTCCGAGATAAGACACCGTGTAGTAACGACTGTCACGCAATGAAACATTTGTTTCACTCAGAAAACTGTGTCTATTTTTTTTATTTTGACTTTTCAGAAGAGAAATATTGAAAATGAATTTTTAACCCCCCCACCAAAAAGGAAAAAGGAAGCTAGACAAATTCAGTGTTTGTCATGGTACAAGACGTGAGGTAACACTTGTCACGAGACATGTTATCACGACCATGGGAACACTGAAACAGGGAAAACACCATGTGATCGCTACCAACGCTGTCACGGTACAAAGCTAGTTGCAGAACAAAGAAGGACGTGAGGTAACTGCCTGAGAAAATCCAGGCTCAACTTCTCACTTGGCCACAATACATACCCAATGACCCTGGGCTACTTGCTCTTTTTCAGTCTTCTCTGTCTTGCAGAGGCACTGTGGAAATAAGAGTCAAGAGAACAGAAATATAAGTCATGTACAGCTAACAGAAAAAAAGCTGTAATAAATGCACTGGCACATTCCTTGTATAGCCAAACCTCTGTTTGAATTAGGGATACACCAAGAGGCCTATAATTATATTCAGGAGCCTCAGCCCGTGAATTAATCCTGGACACCTCCATTATAGCCATCCTGCCTGCCATCCTGCTGAAAAATAACAAGTAAGAAAGTTATAAGATGTAGATCTGTTGTGAACAGAAGATAGCAGATCTACTGAGATATCATTGGGTTACAAACCATGATGGAGATGTGTAATCTCCAGGCTTTAAACCAGGGTACTTCAAGGGCCAGATGCAGGGGAGTGGTATCAGGAGACAGATATCTAGTCTCATGCACTCCCAAACGCATCTGGTGGGGCCACTGTGAGATACAGGAAGCTGGACTAGATGGGCCTTTGGCCTGATCCAGCATGGCTCTTTTTATGTTCTTATGTTAATAACTAGAACACCTTTTTTTATATCCAGTTTATTTCAAAAGAGAAATGACATTAGAGTGCCTGAATTACCCAGCTGGAATAGAGGCAACACATTCAGCACCCTTTAAAATGTAAGGGCCTTCTCAATCACAAATAATGTAGATCTGAACAAGGTTAATGATACCCAGACAAAAGTAAAAACAAAAGACAAAAGAAAAATTTAGCGGCACCTTAAATAATAACTTTCATTTCAATTAAATAAAAAGGAGATGTGTGGCCAGTACAAAACAAAATACAAAGGCAAGAGCAGGTGATACCTTTGTAGACCAATAAAAATCATCCTACAATACACAAGCTATGATCCATGAACGCTCACATATTGTATAAAAAAATAGTAGTCTATAAAGGTATCATCATTTGCATTTGTATTTCAGTGTGAGCTTTCACTGATACACCCATTTCAACCAAAATTCTTCAGATTTCAGTGACTTGACCATTTTTGAGACTAAGAGTGGGTTTTTGTGTGGAAGAACTCCAGTATGAATTCTGTTTAGCTTTTCTCTAAGTCCCCACCCTGTCACTATATCCCTGCAGAATGGGGAAATGTAGATACAGGGGTCTCTCAAAATACGATTGCCTGAGTGACGAAAAAATTGAGTTACGAAGGAAGCCCATCCAGAAGTCCATCCGAAAAAACGGACTTCCGTTCCCAAAAAAACTTCTGTTAAAAACTCAAGATACAAAAATTCTCTATGGAAAAACTCAAAATATGAAAATTTTGCAGAAGACGTCACTTCCCAGGGTGCTTTGTGCCCCATTCAGAACTGTGTTACGACTTTTTTGCGATATGGAGCGTCGCGAGGAACGAATTAATTTCATAACTCAAGGTATCACTGTATAGGATCCCTGTTGTCAAATTCCCCCCCTCCCTTGAAAGCTTCATTGTGCTGAAGATAGCCTCATTTCTATGTCACACTAAAACCTGACTGTCGAGGGGCACCACACAAAGTGGTTTGGCTATATTACATTGTGGGTATCATTTTAATTATGCAGAATTACTTTAACCATATTACAGTGGTACCTCTACTTACAAGTTTAATCCATTCCGAATGCATGCTCATACGGAGAACAACTCATAAGTAGAGCAGCGCTATCTAAAACATCAAAAAGAAAAGAAAAGAAAAGAAATTGTAAGTAAAGCAAACCGCAAGTTATACTGAATCAACCAGCCTAGTTCTCCCTTATTACTTATTAAGTAACACGATCCAAGCCATTGTTTTGTGGCAGTCTTATTGACTGAACCCACAAGGTATTCAGATATAGAATGGGTCAGAAATGTTTCAATAAATAAATGCTAAAACTGAACTGGTATGTAATTGAAACATTGTGCTAGGCATTGCACCAGGAATGAAGTGCTTTGGTTTGTCCCTGAAGTGGACCCTGGCAAAGGCCTACAGCCTATGATTTGCTAGAGCTGGTAGATTTGCACTCTGTTTTATGATTCCCTCCTTTCTCGAGGCTTCCAAATCAGGCAGAATGCTTAATCAAAAACAAATCTACTAGGAGGGTGCTTTCCGCAGCCATTTGATCAGGGTGGTGGGGTGCTTGTGACAATAAATGGCCATTTATTACTCGAAGGCACAGATCCATATAAGCATGCATGTGACACTTTATTTCAAAATGCCCAAGGCAACATTGCTGAAGATTCAAAAGTCAGAACTTGGAAAGGTTCCTTTTTTTGTTTGTGGTGGTTGAGGGGATGATAATACCTGCAAATCCCTAGTCAGCGCGAACATTTTCAACACAGCTTGTGATGGAAGTGTTGCAAAGTTTTGAATTTCTGGTAAAATTCCCTTTGCTACAAAGTTGAAGTTTCATAGAGGAGAATAGCTAAAAGTTCCCTTGAGCCCACCCCTTTCTTGCAAACTGGCATTTAAGGTTTCAATAACTCACTCTGACACATTTGTGGTACAAATACTTATCTACAGTGGTACCTTGCATAAGGAATTAATTCGTTCCAAATAAAATTATGTTAAGCAAATTTTCCTTTTTACAAATTTCCCATAGGAATGCATTGAAAACAGAATACTCCCATTTTTATGTTGTACAGATTCGCCCCATGGACAATTATGTTAAGCAAATTTCCCCTATCTCCGGAATTTTTTATGTTGTACAAATTTTATGTTATACAAACCGTTTGTTATACGAGGGTCCGCTGTACTTGAAATTACAGACTTGTGCATGCTGCTTTCTTTACTGCGCCTATCCTGACAACAAACTAAACAGATCAACATCAAACAAACTGCTGCAACCAATTGATTAAAGAAAAAGAAGGGGAACACTCAGTGGAGGTGCAGGGCTCTCTTTGAAATCAAAGGTTAGAAGAAACAATTGGCTAGTGCTGGACAGATATACAGTGACCTTAACCCAGAAAGGTCTTTGTCAATCCAGAAACCACAGATAGCCTGTGAATTTACAAACATCTCCAACAGGAAGCAGGGAACTTTTTCCAGGCTTTCTTTAATAGAAAATGTACTGGGTTGTTGGGGGGTTGTTTGTGTGTGTGGGGGGGGGGGGGGGGGGGGTAAACAGAGGTGTTCTTCCAGGGAGAACAGCTAACACACCTAATCCAGCCACCACATCCGTGTCAGTAGCGGTTGGATAACTTGGACAGGAGTCGAATTCTGCTACTACAGATTTCAGGGCCACCCAATGTGAACACGGTTTCTGCATTTCTCTCTTTCACACTGTTCTCCTCACAGATTCTGCCAGGCAGTTGGCTGGGAGCAAGGATGTGTGTGTCAAACAGAGACTCTCACTATTACCAAGCCTGGGTATGTCTGCCCACCACTTTGAGCCTGGGACTGTCATTCCTAAACTGCTCACAGGCCCTGGCCCATGTCTGGCTGGCATCAGGCTAGAGGAAGTGGTAAAGGTAGGTGGTTTCCTCAAGCCTGGGAACACATCTAGTCTGGGTACTTGGAATGGCACTAAATGACAAACAAAAACCCTGAGGGCAGATGTTTACCATAAACAACAGTCTTTCTCAGTCAGGTGTACACAATCATGTACACCTTATTTATTTATTTATTTACATTTATTTATTTATTTGATTTTATATACTGCCCATCTGGCAGAAAGGCACTCTGGGCGGCTTACAACATAAAACAAACTTTACAAAATACAAATTCAAGGATATAATAAAAAGCAAAAATATTACAAATCAAAACAACTAAAACAATATCATTCATAAAACTCAAAAGTAAATAAGCTAATGGCAGACGAGATTAGATCACAAAATCAGTTAAGGCAATGTAACAGTTAATAACCTTGCGGCCCACAAAATTTAACTAGGCCTTCTGGCCTGCCATGTTTGGTAATCCACTTGTGTTTTTGCTAATCTGTGGTAGGCCCTACCAGGAAGGAAAAGCAATTCCCGGGAAGATGTCTGGCACAGCATAGTGTGCTACATTCAGTTTCGTGGCTCACAGGTGGTTTAAACCTGTGAATGGAAACAACAAAGGGTTAAACTAGAACTGACACCAGGCATGTGGGCTGGCCCTTGCTTGCTAATTTTTTATTTGTTTGTTTATGTGTGTGTGTATGTTCACTAAAGGGCAAACATGTGGGTGGTAGCCCATATTTGGATCATGGGGAAACGCAACTTTAAGTTTTTGCTACTAGCATGATCCTGATACACATTCCCCTCCTATTTTCCCTGGGGAAAGGGCTACTTCTGAAACTGAGAATTAATAGCAACTGAAACTTAGCTATAATATTTGGTGAATGGTTGTCTGTATCCAGCTCATATGATAGTTTTGTGACAAATTACATTAGTGTAAAAGAAAACATTAAACTTTTGTGTTCTTTCATGTTTCCCTGTTTTATTTAGCCTTTCTTTATTCATTCACCCTTTGTCTCTCAAATCATCAACTAAAGTTTTAGCACAATACTGTTGCAAGGGATGAAGTCAAAGCCAAGTAAAAGTGTGCCGTTTATATGCCGACTCATAGTGCTTAAAGCACTGTCTAGGAGGTTTACAATTTGGTTATACAGGCTACATATTCCCCCTGCCCCAGCAAGCTGGGTACTCAACTGACCAACCTCAGAAAGATGGGAGGCTGAGTCAAGCTTGAGCCAGATATGTGAGCACACTGTGAGCAGTTCTAGGGATGGGCACGAAACAGAAAAATAATGTTTCATTTCATTTTGTTTCGTGCTCACCCCCATTTTGTTTCGTTTCATTTCTTACATTTTTAAAAAAAAATCGTATGAAACAGAATGGCTCCCCTGGGTCCTAGAGGCACCAAATTTGGTGCCTAGAACTCTGGGAGCCATTTTTAAAGGGCTCCTGCTGAGCCATCAATCGCTGGAGCCCTTTAAACCTGGCCCATTCGACACCAGGGGGACCCCTTGGTGCCAACTAGGCCAAGTTTAAAGGGGTCCAGACACTGACAGCTCAGCAGGAGACCTCAGAAAATGGTCGGGAGGGCCGTTCCAGCTATCGCGCTGTCCTCTGCACAATTTTTTGAGGGTTCCTGCTGCTCTGTCAATGACTGGTACCGACTGGGCCAGGGTTAAAGGGCTCCAGCCATTGAAAGCTTGGCAGCAGCCTGAAAACAATGCAACGAAATGGTTCGTTTCAATGAAAAAAATGACCGTTTCATTTAGTCTATAACAAATTGCTGCTTCCTTGTTTCATTTCGTTTCATTACATAACAAAATGACAAAACAGCATTTCGTTTTTCATTTCCTGCCCATCCCTAGCGCCATTTCCATTGCAGTGCTGCAGTTTACCAACTGTGTCATGAGACTAATAATGCTCTCAGCAGCCAATAGAGCATCTAAGAGCAAGAGAGTAGGAATGCCGAAGCTGTACAAGAACCTGGATTCTTTGTTTGCTTTATAATTAGCTTGTGAGTGTGGGGGAGATTCCACAACCTGAAGGAAAATGGGCATTTCAAAGTTGGCAGTACAGTAATACCTTGGTTTATGAGCATAAACAGTTCCAGAAGCATGCTTATAAACCGAAACAGGAGCCTCGTGGCGCAGTGGTTAAATGCCTTTACTGCAGCTACAACTGTGCTCACGACCTTGGGCTCAACCCCAGGTATCAGTTCATGGTTGACTCAGCCTTCTATCCTTCTGAGGTTGGTAAAATGAGTACCCAGTTTGCTGGGGGGGGGGGCAGTGTCTAGCCTTCATAATTAAATTGTAAACCGCCCAGAGAGAGCTTGACGTGCTATGGGGCGGTATCAGTATGTAAGCAGAACACTTTGCTTTGCTTTTGCTTTAATAAAGCAACATTCCTCATAAGAAATAATGGAAACTCAGATGAGTCGTTCTGGGGACCCATAGACCACATACTGTACACACAAAATGTCAAAACTCACAAAAGAAGTTGGCTATAAGTCCTTGTACACACCATGGTTTAGGTACCTGTCTGCAGAATCTGCTCTACTTGAGGCTAACAACTGGATTTTACTCTGTTTTTAATGTGACAATAATGCAATGCAATTTGTAGCCCTATACATACATACATGACTAGCTTCCCCATGAATAGAAGTGGTTTGAAAAATAAGAACGGATGTTGAAAACAAATTAAAGAAAAATAAAACAAACCCCTAATTTGCCCTCCCCTTTGAAAATTCCTGGCTGGTGCAAAGGAAACGTCCATTCTCCTCCCTCTGTTTTGGAGGCTGCCTGAAAGGGAATGTTCTAGACAATTACCCACAATCCAGCAGGGGGAGAGGGAGGGAGCCACCATTGTGATTATGTGACTTGCTCATTACTTGTATTGCAAGACGTTGCTTGTTGATCAAGGCAACATTTGGAAAAAATGTTTGCTTGTCTTGCAAAACACTCTTAAACCAAGTTACTCTAAAAGCCAAGGTAGTCATATTGGAATAGAGGCATGCTGTGGGAATAGCGGAAGGTTAGCAAATAGCAGGTCTTCTCAAAGGTAAGTATAGGAGGAGTCTTTGGAGCTCTTGGGATGGTGGAAAGTCTTTAATGCCTGAACATTTCCAGCAGCAGGACAAGCAAATTTAGGACATTAAAGATTCCCTGATCCTGAGACACCTACTACCCCAAAGGCTTCCTCAGGATGAAAGGATTCCCTAAGAAGACTCATAATCTTGCAAGTTAGTGGTGGTGGTGATTCAGGAAATGTTTGGTTACTTGAAAAGACCACAGTGGGTACTGTAGCATCATTCATAAGCCTTATGTGCACAGAACTGTGTCACCAGGGCTCAGGCAATATGTGGGCTCAACCTGAATTTTTTTTTAAAAAAAGAATTAATCCTAGGTCCTTGCTTTGAAAACTGCAATCGCTGCATGAGATGCTGAGGAAGAATAATGAATACTAGCATTCATGACATTGACTTGGGCGGAACATTTCATAACCTAATGGAATAAACATTTAAATGCTCGTGGGACATGGCTCAGTAAGGCCACAGACATCATTTTTGTATTGCCCAACAGGAAGTCCTTGCCAGGCTGCAACTAGCAACAGCAAAAAAACAAAAGCAAAAAAAGCAAACCCACATTCCTCTCCATCCTTCAACACAGCATGAAAAGGAAGGGTTTCCCTCAGCATCACACCAGGGGAAGGAAGAGTTAAACCACTCTTTTCCCCTCCTGCTACAGCTCTGGTGAAAATCATCCTTCATGCACAAATTGTGCGTGATTGCAATTACATATTTTGAAATATATATAATTGTAGCTCTTAATGTGCTGCAAGTCACTCTATTAACATAATGCATAGTTGGGCATTCATTTGCTATCCTTTTAGCCACAAAACGATCCACCACGAACAATGCACATGCTAGCTTGAAAGGCTTGACAGGCAGTTCTGGCCTAGGTCTGATGGACCGCAAGCCCCATCAGCGCTAGCTAGCGTATGAGAAGGAGAGGAATAAAAGGATGTCGTCCATAATCTGGAAGGGGCATGCATCCCCTGCTCCTGCTTTAAGGGACCACAGCACTGTATTCCACGCAGCAGACCAGCAGGGCTGCCACTGTGGAAATCTGGGATTCCCTGGCCACAAGGAACACATTTGTGTCCACCAGTAAGTGCCCCTGGCGGAGTGCAAAGATGGCACGGCCGCCACATCGAGGTCTTCATTTGTTTCCTTTATGGGTGAATGGAATCTTAGCCCACTGGCCTGCGTTCTTCCTGTTTGCACACGGCGCACAACGGCTCTTTCAGTGCGAAAAACATAGTTTGGAGGCTTGCCACCACCCAGGCTGTGGTTGAGCAGGACTTCCCCTGCATTTCAGCTGACAATACACCCAGACGAAAACATTCAAGGGCCAGGCTCTTTGTCATTGTTGCTGCCAATGCTTCTTCCCTTCTTTGCATCCCCCCCACCACTTCTCCCCCCCCCCCCACAAACTCACTTTCTGTACCCTTTCTCAAAACAGAGGGGAAGCCCGCCAAAAAAAAAAAAAGCTATTGATCAAAATGGTTAAAAATTGCAAGCATGTGATCGTGGGGCAGATTGAGAGCAGAAAGGGAAAGTTCCTTGCTTCATTTGTGCAGATGGTCTAGAGCAGAGGCGGCAAAAATCTGGCACCTTATTGCCTAAATCACAGTAGGTTTTCCCCTCTTCCTACACTTAACAAAAACAATCAGACATGGTTACTGGGGAGACAAGGGTGGTGCTGGAGCTTAGAAAATGTACAGCTTACCAGACTGCCCTCCCCACTCAGCCCCCATCAGCGTGACCACTGGGGAGATGCTGGAATATTGTAGTCTTAAAAATAATTTTTCCTAAATTCTACCTTCTGTTATCCCTTTTCCAAGATGTACTGATTTCCCTTTATACAGAGAGATATAAGGCATGTATTCCACTCCACTGGGTAAATTAATGAGATGCAAATAAAGGATAGGCAACCTGTTGCTAAAATAATTTCCCTCTTCTACACTGCTGGTGAAAGCAACACTGGCACCAAAGCAACACCAAATGTGGCAAATGCCTCAGAGGGCAGAATGCCTGGCAGTAACCCAAGTTTTGCCCCTGCTGCCCACCCCACCCCCACCCCCCCCCACAGAAATGGGAGAATGGTGCTCTGAAGCAGGCAACGTCCTCTGTGCCTGCTGGGGGAAATCCAAGGAGCCAAGGTAGGATGGGATGGCAGGAGGACTTAGTGCTTTGGCTGTGAGGATACCTCAGAGCCATGCCAATTGTATATACAGATGTAGAGCTGGTGTCACTCAGTGGGTTGGTGTACGAAGGCCACACATTTGAACCCCTATTACTATTTCTCCTGGGAGGGGGCCAAACCAACATCAGCTGGAGCATGTGTGGCTAATGTACTATGTGCCCTGTCACCTGTTATATAATCTTGGATATGCTGCATGGCCCCAGAGTGTCACTAGAAGGAAGGACTGGTAAACCAGTGGTAAATCAGAATACAGTGGTACCTTGTATAAAAGAATTAATTCATTCCAAATGAAATTATGTTAAGCAAATTTTCCTTTATACAAATTTCCCATAGGAATGCATTGAAAACAGAGTAATCCCATTTTTATGTTGTACAGATTTGCCCCATAGGCGATTCTGTTAAGCAAATTCCCCCTGTCTCCAGAATTTTTTATGTTGTACAAATTTTATGTTATATAAACCGTTTGTTATACAAGGGTCTACTGTATGTAGAATACAGCAGCCAGGCTGGTTAGTAGGACATCACAGTTTCAACATACAGTATTTTCCCGTGTATAAGACTACATTTTTGTCTGAAACCTAAAAATGTTGGTTTGTCTTAGACACAGAAGTAAGCCAAGAAGAGAACCGCATGGTTGCAAAACTGCAATTTGGGGGTGGAAAAGTGGGGGTCATATTATACACAGGGGGCAACTTATAGATAAAAAAATATGGGTATTTCACCTGTCTTGGCACGTATGCACTGGCTGCCTGTTTGTTTCCGGACCAAGTTCCAAGTACTGTATTAGTGTTAACATTTTAAACCCTTAAGCTTTATAAGGTACCTGTCAGAGCACCTCTCCCTCAGAACACCTCCCCGTCCTGTCACACTTGTATCTCATAGACTGGGAGGTTGTGGGTAGCGACCCTGAGGGAGGCCCAAAAATTTGCCACTCAGAACCAGGCCTTTCTCAGTAGTTGCTTCATCCACTTGGAACTCGCTCCCACCTGAGGTAACGGTTAGCCCCTCTCCTCCTTGGTTTCAGGGGACAAGTCGAGACGTTTATGGCCTTACCCCGGAGTAATCTTGCTGATCGATGGAGCCCCCCCCCCCCCCCGATTATGTATTTGCCTTGTTATATTGAATTGTACTGCATTTAATATTTTTAACATTTTAATCTATGCATTTTCATAAGGTATTCTATCTGATATTGTTATGTATTATTCTGACCTGTGTGCCGCCCTGAGTCTGCTACTACTTGGGAGGGATAAACAAACGAACAACCTCTGAATACCTTAGGCTAGGAAGATAACATACATCAGAAGAGACTTGGCAGCACGTCATTATTAACATTATTTATGGTGTTGCCACTGCTGCCATCCTCAAGATGGTTGCCACCACCACCACCACCACCAGCACCTCCTCCTCCTTTTTCTTCTTCCCCCTGCATTGATGGAAAATGTGACTGGAACAGCCTCCTGTGACTGGGTGAGCCCCCACCCCCACCCCACCGCACTGCCTCCTTCTTTAGCAATGCAGTTGGGGAGAAACTCTGCCTCTGCTCTTAACGGATAGATGGATGGATGGTGGCGAGGAGGGCCTGGCACGTCCTGCCTCTGCCAACCAGAAGCTGTGTAGGCCAACCCAACTAAAAGTGCACATCTTGCCATCAAGCTACGCTTTTAAAAAATGAGAGGCAGATAGAGAACACAAAAAAGTAGAGAGGATGGAACGTGGATGCAAATGATAAGGGATAAGGGTCTAGCCCTGCCCACTGTTGGGTTTCAGCTTTGCTCGCTTCTGAAATGCAGCTCCTTGAACAGATTTCTTCATAGAAGAAAAAATGATATGATATGATATGATGATATGATATGATATGATGCATCTCATCAAGTCCAGACTTTCTCAAGGAGGCAGTGTGGGGAACTGAACTCCCGACCTCTGGCTCCACAGCAGGAGCCCTAAACCACTGAGCTATCCAGCAGAATATTTATCCACCCCAGGAAGAGACAGAGGATCCAGCATACAATATCTGTCACTTGAATGCTATTTTTATACTTTGTGTGTTTCTGCTTCCGTTTTGAAGCTGGGTATACGTCGGATGCCACAGCTGGGTGGCCAGCATAGCACCAGTGCACCTCTCCTCCTTAGAGAGTGATATGACTTTTAAAAAAGCATTCTCTGCTCATGGCTCTTTAGCTTTCTTTTCTTTCTGCACCATCCCTGCTGTGAAAAACCTGATCAGACACAACATCCATCAGTAGTGCTGAAGCTTGATTTCGATCTCTAAATGGAATAACAGAATGAATAAAAATTCCTAGACACTCAGGATTCTGTTCAAATGAGGCCAAAAATGTTTTATTCATGCTGCTTCCCTGGCACAATGATCCTAACATGCTGGTACACTGTACCGCTATGAAAGCAGCACAATATTGAGTGAGTTGCCCTCTGGGGTAAAGTTTCCTTAAAAATATACAAAACAGAATACCTGTCATAAACCTAAATATGTTGTGATGGACTCTCAGGAGACTCCAGGCTCCTGCAGTCCATCTCCCAAGGTGTTTGAAATGTATTCAAAAGCCTTTGAAACAGAAAGGAAAGGGATTGACTATCAGGTTTCCTGGGAGAAGGCATGAAGGTGTAGTTTACAGATCACTGGCAAACAAAAACTGCAAAGGAGCTTACAAGCAGCTACCTTGAAAAAAACTGCTGGGTATATAGGCAGGCTCTGCAGCTCCTGCTGGAAAAACAGGGGACTGGCATCAGCTATGACCAGGATCATGCTGAAGATATTGTGCTGCCTGAAGCAGAACAGCCAATTGTGGCCCAACTTGGCTAAATCAAACTGGATCAGGATCTGCCGGACTTTCTCCTGAAAGGTATGGAATTTTGAAAGCTACGAAGATGAGGCTCAGCTCATCAATCTAAGCTGGCATCACAATTCCTTCTCTTTCCGGATCCCAAATTTTTCCTGATGTAAGTCAAACATGAAAAGATGCAACGTTTCCTTCCTGAGTCTGCAGAGTGTCTGAGGGGATGGCTCAGAGCCACAATCAAAATGGGAAGCCCACTTTCTTCTTATATGGAAAAGATGAAACATGTTACTAGAATCATCCTTGGTTGTAATGCAAAGGTGGGTGGAGGGTGCGGCACAGCTTTAAGGTCATTTTCTATTAGCCTTCCCCAGAAAGAGAAACAGAGGAGAAAGTTCCTCAAAGCATGTCACAGGGAGGGTGAAAACTATCTTTTGCAGAATCATGCTACACAAGCTTGCGGACAGATGGTTAAGGAAGTTGGCGACAGTTCTAGTTGCAGAATAAGCAAAATCAATTCGGATAAGAAACTAAGGGCAGCAATTGCATAACAAGCCAAAACCTACGCATGCATCCTTTGGAAAGTGTTGCGTATGTTGTTGGGTGTGGTCCCACAGCTACAGTGCAGAAGGGCATGGTGGAATGCCAGTAGCTTGCCTGCCACATGCCTTCAGGATGGATATCTCCTTTGTCTGGCGGTAAGGAACTAGGGATAATGGCACAGCTAAACAGAACAAGCTGTGTGGAAACAAGACAGTAAGCAAACTGTAAGCTGAGTGATAGAGCTGTCAGTGTTTTTCCACTCTAAAACTAAGATTCCAAAGTGAGCTGAGAAAGCTTAGCAGAGCACACTTCAGCTTGAAAAATCCTACTGGTGCTTATAGGGCCAAACAGAACACTGAGGAGAACCCATTTCTTGATCTTTTTCTCAAGAACTGTAGCTGTAACTGTGTGCATGCCCTGGGGTTCAATCCCAGGTAACCGGCTCAAGGTTGACTCACCTTTCTATCCTTCTGAGGTCAGTAAAATGAGTACCCAGCTCGCTTTGGGGTGTGTGCGCAATGTTTAGCCTGCATAAACAAACTGAAAACTACCCAGAGAGTGTGTTAAGCACTATAGGGTGGTATATAAGCAGAACACTTTGCTTTTACTTTTAGAGGGAAGAGTCCAGTGTTCATCCGAGTAGCAGAAATAGGGAAGATGAGGATTAACTTCCTAAAACTAATAGTGATATTAGAGTTTGTAATTGCTCTAATTCCACTCACAAAAATATTGAACAAGACAAATATGGGCTATCAAATATCAAAACATCAAGCCAAATAAACCATTTGCTATATATGGATGATTTGAAGCTGTATGGGAAATCACAACAAGAAATAGAGTCAATACTCAATAGAGTGCAAATTTTCAGCAATGACATTGCTATGGAATTTGGATTAGACAAGTGTGCAACCCTCAGCATCATCAGAGGAGAGAAAGCAAAGACTGAAGGAATTGATATGCCTAATAATTTTATAAAAACATTGAACAAGGAAGAATCATATAAGTATCTTGGAGTACTACGAGCAGATAACATCAAGCATAAAGAAGTAAAAAATAAAGTTAGCCAAGAATACATCAGAACGAAGATAATAATAATAATAATAATAATAATAATAATAATAATAATAATAATAATAATAATAATAATAGGTTGTTAACTTATGAGGCTTGGTAGAAAACATACGGAAGTAGTTTCACATTCCCTTCTTCTGAGGGCGCTTCTGGTGCTGTGCAGCTTGCCCAAGGCCACCCAGGCTGGCCCTGTTCCCTGGAGGCAGAGTGGGGAATCGAACTCCCAACCTCTGGCTCCACAGCCAGATACCTAACACACTGAGCTATCCAGCCATATATATATATATATAAATCAATTAGATGTGGACCCAGTACAGCCCTGCTTTATATGCTTCCCACCCTGGATGAGGGCCTATCTTTATGGTGTCCGTGTACAAATAATACCCAGACAGGCAGCCATTCTTCCTGCCATGAACAAGGTTAAAGGTGGCCGGCTGTGTTTGTCTTTCCGTGAGGTGTAGCGGTGTGCCTGTGACACTGGCAGGATTTATGAGACCCCATTAAGGCCAAGGAGATCACACACCGCCTTCCGCTACATGGAAAAAGATCTGGTTAGCAAGCCTGAGGGCTCATCCCCGGGCATGGTTGGTCACTGGCTTCTACCTCTTAACTTTTCAGTCCTCTGGAGGCCAATTCTCCAATTACTCTTCAACAGCTTGATTGATGCTCTGCCTCTCAGCACAAAAGGCCCAGCTGCTTTGCATTGGTACAAGCCTTCCCTGAACCAAAGCAAAGGGACAGCTTCCTTTCCTTTGACTGTAAAGCTGATACTTCACGTCCCTCTCGTTGCTGTTCCTGTCTCATCAAGACACAGGCTGGCAACCCCTTTGATTGAGACAAACCTCTGTTCTCAATGGCACCTGGGACAGTGTTTGCTAACTTGCATTTTAAAAGCCATCAAAGGGGGAAATGTTTTTGTCTTTATTCGTATCAGGTGGTTGCAGATCAATAGCCTGCTCTCTATCATTTGCTAGATTTTCTTCTGTGCATGTGGTGGGGCCTCTCTGGCATGCACATAATGCTGAGTTAACTGAATTTATTTCCACGGTCACGGAAAATTTGTCCTGCATCTGAGTAGCCCCATTTTACTTGGTTTCCATAGATTTCACCAAGCCTCTTTGCGTTTGGTATTTAGAGCTAGAGATACATGAGGGAAACGTTTGCTTTGCTTTTGTTGTGATTCCTTTATTTTAGAGGTCATATGGGGGGGGGGTGTCTAAGAAGTAGATGTGTCCGGTGCCTTTTTTTGGTCAATTTTTTTTGCTAGCTCCTCTTGTTCTCTGTATGGACAATGCCAGGCAAATCATGGATTTTTTTCAGTAGCGGTAGGGACGTCAGGCAGCCTGTAATAATCCTGCATGATTCATTAACAGCTACATTCAGTTGCTTGGCAGGTGCTGATTTATCCCTTGGAACACTAGCGTAGTCTGCTAGGGAGCAGCACAAGGACAAAGCTGTTGCCCTTAAGGTCATTTTTGTTAGAAAGGCTGTGGTCAAGCTGGCAACTCGAATTAAGGTCTGTTCAGACTTTTTAAAAATCAGCATCAAGTTACATGGTACTTAAACCGGTGGCTGAGTTCCCATTGTTCCCATGCGTTGCATGGAAATCTATTGATGTCTGGTTACTTTACCTACTTTTGGTTGTCTGTGCTGCTGCAATCAATTCATTCCCTTTCTCTTTTGGGGGCATGCTGTTTTAAAAGGTTTTCCCTGCCCCCAATAAATAAATAAATAAATAAATAAATAAATAAATAAATAAATAAATAAATAAATAAATAAGCAAACAAACATAAGTAGTACATAGATAAATCAAGTGTCTAGGAAGTGCCACCTGGTGCCATAATTGTCACTAGAAACCCCAGGGGAAACACCAGAGGGGTGACCCCCCAGCTGATTAATGATAAAAAGATGAGAATGTGTGTGTGTGTGGGGGGAGATTTCTACTCACTTTTTGGTGGGATGCTCTTGGCCCATGATCCATCCTCCCTATCTCGGTGCACCCACTCTGCATTTGCTCTGTGCCACTGGTCTTCTGCTGCTCCACCAGCTCCTTCATCAGCCGAATGGAGAGAACAGGATTGTAATGACAAATGTATTGATGAAGTGATGCAGCAGTAAACATTTTGAGAATTTTTTTAATTAAAAAGAAAAATGGTGGTGCCTGTACCACCCAAAATCCACATAGGCACAAGTGACAATGACAGCAGCACTCACAGAAAACCACACTGAATTTAATTGATTTTAGAATCAGTTTTTTTTAACTCTGCCAGTTGAAAAAAAAACTCGCTTTGCAACCCATATACCAGTGATGGCGAACCTTTTAGAGACTGAGTGCCCAAACTGCGATTCAAAACTCACAATTTTTTTTGCAAAGTGCCAATACAGCAGTTTAACCTGAATACAGATGGCTGTGAAGGGGCGATGTCGGGTGCCCGCAGAAGGGGCTCCAAGTGCCACCTTTGGCACCTGTGCCATAGGTTTGCCAACACTGCCCTAGAACATTATTCTGTGGACTATTTTAACCGAGGGGACATGTCCCCAGGGCCATCCCTTTTAAGTGTCACTGAAGCCTCAGAAGGAAACAGCACCTTAAGAGGCCACACACTGGGGTTTTAAAGCCATCTTCCCATCCCCAGTGAGTATGAACATTTTTCTTCCCAAAACAATTCCAGCAAACCCTGTAGCACTTTGGAACATCATCATAAACACATTGCCAGAATCACATAAAGTCACATTAAGATAGTTTATAGCTCAGCCCCAGCACAGAGGGACGGCTCAAGCAGAAGAGAGGCTATTTCTGCTTTAAATTCCGCATTTATGTCCTATGCTGGATGGATTCCTCCAGCAGTCATGCCACTTAACTGATTAATGCTATCAGGCCTGCTGCTTAAACAAGGGTTGTGTTTATTTTCTTTCTTTCTTCAGTGGGAGAATTCTTCACGGCTGTCAGCAGATGAAAATTGTAGGCTGATTTGTGGAACAAGCAGAGAGCATGGAAGGGGAAGTGGGGAAGAAAAAGATTATTTTACACTCTTATCCGTGGCAGCTGATGAAATCTATACTCTCTAAAGGATTTGCAGGGTAGCCTCTGGTTTAGAGAATGGGGTTACCTAAAAGGAGGGCAGCTAGGGGGGCAGAGGGAACCTTAATTTTAACAGTGGGTTCACTCTAAAACAGCCACCTTGGGGTTGAGGGAAGCAGAAAGGATATTGAGAGTGACCTTGAGACCCTGTCAGCCCCAAAGGGTATGTGATATTTTAGCTCCAAGTGTACATCAGATATTGGGGACCATATACCTGCACATACCTCACCTCTCCTTATGCTGGGATCACAAGAGGATGATGTAAGACAGGCATGTCCAAACTTAGGACCTCCAGATGTTTTGGACCACAACTCCCAGAATTCCAAGCTTGTATTTCCAATGCCAAAGGACTGTGGGAGTTGTGGTCCAAAACATCTGGAGGGCCGAAGTTTGGACATGCCTGATGTAAGAAATAAAACCTCTCTCTGGAACTGCCACTGGGACCATTGTTTCTCTCCTCCTACAAGCAGCGGGAAAACAGCAGTCCTGAAAGCAGGAGGTGGAGTGAGGCTGCCTCTCAAGGCAAAACAGATAAGATGGAAGCTTTGCAATTAGAAGAGGTGTTGCTTTCAGAAACAAAAGATATTTGATGGTCCTCTTCCAAGGTTTTCAGCTCTCGGCTTATCTTTGGTGATTGGTCCTCAGAAGGTAAACCGCAGTCTTCCTTTCAAAGTCTGCTGTGATGATGCAGCTGCTTTGAAGAATGTATCTCTAGACCAGTGGTTCCAAAACATGGGTCCTCAGAAGTTCTTGAAGTGCAACTCCCAGAAGCCCTTGACACTAGTTGTGCTGGCCAGGATTTCTGAGAGTTATAGTCCAAGAACATCTGGGGAGCCATGGTTGGGAACCACTGGTCTGATTCTAGACTACAGTTTCCAGGATCACCCCCAGCCAGCATGCCCCAAAATGCCTTTTCTTGGTACTCGTCTTCATCCTGTGTCCCCCCATGTCTGTAATTCTGGGCAGTTTTGTAGTATTTTGTCTGATGCTTTGCTCCAGTATAAACCAACATGGAATTCCCTCTGTCAGCTGCGGACCTCAGGGACCTACAACTGCAGCTTTGCTTCCATGGGAAGATGAGTTTTGAACACTAGACCGTTGGCTCTGTTTGTGTGCATTGATGTTTGCCTGCATACACGTGGATCCTAGCTGCTGTGCTTCTGGACATAAGAAGTGAGAAAGGGTGGGAAATGGAAAACTGACGAGCTGGAAGCCCACGGCCCAAACCTACAGCCCTTCTATCTGTCTGCTCCTATCTGTTAGGGAGGACCCTACATCCGTCTTATCACAGCAGGATGAAAAGGATAAATTGAACTACATACATAAGGTAGGACCCCGGTATCTGCTGGGGATTGGTCCCAGGCCTTTCTGTAGATAATGAAAACTGTGGATAAGAGAGAATGCCAACCCCTCCCAAAAAAACCTGCTGACTTGTGACAGTAGCTTGCTTTACAGCTACTGTTTGTGATAGTAGCTTGCTTTGCGGCTGCTGTTTTACAACAGTAGCTTGCTTTACAGTTGCTCTTTGTGACAGTAGTTTGCTTTGTGGCTGCTGAATTATTTATTTATTTTTTTCCTCTGCCAACCGTGGATAACTGAATCAGTGGATACAGGGGTCCCACTGCATACAGTTGCCACAAAAGAAATGAAAGTTATCTTTTATTGCAACACAATGAGAGAGGCAAATAAATGGATTCTAGACACTAAAGTGACTTACAGGGCTGTCAATTGGGCATATCATAAGAAGACTCTCAGGAAAAGAGAAAGCAGGGAAAGTGGAAGGCAGTAGGAAAAGAGAAACAATTAACATGTGATGGACTGCCTAAATAAAGGAAGCCACAGCCTTGAGCAAATGTCAGGACCTTTTAAATGTCCTTTGTCCACATGTTCACCATAAATCGGAAGTGGCTTGGCAGCAACACAGCATTATAACAGAGGAGATCTGAGGAGTGTCTGTTGAGAGATACTTTGACCATATACATTTATTTCTTAACTTTTCTAATTTAAAATGTTTACCTTGCCTTTCTCTTTAGAAGAAGGGTACACTTGATGAAAACCTGTCTGAAGAGAAAGATCTATGCCTGCTTGCCAAAAGAGAGCCAAGATGGGGCCGACCTGGCCTCCAGTGGGAGGGAGTTCCAGAGTCAGGGTGCAGTAACAGAGAATGCCTTCTCCTGAGGCCCCACCAAACACGCCAGTGAAAGTGGTGGGATGGAGAGAAAGGCCTCCTCTGCATGTCACATCTCCTCCCTGCCTCATCATTTCCAAATCATAGTGTTCAAACAGTCTCTTGTCTATATGATCAAACCGCTTTGTTTCGCAGTATGGGTAGACATGTCATCCCAAGAGTTTTTGTGATAACATATGATGGGATGACATAGTTGTGGGTGTTTGCTCCTCTTCCCCCAACTCTTTCCCCTTTTCTTGACGCTGGATTTCCAGTGGTCATCAACTGTTCCCCCATAAACCAATTGGCTCTACCTGTAACATTATAAGAAATAAGAACTGCTGGAGAGCTAGCTCAGTGGTTTAGTTATCTGGCTGCAGAACCAAAGGTTGGGAGTTCAATTCCCCACTCTGGCTTCTTGGCATAGGATGGACTTAGTGATCCATAGGGTCCCTTCTAGTTCTGTAGTTCTGTGATGATTAATATACACTAGTTTATGTGTCATTCAATGCATCTCCCCATTCAAGAAAAGGAATTTCCTTTGCAAGACTCAAACTAGTAGGCAGCCTTTTCAAAAGCCAGTTCTCCAAAGGAAAGTGGATTGTAGATTTGCAAGCCACTGAATGTGAGGCACATGTTCAATTTTTGGGTGGGTGTGCTGTGTGCCCTGGTTGCCTTTGTAAACACGCGCATCAGGCAGCCTGCTGTGACTTAACTGGATGGCTATTTTGCCATGGCCTCCGGCTTTGCAGATAAAGGAACAATGAGCTTCCTCCACTACAAACAACAGCACAGTATAGTGAGCAGTGATCATCTTTGCCAAGTCACATCCCATCTCCATTCCTTTTTTCCTATCATTCCCTGCCCCCAAGACCTACAAAAGTAGGCAATGCAGCAGAGCACAAGGGCAGGGAAGTCTGAAAGACGGCACACAAAAAAGTGGAAATGGGAGGCATGCCTAAAAAGATAAAGGGAAGGGTGAGAAATGGTATAAAATATGTAGTGGGAATCAGTGGGGTGGCCACTTGCTGAGTGACTCACAGAGATGGACGTCTGAATACTGGAAGTGAATCAAAGGATTAGATTTTATTCAACATAGAGACAGGTGGATGCACTACAAAACCCCATCCAATTTTGGACATTCGCAATGTTGTTTAAAATCTGCAGACTTGTCAAGCAACTTGTCATGTATCACTAACAACTTCCAAATGGGGGTTGTGTATGAATGGGAAAACCCAGGGAACCAGAATCCACGGGGGGTGGGGGTGGGGGGCAGGAACTCTGGCATCTGTTGTGGTTAAAGTGAAAAAAAGCTTAGCAAATGTAGGGAACTTGCCAGCATATAAAGAATTGAGGGGGAAACCTCCATCGTTGCCTTACTACAGTGGTGGCAAACCTTTGGCACTCTAGACATTTTGGACCACAACTCCCACAGTCCTTTGTCATTGGCAATCCAAGCTCAAAATTCTGAAAGTAGTGGTCCAAAATATCTGGTGTGCTAATGGTTCGGTACCACTGCCTTACTATCTGTCTGTTTTCAGAGCTCCTGACCGTCTCATAGAGCACCTGCTTCTTTACCACATTTCAAACAAGACATTTGTGTTTCTCTCTATTTAAGGGCCGCTTAAGGTCTCAGAGTCCCTGTCTTGTTCTCTTGATCTGAATGATTTTCCATCTGTTTTCGAGGCCAGCTGATGGAGAAGATATGAGGAAAGAGGAGGCAGCCTGGCCTGAATAAGGATATGTGTGTGTGTGTGTGTGTGTGTGTGTGTGTGTGTGTGTGTGTGTGTGTGTGTGTGTGTGTGTGTGTGTGTGTGAGAGAGAGAGAGAGAGAGAGAGAGAGAGAGAGAGAGAGAGAGAGAGAATTCTGCTCTGCCTCAGGCAGCACAGTCTCTGAGTCTGCCCTGCTAACATGAGGTAAAAACCTAGAAACAATGAGTCATGCAAACTTCCAAATATCAAGGAAATATTATTGCTATTTGTTTGGGAAAGCTCACCTGGCAAGACTTTTTCACTATTTAACTGGCATTGGAGAACCCGTGAGTCTGTGGCTCCTGTGCGCCCACCCCATGTTTCTCTCCACTGTTGCCTAATGTGTAGTTTCAGGCTCAGAATATGCCAAACATTCTCTGATCTCAGTATTTACCAAGATATTAGCATATAAAATTGTCAGGAAAAAAGCTCACCAAACAATCATGTTTCTCCGCACCACAGTGAGAAAGCTCCAGAGGCTGGATATTGGTTCCTTTCTTTCAGGACCACCTGCTCTGACAGACAGAAGTGGCAAATAGTTCAGCTGAGCGACTTGTCCTTGGTAAGCCTCAGATAGGCCTGGAAAACCAGGTGAGACCAGAAAGCCAATCCCAATGATATAAACCACCTGCTGCCTTCTCTCAGCCTGACTGGCTTATTTATTCTGATTAAGGCTACCACATCCCGCTCCTCAGTTGCCTGCTTGCCACCCACCATGGCATAGTCAAGTAACAGTTTTCTTCAGGCCTGTGAACAAGAAGCACAGCTCTTTCTTTCTTGAGCAGAGGTCAATGTTTGTTGGACTACAACATTTGTTGGTCTACAACTCCCAATGTTTGTTTGACTACAAATCCCATAATCTGTGCTGGCGGGGGCTAGTGGTAATTATAGTCCTGCAAGGTTCTAAGATATAAAGGTGTCCCACCAACAGTCCTAGTTCTAAACTATGAAATACTAAAAGTTTCCATCTTCTGTGTGGCTGGTATATGTGTGTGAAGGAAGTGAACCCTTTTCAAGATAAATGAAAAGAGAAGATCAAAAGCAGCCGTAAAATACCATAGCCACAGTCTCCTTTGATGTTACTGCAGCGTGTAGATTTTTTGACAGCTTCTTTTTATGGAGTGGAACAAACATTTTCCACTGTTAAAAGGTACCATGGAAAACATACAGAGAACTTGGCAGTTATTGCAGCTCTCTCTCTCTTTCCCTCTCTCTCTCTCACACACACACACACTCTCTCTTTCTGTGCATGCTTATATACATATTTGCAGGCTGTAGGTGCTTCTTATTACAAAGGAAGTATGCAGGATAATTATTTACATGTTACATTAGAGACGTAAGAAACAGAAGAGTTCCTTGCAGATGCATTTTTTTTTTGTAATTTCCTGCATGAACTCATGATAAAGGGCCATGGGAGCCAAACGCTCTTCTTTCTTCACTTACCTGGACCAGCACACCCATTAGTTCTCACAATTAAACTTCCCGCAGTACCTGGTCTTCCCAGGCTAGGTGCTTCAGGGCATTGACAACGAGAGAATCCGATAAGGAAAAAACATGAAATTGTGGTTTCTTTGCAAATGCCCCATGCCTTTGGAACCATCTTCCACCCAACATCTGCCTGGCTCCCTCTCTGAGCTCCTTCAAACGAGCATAGAAAACCTGGATGTTATATAGGCAGGCATTCCCACAGACCAGTACCATATATGATTTTAGTGTTACCAATGGCAACTCTGTTCTCACCACCCAAAATGGTATTTTACGGTAACTAAAATGCTTTAAACTGGATTTTAATGTAGTCGTTTTATATCGTTTTGTTTTGCTTTGATTGCTATTTATGGTTAAGATGTGTGGTGAACCACCCAGAGTGGCCTTGCTGTCAGATGGGCGGTATATAAATAAGATAGATAGATAGATGTGTGTGTGTGTGTGTGTGTGTGTGTGTGTGGTGTCGTTACAGTCGTGACCGACTCTTCGTGACCCCATGTCCATGGAGTTTTCTTGGCAGGAATACTGGAGTGGTTTGCCAGTTCCTACTCCAGGCGCCTACAGCACCTTGTATTCCCTGGTGGTCTCCCATTCAAGTACTAACCAGGGCCGACCCTGCTTAGCTTCCAAACTCAGGCGAGATTGGATGTAGTTAGGGCATATAGGCAGGATAGATAGATAGATAGATAGATAGATAGATAGATAGATAGATAGATAGATAGATAGATAGATATAGATGAAACTCATATCCTGTCAGACTGAACAAATAAAAATTTTAAATAGATTTTAAAAAAACAAAGCTGTCTACCTGGAGACAGTCTATGTGTTTAGGAGTCTTGAATCACCTAACAGATTTGCTGGATAATGCGTGAATTATTATTTTTGAACACTACCTATGAAGAATTGCTGAGAACCTTCATAAGATCTCTTTTGGCAATGGAAAAGATGTAGAAAAGTGGTAAGTGTCTTGGGCATTCTCTGTGAGGCGCATTGGGCCTGTAGGCTGGCAGTTCCTCTCGTGTTGCCTCAGGCCAAGTAGAAAGCATCCAGAGAGCAATGCCATCTATGGGTCTGAGGGTAGTGTTCTGACAAGCTGACTCCCTAAACCTTGGAAAGTCGCTTTTCCAAGTAATCTGTCAGTTGCAGTAATTAGGTAATGTTTCACCTGGGGGGGGGGATACTTAAACTGCGGCTACGCTGGTAAATACTATAGGATTTGCTACTGAAGTAGAATGGATGGCTTTGAATTTACAAAAAACTATCGCACAATCGCACAATGTGACCAATGTGAATCAGCCCAGTCTTTTTTACTTCAGCATTTCTCCCTCCTCTCCCTGCTGCTGGGGCTTCACCCCTTTCAAAGCTGAAACACTTCAAACAATGTTTTCCCTACATGGTCCGTTGTTTCATTCCCCCAAAACACAGGAAGTGCATCTGTGGGTAGTAATCTGGTGATGTATAAAAGTGGGTGCAATGTTTTGGACAACAGGAATATTCACTCTCTCAATTTTTCTCCCTAGTTGTCCTGAAGTATTTTACTTACTGCTAGATCACTTTATCACTGTATTGATACATTACTGCTAGATGATATCTGCATGGCAAAAAAATAATAATCAGTAAGAAACAGAGGTAACTCCAACAACCTACAGAAAAAGACATTTCTGAAGGGCAGAATCAAAGAAAGAAGAGCTCTAGCCGTGTGGTACGGATTGAACCACATCAGATGGAGAGGCCAACATGGACACTGGCACTGATATAAACCACGGTCTCCTTGTGACTACCTTATCTGAACAGAAGCTTAAAACAGAGGGCAAACCAATTCCCAGCCAAGCTGAATAGCACCAATTTGACTGGCCAGTGTAGTTGCAACCAGCGCTGCCAAATACCTCTTTGTGCAAGGGTCGGGGGGCTTTATCTTTACCTTTTACCTTTCTCATACTGACTTTTTTTTCATGAGCCAGAACCCCAAAGCCCATGGCCATAGAATTCTGGGAAGTATAGTCCAAAAGAGTAACTTTTATTTTCCGCTAAAATAAATCGATATAAAGTACGTATTGGAAGAAGATTATTTCCAACTGGAATATGCCTAAACCCAATCCCAGTTAGCATTATTCAAAGACAAACAGATCTAGCAAATGCTGTGATTGCTCTGGTGGTGACTTCCTTATCTGAACAGAAGTTGTGTGCTCTGGAATCTCATCTGCGTATAGGCTCCTGTCCAGAGATCCTGGACAAGTCCTCCCCACCCACCCAGCAGCCTGAACAAGAAATTTAAAAAGCAGGATAAATTATAAAGTAAACCACTGTTGTGTCGTGACAGTCGTGACCGACTCTTCATGACCCCATGTCCATGGAGTTTTCTTGGCAGGAATACTGGAGTATTTTTGCCAGTTCCTACTCCAAGCGCTTACAGCTCCTGGTATTCCCTGGTGGTCGCCCATTCAAGTACTAGCCAGGGCCGACCCTGCTTAGCTTCCAAGATCAGGCGAGATCGGATGTGCTCAGACCAGAGTCCAGATTAAAAAGGCTCAGCAGCAGCAATGAATTGGGACCATTTCTTCTACCTACCACACGAGGGCACTGAATATTCCTCAAAGGGACAGTTCAGGACAGAGGGGAATTTACTGATCTGTTTGGCCGCATTGTCTTTTGAAATGGTATTTTTTGACGCTCAGAAAATACTTGTGACGTTTGAAATGTGACCACAGTTTCTCTCTTTGGGCCAAGTGGGTGTTGCAAATGAAACCACAGAGGCTGGCACTGGAAGTGGAAGAAGATAACCCTTTCCTAGATTTGCAGGAGAAAAGAAAAGAGGGTGCCCAGGAACAAGTACTGGAACGTGTGACCTGGATTGGAAACCTGGGAGGATGTGTGTAAAAATATGTTCATGGGTGTAGTCCGGTCGCATGCCCCTCCTGTAACTGAGCCAGTATGCTAATTGAGGGATGACATGAACTTTCTCAGAGTTGTAAGGGTTAAGAGAAAGTCAGCTGTCCTGAAGATTCTGGTGCAACAGCTAGCTCCAGTGAGGCTCACTTTGGGAGTTCTTGGCTGCTGAAAGGAATTTTTTTTCCCCTTTTTATTTTGCCTCCCGGTTAGACCTTCACATTTCTAACTGTTCCAAGCCTGATCCAGCAGAAGGGAATATCACAAAAAGGGGGGAAAGTCACCTGAGTGCTAGGTCCTGTTGTTAAAGGCTGTGGCTTCTTTAATGGATCAATCCATTTCACATTTGGAGTCCTCTTTTTTTGGCTGCATTCTACCTTGCCCAACAATAGTATTGATTTTTCCAGCGAGTCTTCTTATGTGTCCAAAATGTGATTTGATATAGAACCCATTTATTTGTCTCCTCCAGCACTGCAATTCAAATAAATAATTTTTTCCTAGTCAGCTTTCTTTGCCATCCAGCTTTCACACCCACACCAAGTAATCAGGAACACCGCAGCGAACTGATTATCTTGGCTTTGGTCTCCAGTGACATATTCTTATGCTGGGGAACCTTCTCTAGTTTCTTCATGGCTACCCTTCTTCTGATTTCTTGGCTGCAGTCTCTCTTGCTATACAGCACAGGAAATCTTAACCATTTTTATTTCTTTGCTGCCAACAAAAAAGCACAGATAAATCCACTTAACCCCAGCGTTTGATAAGGTTGGGGTTAGACTATGATATCTATAGAAAAACCCAGGTTCTACTGTGCCTCCCTGGCATTGGACAAACTATACAATCTCTGGAAAACTCTGAAAAGGGTCACCATAAGTTGGAATCGACTTGATGGCAGACGATGACTATTATTAAACATTTGGAGAGACACCCTGTGAAGGTGGTTGAGCCCAGACAGCCTTCTTTCAAGGATGCCCAGTTCTGACACTATCTCTCTTGCTTACCTCCATGACTCTAACTCTGTTCTATGCCAGTCTCACAGGATCAAGAATTGGGTATTTGGAGGTTGATCCTTCTTGCACTTTTTCCTTTAACAAATTTAATTTAATTTAATTTGGCTATATTCTGTACCATTTACAATGAAGCAAAGTGTACTGTTATATACCACCCCATAATGCTTCACACACACACACACACACACACACACACACACACACACATGTGCACGTGCATGTGCACACACACACACACACACACACACACACACACACACACACACACACACACACACACACACACACATCTTGCATGTTAATTAGACAGGCTACATGTTGCTCCCACCCCCACCCCAGTGAGCTAGGTGGTCATTTTACCTATCTTGGAAGGATGGAAGGTTGAGTGAACCTTATTCAGGCAGGGATTGAACCCTGGGTCATGAGCACAGTTTTAGCTGCAGTACAGCAGTACTGCACTATAAGGAGGAAATAAATAAAGGCTCAGAAAGGGCAACTCTCCGTTAACTCCACTATTTCATCTTCGGAATCTCAGTCACGTGAAAAAATAAACTATTATTAAACTACTAACCTATTATTTTCTAATACTATAGCTTTATTTCCCAACCATGGACCCCCAGCAAGAATGCCACCTTCCCACAAATCTCTTCATAAGGCCCGGCAAAAGGCATTGTGTGAAGGAAGTGGGTGGGTGGGATTGATTATTATTTGTTATGGCTGCAGATATTGTCGGCAAACTGGGTCCAATTGCCAGGAGCCTTCCCACGTAAGGGGTAATAGGATTACCTGGAAGATCCTAAGGGGTGCTGTCACCTGCGGAAGCGCCGTCAATTTATGTTTGTTTGTCTTAGCGCTGAGGTCGTCAAAAGGTCCTGACCTAATAAAAAATGGGTGCTTGGGGAGAGGGGCTTTGGGTTACAGACAAGTCCAGGGGTCCTGGACTCCCTGACCCCACTGGAGGGCTGCATTGAGTGGCAAGCAGGGGACAATGATGAGAGAAAGATGAATATAGTCACTCACTAGAGGAAGAGAGTGATGCTGGCCTGAGCTTGTTTATAGGGGAGCACAGAGCTTCCTTTTTGAAAACCTATTTGAAACTATTTCAACAAGAAACACAAAGCAAGAGAGAGAGAGAGAGAGAGAGAGATGTTTTGCCACTAACTACCACATTTTTGTAAGCTTTATTTTTTATTTTATACAGAACTGAAAAGGGGAAAACAAGAGGGGTAGAGTCGGATGAAGGGGGTGGTGTAAAGGAAGAAACAAGAGAAAGAGGGATTTTGGAGGGGGAAGAGTAAAATAACATTCTTTGTTTTATCCTTAGCCCTACTATGTATCAAATCATTGTTGCTCTTGTTAATTCTTGTTACCATCTACAGTATTTCTATTAGATTCCCCCCCCCCAAGTTTTGTTTAATAACTTATTACAAATCCCTCTATTAAATGGTTCCCAGCTTTCAAGTGCTTTTTCCATTGGCAAGTCCTTTAACTTTTCTGAAAGTACGTCCATCTTCGTGACTTCCAAGAGCTTCTCCATCAATTCTTCTTGTTTCAGTATCTCGGTTCTTTTCCAATACATGGCACTCAAAAACGTAGCTGCAGTATATTATACATATTGTTGGGGTTTGTGTTTAAGCAGAGTTGCAGTGGAACATTCTTTGTCTTGAGAAAGAAGATTTTTTATTATTTACAAGATTATTTAGCCACAGTTCAGATCGCTACTTCTTAAGTCTCCTTTACTACTCCAATATTTACAAGTCCTTCAGTAGTTGTATTGTTATCTCAGCCTTCTCAATTAGCTTCTTATCAAGTCAGCATGAGGAGGAGTCAGGCAGTCCCTTCCGGAGAGAATCAGTCTTCTTTTTCTCTTGCTGCTAGAGTTGCTTGCTTTTATGCTGAGCCACCTGGGCAAGGCTCAGAGTTTCTGAGGTGTGATTGCTTAATCAAATCCATCTGCTGCATCTAGTAACTTTTACTCTACAACTCTTTGTAAAATCCATATGCCTAACATGTATCACTAAGTGTCTCATTTTCATGTCTCCAATATCCAGCGTAATATTCACTAAAACAAATTCTGGCTTAAATACTAAGTGATAAGATCTTTTGTAAAAATTAATGTACCCTTCTGTGAGTGGGTTTGAACCACTTCCCAGCCTCCTCCCTGCCCACAGACTTCTCGGAGGGCAATGGTGGCCACAAGAAAATATTTTCTTTATTTAACAAGAATTCAGGCTGGTGCACAACTACCGCCTCCGGAAACAACGCATCATGCAGGTTTTCAACTTCACCCAATTTTGTCCAATTATAACTCCCCAAACCTAAGGAACCTATGGATTGGGGTGTAGGGTGAACCTCTCGTAAACTGATGGTGGTCTCATCGCTGGTCCTCGACCTCTGCACAGTGTCCCACAGCATGGGTGACATGCCCAGCCCGCCATCCCTTCTCGGGAGTTCGCCTGACACCGTCCTTCGCAAGGGGCCCTCTCCCAAGGACCCACTAGAGGCCGGAATATGTAAGCTCTCCATTTCTCGGCTTCCTCCTTCTTCTCTCCCATCACATCTAAAACATCTCCTGTGCTTTCCCCTTTATATTTCCTGCACTCTTCACTCCTCCCTTCTGACAAACCTCCTCTTTGGACACTAGGAAGCTTTCCACCACTCCTCCCTTAGAAACTATGCATGTCATTTCTGTGGGCCTCTTTTCTGGGTCTCTCCCTCCAGATTCCATTCCCCTCTCTCGGCTGCCCTGAGTTATCACTTGGACGCCCGGATCTTCCATCACGTGCAGGGTTGAGGATGGCACTCTCTGCCGAACACGGTCTTCGGTTTGGGGTTCTTTACATATGCCCCCCTCTGAGTGGACCATCCGTTCTTCCGATAACCCTGCCCAAGGACCCTGCCGGGAGAAATAGTTGGCATTAGCATGGGCCCTCCCTTTCCTAAACAACACCTGGAAGGCAGAAGGTTGTAGACTGAGGTACCAGCACATAAGCCTAAGATTATATCTTTCATCCTCCCTAACCATTGTAGTGGGGCATGGTCAGTTATCAGAGTAAACAGATTTCCCGACAAATAATACCATAGCGAGTGCACCGCCTACTTTATAGCCAAAGCCTCTCTCTTGATAGCCAAGTATTGCTGTTCTCTTGGAGACAACTTTTTGCTTAACAATACCATGGGGTGTTCCTTCTCCCCCTTTTCTTGTGCGAGCACAGCCCCCAGACCACATTCAGAAGCGTCTGTCTGCAAGATAAAGGGCATCAAAAAGTCTGGGGAATACCTCACGGGAAAGGAGCACAGGCTTCCTTTCAAGGATTCGAAGGCCAGCTGCTCTTTTTGTCCCCATTGGACCCACCGTGTTTTTTTCTTTTGGGTAAGGTCAATTAACGGGGCCACCAATGATGCAAAATGTGGTATGAGCTGGCAGTAGTATCCAGCTAGCCCCATAAATTGCTGCATCTGTTTTTTCGTTTGGGGCCTTAGCCAAGCGGATACCTTATCCACTTTCTCTCCCAACGACCTGACTTGCCCTGATCTACCAGAAACCCCAATAACTTAAATTCTCGCTGAGCGATCTTGCACTTGTCGGGGTTGACTTTAAACCCAGATTGCTGGATAATCTCTAGGATTTGGGCTAAGTGGTTTAGATGTTTTCCCCAGCTCCTGCTGTATATCAACACATCATCTACACAGGCTCCTGAGAAATGACGTACCGGGTTATCTGGCATTTCCACTTCGTAGTCAAAAATTGTTGACCTGCTTGGTTACTACATATGGGCCCTGCCGTTTAGCAAACAACTTGACCTCCTCGTCAGGCAATAGCAGGAGCACCTTTTGTCCTATCTCAAACTCCCTTGGACGGACCTTCCTGTCATACCGTTGCTTTTGTCAGTTTTGGGCCACCTTTAAATTCTGCTGAACCATTTTGGCCACCCTTTTCTTGTGCGAGCACGGCCCCCAGACCCTTCAGCAGCTAAGGATGACTAGCTGGGCAGGTTTCTCAGGAGATACCCAGTACAATAGCCCTCCCCACAATTCCATATCTATTTCCCCCTCTGACACGCCCCTTCAGGCCTAGCCCCCTCGAACCACTCCTGCAGCCCAGCGTCATTCTGTTGTTCAAAAATCACCTGAGCGTGAGAGATCTCCCCAACACATGGACTCGGCAAGGGGACACCACCCTCCCCACTTTGCAACCCCTCTGCTGGCCGTGCTAATTTCTCCAGGTGTCCCCAGTCCCTGCTCAATAACATACCTTTGGCAAGTCCTGGGACAACCCCTGCATGCAAGTGTTGCCGCTCTCCCGCCAACTCCACCTCGGCCCAGGCAATTCCATACCACTTAAGGTACCGGTGTATGCAGCATATGGTGACAGTCTCCCGATCTCTACGTCCCTCTATGTGGTGCACCAAAGTTTGCCCACAGCCTGTATCCACCAGGGCCTGCTTGCGCTCCCCATTCACCACCACGTCTACCTCCCATCCAGAGGACATCGCCTGCCAGGTTGGTGGATCGGTGGTCCAGGTACCTACCCAAGAGCAATCATATCCCAGGCAGTCGTGGTGACTGTAGCCTTCAACCCCACAGGCGAAGCAAGACCCTTTTATTTTGCGATGGCCCCACCACATCGCAGCCTCTGCAGCCTGCGTATTGATCAAAGGGGGTCTCCCAGGCTTGGGTCCGGAATCTCCTCCTGACCGATTTGGGGCGCAATCAACTCTCTCTGTCCACAGTGCTGGGACAGGGGCATCTCGAGCATAGAACCCTCCTGGCAGTCCGGCTGCCATCTTGTCCCTTCCGCACGGTTTTTCTTGCTGTTGGGATGTTGGGAAATCCTCTGACATCCTCCGCATTCTGGAAATGCTCTAGGAAGTGCACTGCTTCTTCTAGCGACTCGGGGCGGTGCTTCCTTACTTAGTTTTTGGTGGCTCCACTCACGGAACCCAACTGTTCCATCATGATCTCAACCACTCTCTGTTCCTTGCTTTTCTTGTAGGGCTTGAGCCACCTTTCCACATTAGCCCACATATGTTGAGAGGGAGGGGGTGGGCATCAGGTTTGACTTTCAATTCGCAGAAGTGCCTGCAATACGTCTCCCCCAACAGATTCAGGGTGGCCAGGATAGCTGTTTTGATTGACTCATATTTCGGCTCTTAGGAGTAAGGTAATGGATGTTTCAGCCCAGTGCTCCCTTGGCCATCCCGCTGCCAATGCCAATGCTCAAACATATTCACATACGCTTCTCCATCATCCTCGGGTGTCATACTTGATGGCATGTCAATTCTTCTTTGAATCATTTATATAAAAGTTTAATGTACTTCCAGCTTGACACAGTATAGTGATCATGTGACAGGATCGTGCAACACACCATGAGGGGAAAATCGCGAGACAAAGGAAAGAAATTTCTGCTGTATGCACACAGCCTTAGTAGAGACTGGGATTTGCCATGTCCTCTTATCTCACTATGCTACTTGTCATCTTACTAGTAGCACTTGTTGAGGCAAATCAGATTCCGGGAATTGTTGCAAACAAAGTACACACTTTCCCCTAACTCTGGAGACTTCCAGGCTGTTTACGAACATAATACAGTGGTACCTTGTATAAAGGAATTAATTCGTTCCAAATGAAATTATGTTAAGCAAATTTTCCTTCATACAAATTTTCCATGGGAATGCATTGAAAACAGAGTAATTCCTAATCACGACCATTTTTATGTTGTACAGATTCGCCCCATAGGCGATTCTGTTAAGCAAATTTCCCCTATCTCCGGAATTTCTTATATTGTACAGATTTTATGTTATACAAACCGTTTGATATATGAGGGTCCACTGTATTTTCCAAATAATGTTGGCAGCTCCTTAGGATAAGACAGTCCTGAGGACCTGAAGGAGCCACTTGGCAAACTGGGTCTGCAGCAAGTGGGAAATCTGAGAGGAGGATGGTGTCCCTGGCCTGCACCTCCTATCACCTGCGTCCTGTTCAGAGAGCTAAGATGCCTCTCCAACTCCAAATATATCAAAGCCACCTTCGTAGTGCTAACTGGATTAGATCCTTCCCAGAAACCAGACCGCTTTGCACAGTCGCCTTCTATAAACAGCTCACTTCAGACTTTCTTCATTTCCCCCCAAATTGAATTTATTTCAGGCACATTTGAAGTCATTGTGCCAGCCTGTGATTTCATTAGCCGGTCCCGTGGCCTGCAGGGTCGAAAGGCCTGTCAGCTCGATGGAGATCTATAGTCCAATATCGTCCCAAAGAGCTATAAAGGCAGGTTTTCAGCAGAGAGATGACGCCAAGGACAATCTACTCTCGGGTTGTACACTGTGTGTGATGGATTAAGATATAAATCCTCACATCATCACCACCACATATCAGGAATAGAGTGGGTGGGGTGGAAATAGCTCTTTGGTTCAGGTCATCTTTTGAAGCCTGGAGGGCTTTTGATGGCTGCCTGCCCACCCCACCCCCTGCCAAACACCAAAAAGACAACACAATACCCGGCCTAGGGCAGTCTCAAAGGATCCTAAGGCCTCCATATACAGTGGGCACAAGCAGATTGCCATAAAGAAGGGCCTGAATTCTCACAAAGGATATAATATGAAACTGATTTGCATAGAAGTGTATGTGATCATTTAGATGACTTGTCCACCTGCCTCTCAATCTACTGTCAAAGTGCCTCATTGGGGAAAGGATGTATCAAAGTGCCCAATCTTGCTCATAATGTCATGATGTGCTGTCAAGTCAGAACCAACTTACAGCAATTTTAGCAGAGCTTTCAAGTTAGCTGCTGATATTTAAGGAGTGGCTTTACCAGTTTAGCCTCCCCACTTGAGTTTCCATGGTTGTGTGGGGATTTGAACCCAGATAAAGATATCTTTAAATCATATACTGGGCATCCTTTCCAAGAGAGGTGAGCTTTAAAAAGAGGGTTTTCTCTGGTAACCTTTCAAATGCAAGTCTGTCCTTCCAGAAGAGGACTCATGGCCACCCTAGGCCTATTCAGAGATCATCTGCCGGTTAAAATAGAATTGCTATCTTGCCCATCATCCTTATCCTCAGTATCCTTTAGCACAGTGTCCAAAAAGGTGGCAATTCCTCCATATCAAAAACAATTGCCAATTATTAAATTACAATACTTAATTACAAAACGGAACAATTGTAGTATTTTCCATCTCTTCCAAAAGCAGGTTTCAAGCGCTAATTTTCAGATCTACTGCCAGGGTTTAGAAATGTTGGGAATCTGTTAAATTCTCTTTTTAAAAAAAGCATAATTCCCAAAATCCTCCATCAGGCAATAGCCAGTGAAGAAGCCATGAGGAATTGACATTTTTGGGATATATAGTTAAAAAATAAATAAATTTTCCAAGTTCCCGCCGATTGCTGTGACTCTTCACAACCCAAGTGAGAAGAAAAACATTACAGTTTCTTACTATGTAGTGGAGGAGGCACTGTGTGGATATGTGGGTCATTAGTCTCACAACAGGGCCACAGTGAATCAGGAGATGAAACAATACACTTCTATTAAAGAAAGTGACATTTTAGACAGAGTAGAAGAAAACCTGATTTAATTAGATTTCACCCTGGGAACACCTGGGAGAGGAGAGGCAGCATATTAGCCCCTTATTCGTTTTATTTATTTTAGAGTATTTTTACCCTGCCATTCTTCTTGGAAAAGGTCCCAAGGCGCCTTACAGTACTGAGGGATAATATACAGTCCAGTACAATTAAGACAAGAGAAACCTGAAAGCATGTAGGATTGAGAAGAGGCTCATTCTGGGAAGCAGACCTAGGAGTCTCATGGGCACAGAAGGAAGTACAGGTCAGAGAGTCAAGACGGATTGAGGAGCCTTTCCCTGGATGTATACCTAAGTCCCCATTCAGGTTATTTGGAGTGCATAGTAGGTGCAAAGATGTAATGTTTGGAGGACATCAAGTCAACATAGCCCACAGACAAGCAGGGGATTTGCTGCTGAATCTTCCTTGGTTCACTCCCGTGGTGCTTCTCTCACTACTGTCACCTTGGCCTCTCTAGCCTGTTCCCATGGGAAAGTACCCAATCTGGTGAAAGGAGTGAGAAAGAACAGCATCTGCTGGTGCAAGCTCACTCGCCTGTGCTTTTGCTCTGGGCAGGATTTTAGAAAGTAGATTCCTACCTTTATTTGTCTTTATGTCCATCATGACCCAGTTCATATTGTATTTTAAGAAACTTTTCAAATCAAAAGCATGGTTTGGAACATGAAAATGTCTGAATCACACTATCTGGCCATGTTGTTAATCGGTGCAGGAAAAAAAATGTCTTTCTCAGCCATATTAATTCTTATGTGAAGCTAGGGGCAGAAAATGATCTACCTCAGCCAAGTCCAGGAGGCCTGCTGGGTATGGCTTCTCCTCCAAGTTCCCCAGCCAGATGCTGTCAGGCAAAACTCTCCAGTCTCATAAAGCAACAGACTGCTGGGATGACAGTTCTGGGAGCTGTAGTCCAGAAACACAAACCTGCATGTCTATATTATTATTATTATTATTATTATTATTATTATTATTATTATTATTATTATTATTATTATTATTATTATTATTATTATTATTAATGTCTTTCCCGTCTTGACAGCTTTTCTGTGTTGAGAGGCGGGGCAGGGGGAAAATGTCTTGTGAAGATGACAGTGTCTCAGTCTAGATAGACCATCCAAAAACGTCTACGAGTGAGGGGTAGGATGACGGCACAACAAATGAACTGTATGGAAACCTCCTTCAAGGTCAGCCTTGGGTGCTTCTTGAATTGAAGGATTGGGGAAACGGGCAAAGCACAGATCTTGCCTGTGTCAATACAGGTTCATCAACAGCTGCAGTGACGACACATAGCATGTAGGTACAGGGCCAGCCTTCATGTGATGCCAGGTTTTCTTAACTTTCTGGAGTCATCTCTCTCTCTCTCTCTCTCTCTCTCTCCCCCCCCTCTCTCTCTCTCTCTCTGTGTGTGTGTGTGTGTGTGTACACACATAAGGGGGATTTGGTGCCAGCATATATTTCTTTGCTGTTCAAATCACTTGCAGATGTGACTCAGGAGGGGAGGGAGAGAATCAGGGGGAAGGGAAGCTAGGCATCTGGAAAATTCAGAAAGACGCAGCAGGCCTCAAGTCATAGATCCTGTTGAGCACCACACAGGAATTGGCCACCTCAGCAATCCCAGCTCCCATGCTGGGGAGCTGCTGAATTTTGGAAGGACACACAGAACTACACCAGGTATCGCTTGTGTTGCTCCTGTAATTCTGCAGAAGTAACCACCACCATTTTAGGACTTCCTCCCTGTGCAGTTATGAGGGCCGTAGATCACTCCCTGCACCATACTCTCTCAGCTGCAGTTGTCCAAGGTGAGGCCTTGTTTAGATGTGACCAATGAGGAGAGTGTGAACCGTTTGTAGAATGCGTCTGTGAAGATTCTCAGTCATCCAGGTGCGTTTATCTGGGAGTTGAGTCATGGCTACTGGACTTCTTTTTTGAGAGATAGAAACGTTTCGCTGTTCATCCAAACAGCTTCATCGGTCTGAATGCAGCTGGTGCAAACCCTGACTCTTATAGGCAGCTTTGACCTCTAGTCACCCTGGCCTCAATTAGGCTCATCAGATGAACTAAATAGGCTCGTTAGGGAGACAATGGTATCCTTAGCCTTGAGGTGAACCATGGCTTAAGGTGCTGAAACCTATCAAGAAAGGGTCGTTAATGGGACGTTAGCTATGGCCTTGGTGGTAAAGGGTGACCTACCACCGGTTATATCCCGGAGAGACAGTCCCCTGCTTTTATGGACTTCCCAAGATCCACAAGCAAGGAATCCCCCTCAGACCTATTGTCAGCAGTATAAATTCAGTGACTTATAACATCGCAAAATACCTGGCAACTATCCTAGCCCCACTGGTTGGACACACGGACCACCACGTACACAACTCAGAAGAGTTTGTTTCTAAAGTCAGGGAGCTCAAACTGGATACAGAGGAAACCATGGTATCCTTTGATGTCACATCGCTCTTTACAAGCATCCCCACCACTGATGCCCTAACGATGGTAAAGAGAAGACTAAGAGAAGACAGCACCCTCACCTCCAGATGCCGACTCAACCCAGACCAGATATGCCTGCTCCTGGACCTGTGTCTGAATACCACATATTTCATGTACAGAGGGGACTTCTACAGACAGAAGCATGGTTGTGCCATGGGTTCTCCAGTGTCACCAATTGTTGCAAACCTATACATGGAAGAAGTGGAGAAGAAGGCACTCAACACCTTCCCAGGGACAACACCATCTCACTGGTTCAGGTATGTAGATGATACCTGGGTGAAAATCAAGACTCGGGAAGTACAGGCCTTTACAGACCACATCAATGCAGTGGACCCTAATATTAGGTTCACTAGAGAAGACACCCAAGACAACAGGCTGGCTTTCCTGGATTGTGCAGTCATCATCAGACCTGACCGTGGCCTGGAAGTAGAAGTTTACAGGAAACCCACCCACACAGATCAATACTTACTGTTCGACTCCCACCATCCATTACAGCACAAACTAGGAGTCATCAGGACCCTAAGCCACAGAGCAGAGAGCATCCCCACCTTCACAGAAGCCAAGAAGAAGGAAGACAGGCACCTGAAGACAGCACTTAAGGCCTGTGGATATCCAAAGTGGGCCTTCAACAAAGCAGTGGGCCATCCCAGAAGAACAAGGGATCAGTCTGAGACCCAGACCCAGCGGAAGAACCTGGTCATTCCTTACATGGCTGGAGTGTCAGAGAAGCTTAAAAGGATTTTTGGCAAACACCACATCCCTGTTTATTTCAAACCCACAAACACACTAAGGCAGAGACTTGTCCACCCAAAGGATCCGGTACCCAACCATAAAAGGAGCAATATAGTATATGCGGTCCAATGCAGTGAGGAGTGTTCAGACCTCTACATTGGGGAAACCAAACAGCCATTAAACAGAAGGATGTCCCAACATAGGAGGGGTAACAGCTCAGGTCCAGAATCAGCAGTACACCTCCATTTGAAGGAGAAAGGGCACTCTTTCAAAGATGAGGATGTACACATATTAGACAAAGAAGAGAGGTGGTTTGAAAGAGGAGTAAGGGAGGCCATTCATGTGAGCATTGAAAATCCCTCCCTCAACAGAGGTGGTGGCCTCCGGCATAGTTTATCTGCTACTTATCAAGCTGTGCTTTCCACACTACCAAGACAAATAAAAAAGCCTTTACCACCAAGGCCATAGCTAACGTCCCATTAACGACCCTTTCTTGATAGGTTTCAGCACCTTAAGCCATGGTTCACCTCAAGGCTAAGGATACCATTGTCTCCCTAACGAGCCTATTTAGTTCATCTGATGAGCCTAATTGAGGCCAGGGTGACTAGAGGTCAAAGCTGCCTATAAGAGTCAGGGTTTGCACCAGCTGCATTCAGACCGATGAAGCTGTTTGGATGAACAGCGAAACGTTTCTATCTCTCAAAAAAGGAGTCCAGTAGCCATGACTCAACTCCCAGATAACGTTTGTAGAATGTTTTGCCTGAAAGGCAGTGTCTGGTGCAATTAATTGTCACTGAAAACACTGGGGAAACATCAGAGGTGACTCCAGCTGATTCATGATGAAAAAACGAGGAGGAGGCAAAAGGCTTCCAGATGCTTTGTGGGGCGATGCTCCTGGTGTGTCGACCATCTTGTGCGCCTACTAGCCTTCTACTGCTCCGCCAACTCGTCCATCAGCCAAATGAAGAGAACAAAGCAAGTAGCCTTAATACCGAACATACTGATGAAGTGATGCAACAATAAACATTTTTAAGAAAGAATTTTTAAAAATTTTAAAAGAAAAAAATGGTGGCACACCTCCTACCCACAATCTACATAGGTGCAAATTAAAACGACAGCAGCGTTCTCATCCACAAAACCGCATCGAACTGAATTGCTTATAGAAGCAAGGTGTTTAAGAAAAGCTTCTAACAGCTACTTGGGGGAGGAGAATATTGCTTTGCAGCCCATAGAAATTCATATATCCCGTGTGTCATGTGAACAATAAAATCTAAATCGATTTAAGTGGAGCTTAAATTGGGTTCATTGTCATTGTGACTGCAGCCTAAGTTGCATTTGACTAAGACAATTGAAACAGTGGAGAATAGATTTGGTGAGTCATTTCCTCTATAAATTCTACAGATCCAAATGGGTCTGCTCTGTCATTTACTTTAGCAGGCACATTGGATTCTGTGGAACTTAGGGCCTTTTCATACGACCCCTAAACTCCGCGGCAAATGGCTCCCATTATTTCCCCACCAGCTCCGGAGTTTACAGATAATTAAGTGCGACCACGCCCACCTAAGCGCATCCCAGCACACTTTTCATGTACCTGCTCTCGGAGGGTGAAAATTCCTGATGCGGATATAACAGTAGTGACTGCCGGGCTCTCCTTGCTTCTGTTTGTTCTTTTTTTGCCCCCCGCCCCTTTAAGAGATCTGAATGCAGTGCCGGGAGCAAAGCGAGATGGCAGAACGGAGGTGAGCGGCATTCTTTTCTTCCTTTTTTTCTCCCTCCCCTCACGCAGCCAGCAGCCAGGAGTGCGGAGGGGGTGGGAATGCAGGAACAGCGACAAACCCCTAAGATCTCTGGTCCAAATTTAAGTGGCCAGCGGATCTTAGGGGTCGTGTGAAAAGGCCTTTACTTCTCAAGTGTGACTTCCTACACTAAGCAACAGGATTTCAGCCATTAAGTGCTGATAACATCAATGCAGAATGTCCTCACTATGCAGATAGCAACAGCTCCGGATAGGACTATTATTGCAAGGGGGCAGGAAATTACACATCCCCTCTTCTCTTTTAGAGAAAGTGGCATATAAATATTTTAAATAATAAAGAAAATAATAACTCCACCACAGCAGTTCTACTGCTGCTCATCTTTATAGCAGTAATTTGTATATATATATTTTTACAAAATCCTCAAGCCTATTTATTAATTAAATTCAGAACACCATGCCCAGTTGGGCCCTAAGTGGTACACTACATATATCCATCTTACTACTGACACCGCCATGCTTCCCCCCCTCCCCCCAATAGGGCTGTCCCAAAGCACTGCCATCTGGAACAGAGTCTCAAATGGCACCGTTGGTTCTTGCAAACCAAAAGTACTCTGTAGTCAACAAGACTGGCCAAGTTATTTGGATATCTGATGAAGAAAATCCATATATTCTATTTCCTATTGTAGGGATGGTACTCAAAATGGTTTCTCTATAGCTAACTTAGTATGCTTTATGAAATGTCTGTGTCAATAGAATTAAAACTGCAGCCTAAGCAAGTTAGCTCACATGAAAAGAATGTGGCCTAGAGACCTTCAAATGTATCTGCAGATGTTCCTGCTTAATAGAAGTTACTATTCCCCCCTATATGCCCTGCTCTAGGTTTCTATTTCCCCGCAAGCTAGCATAGAATACCATTGTCTAGTTGGCTTCAGCATGTTGCAAAGTATGTCAGATAAGAGTACAATAGCCTGCCTATGCTCAGGAACTATTACTGCGCATGTCTTCCCCACTCCTGAATGGCTAGCTTTAGACTTGTGATCATAATGCATGTGACCAGGGGTGGAGTTCTCAGAAATTATAAAACTTGTTTGCTTCCTATGTAATTTGCTTCAGCCTTTGGAAATGATTCTGCTGAACGCCAGCGGCGTTGCTGCTTAGTAATAAACGTCTTTCTCTTTTTCATCAAAAATCTGGTTTCATTTGAATCTCTGTTTCTCCCTAAGCGGCCTAGGACCCGAGGTAATTTTGGGTAGGAATGTTGGCCTAGCAATAGGCTACATTTTTCCTGGGGGCTCGTCCGGGATCTCTACTGCCCTCTAGTGGAGAGCAGAGTCCAGGCCAGGCAAGGCTGTGTGGCCTCCCGCAGGCTGACCGGTCAGTGCACGCCTCTCTGCTTGTGAGGGACTTAACTCATCCTGTGGTGTGGTTGGGGCGACCTTGCTTGGAGAGAAAGACGGGCCGGCCTTCGAGGGACAGACTCTGCAGAGCATTTGGTAAGCGGGTAAAAATGAGAACACAAAGACACACATATTGTGTCGCCCCCCCCCCATATGGGAAAGTGAGGGTTTGAGATTCCGTCGCCGGAATCAAGATAACACCGAGACCTTTCCCGCACCTAAAGAAGTGAGGGGTTTGAGACTGCCGAAGTCAAGACAACTCCGAGATCTTCTCTATGTAAAGGAAGTGAAGGGTTTGAGGTTCTGAGACCTTCTCTACGGAGATGTGAAGGACCGAGACAACTCTGAGATCTTCCCTAACTTGCATTTGATTTTGATTTGAATTTGCATTTGGTTTTGATTTAAATTAAATTTCTATTCGGTAACAGCAAAGAGGCGTAAGCCTCCGATCTCAAGCAAACACGTACACACATGGGGAATAGTTTCAGGACTTAGAATCCCCTTGAGGCAGGGGCAAAGACTAGGTTGGGAGCGTGGGAATATGAAATGTTGGGAATTTGAGTGGTCTCTGGTTCAGCGAATGGATGAATGATTGACGGGCCGGGAGTTAGCCTTCCCATGGTCAAGCGAATCTGAGCTTGCGCGTTTCCTGATCGAGCGATCGCATTCAGGCCGCAGCTAGCATCGTATGGTGTGTGTGTGTGCATACTGCTCTAGAAACAGGTGCGAATACAGAGACACTATGGGGGCTAGCTTCAGTAAAGCGCCCACTCCTCTGGGCTGTTTCATTACAAACTGGAACACCGCCATCAAGGACTTTGATTCAGACTTTAGACTACAGAAAAGTCAGTTTAAATTCTTGTGCCGCAACAGTTGGACAGTAATCCAGTTAGATTGGCCAAGAGAAGGCACCTTTGATGAGTCCATCATTGCACAGTTATGGCACAAAATTTGCAGAAATCATCCAGAACAACTAGCATACATAGAGTTATGGCGTCGCAGTGTGGCAGAAAATCCTCCTTGGCTTAGAGCATGCCGAGCGCTGCCGCCCAAAGTTCAACTCTATGTTTTAAAGACAAAGGCTAAGCGAGCGGTCTTGGAAAGCAATCCAGATGACTACCTTCCAATAGTACCGCCGCCTCCGTATAATCCAGGCGTACAGTCACCGGCATATTTCCGTCAGAATAATCGTTTTGTACTAAGAAGTCCAGCAAAGACTCAGTGTCCGGTAAGCACACTTCGCCTGACTGCCGTCCGCCATTGCGTGACTCACCAGTTTCAGACAACACGCCCCACTCCAAAAACACTGCCAGGTCATCTTTAAATGTCTCAGCCAGAGGTTTAGAGGATGTGCCCCGACAGTCTGAATCCCCGCTTCCACAAGCGACAGAGGATTCGGCAGCGGAACCGCATGCTCCAGAAAAACTCGAGAGAGTTGATGAGAAAATCAGAAGTGATGTAAGAGAAGAGGAAGATAGTGAAGACGAGTTAGATGAAGAAGAGTTCAGACAGAGTTTATCAGAAAACAGAGAATGGACTAAGAAAATAACTAGCAGAGTCATGAAAATGATCCATTCCCATGGATCGCTTCAGGAAGTTAATGACTATGTATTGAAGGCAGCGGAGGCCAGGACTTTCCGCAAAAAGCAACGTTACCTTTTAAAGGCATACGATGCCACCGTAGCTAGAGCGGCGCTCCTAGAACGGCAAATAGCCGAAGCGGAAGCCGCAGCTAAAGAAACAAAAGCTCACCTAGAGCAGATACTAGCCGAAGAGGAAGCGGCTGCCCAGCATAGAGCAGCGATCCTAGACAGGCAAAAAGCAGAAGAAGCTGCACAAGCAGCTCACCTCGAGCGCTTAGCAGTTGAAGAAGAGACAATAGCCAAACATAGAGCAGCACTCCTAGAAAGGCAGAAAGCAGAGGAGACTGTAACTATGGAAAGGACACCAGCCCCAGAACTGTTAACAGTAGGCGAGGAAGCCAGTTTATTTCCGCTCCGGAAAGTTTATGATGCAATTACTCCATATCATGTAGTTCCTCGTCCTTTCACAATGCAACACGTCCCGTTCACAAGCAGTGACTTAATTAATTGGAAAAATAACATGCCCAGTTTAAGTGAGGATCCAGACAAGGTGTACAGTACCATGGAAAGTATTTTCAGTGTTTACATGCCAAGCTATGAGGACGTCCAACACTTAATCAAAGGACTGTTCTCTTCTGAAGAGACTAGGAGAATTTTTGAGGAAGCCAGGAAATCCCGTATTGCAGTAGGGGATACCCAAGCAGCGGCAGAAGCAGCCGTACCTACCACTACCCCACCCAATTGGGACTACAATGTAGATCCCGGTCACAATGCCCTCCGTATCTACCACACAGCTATCCTCCAGGGTGTGAAAGCTGCAGGGCGCAAGAAAGTCAATATGGCTAAAATCTTGGACGTTATTCAGAAGCAAGATGAATCCCCAGGCGTTTTTTTGGACCGTCTTTGTCAGGCTTATAGGCAATATTCACCGATAGATCCAGAAGACCCAGCTATGGAGTCAATCATTAAAAATGCCTTCGTCTCCCAAGCAGCCCCAGATATCAGGAGAAAAATCCAGAAGCAGGAGAATTTTATGGGCCAAACTCTTCAGTGGATGGTTCAGTTAGCGCACACCACCTTCACAAATAGGGAGGATGAGCAGACTTCCCAGAAGCCCAAATCTCAGCCTCAGCCTAAGAAACTCATGGCCCTTCAGCGTCTTCCAATGCCTCGAGGGCAGTTCCCACAGCAGCAGTTCCCACAGCAGCAGTTCCCACGACAGCAGTTCCCCCAACAGGTAGACAGAAATACCTGTTGATATTGCAAAGAGCCAGGACATTGGTCCCAGGATTGTCCTTATTTACGTCACCAAAATTGGGATGATGCCATGCCACGACAGCGTCATTCTTGGCAAGGCCCACCGGCTCGCCAGAACTTTCCAAGTTCCTATAGCCCAGGACTGCCAAGTAACTTCCAGCCCAGAAACTTTCAGGGCCCACCACAACAATTCCAGGCTCCACAATACAGGCAGCCCCCCCAGTATCAGCAATATCAACAATCTAATAATAACCCCTTCCGGGGACCAGGCCAGAGGACCTCAGGTCCTGCCCAGCATCCACAAAGACCTCAGATGGCCCAAAACTCACAGATTCCACAACAGCGAGGTGAATGGGATCCTCCCTTCCAGAACTTAATGGCCTTAGCAGAAGAGGAAGAGTCTTACTTACTATCTCAGTTTCCAAAAGCTACAGAGCCCATGATCACCCTTCAAACAGGACAACATGCACTCAATTTCCTTATAGATACGGGAGCCAGCCACTCCGTCATTCCAAAACTCATGAAGCCCCTAGAAAAATCCAATTCAGTCAATGTGCTAGGAGAAACAGGAAAAGCCCAAAGAGTCTTCTTCATGCACCCAGTAACTTGCAAGTTAGGAGGACAGATTGTTCAACACAAGTTCCTTTATATGCCAGATTGCCCAATTCCACTCCTAGGACGTGACCTACTGTTTAAAATAGGAGCTCAGATTACCTTTACCCCAAGAGGAGAAGTTTTCCTGTCTACCACTCAGCAGCAGCCCACCAGAGAGATCTGCCTTGAATATCCACTCAAGGAGCGGTGGCGCTTAATGGTTCTTAAAGAAGAGCCAACCCAATTATCCCCAGATTTTCTTACAAAGGTTGATCCCAGCATTTGGGCAGAAGGGAACCCACCCGGAATGGCGAAGAACATTCCTCCGATTGTAGTCCAGCTAAAACCCTTTGCAGGCCCAGTTTATGTTCCCCAATACGCTATTGGGAGAGCAGCAGCAGAAGGCATCTGGGTTCATCTAGAAAGACTCATAAAACATGGCATTCTTCTTCCATGTCAATCACAGTGGAACACACCCCTACTTCGGGTACACAAGCCTGATGGGAGTTATAGGCCAGTTCAGGATCTGTGCCAAGTCAATGACGTGGTAGAGCCACTCTGCCCCAACGTGCCGAACCCATACACGATTCTTAGCTTAATCCCTCTGAATGTCAAGTTTTTCACTGTTTTAGACCTCAAAGATGCATATTTTTGCTGCCGCTTGGCACCACAGAGTTAGCCCATTTTTGCATTCCAGTGGGAGGACCCTCACACCGGAAGTAAACAACAACTGATGTGGTCTAGATTGCCACAAGGGTTCCGGAACTCAGCCACGTTGTTTGGGGTCGCCCTAGCTTCAGACCTTGCCAATTTCCCCCGGAAGTCAGATCAAATAGTCCTGCAATACGTAGATGACATTTTGGTGGGAGCAGCAACTCATCAGGATTGTGAGGAGCTCACAATAGCTCTTCTCAATCACTTGGCGGCAGCGGGATACCGTGTTTCCCGAAAGAAAGCCCAAATTTGCCAAGAGACTGTAAAATATTTGGGGTTTGACATCTCTCAACAGAGACGTTAGCTCCGCGATGAAAGGAAGGAAGCCATTCTTCAAATTCCCATACCCAAAAACAGAAGGGAGTTAAGAGGATTCTTAGGAGCAGCAGGTTTCTGCAGGATTTGGATACCTAATTTCAGCCTTTTAGCCAAACCTCTCAATTTAGCCACCCGAGGCTCGGACAATGACCCTTTCCTTTGGGGCCCTGAACAACAACAGAGTTTCATGGACATTAAAACAGCACTCATAGAGGCACCAGCCTTAGGTCTCCCTGACCCAGACAAGCCATTTTATCTGTATGTAGATGAAGAGGAAGGAACTGCTAAAGGGGTTCAATGTCAAAAGCTAGGCAGTTGGCAACAACCTGTTGCCTATCTGTCAGAAAAACTCACAACAACGGAGCAGGGTTTACCTTTTTGCATGCGAGGCGTTGTAGCTTTAGCAGCGCTACTGAAAAAGGCAGACAAATTTACATTCGGCCAGGCAACTCATTGTATCACTAGACATGCAGTTTTGCCACTCTTGGATGCTAAAGGAAGTTATCATTTATCCCAAACAGCAATGATGAAATGCCAAAAATTATTCGCTAGAACAGGTCTCACCTTTAAAACAACAGAAGGCCTCAACCCAGCAACATTGTTACCAATCAGTGATCAGCCAGCCACCCATGATTGCATTCAAACCATAGATGAAGTCTATTCTTCCCGCCCAGATCTCCGTGACACACCAAATCCCCAGTGGAGACATTGGTTTGTGGATGGCAGCAGTTTTATACATGATGGGGTTCGCAAGGCAGGCTATGCTATAGTCGAGCTAGAAGACACAATCTTAGAAGCCAATCCTTTACCCCCAGGTACTTCCGCCCAACATGCAGAAATAATTGCTCTTACTAGAGCGCTAGAACTCTCAGAAAACCAGTGTATCAACATATACACAGATTCAAAGTATGCTTTTCTCACTCTACATGCCCATGGAGCTCTCTGGAGAGAGAGGGGGTTGCTTACCGCTGAAGGGACCCCCGTGGCTCACCCGGAAGCTCTTTTACAGCTTTTAGATGCAGTTTGGAAACCCCAGCAGGTGGCAGTAATTCACTGTTTCGGTCACAAAGCTGGCCCTAGCCTAGAAGCAAGGGGAAACAGATTAGCTGACCGCGTTGCCAAGGCAACGGCCAGCAGCTCAGTGACTTTGCAACTTAGCCTTATTCCTATTGATATTCTTCCGCCAACTCCACCAGTTTATTCTGCAGCAGAACACCAGTTTGCAGCTGAACAGGATTTTTCCAAAACTCCAGAAGGATGGTACCTTACCACTGGAGGACAAGTATGGGTTCCTGAATGTTTAGCTCGTCAAGTTTTGCTTAATCATCATGCTAGCACTCATCAAGGGCCAGACGTGGCCTGTCATCATTTAAGTCCTTATTTGTATATAGCTAAGCTTCGTCAAATTGCTTCTAACATTTCTCAACGTTGTGTACTTTGCCAGCGAAACAACCCGCGTTCTGGACATTTGCCCCCTCCTGGTTTGCAGCGTCAAGGCCAGGAACCCTTTGAGGATTTACAAATAGATTTTACTGAACTGCCTAAATGTGGTCTTTTTCATTACTTGCTTGTTTTTGTGTGTACATACACAGGATGGGTTGAAGCTTTTCCTACTAAAACAGAGAAAACTTCTGAGGTCACCAGATGTCTCCTCAGAGAATTTATTCCCAGATATGGTCTATTGATTAGGACCATTGGCTCTGACAACGGACCCAGCTTCGTTCATCATGTACTACAAGGCCTAGCACAAGCCTTACAAATCAAATGGAACTTACATACTGCTTACAGGCCCCAGAGCTCTGCTAAGGTAGAGCGAATGAACAGAACTTTGAAAACTCAGCTCTCCAAACTCACTCAAGAGACTGGGAAGAGTTGGGTCGACATGCTTCCAATTGCATTGTATAGATCCAGGACTACTCCTTTGAAAAACATAGGTCTGTCTCCATTTGAATTACTATTTGGTAGACCAGTTCCTATTGTACCTGGGTTGCGTCCAGAAAGAGTAGTTTCAGTAACTCATGAAAAGTATATACAGTCCCTTGCACGTTCTTTGTGTTTTCTCCACATTTGGTACCAGGATCGCCTTCCTGTGGTCCTGCAGGAGCCCCTGCATAGATTCCACCCCGGATACGCTGTTTGGGTGAAAGATTGGAGCCAGAAGTCTCTCCAGCCGAAGTGGAGGGGTCCTTACACCGTCCTACTTTCCACGCCAACAGCTATAAAGGTCTCTGAAATCGTCCCCTGGATTCATCACACACGTGTCAAGCCAGCCGCTCCAGAGGAGGACATCGCCGAGGGTGACACCGAGGTCCCATTCGCTGCGGAGGTCGCCACAGATCCAGAGCGCCAGCCGGTGCGGCCGTTTGCCAGCCAACTCGCCGCGGAGGATGCCGCGGGGGGAGAGGTTTCCACCCCAGACCTCACAGACGGGAGCCATTTTGCATTGCCTTCCTGTTCCAGTCCTTTAATTGCAACGCACTCAAGTTCTCAGATTGCAACGATCCCCAGTTCCAATTCTGATTTTGCTTCCAGTTTAAATCCGGAAGCAAGTGAATGGCAATCTTTTCCTGATCCAGCCAGCGATCTCAAATTGACTCTTAAACGCGTTCCCTCGGGGGCCGAAGCAGCTGTGTAGACTTTGCCTTGCAGCAGCCACAGTCGCCATTTGGGAGGTGCTTCTTCAGTCGTCTTCTTCCCAGAGTTCCAGTTGCTTTGCTGACGTCACACACACTTCCGTTTCAGATTAACCCTTCTTCTCCCTGCAGGAAGTTAGCCTGCTGTAAAAGGCAGTTAGAAGGTTTCAGCAAACAGCCTAAACTGCAAAGGTTTTTCTCTGTGTGCGTCTCTTATTTTCCATGCCTTCATAACTCTGCAGTCTTTTCTCACAGCACAACCAAGCACTCAGGTACAGATCCAGCAAATGATGAGCAACCTGTTCAATAAGAACTCGGACCCCATTGCCTCAGCTGTGCTTCCACCCGAGGAGCCAGACCTTTCCTGGTGGTTCTGGTTAATTATGGGTGCCGGCACAGGCATGGCCTTTGCTCTAAATTTCATGATTTGTCTTGCATACCTGTATTATATTCGGAAGTACAGGGTGCTCATCAGAGCACACCACAGGACCTCATTGGCTTTGGTGTTCCTGATGTTTCCTGTCTGCCTGATTTTTATAGTTATGCCTGCAGCTATGTCATCCACACCTACCACTCCTGCTCCGATGGAAAGAGATGTAATTCCTTGGTGGGTTTGGTTTTTCCTAGCAGTCACTCTTGCATTTTGGCTTCATGAATTATACCACACCTGGAGAAACTATGCTTGGTTATGCCCAGGGCTTGGGGAAGTGATAGTCACCATATTACTGCTTCCTCTATGTCTTGCCGCCCCTCTGCAGCATGCTGAGACATGTTCCCCCTGCATTGTTTCTGCCACACAAGGCAAACAGGTAGTGCAAACTTTACTCTTTTATACCCAACAGCCTTCAGAGTGTAAACCATCTGACATCACCTGTCTCAATCAAGGTACATTGTATCACATGTGCCAAGGAACTGATGGCAAGTTTCTTTGTTATCAGCCTGAAGTTCCTCTTCGTTTCAAAATTACTATTTGGGCTGGCCTACCTAAGACCACAGACCCACTGAGAACACGTCCAGCAGGTGATGGCAAACTATTTTACCTCAATTCGACCATCATCATTCAACAAGGCACAGAACCTGCATCACTTTGGATTCCAGCATGCCATGCACATGCTCAGGGTAAAGGTTCTCACTGTGGTACTTATGCCTGGCATCAAAGCTACAAACCTGCTCACAAATATTTATGTTTTCCTCATGGAGGTTGGCAAGATGGGAATCCTGAAGCTTGGAACCCGTGCGGGCAAACAGCCAAGTGTTCAGGATGGTCCTGTGTTTGCACATACACAGGGGGAGGTTTCCCAGGGTGCCCACACATCCTACACTTCGACTGGGTAAGGGACAATTATGTTAACATTGAAGTAGCTAGATCTCACCCAGCAATTCAGGTTTATGGATTTGGCATCAATGGTCTTGGCAGAGACCCTAAAACTTATCTCACCATTACACGAGAGGAGGTACAAAGTGGGCGACAGAAAAACCACACCTGGTCAGTTGATACAGCTTTAGAAAAGCTGCAAAGAAATCCCCTACAGCAAATCCCAGATGCTACTAAGAATTTGTTCATAGATATGGCTCAGAAAATTGCAACTTCTCTTGGAATCAATGATTGTTATGTATGTGGAGGTACTAACATGGGATCCAGTTGGCCTTGGGGGGCAATGGAGGTATCCCCAGCTTTGTACAATTCACTTTCCAGGCAAGGCAACATCACCACAAGCGGTTTAACACGCCACTTGATTTGGGCAGTCACATCCAAGCTCGTAGGCAACATTTGTTTCTCCAAGACAGGCTCAATCCCAGTGGGCTATCTCACATGTTTAGGCTTATGGGACAATGGCACATGGGTGTCTCCATCTAATGCCTCGGAGCCTGAGAAATTCAATACCACAGTTCTGCCATACATTCACTTCAACACCACCTTGCCATGGAAAGCTCCCACTAATATGTACTGGATATGTGGTAACAGTGCTTATGAGTTTCTCCCTGTTGATTGGTCTGGTTCATGTGTCTTAGGATACATTAAGCCATCATTTTTCCTCATCCCAATTAGAACACAGCAGTTCTTAGCAGCTCCAGTGTATGCCCACATGTCCCGCAAGAGACGGGAGGACACACCTTTTGCTGTCTTTGAATGTAAGAGCCCAGGTGATTACAAAGGTAACACATGGGACTCTCAAAGGATAGTATGTGTTTATGGCCCCGCCACTTGGGCAAAAGATGGGAGCTACGGGTATCGCACGCCTATTTACATGCTTAACAGGTTAATCCGCTTGAAAGCAGTTCTTGATCTGGCTGGTCAACGTATTACAAAAGCATTGACCACACTTGCCGATGCAACGGATCAACTGCGTACAGCGGTATACCAAAACAGGCTCGGCCTTGATTATCTTCTCGCAACGGAGAATGGCCTCTGTGGAAAATTTAATTTGACGAACTGCTGTCTAAAAATTGATCCTGTAGGTAAGGTTGTTGCTCAATTGACCACTGAGATCAAGCAGCTTACCTTTAACCCTGTTCAGAAATGGGACCGCCTACAGTGGGACTGGCTCCATAGCTTCTTACCACAAGGATGGATGAAAGGCTTGTTCACAATGCTAATAGGCCCAATTTGTTTATTGATTTTGTTCTCTTTTCTTGCTCCTTGTTTATTTCGGTTCTTCAAAAATTCTGTGCAGAAGATTGTTGATCAAGTGTCCAGCCCTAAAATCATTGCTCTCATGCAAGCCTATGAGGGAGCCCCAATCTACCGAAGGGTCCCTCTGGACGACTCAGTTCCTGAGTGTCCATAAAATCAAAGGGGGGATTGTAGGGATGGTACTCAAAATGGTTTCTCTATAGCTAACTTAGTATGCTTTATGAAATGTCTGTGTCAATAGAATTAAAACTGCAGCCTAAGCAAGTTAGCTCACATGAAAAGAATGTGGCCTAGAGACCTTCAAATGTATCTGCAAATGTTCCTGCTTAATAGAAGTTACTATTCCCCCCCTATATGCCCTGCTCTAGGTTTCTATTTCCCCGCAAGCTAGCATAGAATACCATTGTCTAGTTGGCTTCAGCATGTTGCAAAGTATGTCAGATAAGAGTACAATAGCCTGCCTATGCTCAGGAACTATTACTGCGCATGTCTTCCCCACTCCTGAATGGCTAGCTTTAGACTTGTGATTATAATGCATGTGACCAGGGGTGGAGTTCTCAGAAATTATAAAACTTGTTTGCTTCCTATGTAATTTGCTTCAGCCTTTGGAAATGATTCCGCTGAATGCCAGCGGCGTTGCTGCTTAGTAATAAACGTCTTTCTCTTTTTCATCAAAAATCTGGTTTCATTTGAATCTCTGTTTCTCCCTAAGCGGCCTAGGACCCGAGGTAATTTTGGGTAGGAATGTTGGCCTAGCAATAGGCTACACTATCAGTAAATATAAATCAGTAATGAACACTGATTGCTGTTCAAGATGGCTGCCCTGGCTCTTGGAAGAGGGACAGTGGCAACCCTCCCATTACATAGAAATTGCTCCTGTGGGAGCACACCTCAGTTGTTTTGTTATGCTATTTTCCTTCTCCTCAGCTGGGTGTATTAGGAATTAAATCATTTTTGGGCTTCTCTTTGGAAAACCTATTTGGCTTACCTGTTCCCCACTGCCTTCTCCCCCACCACACTCCAAGCTATGATAATGAGAAGGAGCTCTTCACATCCACTGAGGGAGACCCACCTGGTGGCATGTTATTTAGGGCACCCTACCTTCCTGGAACCAGGCCTCAGAAAACATCCATGCCGTCCTAGGCTGGGGATCAAAACACATTCAGACAAGCAGGGTCACTGAGGGTAAATGGACACACCACTCTGGTTTACTAGAAACTTCCCCTGCCAGGAAAGTGAAGTCCTCAGGGAAAGTCTAGAGATCCTACCCGGGCAGTTCTAAGAATTCAGTGTCCATGCTAAGGCAACAGGAAACCTTAAGTGTTATTTCAGTGAATTCATCAATGGCTTAAGAGCCAGGCCAGATGGCACAGGCAGCTTGAATACCTTGTAGGGGAGCACTGCTGCAATGTGACATGAGGTATATCAGAGCCGGCCCTATTCTTAGGCAAAGTGAGGTAACTGCTTAGCCTTAAAGCAACCTAATGATGTAGGGCAGCAGGTACAGCATCCTGGCCCCTCCTTGTAAGCAGACCAGATGTTGCTTTTTGTTGGAGGACAGGGCTGTATATGTCCCATAACCTGTCCTTAGCCCCTAAATTAACCTACATCTTTTAGGGGAATACACTGTTTTACCTTCAGCACTCAAGTAAGATCGAACCCAGTGCCAAGTCAGGTTCTTTATGTGGATCAGAGAGGGAGGGGACGCCATCTTGCCCCTAAAAAATGACAACATACCACGGGCAAAGTTTGTCAAAATAATTTTTATTTTATTTAATTTTACATTAGGTTTTGGATTCAATTCGTAAGACAGAGAGAATTCTAGCTCATGGCAACCTCACTGCTTCCCTGCAGCATGACCAGCACGGAGACTGACCCTATTCAAGATCGTTTATGTTGGGTTCCAAGCCAATGAGAAGGCTTGGGTAGTCTGGGGCCCAATGTGGAGATGTTTAATGCTGGAAATGACTCTGGCAGAGGCATTTGGGCCTAGGGGAGAGCCAGTTGCTGATAATGGAAATGAGCATTTGAGAACACAAAACTGTAACACTCAGTTCCCTTCAAGGCGTGCTCTCTCCACCCTCTGGAATATAGTGCTTTGAAAAGATTTGCATTGAGGGTTCCTGCTTTACAGGCAACAGATGATGTTGCCACCTGGTGCACATGCCTCCTTCTGTTTGAAGTATGCAACTCCATGTACCCGTTCATGTCCTCAACACCCCCTGAAGCATTAGCAAGAAGAGGGGATACTGAGAGAGAATTGATGCTGGGCAGCAATTCATGCATTGTACCAGCCGTGTTGTAAGTACCATCTGCAGTCTTGGTTTTGCTTTCACCATGGCCCTATGCATGAGTCAAGAATGATACCCATCATCCTTTACAATGGCCTTTTGCTATTCTGTTCTCTGAAGGCACTGAGGGACCCTGTGAATCAGTTGCCTCTAGAGAAGGGCACAAAATGAAAAACGAAACACTGTTTTGTCATTTTGTTGTGTAACAAAAGAGTAGGATGCGTTTCGTCATGAAATGAAATGCCATTTTTTCCTTCTAGAAACAATTCATCCTAGAGGAATCAATGGCAAGGGAGCTCAAGTTCTTCCCTGTCAACCCCCAAATTTGGAAAGGTTTGGGGGTCAGGGGGCTAAGTTATTAAGCTCTAAAGGGAGTGCCCCTAGGAAAAAGTCTTTCTAATTGAATCCAGAAACCACAATAGTACCCCTGCGGGCGAGCAATTAGCGCTGCTGCAGCTTGGCTTCCGAATCCCAATTCAATCAATTTGAAAGATTTTTCCCCTAGAAGCATTCCGCATTTGTGCTTAATAAGGGCGCTTTTACACGACCCCTAAAATCCGAGGCAAAGGGCTCCCAGATGCGGAGCTTAAAATTGTTTTCCCACCAGCTCCGGAGTTTTAAAAAAAATAAGTATGACCACGCCCACCTAAGTGCATCCCAGCGCATTTCCCAAGTACCTGGTCTTCGAAGGTGAAAAATTTCTGATGCGGATGTAAAGCCGTGAGTGCTGGGCTCTCCTCGCCTTGTGTTTGTTTGTTTTTTGCCCCCCGCCCCTTTACGAGACTGGAAGAGACTGGAATGCTTCCCGGGGCAGCTCCCAACGGCAGAGTGGAGGTGAGCCTGCATTCTTTTCTCCCTTTTTTCTCCCTCCCCTCACGCAGACAGGAGCAAGGGAGTGTGGAGGGGTGGGGACACAGGAAGAGCGACAAACCCCCAAGATCTCTGGTCCGAATTTAAGTTGCCAGCGGATCTTAGGGGTTGTGTAAAAGCGCCCTAACTCAGCCCCTTCACCCCCAAACCTTTCCAAGTTTCGGGTGCTTACAAAGAAGAACTTGAGGAAGCTCCCCAGTGGTTTTGGTGCCGAAACATGCCTGCAATCTGTATTTTTAATACATAAACATAACCAAACATTATGTACAGTACTTGAAAATACAGATCACAGCCATGTTTTGGCATGGAAATGGCAGGGTAGCTTCCTCAAGCGATTCTAGGCAACCCCCCAGAATTTGGAGAGGCTTGGGGGTCAGGAGGCTGAGCTATAAGCTCCAAGGGGGTCCCGGTAGTTAATTGAAAGAGCGTGTAGAGCATGCACCAGAATTTAGAGCTTATTAACCCCTACATTGTTGGCATGCACTCTACACACTTGTTCAAAATCCTCCTGTTTTCTATACAGATTATACATCTGGACAATACCAGTCAATGTTGAGGCACACCCATTTCTTTCTGAATGATCTATAGTTTTTTTCATTACTCACAGTCAAGGGATCTGTGTAATTTGTAAAGCACAGACTGATTTTCTTCTGAAAATTCTCCTGATATGCTCCTGTAGCCAATAGTTTTTTGCAATATGATCACTAGTGCCTCTTTTCAGTATCCAGAATAAAGAGGGGATTTCTCATCACTGAGGGCACAGGACTTCCTTGTAAAACATCAAGTTTCACTTTGCTTGATTGGGAAATGAATACACTGACTCTATCATTTCTATTTGGCATCTCTTTTCTTGGTATTTGGAATATACAGTACATTGACAGTTTCTTCTCTTCTTTGTGGCCATTATTTTACCATATCTGTTGGCATATTCTTTCTAGAGTTTTGATAAATTCAGTCTTTGCAGCTTGAAGCAATTCCTTTAGTATCCCATCTGCTCTTCGTAATTGTTACTTCCAAATGCTTTGAGAGGGGTGTTCACTTTGAAACACAGTACTATAGAGTCATTACAAGATTCTTCTTCAAAAATAATCTGTCATCTTTGCATCTTTATTTACTATGCCATCTTTATATATATATTTGATTGCTGATTGTTCAACATTCCTAATCAAGCTTGATTTTTCCCTTCAATTTCTTGAATTTTAGGGAAGAGACCTCTTACCTTTTGTTTTGTGACATTCTCTTCAGTTCTTTTGTATTGGTTATTGTAATAGTTATCTGCATCTCCTATGCACAGTTGCTGAAATGTTGCATTTAGAATTTGCCCTTATTTCTGTCATCTTTTATCTTTGCTACTCATCTGTTCTTAACAAATCTAAGAGTTTCATCAGTCATTCATCTAGCCTTTTATTTTAACTATAGGGGGAGTCTTTGCATTCTTACCTGATAATATATCTGGTTTCAATCCACAGTCCTACCTTTTCATGGTTACCTAAGCTTAGCTTAGCACTGCACAACTGTTCTTTATATGGACTTTAAAGTAATCAGAAGTGTTATTCAAATTATATTTTGTCACTATTAATCTCCTAGTGTTCTTCTTCAGCTTTAAATTTTGATAGTAGCAAAGTCATGGTCAGCAGCACAGTTTGCTCTTGGCCCAAGGTAAAACAGTGTTAGTTTTTAATATATCTTAATGTTAGCTGTATTTCAATAACATAATACTGTACATTTTATTTTACGTTAGCATTTATAATATTTTATTTCAATTTTCTACTGTTTTTAACTGTGTAGTAAGCTGGCCAGACCCTAGTTCTGGGAGGAAACTAGTGCATAAAATAAGCAAGCAAGCAAACAAACAAATAAACAGTCCTCACCCCACAAAATCATATGGACACCCTAAATGTTATGTGATATTTTTGTCATGTAGCCCACATATTGTAATTAAACTGTAAACTGCCCAGAAACTGCTTAAAGTGGTATGGAGCGGTATATAAGCAGGATATTTACCACACAGCAGTATGTGTAAGTTTATCTATGGCTTTTAAAGTAGCTTTCAAGCTTATGAGAACCTGAGGCAGCTTGCTTGCAAAAAATATGCCCCTTGTGTTATGCTCGTTTTAACTACACAAGAAGACTGTAGCCATTCATTTTTAATGTACTTACACTTGCCTCCCCTGTTTTTACTTTTCTCTTTAGTGCTAGGCGATAAGGACTGGGTGCTTCTGGAATTTTCTGCCTCAGCTGCCCAAATATTTTGGTTTGTCCCACGTGCTTTATAGCTTGGCTTTGCAACAAAGGACACTATTTGCTGCTCTGCCTCAGGCAGCAAAATGTCTTGAGCCAACCCTAGTCCCGAGTCTTGATTCTTAAAAGCATGCTGGCTTCCTAGCTCTCACCCTGGAAGAGTCTAAAATGATCTACTCATGGGAGTAAGCTTTACGCCAGAAGTGATGCCTTCTCACACTCATCCTATATCAGTTCCCTTGGAGGTAGAGAATAAGGCTTCAGATCGGGAGATAGAAGATAGGCTTTAGTAGCAGGACGCTAAGAGACTTGTCTCCCTGACTCTCGTAAGCTCCAAACCTCTCCACAATTCAGGCCTTGTCCAGGCCTTCTTGGCCTGCTCTCAAGTAAAACAAAGTTGATGACTGGTTACCGCAAGCTGAGGTGATTCCAGGGGCTACAGGGACAAGGCAGCCAGACCAGGAACAACAGGCCTATTGAGGGAAGGGAGCCTTACATCCACAGAGTGGCTGAAACACACATCTTTGCACCTTGCCAGGTTGCCCTGATGGGTCCGGTGAGCAATGAGATGCATGTAATGAAATGAGCGCTACTTTCAGAGGGTAAGAGGGCTAGAACCTCTCCAGAGCCAAGATTCCCCATTTGTAGAATACTGTACATGGGAATTAGACAAGAGGGTCCCTTCTATTTTCTTTTAAAAAACAAGAGTGGCTTTCCAAAAAGACTCCTCCTGACTACCCATCCCTTTGCAAGGACCCAGGCGAATCATAGGTACCTCTGTGGCCATGATCTGTGACCACAGCTTCTGCAAAGCAATCCTGTGTGTGTGTGTGTGTTCTGTCGTTACAGTCAAGACCGACCCATTGTGACCCCATGTCCATGGAGTTTTCTTGGCAGGAAGACTGGAGTGGCTTTGCCAGTTCCTACTCCAGGTGCCTACAGCACTTGGTATTCTCTGGTGGTCTCCCATCCAAGTCCTAACCAACCCTGCTTAGTTTTCAAAATCAGGCGAGATAGCAATCCTGTGCATGTTTATTTGGATGCAACTCCAGCTGTACCTAGCGATGCTTCCTCCTTAGCAAGCTGCAGTTGCCAATTCAGCAGTAATTCGTTTCCTGAGGTTTCAGGGTTGGACCCTGTGATGAGGGAGTGGTCCCTTGAGAGAGAGAGAGAGATTCTGAAGGCAAAGAAAGAGGGGGAAGAGAAAGCTTCTTTCCGGGCCTGGGCTTGTGCAAGAAGAAGGATCATAAGTTATGATTCTAGTGCTCCACTCCCTGCCTTGCCGCACAGGGCATGATGGACATCAAGGCAGCACAGTGGGAGAAAGCCTGAAGCAAGGAGAATGGGCTACTTGAGACAACATGAGTCCATTGTGCTATTTAGAGCGATACACACACACACACACATATATTGTTCTGTTTTAAAATAAAATTAGACAACCCTCTCTCAGAACGGCTTTGATTTGGATTCCAGCATTGGGTGACAGGGTGTGTGTGTGTGGACTTGATGGGCTTGTGGGCCACATCCAACTCAACAGCTATCCGCTTTTGCAGTTCTGTTTGTTTGTTTCTTTTAATATAAATAAAACATCTTCACACTGAGACAGTGAGTCCTGGCAGTAGCTGCAAACAGGTAGAGTTGGATGGCCAGTTTTTGAAGCTGCTTAAAATATAACAACTGAAGCACCTCATTTGGCCCTGTACTTGTCCAGACATTTTTCCCCATTAGAGAAACACTGAAGTTCCCTAAGACTTCAGCCAGCAGCCTGAGACCTGACAGTCTTAGCAGGAAGCTAAGCTGATGCTTAATTCATTTTTTAAAAAGAAGTTTGTATTGCCCACGTCTTCCTTCCAAAACAAAGAGCATGAGCTCAGTCTTTCAAATTATAACATAAACATAAAACAACTGATTATTAAACACATTCCAGTGAACTAACAGAGTCAGCCAAAATAAAAATTCCAATAACTAGCACTTCAGTAACTAAAATTAAGCAAGAATAGTATCAAATGCCAATTTAGTTAGAAATTTATTTAGCTGCCAGAGGAACACAGATAAAGGGAAAGACAAGCTGACTTTTTGGTGCCTGCCGTACCAGAAGCACCGTGCCACCACCAAGAAATTCCTGTCACACCCTGCCACTTCTGAAGGTAATGTCACATACAAGACGGACATAGCATCTAATTTTAAAGCCAGAGTGGTCAATGGTGTCATTCTACATATTTTTGAATTGCCACTCCCATAATCTCTCATCGATCACTGTCGTTTTACACGACCCCTAAGATCCGCTGGTAGCTTAAATTTGGATTCCCCCCAGCCAGAGATCATGTGGGTTTTGTTCCTCTTCCTGTGTTCCCACCCTTACGCACTCTGTTGCTTTTCTCTGCAGTGAGGGGAGGGACAAAAAAAGGGAGAGAAAAAAATGCAGGCTCACCACCGCTCACCTTCATCTGCCGTGGGAGCAGCCCCGTAGGGATTCCTGTCTGTTAAAGGGGTGGCGGGGACAACAAAAACAAACAGAAGGAGAGGCGAGCCTGGCATCCACAGCTTTACAATCCCCATTGGAATTTTTTTTACCTCCAGAGACCAGGTACTTGTAAAGTGTGCTGGGGGGCGCTTAAGTGGGCATGGGCGTACTTTTTTTTTTTTAAAAAGTCTGCTGCTGGTGGGAAAACAATTTTATCCTCCGGATCTGCAAGTGTTTTGCAGCGGATGTTAGGGGCCGTGTAAAAGGTCAGCTAAAGATAATGGGAGATGTAGGCAAAAAGAAAAGAAAAGAAAAAAAACTACACCCTGGAAGCCCAGTGTTGCTTATTCCTATCATGAAGTCAGCTCCACTGTGTTCAATAAGATGTACCCTCCACCAAGCGCACAAACAGCCATACATGTATAATGAATTAAGAACGCTTAAAGCCATGAATCAGGGCACAACTGATTCAAATTGGTTCAAGTGTATTTCAAGAGCTTGAAGTGACAGGAAAGCAAAAAAGGAAAGGGGGGAGGACACAGTCATCAACCCTGACCCTTTGGGAGGAGTTAAATGGTTCTCATCTCCCATCCCACCCCAAGGTTGTGGGAAGCCCTCGGAATCTCTTTTTTTTTTGTTTATGTTTTTTTTTTTTTTATTTTTTTTTTTTTTTTTTTTTTTTTTTTTTTTTTTTTTTTTTTTTTTTTTTTTTTTTTTTTTTTTTTTTTTTTTTTTTTTTTTTTTTTTTTTTTTTTTTTTTTTTTCTTTTTTTTTTTTCTTTTTTTTTTTTTTTTTTTTTTTTTTTTTTTTTTTTTTTTTTTTTTTTTTTTTTTTTTTTTTTTTTTTTTTTTTTTTTTTTTTTTTTTTTTTTTTTTTTTTTTTTTTTTTTTTTTTTTTTTTTTTTTTTTTTTTTTTTTTTTTTTTTTTTTTTTTTTTTTTTTTTTTTTTTTTTTTTTTTTTTTTTTTTTTTTTTTTTTTTTTTTTTTTTTTTTTTTTTTTTTTTTTTTTTTTTTTTTTTTTTTTTTTTTTTTTTTTTTTTTTTTTTTTTTTTTTTTTTTTTTTTTTTTTTTTTTTTTTTTTTTTTTTTTTTTTTTTTTTTTTTTTTTTTTTTTTTTTTTTTTTTTTTTTTTTTTTTTTTTTTTTTTTTTTTTTTTTTTTTTGGGTGGGGGGACGCTGGAAGCCTTGGTCCTGGAAAAGAGGGAGGTGAATCTCTAATGCTCCAAAAATATTTTTTTAAAGGTGGGAGGGGGATACAATGTCCAGTTCTTGGAGACTGAGCCAATAGGGTTTGCTGTATACTAAACACGTTTAAGACTTCACTGTGGACAAATAAGAACTGGTTGCCATTCCGTGACTCCCCTTCCCACCCCCGTGCACCCTCGCCTCACCTGTAAAGGCGACTCGATGTGCTTCTGGCACAAGTAAAACAGGATTGTTGCTGTGGCCTTCACCGCCATCTAGTGCTGGAATTTGATAATTACAGCTGGGGGGGGAGCTCGACGCCTCTATTCATCCACCCGCAAAGACTTACTGTGGATTTATGCATGTAATTCCTCCTGCTCCTGCCCCGACTCCCGAACAGAAACTAGAATCTATGCAGTTCTTATGGACTATGGGGGAGATATATGAAGAACCCGTGCATGGAATGCCGGTAGTAGTGAGTAGGTCACATGAGAACGAATTTATCTTCTCCTCCATCATCACAAAAACAGTTCCTCCGTTGTGGCACATCAGTGATGGACAGATGCAGACGTCATGTTCTTAGAAACCCCCAGTGTAAGTCATACGGAATAAACCAACAGAGTAAACCACCAGTAAGCCAACCCCTGGGCTAACAACAGGCTTCCCAGAGAGATAGGAACTAGACCTGGTATACCTTTCCTTTCCTATCATCACATGAGCTGGCTGAGAGGAAGGTTGTCAACAGCCCAAGTGGTAGTCAGCAATCACCTGTCACCCACCTTTTCTTCATTTGAAAATAAATGTTCTCTGATTTAAGGCATGTTGCGCGTCTGTGAGGATTCACACCTGCGTGGCACAGTCCCTGTCCTCATTAGTGTGCATTCGTGGAGTCTACAAAGAAATAGCGACTTCTCTCATGGGGGGAAAAGGGGGCCGTGTACCCTTATGTCGGCTGTGAAGATTCAGTCTTCTAGGTGAGGTTATCTGGAAGCTGAGTCAGGGCAACTAGACTTCTTTTCTTGAGAGATCGAAACGTTTCACTACTCATCCAAGCAGCTTCGTTAGTCTGAGGAAAGTTAGTAGTGAGGCCTCCGATTTATAGTTCACTTTGGTTTCACATCACCCTGGTCTGAATAGGCTCGTTAGGTGGACAATGCCCTGAATAGGCTCGTTAGGTGGACAATGGCCACAATGGCCTGAATAGGCTCATTACGTGAACACTATCAACTCAACTTCCAGATACCTTTATGCTCGAGCTTAACATTATTATTTTAGAGTAGGGCTTGTTGCACCTCCTTCCTGGCACCACATAGTCATCTGCAGAATCCTGAATTATCCAAGTTGGGAACATGATTTACTCCATGTATGAACGGAACACTTAATATGTAGAAAACGGTATGTCAAGTGTAAGAGAAATAAAGCCATCCCCAGAGTAGCTTGCACAGTGGCCTACCTAAGTCGGTTCTTGATCCCACAGATGCAACTAAATGTCTTCAATAGCAGCATGATAACCTGTATATGAGTTAGCTGGATCACACATTAAGAGGGCATAAAATCGGAATAAATATAAGCTTTGACTATGGCTTTTATATCATTAAGGGGGGGGGAGAGCGCATGACCTGTTTTTAAAAATATTTGGATTGGTAGCCATGCCTTGTTCGAGTTATGGGGCGATGTGTTACACCAACCTGCATCAGGACTGAGCCTAAGATACATTCAGTTATTCTGGGACTCTGCAGCTTGCCCAAAGCTATGTGGGCTGGGTTTCCCCCCCAGGAGACACGGTGGGGGAATTGAACTCCAAAACTGTGGCTCTGCAGATACCAAACCTTCTGGGCTATCCAGACAGCTTCAAGACACATCATTAGAGGCTATATCTACTTGTGGTTTTGATGCACCAGCTACTAGGAGAGAGACATTGGGTGTTTATACACGACCCCTAAACTCCGGGGCAAATGGCTGCCAGCTCCGGAGCTTAAAAATGTTTCCCCACCAACTCCGGAGTTTACAGGAAATTAAGTGCGGCCACGCCCACTTTAGCGCGTCCCAGCGCACCTTTCAAGTACCTGCTCTTCCAGGGTGAAAATTGCTTGATGCGGTGTAACGATAGTGAGTGCGGGGCTCTCCTCGCTTCTGTTTGTTGTTTTTTTGGCTCCCGCCCCTTTAAGAGCTACTTTACAGAGACAGGAATGTTGCTGCGGCAAGAACGGAGGTGAGCCACGATCTTTTCTTCCTTTTTTTCCCTCCCTTCCCTCACACAGCCAGCAGCCAGGGTGGGGACACAGGAAGAGCGACAAGCACCTAATATCTCTGGTCCGAATTTAAGCGACCAGCGGATCTTAGGGGTCGTGTAAAAGCGCCCATTGTTTTCAAGTATCAAATGTGGAACAACAGTTTTAAAAAAGGAGGGGATCTTCTGCATTCCTATTGTTTGCTTCCTTGAGGCATTAAGATTTGCCACTGTAGAAATGAGGACACAGGACTGGGGTGCACCTTGGCTTTAATCCAGATGGGTTCGTAAGTGACCTAGGATGATCAGGATGACTCATGGGACACCCCGCCCCCCCAATAATCGTTAGTGACCAGGCCGTGCAGCTTTGGACATAAAAGATAGACGCTCGTTTCACAGTTAAGCAAGTATTTATTTTATTTTATCTTTTAATGTATTTATTGCACTTCAATATTAGACCAAAAAATAAACTCTCTCTTTCTCTCTCCGTCTCTCACTTGTCAACATCTTTTGTGAGTCTCTGGGACTCCCAGCAGCAGCAACGACAAAACAGCAGCAAGTAAAATCCTCTCCATTTCCCCCCCTTTGCAGCAAATATACTCCAGTTCATGGAGGGAATTTCTTTGTAATAAACATATTTTCTTCTTCCTCTAGGTTTCTAAGAAAAGTGCAATGCTTGGTTTTTTTATTATTATTTAAAAAGCAGTGTGGAACAGCAGCAACAGTAGCAACAGTGTCCCTCCCACCTTGCCAAGAACACAAATGTTTCCCCATATCATGCACACAGGAGGGTGATCGATACGTGCTATGAGAGCTCCTGTAGTAAATGGGAATTGCAAAAAACCTGATATGTACCAATGTAGAGAATAGGGCAGGGTGGAACACTGGGAAATCTTTCCGGGGTGGGGGGAGGCGGCGGGGGGGGGGAGAAGGAGCCCAGTGCCCCTTCTGGGGTACTTCTCTTCCAGGATCCGCCCCCCCCCCCCAAGGGTTTAGCTCCTTCTTTTCAATCTCTATATGGTCTGATACATGACAGCCTGGAAAACTACCGTATTTTTTTCTATCTATAGTATAAAATGTCCCCCCTCACACGTTTTCACCCCAAAATTAGTTTTGCAAACACGTGGCTCTCTCCTCGGGTTACTTCCGTGCATACGACGGCCCTCAACTTTTAGTCTAACCATTTTAGACAAAAATATAATCTTGTATACGGAAAAATACTGCACTCCCTGGGGATTTCTGGACTTGACACAGCACAAGGCATGCATGCAATCCTATGCGTCAACCATCGATTTTGGGATCAGATTGAAAAATCCATCAACCTGCCAATCTCATCTTGAATGTGCTTGGACTTTTTTTCCCCTTTTTAGAGTGGGAAAACAGAGGTTGGTGCCTTTTGGGGCAAGGAGAAATATCTTGGAATTCCTGGGGTTTTGCCTAGTGAAATAAATCGCAGGCCAAACGTCACAGGGAAGTGGTGGAGCTCTAGCCCTCTCTGCATACTCATGCCACTGCTTAAGCGTAGCAAGAAGGGCCACGCAAAGCACCCGCCGGGACATCCTAAGAGAAGAACTGATGGCAATGCCTCCTTGGCGTGCATCTATCATCTTCCTCTTTCCTTCCAGGCACTGGTAAAAAGATGGGAGTGGTGGAGGAAAAGGAAGGTAGTGATGGTGTTGGAGGGTAAGAATAGTAAATGAGGGAGGGGGTCAGTTTCCCTCCACCCTGCATACAGAACCATGTGCCTCTAAACCACACACGTACTCTTTACAGGGGTGGGGGTGGGGGGGGGTATCCACCACCGTCATGTGGCGATTCAGTGTCAGAAACCCAGGAGCAGATGTTCCAGAGATGGGCAAGCGCAGAGTCCTTGTCCCTGCACATCTTCTTGGGAGTCTCTAACAGCACCACCACCCTCGCGCTCTTCCCCCCCATCCCTCCCAACGACCAGAAGCAGAACAAATGGTACAGAACGAACCAACACATCGTTGGTTTCAATCCTGCAGAATCTTACCCAGATCACAAACTTAGGCATTTCATGGCACAGAAATCAGGTTGCTTTTTTAAAAAAAATATCATCATCATCATCATCATCATCATCATTAAAATCACGACTTAAAGTGCACAGAACACACAGCTGCAAGCAGAGCGAGTGGGGAAAGAGTTTTGGCAACCCCCCCTCCCCGTGCTGCTCTCTGCCGCCTGAGGAAGGCAGCCATCTAGTAGTGGGAAATAGTGGTGTGCCCAAAGTCTAGCCTTTTGTGAGGGAACGCGGAACTGGGGTGGCGTTCAACCTTACAAAGGCAGCTTGGAGACTGCCAAGAGGCAGGGGTTTTTATGCCCCGGCCTGGAAGGGGAATAAGTCCAGAAGGTTGGCTGCAAGAACTTAAGAGGAACTGCATCCTTAGAGCTTTATCCTTCAGGGAATAAAAAGCACCACTGCCCAGAAGGAAGCAGGAAGCTGGGGCAGAACCTCTGTTATCAGGAGGGATTGTGCTTTGCCTAGCCCTTTCTCCTCAATGGCTCAAGTCAACCTTGGCTTGTTTCTTTAAACCTTATTCGGCGTGAAAGGAGGCTGGGTGATCCAAGGTGATGTGGATCCAAATTTCGGCTCTCCAGATGTTTTGGACCACAACTCCCACCGTCCTTTGCCATTGGCAATCTAAGCTTAGAATTTTGGGAGTTGTGGTCCAAAACATCAGGAAGGCCAACGTTTGGACATGCCACAAACTCAATGCTCTTTCCACTGGCTCCTTCTGAGAAATCCCCCCTCCCCCCCCCCAACCGGTGGCCTCTGCCACCGGCCACCCTATAATCACCGCAGCTTTCCTTCACCACCACCCCCGGCCTCCTCGCCCTGCCTTTCCCCCTTTGGTCCCCCCTTCTCTGGAAGAGCCGAGTGCAACTCTACCTACCCACGGGGGCGGGAAGCCCCTTGGAGTGTTTGCTTGTTGGGAAACATTTACAAAATATACATCTAACTCACTAGCTCTACTATATATATATACATATATAGGTACAGACACCCACAGCAGACAGGACGAAAGAGCCGGGTGGCCCCACTTGCTCAGTTGCAGAGGTGAAGTGGCCAACTGGCCCAGCATGGAGAACACTTCTACTTGACATGGGAAAGTAACAGCTAACCAGTAACATCTGCGGTCTATCATGGAACATCTTGAGATAGCATAGCACCTAGCCCCATGAGTGCTGTTGCCTCCTCAGGAGACCAGTAGCCAAGGAACAGAGGCTTCCAAAAAAATAATAATAAGGGAAAGGAACAGGAAAAAGACAGTGCTAACGGTAGCATGCAAAATAAGGAAGGAGGCTAAGTTTGCAATGAACTGCCCGGATTCTCCCGTCCTTAAGAGCTACCAATAATTATTCTCATTATGTACAATGTGCCCAGTGTCTTTATATATCGAACAAGACAACATCATTAAGGACAGAAAGATACACACACACACACACACATGCATGCACCCGCTCATCCACATCCATCCAAACACACGCGTGCACACACGCACGCGCGCGCACACACACACATATGCAAATGTAGAAACAACACAGTACAATGTTGCATCCAATTCCGTTGCTTGATCTCCTCTAGCAAATAAATGATCTTCAGTCCACACAGCGCAGCAGAGAGTGCTGTCGGGGAAACGCAGATCCTCCCTTCTGTATCTCATCTCCTCCTTGCTAGGAAGGGATCTGCTCTAGCAGATCCCAGCTGCGATGGGCTACAGGCTCCCTGCGTTGCTGGATCCCTTCCGCTCTTCTTCCTTCTTCATTGCCGGCTTCTTCTCCTTCCTTCTCCTCTTCCTCCTCCTCCTCCTCCTCTTCTTTTTCTTCCAAGAGCAAAATTTAGTCCCAATGCTTTAAATTTGCTTGATGGTTGGTTCTCAATTCTTTTCCCCCACAAAAGATGTTAGGGTTTTAAGAAGTTGGTCCACAGAGGCCTAAGGGTTGATCCGGAAGGCAAGGAGTTTCTCTGAATGCTGGTTGTTGAGGGTTCTCAGGTCCGGGAGACGGAGGAGCAGCTTGGGGAAAAGTGTTGAGTCGTCCGGGTGCTTCTTAGTGACTAGAGTTCTTAGGGCCCGGATCAACGTCTCCTGGAGGAGTTCAACAGCATCTACGTCAGAGATGCCAGAGCGATCTGAAAACCCAAGCAAAGTTGTTAAAACTGGGGAAAACCAGGAAAGATCGGGGGGGGGGGGGAGAGGAGAGACTTTGCTTATGGGGTTTGCTTCTACTGGATAAAAAGGCTTTTGAAACGCAGGGAATGAACGCTGGTGCTAATGCTTACGCGATTGCCAGTATCAAAAGACAATTAAACACATTTTTAATAATACCAGTGGTACCTTATATAAAGGAATGAATTCATTCCCAATGAAATTCTGTTAAGCAAAATTTCCTTTATACAGATTTCCCATTCCCATAGGAATGCATTGAAAATGGATTAATCCCCAATTGCCACCATTTTTCTGTTGTACGGATTCGCCCCATAGGCAATTCTGTTAAGCAATATCTTATCAAGTAAATCTTTGGAATATTTGAAGTATGGTCTTTCCTCCAAGATTTTATGCTAAATGTCTTTAGGCAGGCTTTTAAGCAGTGCATTATATCTCAGGAATGCTGGCTTTTAGCTTACCCGGTTTCTCTTACGTTTTTGAATTATTTTTAAACTTGATTTTAAATCTTAATAAATGATTAATTATTTTTAAAAAAATACTCTATTTGTGTGGTCTTTATCTGTGTTGTTTTTATCTGTTTTGAGCTGCCTTGTGTCCCCTATGGGGAGAAGAGGCAGCATACACAGTGGTACCTCTTAAGACAAATTTAACTCATTCTACAGGTCAATTCATCCTACGGAAAATTCATCCTACGAAGCACGGTTTAATGCGGATTACCATAGGAATGCACTGAATTCGTCTTGCGAAGCATCCCATAGGAAAATTCATCTCACGAGGTTTTCCTATTCCCGGACATTTCATTCGTCTTATGAATTTTTTTTGTCTTAAGGGGTATTCGTCTTACGAGGTATTACTGTAAATCATTTAAATAAATGGGCTGGCTCTGGGGCTCTGAGGCAGCAGCCAATTCCCCACATTCCCCCTCATTCCCAAGTCTTCCGGGAGAGGGAAGGCCTTTAAGAAAAGGCACGGAACCCCCTGTCTGATATTGGATGCACCCACCCGCTCCTACCTCCGCCACCCTGGTTTGCCCAGCTCTCCCGCCGGGGGGTCAACCCCACACTCACCTGCAGAGACCAGGACCACAGCCATGAAGAGAGCCATTTCCTGTGCGTCTAAACCCAGGGAGCTGAGCTTCTCACTGAATTCAAACATGGCATCCAGCAGGGAGCCCATGCCCATGGTTCTCAGGCTGCAGAGCGAGTACGTCTCCCCGCTCAGGAAAGTCACCACCTTCTCCTTGGGACTGAACAGGGAGGAGAAGCGCACCATCAGCACCTGAGGAACAGGAAGAAGAAGAGAGGGGGAAAAGGCCTTTTAAGCCAAAGCAGCACCACTGCGACAAACAGCTCAGCCAATGAAGAAAAAAGCCCTCCCTAAAAGGCAGCGCCATACACTTTAAGCCAAGACTAAGGGCCTTTTTACACGGCCCCTAAGATCCGCTGGCCACTTAAATTCGGACCAGAGATCTTAGGGGTTCGTCGCTCTTCCTCTGTCCCCACCCCCCTCCGCACTTCCTGGTTGCTGGCTGCGTGAGGGAGGGAGAAAAAGAGAAAGAAAAGCATGCCGCCAAAAAGCAGCAAACAGAAGCGAGGAGAGCCCCGCACTCACTATCGTTGCACCGCATCAAAGATTTTTCCTCCAAAGAGAAGGTACAAGAAAAGTGCGCTGGGTCGCGCTAAAGTGGGCGGGGTCGCACTTAATTGTCTGCAAACTCCGGAGCTGGTGGGGAAACATTTTAAAGCTCCGGAGATGGCAGCCATTTGCAGCGGAGCTTAGGGGTCGTGTATAAACGCCCTAAAAGAGGACCAGCGAGTTCTCCCTCCCTCCCAGGTGAGGAGTGGGGAAGCCCTTGCCCTCCAGATGGTTTCAAGAGCAGCTCCTGCAGTGGGGGTGAACCTCTGGCCCTCCAGATATTTTGGACCACAACTCCCAGGATTCCGAGCCTAGACTGCCAATGTTAAAGGACTGTGGGAGTTGTGGTCTAAAACAGTGCTCCCCAACCTTTTTGTCCCCACGGACCGGAAAATATTTGATGATTTTTCCATGGCCCGGGGCTGGGGGTGGGGAGGGGGGGAGATGGGGGGTGCGGGGGGTCGGGCGGGGGGGCGGGGGAGGGTGTGTGGGGGGGGCGGGGGAGGGGGGGAGGGAGGAGGGGGCGGGGGGGCTTGGCGTGTGTGCCTTGCGGGGGGCACGGGAGCGGTGGCGGCGGCGCTCGCCGGCTGGGGGCGTCGGGCGTGCCGCTCCCCCCTGCGTGCACGGGTGGGGTGGGGGGGGAGCCCAGGGCTCCTGGGCGGGCGGGCCCCCGCCTCCTCCTCCTGTCGGCCAGGGCGAAGCGCAGCAGCAGCGGCGGGGGCGAAGGCGGCGGAGGCGCCCGGGGCAGCAGCCGCATGACCACGCTCTCTGTCCCTCGGGCGGCCGAGGAGGAGGAGGAGGAGGGCGGCAGCGCCCGGCCGGCTGGCCACGGGCTGCTGGGAGACTCGGGCCGCCCTCTCCGGCCTCGGGCTCGCAGGTCGTCTCGTCGGGGCTGGGCGCCGCTGGAGGACGCGAGAGAGGGAAGGCGAAGGAGAAGAAGGCGGCGGGCAGGAGGCGGCGGGCGGAGAAGAGCCCGGCCAAGGGGGGGAGGAGGAGGAGGAGGAGGCGGGTCGAGGGAGGGGCGGGTGGGGGGGGAGGCGTGAGCGGGGGGGGAGAGAGCGAGGGAGCCAAAGGGGACCGTTAGCCGGCCAGGCACATCCTCCTCCTCCACCTCCTCCGCCTGGACGCGGCCGAGCCTTCGCCCACCGCGGTGCAGTCCCACCCCCGCACCCCCCCGTGCGCCTCAGAAGCTCCCCACACACACACGCGCGCCCGCCCGCCCATCCACTTGCTTCTGCCTCCCCCTCAGGAGAAAGGGCAGCCAGCGCTGAGGAGGAGGAAGAGGAGGAGGAGGAGGATGCCCTGGCGCGCACCACCAGCACCACCAGCGCCAGTCGCCACCGCCGCCCCCTCCGTTTTCCCTCCGTCCGCCACCTGTCAAGTGCCGCCTGGCCGGGCGAGGCGAGAAGGCAGAGCCGGCGAAACCTCCGCCCGCGCGCGCGCGCGCGCGAGCCCCCCTTCCTTCAGCAGGGCTGATGAGGAGGAGGAGGCGCCCCCGGGGGGTGGAACGGGGGTCTGGAGGGGAGGGGGCGTGCACGCGTGTGTGTGTGTGGAAGATGGTCTGCCTGCCCGGCTGCTTTCGGCCGCTCCGCCGCCCCCTCCCCTCTTATGAGGCGCCCCCTCCCTTTGCCCCCCTCCCTCTCCCCCTCCCCTCCCGGCCCGCGGCTCCTTTCCTTCCCCCCCAACACCCATGCCAAGTATCGTCCCGGGTCTCTCGCGAGAGGGAAGGAGGCGCCGGAGGACCCGAAGCCCAGCCAAGAAGGGGGAAGGGGGAGGGGGGCTCTCCTTTCTCTGAACCCCGTTTGGCCCGCTCGCCCCTCCTCGCCTCCTCCCAACCCAACCCCCCACCGTCCTGCTCTAAGAACCGGGCGCGCAAAGGCCACCAGGGAGCATGACGACGGGGACGAGGAGGAGGCCAGGGCGAAGCGCAGCGGCGGGGGCGAAGGCGAAGGCGGCGGAGGTGCCCGGGGCAGCAGCCGCATGATCGTGCTCTCTATCCCTCGGGCGGCGGCGGGCAGCTCCTCCTGCGCTCCTCCAGCCTTCTTCCATTGGCTGCCCGTGGGAGAGAAGAGGAGGAGGAGGAGGAGGAGGGCGGAGGAGGACGCCCCGCCACTGCCGTGGCGGCTGCTGCTGCTGCTGCTGGTGGAGGGCGAGGAGGAGGAGGGCGGAGGAGGAGGAGGATGCGCCGCCTTTGCCTTTGCCTCCCTCCTCTGCCCGCCGGCAAAGGCAAAGGCGGCGGCGGCGGCGGCTCCTCCTCCTGTGCTCCTCCAGCCTTCCTCCTCCACTGGCCGCCTGCGGGAGAGAAGAGGAGGAGGAGGGCGGCAGAGGAAAAGGGGAGGAGCCTCCCCGGCCTCCCCAGGCGGCCCGGTGCCGACCGGTCTACGGACCGGCACCGGTCCGCGGCCCGGGGGTTGGGGACCACCGGTCTAAAACATCTGGAGGGCCAAAGATTCACCACCACTGCTATAAGCCTTTACCATCGGCAACACTGGTTGGTGCTTTTTTGGGTGGGCGAATCTTCAGACATCGAAAGGGCTACACTTTCTGCCCCTGCCTTTAGGCAAGGGCTTGCGTTCTCCGGCTGCCTGCAGGTAAGTCTCTCCCCGAGATTCTGCAACATGACTGGACCTCATTCCATGTTAGTGCACATGGGAAGGGGGAAACAGTCTGATCCTTGTTGCAGAAATGCACACACACAAACACACACAAACACACATCTTTTGCTGTGTCTCTCTTTGTCTTCACCATCGGCCAGGCCAATCCCCACCAAAAAAAACCCACACACATTTGTTAACCCCAAATGCAACCTTGATCAACAACCCTATGCCACAAAAAAGGGTAACTGAACAAATTGTTTGTCGTCGCATAGGATCTGGGTTGCCATACAAAAGGCATGGCCTGCTCCGCCTGTGAGGGACATATGCTGCGAGAGGAACTGACCTGGAAAGTGCCTGCTTTCAGCAGCATCACCTGGTCCTGCTGGCAGAGCGACTGGAATCCTGGGATGCTCTTGGCAAACTCCACCACCTCCTTGACGGCCGGGGTGAAGCACTGCGAAAACTCCTCCCACACTTGCTGGCTGGTCTTGCCGTTGCTACAGTAGGGGGTGGCGTTCAGAGGACAGGCCTGCGCGGGAGAATTAAGAGACGAGACAGGGAGGTGAGCTGGGTCGAACCGTAGCCTTACTTTGAATGACCTGCTCTGGCAGGATATTCATGCTTCTGGTGGTCTCTTCATCTATTTCCAGAACATTCTATTCCTCACCTCCCTGAAGAAAGAGTGACTTGCCAATAAATAAATATACCACCCCACAATGTGTGTAGACATAATCAGGAGAATTGGGGCAGCCATTCACTTGCCTGTTCACTTCCCTGTCTTTTCTACTCACCGAATTCTCATTTTACTGACTACATCTGGTCAAGAAGTCCCAGGTAACTGCCTGGCTGCTTTATATGGCTTGGCAACAGCCTTCATTATGTGCCAGGACCCGCTTCCAGGACACCTAGGGCCTTTTCACACGACCCCTAAGATCCGCTGGTCCCTTAAATTCGGACCAAAGATCTTAGGGGTTCGTTGCTCTTCCTTCCTCCCCACCAGAGAAAGAGGGGGAAAATGCAGCTCACCTGGAGGAGCTTCCCGGAGCTCCTCTTCCGTTTCTCTTCTGCTTGCTTTTTTTCCTCCCACCTCTTCTCTTAAAGGGGCAGGAGGCAAAAAAAACACAAGCAGAAGCCAGGAGAGCCCCGCACTGACCAGATTAAATCCGGACCTGGGGATTTTCACCCACCTCAAGCAGGTACAAGAAAGTGCAGCTGGGTCGCGCTTAGGTGGGGGGGGGGTCGCACTTAATTGTCTGCAAAGTCCGGAGCTGGTGGGAAAACACTTGTAAGGTCCGGACCTTGCAGCCATTTCCTGCAGAGCTTAGGGGTCGTGTATAAAGGCCCCTACTTGTTAAGCATGTGCTTGGGAATTTGTCATGGAAAGTTTTAAAAGAATGCAAAAACCTCAAAGCATGGTTTAAAACTCATTAGAAAAACCATTTCCCTCATTTAGAAACTGTTTTCAGGGCATATGAAACCACACCCAAGCTCTTTTGGGACAAAACAGCCGTTCATTTGGGAGGAAAGTAACACTCCTTGTGATGGTAAGTTTTGACTCCCCCACTTTCCTTTTTCCAACCAAGACCCAACCTGCTTCTTCTGAGCCAGCTGGCACTATACTCTTCCAGGGGCAGCATCTCCCTTTGACCCTCGATCATACACACAGTGGGGGCCTAGGTTGTGCAGCTTGCTGCGAGCAAGCTGGCCAGCTACTGGGCAGTCCCATCCTTTTTGCACCATGACCAGTGCGGTGATCTTGCCTCTTGGTCATGTCTACTTTTGCAATCTGTTTGTGCAGTCTTTGGACATTCGCAGATGACAAGGTGGGACGCCATTCCGTTACGATTGAACGCAGTCGGGTTAGCCAACGTTGCTTGCTCTCACTGCAGTACCACCATTTTACAGCAGATGGAGCTCCAGAGAACCAGAGCGCTGAGGCCGCTTATGGGATTCTGCAGCCCTTCTGCGCCTGCAGTTCAGTTAACCCCTAGTTTCTAATGCTGGACTTCAAGCAGTCTTGGGGCACAGGCAGCCACCACCTTTCACTGCATCAGACTCCTGGTGCATCTAGCTCCAACCCTGTTGACACAGACAGGCATCAACAGGTTTTCAAAGCAAAGCAAAGCAAAGTGTTCTGTTTATATACTGCCCCATGCCACTTCAAGTAGTCTCTGGGCGGTTTACAGTTTTTACTTACAGTATGCAGGCTACACATTGCTCCCCCCAACTCCCCAAGCAAGCTGGGTACTCATTTTACCCACCTTGGAAGGATGGAAGGCTGAGTCAACCATGAGCCTGCTACCTGGGATTGAACCCCAGGTTGTGAGCATAGTTTTACCTGCAGTACAGGCATTTAACCACTGTGCCATGGGAATTCTTCAAGGCAAGAAACATGGAGACATTGGGCAGGGAATCCTTCCCCTGCAAAGCTGTTGGGGAATACTGTTCCTAGAGTCTCCGGGGAATAACTAACTTCATGCCATTAAGTCAATTCTGACTTATGGCAATCGGTATAAAGTACTCAGAAGTCATTTGCTATCCCCTTCCTCTGGGCCTGTGCAGGTTGCCCAAGGCTCCACAGGCTGGCTCTTCTCCTACAAGGCATGCTAGGGAATCAAACTCCCAGCCTCTGCCCAGATCAGTGATGGCGAACCTTTTAGAGACTGAGTGCCCAACCTGCAATTCAAAAGTCACTATTTTTTTGCAAAGAGCCAACACAGCAATTTAACCTGAATACAGGTGGCTGTGAAGGGGCCATGTCGGGTGCCCACAGAAAGGGCTCTGAGTGCCACCTTTGGCACCCATGCCATAGGTTCGCCAACACTGGCATAGGTATTCCAAGTCAGTCAGCCACCTAGTTAGCTGATTGCTAGAAAACTTCTCCACCTGCAATCCTGAAGTGTTCACCAACTTAAAAAAACTACTACTAGACGATGTTAATCACAACCACTTCAGAGCCACCATTTTACAGCAGAAGGAAGGCAACCGTTTGGAAACCAGCTTCACACTGGAAACCCGGCAGCAAAGTGACCAAGTCAGTTGCACTGCTGCACACTGCCTGCCTGTGTTGATGATACTGGGCTCGGGGGGGGGGGGGCGTTAATGGTCTGACTCACTTTAAAGGCAGCTTCCTATGCTCTGGCAGAAGCCACATTGTGTGGTTTCCTATCTTTAAGTGGACTGCCACCTGTCATGTCTCAAGATTAACTAACACCCATTTTCTGGAACAGGTTGAGAAGCAGGGCTGGGTATAAGTACCCAATCCTGAATGCCCATGGAGCAACTGTAAGGATATTTATTGCTTCCGAACCCAGAGGGCTTCATTCCTAGAAATTATAGTCCCCAGCCCCTTCATAAGAACATAACAACAGCCTTGCTGGAACAGGCCACAGCCCATCCAGTCCAGCATTCTGTCTCACACAATGGCTCACCATTTGCTTCAGGGTATTCCCAAGCAGATGTCTTCACCTGCTTATGATTCCCTGCAAATGACATTGAAAGATATCCTGCCTATCTCTCCAAGCCGGAGGTTGTCCTTAGGCATCCATCATGATAGCCATTGATACCCTTGTTCTCCAAGAACTTGTCCAATCCTTTCTTAAAGCTGTCAAGGCTGACAGCTGTCACCACGTCTTCTGGCAGGGAGTTCCAGAGACCAGTGATCCTCTGGGTGAAAAAGTACTTTCTCTTATTTGTTTGAGATCTAACACCCAAAACTTTCAGTGGAGTGCCCCCTAGTTCCAGTGTTGTTCAATAGGGAAAACAGCTTTTCCTTATCTACTTCATCCACACCGTGTATGATTTTATAAACTTCACTCATGTCACCTCTTAGGGGCTGTCGTTCAAGAGTCCCTTGCCTTTCAGAATGCAACTGAGCCCTCTTTTGAAAAGCTGCCTGCAACTTAGTGGCGACAGAAACATCGCACAGCAATGAATTCCCCCACAAAATGACTAGGGACTTACAATGCCTCTGCTGGTTGTCCCCCGCCAAGGGCAGCCTCTCTGGGGACTGGCCTCGGGGTAGCCATATTCAAAGGCCGGGTAACGTCCAGCGTTTTGCAGGTAGCCGTTCTGCTGGGCCTGGAAGATCTCGTTGCCAAAGCCCCGGGGGGCGTTATCCACGTAACCGGGTGCCTCTTGGGGGCTGTAGCTGGAGACGCGGTGGGCGGCCGACTCAAACGGTGGCCCGTAGCTGTAAGAGCCGTTCAGCGGCGGTTCGTTGTAGTTGGTCATCGGGCAGGCCTCGCTCCCGGGGGGCCCGTCCTGCTTGCCCAGCCGGTCCTGCCCGTTGACGAAGATGTCGTGGTAAGCCCTGGAGATGGCGCTGATTGCCTCCTCTTCCTGGGCGTTAGGGCTGGGTGGGGCGTCCGCCTCTGGGCTCAGGCCCACGTCCATCGGGGCCTCATTCAGGCTGTTCATGTAGCTCTGCATCTCGTCCAGCAGGCGCTGCTTCTCCCGCTTGGGGATCCGCCCAAAGCGCACGGCTGCAGCCAGGAGAAAACCAGCAGGGAACAGTGAGTGCCACTACAGTGGAACCTTGACTTACATGCTGCTTGACTTGCATCATATTTGACTTGCAGCAAGAAGGGGCCTGTTTGACTTGAGTCGCAGGCTTTGATTTACATCTCGGAGCCCCGGTGCAAGGCAACAGAATTGGGCGGCAGCCACAACCCAGCATTGCGGCTGCCGCCTCCAAACTGCTCCTGCCTTCTTCTCCTCCTCCGGCAGCGGCGGCTTCGGCGAGACCAGCTCAGAGCACCTGGAGCTGGTCCTCGGCCTCACCGAAGCTGCCGCCGCTGCCGGAGGAGAAGAAGGGCCGGGAGCTCGGGGCTGGCCTCGCTGGTTAGACAGTCGGCTCAGTCTTGTAAAAAATCTGGCTGCAGAAGTCTGGTCCACAATGGAAGCGTTTTAGTTGGGGAGCTGTAAAGTTGTGGGACTCTAATGGTAAGCATAGAGTTGTTCAGAACTTGGAACGTCAGGTTAAAAAATTAGTAAAACTTAAATGTTAGACATTGTTTCTATGAACATTAAAAAGTGGAGGTGTATAATTTGTGGACTATAATTCCACTGCCTCCTCCTCTCTTTGAAGAGACATTTCATTTACATCCCCAGAAGGAATCTCCTATCCCAGTCAAATTTGTGTTAAATTGCTGTTTTCGGGGGTCTTTTTCATAATCTGGAATGGATTAATCCGCTTTCCTATTACTTTCTATGGGAAACGTTCGTTTGACTTAAGTCATGTTTGACTTAAGTCTAGACCACTGGAACGGATTAATGATGTAAGTCAAGGTTCCACTGTAATAAGAAAAGACTCCGCCGGGCCACCCGCGAAGCCTAATCAGCAACAAGGGGGATCTTTCAGCATGCCTATTTCTTCCCACTGCTCCTGCATCATTGCACAAGTGGGGGTGGGGGAGCCATTTACGGCATCACACTTGGCAGCGCTGGGGCAGGTGAATGGAGGACGGGAGCTGCAGATGCCTCCAACTCCAGTCTGGCTAAAAGAGTACGGATGAGACGGAGAGTGTTCAGCTCAAGGACGAGACCTTTTTTAAGAGTGCACATCCCCCCGTTTTTGGTAACTTGAGGGAGCGTGGTCCCCGCAGCCGAGCTTCGGCAGAAATCCCCCCCCCCCCCCGCTCTCTCTCCGCCCACCTCGGCCCCAACAAAGTCAGGGAAAGCCAGAGCTAAGCCGGCTGCTGAATCCACGACACCCTTGCAAAGCCCAAATTAGCATCCGCCTTCTCGGGCTTCTTCTAGGTACATCATCTATCATGTTCTCAAGGAGACTTGCTATGGGCATTAATCAAGGGATGCTTGCTCGTTCTCTAGGCTTGGGCGGCTCCTCCCACACATACCTTGGCTGTTGCTTTGGAAATCCTGGCTCTGATGCATAAATCAACCCAGCGGCTCCATTTGTCAGCCAGCAATTTGCTGACATGCTACTCTCAAGAGAGAGAGGGAAGGAGGGAGGGAGCAACAGCAGCCAAGGGACTACCTCTGCCTTTGCCTTTGGCTGCGCACTACAGGGTATCCACAAAGCACACTAGGCGAGGTAAGGGCCTAACTCTGTCCCACAACCGCCTCCAAATTCCCAGCTGCTTAAGAGGAGCCCATCAGGCTTACCATTCCTTTGCAGACTGTACTTTAGGCAAATCAACTTATTTTACATTTGGTTTTCGTCAGAGCTGCTGTAGGTGATTTTATCTGGCTTGTTTTCTGGTCATCACAATGTTCATTTTATTTAGCTCTCGGTTTTTACACTACCCGACGGAATGGTGGATAGAGAGTTGTCTTGACAGCGTAACTGGACGAACAAGCAAACGAAAGCCACCCAGCCAACGAGCCACTTAAAAACTGATGGGAACGAAACCAATGTGCTTGCATGTTCCCAATTCATTCCATGGAACGCAAAGGGAAGCCGCTCTCTCTCTATATATATCTGTGTACGCAGCTGCGCGACCTACCCTCAACCTGCACCCTGGCCAGCTGCTGGCCCAATGCTCACCATCTCTCGACATGCCGACCGCCAGGCACTTCTTGAAGCGGCAGTGCTGGCAGCGGTTGCGGTTCATCCGCATGATCATGCAGTTTTCGTTCTTCACGCACATTTTGTAGTTGATGTTCTGCTGGATGCTTCGGCGGAAGAAGCCCTGGAGAGGCACAAACAGATCAAGATGGAGTCAGTGGACAGGAACCAATAAACACACACATTCACAACGACACTGGGTTTGTCTGTTTGTTTAACTCAGCTTTTTGAGTTTGGTTTTAAAAGGGAAGGTCCTGAAGTCTTAAGGGACACAAGTGCCGATTTCTAAAAAATCTGATTGAAGGTATTGTCATTAGTTCTGCAAACATACGGTGAGTTTCTTCCCTGATGTTAATGTGACAGGGACCGATTGATTTTTTAAGAACGTAAGAAGAGCCATGCTGGATCAGGCCAAAGGCTCATCTAGTCCTGCTTCCTATATCTCACAGTGGCCCCGCAAAGTGTGTCTGGGAGCGCACGAGACTAGATACCATGTTTTCCGGAAAATAAGACAGATGTGCTAGGTCTTATTTTCAGGGGATGTCTTATTTTTTCATGAAGAAAAATACAGTACACATTTATTGTTATCTTATTATGAGGAGGCCTTATTTTCGGGGGATGCCTTATATTTCAGTGTGGGGCAAAACTGTAAGTAGGTCTTACTTTCAAGGGATGTCTTATTTTCGGGAAAACAGGGTACCTGTCTCATGATACCACTCCCCTGCATCTGGCCCTTGAAGTACCCTGGTTTTAAGCCTGGAGGTTATACATCTTCATCATGGTTTCTCCATCATGGTTTGTAACCTGTGATGGACTTTTCCTCCAGGAATCTGTCCTATCCCCTTTTGAAGGTATCCAGGCCAGGTGCCATCACCACATCCTGTGGCAGGGAGTTCCACAGACTAACAACAGGCTGGTGTCTGTTCCTACTCTCCCAGCCCTCATTTGAGTCTAGGTCCCCTAGTCTGAAGGTAACTGATAAAAGGAAGCCCTGCTTTTCCTTCTCTAGTTTAGGCGTCTGTGCTGGCAGGATAACTCACTATTTGGATCACCTTTGGTGCTGTTTGGTTTGCAAAGCTGGAAGGGACCCAATCTCCAGCCTCTATCAAGTCGGCACAATGGAGAATCAAAATCCCAAACTCTGGGTCCACAGGCAGAGACCTAAACCACTGAACTATTATCCACAGGTGTTCTGACTTAGAACGAGCCATCTTGCCCCCTTTTTTCAGAGCTGTCCGTCTCCTTTTTGGCAAAGCACACGGGGCTTCTGTTTTTTGTTTGTTTTGTTTTGTTGTTATTGTTTGGTGCAATTTGGAGTGTTCCTCATCAAGCCATGGTGCAGCCTAAATGGAAAGCTAGCTCACAAACAGAATGTTGATAGTGTATTCTGGGGTGACAACCCTGTGACCTATTATTGGGTGGGTTGCGGCATTGATAAATGACAACAAAGAACCCCCGCCCCACCCCGTCCTCTTTAAAATTAGTGTTTTTATATTTTAATGTTGATGCGGCACAATTCTAGATAAATGAGATACACTGGCAGTTTTCTGCTTGGCAGGCGCACTGCTGTTTCGCTTTGTCGCCTATTTTATTTAACACCCTTCTTCCCCTCCCCCCCAAAAAAGGAAAGACACTGGGACCGACTGCATGACAGCCAAGAGAAAAGGCAGGAAAGAGAGCAGAAAGGGAGGAATATAATGGAAAGGGGGATAAATTGGAGTGTTCTCTTTGGACCCTGATCTTGTTAGAAAAGCCCAGCGTGAACAGAGGGATCATTCATATAAGAGGTAAAACAGATTGCCCTGAAAATAAGAACCTTTTAGAACATGAACCAGACCCACTGCAACTTCCCCCAGCTGGACAGGGCAGCCCCTATGTTAATTGGAATCACAATCCTGCCATTCTTCGCCGGAAGGCTTGTTAACGGTACAGCATTGCTGCATCCAGTGCAAATTAGGAGACAGGTAGGACACGTATGAAGACTAATTCTGAAGTCCAGAAGCCAAGTAATTAACGCTGGCTTTGAGCAGGAGGAGACCATTTCTGCAGCACCCTGAAACGTATGCAAAAATGCCCCTAAGAGTCAGAGATTATGTGTCACCTCCGGGCTTTTAATTCCACTGTATGAACAAAGAATTTGAAGTCAGGTGGCAAATTCAGTGCCTTCAACACCTCAGCTTTGATATTTAAAAAAGCAAACAAACAAGCAAAGGGTTTCTAGTCCTCAATATTCCTAATATAAAACAAAGAAGGGAGGAGCGAGAGGAAAGGCGGAGGGGCAAACCTCACCTTACATCCTTCACAAGCATGGACGCCGTAGTGAAAGCCTGAGGCGATGTCACCGCAAACTTTGCAGAGCAGCACCATTCCGCCAGTCTCTGTGGAGAGAGGGCAGACGTGTGGGTTAGTCCTCTGCCCCAGGGCCCCCTGTCCTCCTTGCCCGCTAGTCAAAAGGCTTACAGCAGCCTCCCCCAAGGCAGCTGCCTTCGACAATTGTGAAACCACAGTTTGGGCCAGTGTTCTGTGTCGACTTGGGATCTGCAGGAGCTGCCCTACAACTCCACTGAACGCAGGGAAGGTGTCGCTAAAAGCTTGGGTCCCCTAGAAGCAGAGGGCTGGATCTCACACGGATAACAGTTTTGCTAGTGGTGGCTGTGGCAAAATAAAACGAATTCCCTTTTTCCCCTCCTGATTTTAAAGGAGAACTGTGAGCTTATGCTTGCACATCACACAGTGGCTGTACATAAATATTATAAGTGGGTGGGCAACAGATGAAACTTCAGGTGTTGCTGTACTACAATTCCCAGCATACACTATACAGCACCCAGGGCAAGGCATAGATGGTGCCCTCTGACTCCTTGCTGCCTACCTGCTCCTCCCAGACTGAGCTTGCCCAGGAGAGGCTGGCCTGGATCGTGGAAGGGAAGGCGAGCCTGTTCCTTACATTTGAGGACAGTAGGTTGCAGGACCAGCAGGAGCAGGCAGGCATGGTGGAGAAGGCACGGTGTGTATGTGGATGGGTGTGTGCATCTGCAGTGGTGGGGGACTTGACATGCAAGTCAGAAATATGGTTCCCAGCTGCAAGCCGAATGTGAATCATGGAGCAAAAAAATCCCAAGTCAAGCCCAAGTCAAGCCACTGCCGTCAGTTAAGCTGGACTCAAACGTGAGTCCTATGACCTGAGTTCCCATCCTTAGCACTCACGGGGCAACCGCATGCTATGCGTCACTGGCTATGGCTAATGGGAGCTGAGCTGCGGTCTAGCCATCCCTGGAAGGCCATACGTTTTCCACCATTGTCTTCAATGAAAGGAAGTGTTGTTCCCAATCTTAGGGCCTTTTCACACGACCCCTAGGATCCGCTGGCCACTTAAATTCAGACCAGAGATCTTGGGGGTTCGTTGCTCTTCCTGCGTCCCCACACCTCCGCACTTCCTGGCTGCTGGCTGCATGAGGGAAGAGAGAGAAAAAGGGAGAAAAGAATGCAGGCTCACCTCCGTTTGCCATTCCTTCTCTTAAAGGGGCAGGAGGCAAAAAACAACAACAAAGAAGCGAGGAGAGCCCGCACTCACCAGATTACATCCGGATTTGGTGATTTTCACCCTCCAAGAGCAGGTACTTGAAAAGTGCGCTGGGACGGGCTTAGGTGGGCGTGGTCGCACTTAATTATCTGTAAACTCCGGAGCTGGTGGGGAAACAATTTTAAGCTCCGGAGCTGGGAGCCATTTGCAGCGGAGTTTAGGGGTTGTGTACAAAGGGCCTTAGATGGGAAGTGGTGGGTTTTAAAGTCTCAGTTGTGCGCCTTCCAGGTTGGCCAACCTGTCCTGATTTTTTGGCTTCAATTTCAACCCTGTTGGCTACACAGTAGGGCTTATATCCGTAGATGGCTAGCTTCACACAGGAACACGCCACTCAAAAAGGCAGGAGAAGGAAGAGGTTATTTTTCTCCAGGGAACCCCCCTACTACATTAGCTGCTACTATTTATTTATTTATTTATTTATTTATTTATTTATTTATTTATTTATTTATTTATTTATTGAACTTATATGCCACCCACTACCCGAAGGTCTCTGGGCGGCTTACAATTCAAAATTGGAATGGAAAATTAACTACTACTACTACATGTCTACAGGAGCATTTAGAGAATCCAGAGCACTCCAGTTATATAAGCCATCATATATTAAGACACTTGCGAGAGAGAGAGAGAGGGGGGGGGAGAGAGAGAGAGAGTGGGAGAGATCAAAATAAAGAAGACAAAAAAGTTGTGGCACCTTAAAAGACTACCTGCTGTATATTAAGATTTATTTATTTGTTTATTTAATTTCTAGTGCAAACTGGACTACCTGAGCTTTTGTTGGACAGGTCCACTTCCTCAGATGTAAGAGTGGGCCAAACCCATGAGGTAGGTCACTGTTACCATCTCCGATAGCGGCCTTTCAGATGTTGTTGGATTATGACTCCCGGCTGCTTTGGGTGGGAATACAATCTCCAGAATGCTCACACGGTCTTGTGGGCTAGGGGATTCTGGGAGTCTTAGCCCCGCAAACACAACTTTTCCTATTTCTGTTCCTTTGCCTCCATTTTATGCCCTGATTCCCACTTAATGGAGAAAATGGCAGAAAGAGATGGGGTGACTTACTAGTGAAGGTGCCGGTGGCTCCATTTTGTTTGGCCGCAGGGACTCGGCTGGGGGCCGGAGGTGACTGGCCCTTATTGGGATAGCGAATCCCTTCAGGGAACTGGAAGGCGACCTTGGGCGAGGAAGGGGAGCTGGCTTGCGGTGGCTTGATGGCTCCAATCTCAGTCAGGGTCAGCTCTTCCAGTGAGGAGGGCAGTGAGTGTTGAGGGGAAGGCACCAAGTATCCTGTGGGAGGGCTGCCCGGGGTAGGGCTGGAGCCAGCGGTGGAACCCACATAAAGGATCACGCCACCTAAAAGACAAGAAGGTGCAAGAGGGGAGATGAACACAAGAACCTAAACATGGAAAAAAACTCAGGCAGCCCTCCTGGTGGCGATGGCACCACAGAGCCAATTCACTGGACACCAAGTGGATATATATTTCCAGTTGCCTCAGCTGCAGTTTGGCTGCGGCCAAGAAAAAGGGGTTGGATCAGTGGAGAGGAAGCAGGACTTGGAATAAAAATAATGAGAAATGGGATAGCAAGCCCCCTCCCTTCCAGCTGGAAATGGCCAGCACATACACAGAATTTCCAAAACTCTTCCCAGGAAGGTGATTGTACAACTTTAACCCAGGCGGTAGATTCCTTTCCTGCATCATCTTTTGACAAGGGTGAACTTGCTACCTCGTGGGAAAAGCAAGAGTGAAAAACTCCCGCGGCTCAAAGGAACCCACAAGTGCAACACAGAAAATGATGGAGAGCTTTTTCTCGTGAGATGCACAAGCAAATGAGCACGCAAAGAGACCTCTCCTGAGGAAATCGGGAATACAGGAACTAGGAAACATATTAAATGTTTAAAATAAAGCACAACTCGGTTGACGACTGAGTGCGACGAGAAGAATGGGTGCAATTAAACGCACTAATTTTCTTTGGGAAACGTTTGTTAAAATCCATGAAAAGCTACAAGAGAGAGAGAGAGAGATTTAAATGGTGGCTGTTGCCGTTCTTAGCTCCAGTACTCCCACGGCTGACCAAGCGAAACGGAGCTCCCAGCGCTTCTCTTTCTAAGACAGTGGGAGCAATTGTCCCCCTCCCCTTTCCATCCAACTTTTTGGGGTCACTTGCGTGACCTGCTGGACTTTGCAAATGGAGGTCAGGGAAGTGGGAAATTGGAAAGGGGGTGGGTGGGAGGGACGCAGCCACCAAGAGACTCATTGCCCTTGCAAACTGGTGTCCCTCTTTGCCCTTTACGAACACAGAGAGAGACTGGCAAGGCCCTTTTGCCTGGGTGTCGATCTGCCGATCAGCTGCCTCTGGGCCATAAGGGGTGAAGGCCATGTGACCCGTCTGATTGCATGCAGCCCCTCCGTGTGGCTTCACGATAAAGCCAAGGGAAACAGCAGGCACTCTGGCTGCAGAGGCACGTGCCGGAAAAGAAAAAAACTAGGGCAAACGGATGGTACACTTATTATATATATATATACACACACACAGGCACCAAGCCTGAGTGGCCACCCAGGGACGCATTCCGGGAGGTGGGGGTAGCCTAGCCATTCGCTAAGCACCCCCTCACCCCCCCCCCCAAGGATGCCACTGGGGATGCAAAAGCAGGGATCTCTTCTGGGGTGAGGAGAGGGCATTTCGAGTCACACACAGCAGACTTCCCTCAGGGTACACGCGAACCGAAAAAGAAAGACAGTGAGAGAGAGTGAGAGAGAGTTGTGCTTGGTTAATTACCTCTGCACCTTTTTATATAACTGATAGACTGCAAGGCCATTACGGGTCCTGAACTCGGAACAGAGGAGTTATCAAGAGGGGGCTCAGGTCATGAGCTCCAGCCTAGCCAAAACCAAAGGAAGATAAAAAGGGGGATCCAAGCAGGGCAGGTTGGGCGAGGTCAGGTGGTCAAAGGCTTCTGGGTCAAGTTCTCTGGCTTAGTTTTGAGCAACTAAGAGCTCACGCTGACCCGGCTCCTCTCTAGCTGACTATAATTGCAGCTTATTAGCAAAATTGACCTTTTGGGGGACTTCCATTCCCAGGAGCATCCCTGCCCGCCCCCCGTCCCCGGCAGTAAGGCCATTGGTTGGCTGAGGGATTATGGGAACTGTAGTCCGAGATGGACCACTGCTCATCCCTGGGGCTGGGCTGTGTTTCTATTTGGCGCTGTGCCTTGTCAGCTTTGGCTTCAGGCAAGCCTCTGGATGGGGGGGGGGCTCAGGTAAAGAAAAAAGAAATAGAAAGGTTGCGTTTGATCTCACCTGGGACCTGATCCTTCCTCATTCGGTGATGCTAAACCCCAAACTCAGACCTTCTGTATGGAGATCTGGTGCTGTACCCAGGATACACGCCTTCCCCGGGGGATTATGCTCAGTCTTAAAACATCTGTGTTTCTGATCTTCCCTAGTTGGACACTGCCACGTCATTTTGTTCTCCCCATATTTTGCCCCAAACAATGAATGTGCTGTACTATGTGGAATTTTTTTTTTTTGGAAAGTGGGCTGCACAGAAGGAGGTAGGAATACCCCCCACCCCATGGCCTCCCTGTACACCACTGGTACAGCTGAACTTGCACTCCACATTCACATCCGCATGTGACCTACATCAGAAACAGAGATGTACTTTCCAAGCAAACATCTCCGCACTCTTATTCTCTCTGTCTTTTGGTGACAGAATGAGTTTAATTCGCCGCGAGGACCAATCATCATCACTCAGCTCTCTGTCCTGCAAAAACCCCTGGCTTGTGGGGCGGGGGTGGGGAGAATATGTGCCCAAAATAAACCTGCTTTGCTTTAATATTTTTTGCGGGCACCGCGAGGCTTAGGCCGGCAACAACAGCATGTTCCAACGGAAAGCACGGCCAAGCTCACTTGGGGCCTGGGAAAGCCGCTTGGATCCAGCCAGGAACAGGTTTCAAGATCCTTCGCCAGCTGGAGTTATATTGGACTCAAAGGGGCTCAAGAGAAGGGCACTGGATCCTCGGCCTAGAGTCAAGGGGAGCGCAAACCTTAATCCCGTTGGCTCTTCCAAAGTGAAAAAATAACTTCGCGAATAACTGAGAAAGGAAATACAGTGATCCCCCGTCTATTGCGGGGGTTAAGGACCCGACCCGACCCACGATAATTGAAAATCCACGACATGCAGATGCAGGTCAGGTCAGGCCTGAGGCGCCTAGCTGGGGGCTTTTGTATTTACCCCCAGCCTAGCGCTGCCCCAAACGGGCCTGCAAGGGCCTTCCCGGGCCTTTGGTGGACTTCAGAAGGCTCGGGAAGGCCATCGCAGGCCCGTTTGGGGCAGCGCCAGTAAGTAAGGGAGGCCTGAAACAGGCCTTTCCCCCCTTGCCCCAGGGGGCCTTCTTTCATATAGCGGGATATAGCGGGACCGCAGTATATGAACCGCGAATGGGCGGGGGACCACTGTATTGGGTTGCACACTTTCGCTCCTATCCTGAACAAGCAGTTCACAAAAGGGACACATAAGGGCGGCTTACATACGTCCCAGTGTCAGCCTTTGATTTTAAGTCACAGGCTCTTTCTGGTACATCTCAATACTTTCCCCTCCTCTCTGCAACACCTAAAAACCACTGTGAATATGCAAGATGCTGGTCCATGAGGAGAAGCCTTTTGCACCCACCCTAATTGCGTTTGAAAGAGACGTGTTTATCCTCTGCTTGCCTATCACAGTGAATCTCGCCACACTCGCCTGTCACAGCTCAGCAGCAGAGCTCTTACTGGGCACGCAGGAGTTGCATGTTCGATTCCCCAAACCCACCTGATCCAAAAGGGCCATCTTTAGCAAGGTTAGGAAAGGGGTTCTTTTCTCCAAGACCCAGAGATTTGGGGAGGGGGAAATCCTTACAAGTCCCCAAATGCCACCATCACGACCAGAACGGGGTGGGGTGGGGTTTGTACTCCCCAAACAAGAAGGGCCTTGAACAGCAACTGGCAGCCAGGTCAGTCTAAGACTTGGCTGGACTGAAGAGCAGGTACAGGGTAGAAATGGTTCCCATAGAAGATCTCTAAGCTGGTCTGCAATAGTCTGCGATTTATATTTCCTGACTGCTTAAATATACAGAACTTCCTTCAGTTCTAGCACTCACAATAAATCCTTAGGCTCAGAATTCTTTCATTCCCCATATTATGTCTTTTGCACAAAGGCCCTAGTTTGCAGATCTTGGAAGGAATTGTATTATCATTGCTGCTGCTGATGTTTTGACATATACCACCCCATAGTGCTAGAATGCTCTCAGGGCAGTTTTCCCACTTATTTATTTATTTATTTATTTATTGACCACACTGACTTTCCCAATGGAGTATTATCCAAGGAATACGTGGCCACCACCCCCGGCAAGCTGGGCGTTCACTTGACCAACCTCAGAAGGGTGGATGGTTGAGTCAACCTTGAGCCAGGTACCTTGATCTTTCAAGATCAAACTCTGGTGGTGAGCAGAGGCTGGACTGGCAGTTTAACTGCTGTGCCACAGGGCTTTGCAGTGGTTAATGAGGGTTTTTTAAAGGAAATCCTCCCCATACAAACAGCTCCAGCGAGGCTGAAATCTATCCACTCCTAAAGTAGGACAATGTTCTATCTTACTTAAGGCAGTTTCGTACGCTCAAAATGAGATCCAGAAGTATGACTCACACATCATGTTTTATCATTTGTTCTGCATATCTCCATTGGTCAAGAGTTTGTTTGTGTGTGTGTGTGTGTGTGTGTGTGTGTGTGTGTGTGTGTGTGTGTGTGTGTGTGTGTGTGTGTGTGTGTGTGTGTGTGTGTGTGTGTGTGTGTGTGGTTATCCTAAGGGCAGGGTGAGGATAAAAAGCAGTTGTAGCAAAAACAACAGTTGGCACCACAACTGAAGGAACACACATTTCGAACAGAGCAGTGATCCGTTCAAATCTCCAACAATTCTTGGATATTTGGTATGTATGTTTCAAAATTACTGACACAAGAGGGAGTGGACAGCATAATGAAAGGCCCGTCTCTTTGTTAAATGTCACACTCTAGCAGCACAAGTAGGTTGTAAACTGATTGTCCCCCAGCCTCCCTTCAGTGATGGATGCTTACAGCTGCTCTAAGCAGAAATCAAGGAGGTTGAATTATGCCACAGCTCCTTTTAAGGAATCTTTTAAATTGAAGACATGTAAAGTGAGATGGCTGGAATATTGCCTTAGCATGAACTTAATTTAACACTTCCCTCCCCCAAACCCCCAGAAAACATCTGATCCATCCAAAGTCAAGAACTTTTAAGTCTCATTTAGGCAAAGGAGGATGCTGAGTGCCAAAATCAATGGCACCTCCTCCATCTTGGTTACCCAAACATATATAAAAGAGGGAAATTTTGCAGATTGAGGCAGCACAGAATTTATCTGCAGCCTGACACAAAAGACCTCAAGCAGGTTTCTGTGGAGGAGGAGGAAGAAGAGATTTATACAGTACTTGTATTTCCATTCCTAACCTCTGCATTTGGACACAGTCCTCCAAGCATGCCACCCTCTTCGAAAAGAACGAAACCCATTTGCGTCTTTGCTCCCTGTTTCCTTGAAGGAGCTCACGGCAACATGCACAGGTCTATCTTCTCAGTGCCATGTTATCCTCACAATAATTCTGCGAGGTGCCTCAGAGCCTTCCCCCAAAGTCACCTGAGAGTGAATCAATCCACTCTGGGCTTGAAGATGGTTCTTCCCATGGAATTCAAGGCATCATGTCAACATCCTAGACCAGGCATGTCCAAACTTCGGCCCTCCAGATGTTTTGGACCACAACTCCCCCAGTCCTTTTGCCATTGGAAATACAGGCTTAGAATTCTGGGAGTTGTGGTCCAAAACATCAGGAGCACCGAAGTCTGGACATTTTTGTCCTAGACCCACAGACTTGGAAAGGGCCTATAAGGAGTCCAAACACCACCACCCTGCTGATCAAGGTAAGCATCCAAATCAAAGCAGATCTAACAGATGGTTACCCCATTTTCTCTTGAATGCCTCCCCTGTTGGGAGTGCTCCTGACTGGCAGAGATCACTGGTTCCACTGGCATGCTGCTCCAAATGTTAAGGAGTTTTTTCCTGATAGTCAGCCTAATCAATCTAGCTTCCTGTAGCTTGAGACCATGGTTATGGGTCCTGTACTCTGAGGTGACAGAACTGATCCTGCCCCTCCTCCTCTCTGTACCTTTCTAGTACCGTGTTTGAAAAGTGCTACCAGATCTGCCACCATGCCCAGTTCTTTCAGTCTTTCAACACAGGGCTTGGTTTCTCATCTCCTAATAATGTGTTGCCCTCCTCTGAAGTTGCTGGCTTCTTGGCAAAGAACGGGGTTTATCATCGTGCCTTTCTCTCCCCCCCCCACCCCTTTTAAAACAGCATCAACACGAAACCCCCCAATTCACTAGCCAGACCCAACATTCCTCCGGCTTTTTTTTTTAAAAAAAAAGCTCCTTTGAAAACAAACCAACAAGACCCCAAACAAGAGAGGTATCCTGCCACCAGGATCCCGGAGGTTGACCTGCACCGCCCTGCCCCACCTCCCCCCCCCTTTTTTTTTAACAACAGGGGCAGCAAGAGGAGGAGGAGACTGGGGTTGCCCGGGGTGGAAAAACACCCAGAACGATCCCATTGTAGTCGAGGGGGAAAATCTGTGCCAAGAAGCACCAGCTCTTTCTTGTTATTTTTAGTGCCTGCCAAGAGCTGGAAGAGAAAAGATCGAGGCTGGGGAGGGAGGGAGGAGGGGGAAGAGGCGAGCTCCGGCATCGCCTCCCATCGGGTCAGCGCCTCACGTGTCCGCCTCCCGCTGCCGCGGAGCGAGTGTTAGGAGCAAGCAACGTGCTGGAGCCCAGCCAAGGCGGGGATGGGGGGGGGGAGAGAGAAGACACCTGACTCGCCGCTCACATGGCCCGGGCGGCACAGGGAAGCGTTCCGACGGCGGCTCTTGCACGCGAACGGGCGGCCTCGGAGAGGCAGGGGCTCCAATGCATCGGGCGGGGGGGGGAGGGAGCGGCCGGTGTGTGTGTGTGCTTTTTTTTTTTTTAAAAAAAAGGAGCCCGAGAGGGAACGGGGGAGGCGGGCGGAGAGGTCGCTCGGTTGAATTCCAGCCGGGAGGGCCTGTCTCATAAGAACATAAGAAGAGCCATGCTGGATCAGGCCAAAGGCCCATCTAGTCCAGCTTCCTGTATCTCACTGCGGCTCCACCAGATGCGTTTGGGAGCGCATGAGACTAGATATCTGTCTCCTGATACCACTCCCCTGCTTCTGGCCCTTGAAGTACCCTGGTTTAAAGCCTGCGCCTTCACAAATCAGATCCGATTTATCGGCCACCCCGGTAGGGTTTCCCAGGTGAGATGTTTCAGGAGAGGTGTTTCACCAGATCCACCACCACCACCACCACCACCACCACCACATACACCGGTGTTTTGTTTTTTTTCCCCCATGGCCGAGTGGGGATTCGAACCGTGCTCTCCAGAATCCTGGTCTGCAACACACTCGGTCCACTACTCCACACCGGGCTTCTGCAAGCCCACACGTTAGCCCAAAGACAGCCATCGTCGGTCCTAGCCTGAAGGGGTGGTGGTGGTGGTGGAACCATGGGGTATGGAGGGGAAGGCATGCCTCTCAGAGCATGTGCAGCGTGTCCGCTGTTTGGGTAACAAGCAACTGTTTTCTTGCAAACATACATGACCCTTTGTGTTCTCCCAACCGCCTTCCTGTCAATATCCCACTGAACATGTAGGTCTAGTCTGATTTCCAAGATGTGCAGGATCAGCTGTGATTATTATTAGCGTTGGATGGAAGACCAGCAGAACAACATGAGGGAATCACCAGAACGGGAGAGGAATGCATCATGTGCCCGAAACCCTGGTGGAGAGCCAGTCTGAGTTAATCCTGGCCTAGATGTGCCAAGGAGCTGACTCCAGATGAGGCAGCTGGGCATGTGCCTGCCTAGTCTGGAGGCACCTATATTTGGGGCTTCCAAAAATCCTTCATTTAGAAGAGGAAAGGCTCTGGAGTTGCCCACCCCTGTCTGTTTACCTTCCTTAGGTGTTCCAGAGCATGACTGTGGTTACTCAAAAAAAAAAGCCCTCTGCATATGAACATTAGCCCAAAGGCTAAGTAAAGGCAGTTCCTTGCATTCAGCCAGGTGGGTCCACCTGGATAGGTTGCTGATTGCCATCTTCTAACTCTACAGCTGCCTAGATGCCCTAAGCACATCCGATCTCGCCTGATTTCGGAAGATAAGCAGTGTCGGCCCTGGTCAGTACTTGGATGGGAGACCACCAGGGAATACCAGGTGCTGTAGGCGCCTGGAGTAGGAACTGGCAAACCACTCCAGTATTCCTGCCAAGAAAACTTCATGGACATGGGGTCACGAAAGCGTCGGTCACGACTATAACGACACAACACACACACACAACTCTACAGCACTTTTTCACATCTTGCTTTGCCTTTTAATTGCCCTTTGATTGCCAAGCACCAGGCTTTTTGTTGGCAGGTCTGTTAGATGCCAAGACTAAAAGGACTTCAGATATAAGGGTAGACTAGGCATGTCCAAACTTCGGCCCTCCTGATGTTTTGGACCACAGCTCCCAGAATTCTAGGCTTAGATTGCCAATGGCAAAGGAATGTGGGAGTTGCTGTCCAAAACATCTGGAGAGCCAAAGTTTGGACATGCCTGGTCTAGACTCTCTGCATCAATAGGGACTGACCCTGAGGGCATCCGTCCTCTTTCCCCTGTAAAGCACAACTGCATGGCACACATTTGTTTTGCTTGTAGGTGACAGTTACTTTCGGCAGGTGTAATATCCTTTAGAAACAGATATATGTGACACAAATATAACAAGCTTAACTATGTGGAGCTCGATGGCCTTGTACGCCCCTTCCACCTTTGTGATCTTTATTTATTTATTTATTTTAGAGCATTTTTACCGCGCCTTTCTCCTTGGAAAAGGACCCAAGGCTTACGAATCTAAGCAACCTAAGGCTTGCTTTGAAATTAGGTGGTCACAGGACAGGGCTCCTGTGACTATCATAGCTGTAAACCAAGGAAATTTCAGCAGAAGTTTTCACTTCTTCCCAACCGAGAAAGGAATGGGTGCCCCCTGGCCTCCATTTCATGTGGCCATCCTAATCTCAGTACTTGGAAAGCCGTGCTCTCGAAAAGTGGGCACTGGGAACAGGAAGATGTGTAACATAACAAAATCTGGATAGTATTTGTGTCTGATCCCCTTTGACTGAAGCCATGGAATAAAGAACAATTCAGATAGGACTACCACAACTTATCCGGTTCACAAGTCTTCCCCATGGAGCATGCAGGCTTATTTGCCCTAGTTGCCACGTGCCCCCCCCCCAAAGGAGAACAGTGTGGAAAAAAAGAGGCCAAGAAATCTTGCTGATTCGGGGTGGGGTGGGGAGACTTTTGCAGGAATTTTAACACCACGAAACATGGGAAGTCACGGTGAACAAGATGGTTTGTGAGGAGAACTCGCATTGCTACACAGACTGATGCTCTCAAATAGAGATGGGCACGACTAGGGAAAATGACGTTTTCGAGTTGTCGCGTGTCGGAGGCAGTCCGTTTCGGCTCGTTTCCATTTTTCGCGAAATTTCGCAAAAAATAGTTGGTTCGTTTTTTCGTTCTCGTTAGTACTGGTTTGGGGGGGGTAGCGGACACCTGGAGGGAGCTGCAGGAGTCAGCCAGAGCCACAAGTGACGGACTGGCAGACTCTTTGCACCCGCTGTGTCTCACGTACTTGCATGTAGTGCAATGCAAGTAGATCTGGCTTAGGGTTAAGACGGGTTAGCGCAAGGGCTAGGGTTAGGCTAGTTACGGGTGAGGTTAGGGTGAGTATTGGGGTGCACCTCTGGGTGCCTCTCTGACCCACTTAGAACGACAGTGTACTGGCGTATGTGTTAGGCTTAGGCTTAGGGTTCGGGTTTGGGCTACGATTAGTGGTTGGCTGTTTATGCCCGATTGGCACATCCCAGAAGTCTCTGTGGTCAACCTGGCCAAGTGGCCATGCGATTGGTGGAAAATTTGCATGGTCCACTCCCATGGGTGAGCCCATCATTGCGAATGTGCAGGTGTAAAAAAATAAAATAAAATAAAATAAAATAAAATCAACGGAGACTTTTTTTTGCAAGAAAAACCCACTGCTGCTACTGTAAAAATTCAAGCATTTAAAATAGCTAATTTTCGCATGTTTCTGTGGTGCTTTGGTGGGGTTTTGGGCAACGATTTCAAAAAAAATATTGCGGTCGCCATTTTGGATCCCCCCGCACTGCATGGCAAATGGATGCGCCCTCCCAGCCTGGTACCAGCAGCGCAGCAGTAGCAATAGCCAAGGAGAGGGGGGCGGGGAACCCCCCCCCCCAAATAAAACACCCTTCTGGCCTGGTAGGTGCCCTCAGACAGTTTTCGCCTACTTTTAGGGCCGGGAATCGGTTTTTTTTTTAACTTTTAAAAACTTTTTTTCTGTGCCGCTTGCCATTGCGCGATCGCCGCGATGCAAGTAACGAGCACGACAAATCAGACCAAATTGTTCGTTCGTCGGTTCGAGCTCGAATTCTGGCGGAGTAATTCCCGTTACCGTATCCGTAGAGTAACGGATACGAGTAACAGAAACGGAAACGGGAATACCACTAAGTCGTGCCCATCTCTACTCTCAAACTAAGCAAAGAGGAAAAGGGTAGGGTGGTGTATACCTGGATCCCAACATGGGTTAAACTAGGCTCTGCACCTGTCAGCTCCTGGATCCCAGAGCCCTTGGGGCTGGACTCTAGAATAATTTAATCCTGCAAGTCCTTCCTTTCCGATCCTCCACCAAGAATAGAGACAATCTTAACAGGACAGTAGGTCATCATGAGTTAGTCTGGGTGTCCTGTGAACCCACGGCTTCCTCTGCAACAGATCCTTGTCTGTGTCCTCAATTTTGTGTCCTCAATACCCTGTTAAGTCTTGGCTTCTGGTATTAGGTGGAGTATGGGATTGTTGTTAATGCACACCCCCCAAATAAATGCTAGTATCTTGTTAAACATGGCATCTTTTATGCTTGCTTGTGTTTTTTCCACCCCGGCCAATGATCTGCCGAACTGCATTCACTGCCTCTGCCTCCTTCCATGTAAAACAGCAGTTTTCAAACAGAAGTTCAGAGAACCCTGGTCTGGATGATCAGGAGGAGTTCCTCAGAGAGGTCAAACTACAGGCTAAAATATTGATTATGAAGCAGGCAACTCTCTTCTTTCATTTCTTCACTCTAAATTTAAGCACAGGGGACCCAACCCAAAGGGAGGAGCATTGCATGTAAGGAAAGAGGGTGTTTTTGTTTTTGTTTTGTTTTGGGGCTAGCTGTTCCACCCACCCACCAGTTAAGACGCCTTCTCCTGTAAAAGTGCAGCTGCGGGAGAACTGCTGACGAGACTACCTTCACCATTTAAATATGAGTAATTAGGTCTAAGTCAGGGTGTGCCAAACATGCCACAACCCAAGTGTCTGCACCGTCTCGGTGACCGAGATTGCCCGACAGATTAGTTGCCACGGAAAGTGCTTCCTGAAGCTACATTGGAAACCACCGGCTTAAAAAAAAACCCCAAACAGGGTTGACCACACTGTGCAGCCTCAACGGCCCCAAGTGAAAGCGGCAACAGGAACAAGCTCTTGGAACACCTTGATGGGGAACAGGCGGGGAGGAAAGGCGACAAGCTGGCTGCTGTGACTGGCCTCCGCTGGGATGGGCTGCTGTCTCAGCAGTTCCTACAAACAAAACCACACCAAAGTACCATGACCTGTATACACAGAGCTGTGTCAACGATCAACCGGCACTGTCTCCTGCCCTGAATGCAGCTTGTGAGCTGTTTTACTGAACTTGGAATCTTTCTCCCAACTATAGCTCCCAGAATCATTCAGCCGACATGGCCTGTGGTCTGAAATGTAACTTTTCCAATGTCTTTTTTTTTTTAAAAAAAAATACTTAGTTGTCTTTATCTCCTAAAAATTACCTGTATTTCCCCCCATCTATAAGACACTTCCCACTTTCCCAACCCAAAATTACAGTTTCGACACCACACAGTACTCTTAGGACTTAGGCTTACCTCCGTGTATAAGACGACACTCAATTTTTAGGCTAACCATTTTAGACAAAAATATAATCTTATGCACAGAAAAATACCATAAGACTGACCTAACCCACCCTTCCAGGCTGGCAAGCTGTGATCTTTTTTTTTTTTTTTGCAACAATATGGAAATGTGTTCATTTCAGCGTGATCAGCCATAATTAGGGCCCCCTACCCCACCCTTTGAGTCTCCTGACACCATCTTGGCCCCGTGACTTCCACAAATCACTGAGGTAGGCTGGTAATCCCCCCCCCAATATGGTTACAAAGCTCTTTTCAGAATCCCCCTGCGGCCTTGCAACCCAGCAGCATTAAAATGCTTGCGTTGATACAGATCTTAAAGCTGGGTGTCTGCAAGTGCAGGGTGATCATGAAATGGTCTTCCAACCCAAAAAGCAGGATCCGCAGACAGGAAGCAACAAATAGAAAACAGTAGAGGGATGAGACACCTACAAGCATAGGATCCATTAGCTCCAATGGGATCCATTTCTCCGTGAAAGGCAACACTTAGTTCTGTAGTTAAAGAAGTTCTGAGAGTTGGGAGAAAGGGCCATTAAGTTCAGCAGAACGGCATAAACTTTGCATGCCATTCCAGGATTCCATCCGTCAGAACAAAGGTGATACTGGGTGAGATGGATTAAAATGCCTCATCAGGTGGAAGGCAGTAGTAGCACCATCAGCAGCTACCTAGGTAGAAGCTTGAGCAGCATGGATAACACTCCTCCAACCCCACCCAACTCCCCTTTTGCTAGATTGCAATCTTAGGCTGCTTTTACACGACCCTAAAATCCGAGGCAAAGGGCTCCCAAATGCGGAGCTTAAAATTGTTTCCCCACCAGCTGCGGACTTTAAACAAAATAAAGTACGACCATGACCACCTAAGGGCGCCCCAGCGCACTTTAGAAGTATGTGGTCTCCGGAGGTAAAAAAATCTTTTGATGCGGATTGTAAAGCTGTGGATGCTGGGCTCTCCTCGCCTTCTGTTTGGTTTTTTGTCCCCGCCGCCCCTTTAAGAGACAGGAATCGGATAGCAGACGGAAGTGAGCCTGCATTCTTTTCTCCCTTTTTTTCTCCCTCCGCAGACAGGAGCAATGGAGGTCGGAAGGGTGGGAACACAGGAAGAGGAACAACACTCCACGATCTCTGGTCTGATTTTAATTTGCCAGCGGATTTTAGAGGTCATGTAAAAGCGCCCTTAGTTGCTTGCACATCAGTCTTTACCCAGTTTTGAAGCACTTCCACTTGCATAAGCATCCTTCCTTACCATCTCTACCTTTTGTCATGGAACGCTGGGAATGGCTACTGGTTACAGAGCCTGGGCCTCAAGAGAGACTTCTCAGATCGGCTCACAATATTTGCGGTTTCTGGGGTTTGTTGGGGTGTGGGTGGGTGTGAGGTGGGGAAGCGTGCAGGAGGGAGCCAAGGCAGAGCATGCTGTAAGGGAGTAGTCGTGTTGTGGCTGTGACCCTACAGACTCTTTTTAAACTTCCATACGGTCATTTGCGTTGCCACAACATCTGGTGAAACGCCCATTCCCCTGTTTTTGCTTAAAGGACTTTTTTTTAAAAAAAAATGACACTAAAGCAGTTCTGAGCCATGTATGGAAATGGAAGAGGCCACCTCCGTGTGTTTAACATTGTTTATATGGGCCAAACAGGTGTTTGTTTATATGGGCCAAACATGCTTCCAACCATGCTACCTACCTAAGGAAATGTAAAAACAATTTGTCCCCCACCCTTTTGTTTGTAGAATTACTGGGTAAGGAATCTGAGGCCCAGGGAGGAAAAAAAAAGTCCAAAACGCTTCACACAAGAGAAAATCATGTCACACATCAGTGGCAGAGAAGTGGTACAGTAACACACCCTCACAGGTACATGATGTGGGAACACAGCAAAGGGCCTTCTCAGCTGTGTGGCGTCCAGACTCTGGAACTCCCTCCCGCTAGATGCCAGGACTGGCCCATCTCTAATATCTTTACAGAAACAGACAAAGACCTTTCTCTTCAGGCAAGCTTTCCCTGAATGAGGGCCTACCTATTATGTGTCTTTCATGTGAATCTATAGGATCACATAGACTTTTTGTTTCTAACCACTTGTCTTATCCTTGTGTGATTGCATTGACACTATATCTTCAATGTTAGTTTCCATCACTCATAACTTTACATGGAATTTTACTCTCCTTTTAAATGCTCGCATTCTCTTTTTGCTTTAATGTAATGTTGTCTTTTAATGCTGTAAGATGTCCCTCAATTCCCTGTTCTCAATACTTGAACATGTCTTAATTGTACTGGACTGTATATTACCCCTTGTTACCGTAAGTCACCTTTGGTCCTTTTCCAAGGAGAAAGGCAGGGTAAAAATGCTCTTAAATCAATAAATAAATAAATAAATAAATAAATAAATAAATAAATAAATAAATAACCTCTCCTGCACGTTCACAGGTACCAGCCCCTTGGCTCTGCAGTTGCCTGTCCACCTATGCACACTCTCTCTCGCGCACACACACCCCTACCCCTCCAGGGAGTTTTTCAGGCAGGCTTTTCTATCTTATGGCTGTTAAATCTCACACCATTTGCAGCCCCAAAGGTATTCCCCTTCCCCCGATGTGGCCTTATTGGTGCGCCTGCATGCATCGTACGCTGCTGCCTCATCCATCAGCCCTGTCACAGCATCCAGGCTGCTGACACTGCAGCCGGTTCCACTCTGCGGCGGCAGGGCGAAGGCTGGAAGGAGAGAGAGGCAGCCCCATCGGGGCCACACCGGCAATCTCTTGAACCCTCTCTTAAGGCCAGCGGAGAGCAGGGCGTGTCGCTTGACACACGGCCTGCGTGGAAGCTCAGTCTCGTCTGCTGCTACGAAACCGATCCCAAAGCACCTGCCAGAGCAACTATGCCGGAGACCTGCACCTGGCGTTGCTGATACCTGGCATGACCTCAATTCACCTGACAAAGGCAAATTCAGCAACTCTCTTCAGGCACCCCGCTGCCTTTGAAGAAGTCAATAGCTGGAGGTGGGGGGGGGGAGTCCTGGTATATTTCCGAATCTAGGCCAGGAAGCTGCTGTCCTCCCCCGCATCTCTCCCCACCTTCTTTTTTTTTTTTGCTTTTTTGTTAAGCGGTAATGCCCTATTTTTCCCTTCTCTCTGTACAGATGCCAGTAATGACCCTATTTCCAGCAAGCTATCTAGAACCATTGCAAAGCCAATCTTCACATACATTTCTTTTTCTATTCTGGGTCCATTTGATCTAATCAACAATTGCAGCTCAAGGTGGTAGTGGCGGCAACAGTGGGCAGCGACGGGAGAAAGGAAGTGTACATTCAAATTTTGCTTTTATCGCCAGCCAATGGGAAAGGCAGCCCCAGAGAATTGCTACCAGGGAAATGCCTCCTTTCAAATTCAAACTTAAACGTTCCGATGCTGTTCATACATTCCGTCAAGAGAATCAAACAGCTCCCTGGTTTCCTTTTCTAGGCTAGGAGTAGGGACTGTTGGTGACCCTCATTTCCCCTATCCAAAAACTGAGAGTTATAATGCCCGAATGGAGAGGGATTAGTTTGATGGCACACAGAATTTAAAAAGGTGGGCAGATAGATCAAATGGAAACTTAAGACTGCTAAAATATTCAGCATGTACTGTATAGTGTTTTGTGTACTGTCTTAGGGCGTTTATACGCGACCCCTAAGCTCCGCCGCAAATGGCTGCAAGGTCCGGACCTTAAAAATGTTTACCCACCAGCTCCGGACTTTGCAGACAATTAAGTGCGACCCCGCCCACTTTAGCAAGACCAAACAGCAGTTTTCTTGTACCTGCTTTTTGGAGGTGACAAATATTTGATCCGGTGTAAGGATAGTGAGTGCGGGGCTCTCCTGGCTTCCGTTTGTTCTTTTTTTGTGCCCCGCCCCTTTAAGAGATCTGAATGCTGCCCGGAACAAAACGGAGGTAAGAAGGCATTCTTTTCTTTCTTTTTTCTCCTTCCCTCAGGCAGCCAGCAACCAGGAAGTGCCGAGGGGGGTGGGGACAGAGGAAGAGCTAGGAACCCCTAAGATCTCTGGTCCGAATTTAAGTGGCCAGCAGATCTTAGGGGTCGTGTAAAAAGGGCCTTAGATAATATCGTGCTAATCCTTGGCCCAAAGCAGAAAACAGACACCTCGGGTGTCACTATACTATATAAATCATACGCCTTGCTCCTTCTCATGGTATCCTTTACATGCCTGGATCTGCTCCCCGATAAGGGTATTCCCTTTCCTGTAAAAGTAAGTTCCATATTTGTTAATACATTGCAAAGGGTCTTAAACGGCGAGTTTCACCTCCATGGTATCCCAAACCACATCCATGCATGTGCCGAGACAGAGTGAATTTTTCTCTACTGAAGACAAATCTCTTGGGATGGGTGGTGCAAGATAAAATACCAAGGCACAGCAGCCAACGGTGCCCCTGCCAACTCATTCCAGGGAGTTTCAAGAGCACCCAAAGCCAGGCAAGCAACTTGGGCAAACAGGGCACCACTGCCTATGGGCAGTACTCTTTATTCTCATCAGTAAAAATATATGCTAAAAAGCGCATAACCAACCATTTGGTGTATTTTTAAGACCTCCCCCCCCCCAAGATCCTCACTCTGCCCAGTGGAAAGGTCGGCCCTAACTCTTTGTACCAAATGACGGAAGCTTTACAAACCCTGCCTCGTGGCCCTCACCTGATGTAAACCTTCAAAGCACCTCCTGCCTGCCGTGTTATGCTTTTAAGTAGGGCATGCCAAAAAAACACCCAGCAACCCCACAGGGGCATAGGTAACATTTTAGAAATCCTGTTGCAAGCCCCTTTCCTTGGAGTCATGGGATCCTCATTAAAACCAAATGGTGAAAAGAGGAATCCGCTGCGCCACTTTGGTGAGACAGAAAAAAGCACCTTCTTGCAAGAGAAACCTGTCTGCATTGGACTATAGCTGCAATTTGTGCCTTTGCACCTGGAGGGCAAAACTGTAGCCCCGTAGCAGCACTTGGATGGAGCCTCCTGGCTCCCCCTCATCCCGTTATGAGTCAACTGTGTAGAGAAGAACCAGCCCGGAGAAATCAGGGTCTATAATACCGCTTCCTCCGATTCCCTACTTGAGAAGCCGCACATTAAGAGCTCAAGGTGATTTTCTGTGTAAATGGGGAGTGGAGGGGGAGGAGATGTTATTGATGCTTCCCTTGCAGCATGTGGATGTGTCAATAAATAAGATTACCCAGAAAACGGTGCACACACGAGTGTCGCTAGGGTCTTAAGCTGAAGCCTGCCAGGAGACACTAGCTACTCGTGCAGGCTTTAATCTGCCTGCACGTTTCTTCATCAGTGGAACAGGAGCGGGAGGGGCCGGAGAGGAAAGAGCAGCTCCGTTTTGGGGGCTTTAAGTAGGTTAAACAAATCAGAATGCCTCCGTGGGCTTGCTTGGAACTGCAGCGGTCGCACTCTCGGAATAAGCAAAGAGCCTGGGAAACAGAGATGCCCCATGTGATCGCCTCGATATGTTTGCCTCACCGAGAGCCAGCAGGGGAGAAACAGGATGGCGGCAGGGACATGGCAGGAAGAGAGTCAAGCGTCCCTCCGAAGTGACACATTTAGAAATATCTAGGTTCCCAAGGGATTAGATTGTTTTATTCTAAAGGTTAGGACACGAGTTTCAAAAACAAGATCAGATCAGAGCTGGGGAAAGGTCCTTCTTTGGACTCAGTCTGGCCAAGGCATTCTGGGAATTGTAGTCCAAACAAGAAAATTTTCCTAGCTCTGCCCAGGCGTGCCTGATAGGTACAGTACACTGTTGACCTGACAATGCCAAGAATACCTAAGGGAACCCATTGATGGAAACACTGGAAAAAATGCAAACAGATTGCAAGCTTTTGTGGGTAAAATCCCACTTCTTCTGCCTGGGCACCACCTCTTCTTCATGGATAGTCCAGAAAATATGTACACAAGAATCACAAAAATTCATGCCAGGTGTCCATGATGAGACGGCTTGTATGGGGTGAGTTCAGTGTAAGGTTGTAAATTCTTTTTTTTTAAATTCTGGGGCACTCCAGAATTATGAGTTACAACAGAATCTGTCTCATACTTTGGGTAGTGGGTGGCATATAAATTGTATGTATGTATGTATGTATGTAGGTAGGTAGGTAGGTAGGTAGGTAGGTAGGTAGGTAGGTAGGTAGGTAGGTACATACATACATACATACATACATACATACATACATACATACATACATACATACATACATACATACAAGACTTGAGGTGCCATCAGTCAGTTACTGAGGTCTCATTTCGGACCACTGGCAGCATGGTTTGGTTAGCTCTCTTGGCTGGCAACCAGATGATGCAGCATTTTGGGGGTACAGTACACTGACTGGCAGAGACCCTTCAGTGTCTCAGAAGTGGATCTTCCTCAGCCTTGCCCAGAAAATTCAGAGATTACATGCCTACGCCCTTCCATATGCACACTATAGAGTCTGCCCCTGTGCTGTAGCAAGGATATCCAGACCCCAATGCGAACATGAAAACAAACTGATCACAAGCCCTAGGAAGAGCAGAATCGCATCTGCCTTGAAGTGGGCTGTGGCCAATCTCTTTTATGTATCATGCCCTTGTGACACAGCACGAGGAATTTCAACACACAGCTCATCCCAAGTACAAACCAGTAGATTTGAACTGGGGGGGGGAGGAATGACTTGTTTTCTGGTCGCCCTCGTTTCCATTAACCTGATCTCAGAACAAGTTGGGGGTGGGGGAAGGGCCACGTGCCTTGGCCCTTGTTGTGTGGTTCACATGGAGTGCAAGATGTAAGCCCCGAGAGGTTTGTGGTCCAGGTCCAGGCCTCTTGGAGGTCCTTCCTTGCTGTTTACAAAGGACACCTTGATGATAAATCTACTCTAGTGATAAATATTATTTTATGTGAATGTCTGTTGTGTAATCGTGGCCGCTGCTGTTTTCCCAAGCTCAATGTTAGGCATCGTGCTGTTCTTCAGAAATCCCTTCAGAGCTAGCCTCCATGGCCAACAGTGAGAATGATGGGAATGGTGATACAACAACAGCAGGCAGGCCCAGACATTCCCTATTTTTGATCTTCTAAGCAAAGCAGAACCAGCAGAGGGTGAGTTGCAATGCAGATTGAGCAGGAATATTTAACCTTTTCCCTGCCATTGTTTTTGTGATAAAAAAAATCCCCCTGAGATGCCTCCTCCCTGTGCAAAACAGGGGAAAGGGTGGGGACTGGGGAGGAGAAGTCTGAAGCACAAAGCACAGGATGGAAGAGGAAGCTGATGCAGTGCTTTGTCCCCGTTCTTCTCCAAGGCCTATCCTTTTACCTTCCCAAAGCTCCTTTGCCTCAAGGAGGAAACAGTCTTTAGAGTTGTCCATAGGGTTTGTGTGCAATACACATGGTTAAGTTGAACAAATGCGCCCAACCTTTACATCACTGAAGTTCCTTAGTCTCTTCTAGTCTCAGATCTGCAGAGCTGTCAGGTTTGATGCACACCGTCTTTTAACACCTGGCACAGTGCTAGATCCTTGCCCGTCGATGCCTTTAGTTCCACAGTTAGCAGGCATCAAAAGGGAAAGCCAGCTTACTCATCATCCTTCCTCTCCTTACATTCCTCTCGACTCACCCGATCGAGCCAAAGGTATTTCCTGGATGCCGCCAGGGCAGCGATCACAGAAGGACGATGCTGCTCTGCGATCAGAGGGGGCAGGACCCATGCCCCTCTCGGAGTCTTGTTTTCACTCCTTGGGCCCTGGCACATCCTACTTGCTGCTGCTGCAAGGCATCTTGAGTTTTGATCTCAGCCTCTCTGGCACCTCACAAAGTGCCACGGACAACGCCTCCAAACGGCAAAGTAGGTCAAAGCCATTGCAACAGGAGAAAGGGCAAGATGGGATGGCACAGTGGGTTTTTGTTTGTTTGTTTTTTAAGTAAGATACAGTTGAAAGAGTAGCAGCCTTTTTATGCATGATTGTTAAGAAACGAGCCTCAGATTTGTCTTAACCCTATTAAAAAGGCACAAACTTCTGTGTTTTTTATCCTTTTATGCCAATAAAGGTTATCTTATCTTATCTTATCTAATCTAACTGGACATGTGTGAAGTTCTGCTCCCACCTCATACACACAGAAGAAACTGCACATTCTTTAGCTGGACAACTTTAACCACACACACACACACACACACACACACACACACACACACACACACACACACACACACACACACACACACGCCAGTTGCTAACAGGAAAAGGGGAACAGTGAGGGCTTGTTCAATCGCCATGCATCCACAGATAAGGAAATAAGCCCAGACGACAAGGCAGGTGAGGGTTTGTTGCCTGAAAGGACCTCTTGGATCAACAAAGAGAGAAGAGGACTTACAATACCTTCTGGCCATTGGGACTGAACCAGCTGGGCCTTGCTTTCTCGTTTCTGTTTGATAGGGAATGGAGGCTGCCCACTCTTCCGCCCAGGGTTCAACCTTCCCCTTCTCATTGTCAGGCTATTGCTATAGATCGATCCAGCGACTGGCTCATATACACACAATACGATTTTGAGGACAGATCTGCAAGACTAAACCCAACCAACAGGCATAGAAGCTGGCCCTTACTGATCAAAGGTGGCCCCTCTTTTCTGGTGCCAGTGATGACGCCACGTTTCAAGGTGGTGTTTGGGTTGGTCTTTCCGAATCTCCCTGCTGGGCAGATGGGAGTTAAGAGTTGGTCAGTCTCGATCTAATAATGGCACAACGGTAAGATTTAGGGGAGTGCTGTCTATGGCCTTCAAGATAGCAAAGCCACAATCTGAATTAACCAAAGCAATGCAGAGTGCCATCGAAAAGGAGGACCCCTGATTAAATACTATTCAATATGAGAGACGTATAACATTCCCAGTCTGTGCCCCCATTTCTGCCTCATCTTATAGGGCTCCAGATGCTAAACAGAGAGGATGGGGCAGAGGAAAGGGAAGGGAAGAGAGGACGCAAAGATAGCATGTACAGCACTGATAGCAAAGATAGCATGTGCAGCGGACAGACGGAATGCAAGTGCATTACTATTTTCTGTCCATGCCCTCATCTGCAATTCTCAATCCAGGTCATAAAAACAGCTGGATGTCTTTTGAGCTGCAGTTGCTTCTCTATTCCCATTGAGAGGCGTTTTGAGGTTTAAATGCTCATCACTTTCACACTGTGGCAATTCCAATCACATTCCTTCTCAGGCAGGCAGACGACATGATAGTTCCTGCATCCACTAAATGCATAAAAAAGGGACAGCCTCGCCTTAAGTGCTTGGGGTGGAAACAGAGAGGACAAATACCAGAGTTTGGAACATGATACTTCTTTTGAGCTATAATCCCCCAACTAGCATGGCCAAAAATACAAGGATTCCCAAGCTCTAGGAAATAAAGTACATTGATGGTTTTGTTTAAATGTTGGGATATATGATCTAATGCAGTGGTTCTCAACCTGTGGGTCCACTGATGTTCCTGGACTGCAACTCCCAGAAGTCTTCATCATATATGAGCTGGCCAGGATTTCTGGGAGTTGCAGTCCAGGAACATCTGAGGACCCACAGGTCTAATAATAGAAGACAGTAAATGAGAGAGAGAGAGAGAGAGAGAGAGAGAGAGAGAGAGAGAGAGAGAGAGAGTTCTTAGAACTTTATAAAGGATGCCATGATAGTCATGGCTCAAGACAGCAGTATGACGGGGGGGGGGAGAGAACATTTACTGTATTGCTGTTTCTTTCATTTCCTGCTATCTGTCTGTAACAATTCTGTTACCACCCCTACCGTCCTAATTAAGCATTGATGTTAGTAGGGAGCTGGACAATAGTATTGGAAGCAGTTGCAGGATCTTAAAAGGGGCATGGTGGCTCAAGGGGCTAGAGTGCTTAAACTGTCAACTGCAAAGTCGGCAGCTCGACAGTTCGAATCCCGGGTGCCACACAGTAGAGTGAGCTCCCACTATTAACCCCAGCTCCTGCCAACCTAGCAGTTCAAAAGCATGTAAATGCAATTAGATAAATAGGTACCACCGTAAAAAGCGGGAAGGTAAACAATGTTCTGTGTGCAGAAATGTGTTCAGCCATGCCGGCCACATGGCCACAGACTTGCACAACACTGGCTCTTTGGCTTGGAAATGGTGATGAGCACTGCCCCTAGAGTCAGGCATGACTAGCATGCACATGGGGTGGGAAACATTTACCTTTACCTAGTGGGATCTTAGCACAATGCCACTGTTCTGAAGAGGCATCAGAAGGGCAAGTTCCAAGAAGCAGCGATTGGTTGGAGCCCTCCAACCCAAGCTGGCTATTTTATTTGCATTACAAGCAACATATACCTATGCTGCACCTGTTTATCTCCTCCCCCACACCAGCAGTCAATACCCACTGCTGGAGAACATGAGTAGAAGGGAGCTGTCATCTTAACTGTAGGGCTCCCATGGCCACCATGCAAACAGAATGCAGGGATCAGGCCAACCGACTGTCGACCTGACCCAGCCTGGGCCTTCCAATTCTTTGCCTTGTGGTGCAATGGTTAAACCATAGTATTACAGTAAAAACTCAGCTCACAGTCAGTATTTGATTCTGGCAGCTGCCTCGAGGTCGACTCGGCCTTCCATCCTTAGGAGGTCAGTGAAACGAGTATCCAGCTTGCTGGGATTGGGGAGAGGGGAGGCCAACGTGTAGCGTGCATAATTAACTTGCAAACCACCCAAAGGGTGCTTTCAGCACATGGGTAATGTGGCTCTTGTAGTCATCACTTGATCTTCATAACAACCCTAGGAGGTAGTCCAGGTTCTATGTCAGGAATGGGCCTGAGGTCGTCCATTCAATGAGATTCATGGCTCAGTGGTGAAATGATCCTAGGTCTCCCAAGTCCTGGTCTGATATTCTGACCCATGACTCGCTGTACTAAAAACTGAAAACAAAACACAGGAGGACTAATATTCATACAGCACCACAGGCACCTTGTTATGGGCAGTCAAACTGCTTCTGGTTTGTGCCAACCTTCATGAGGTAGTCTTTCAAGGGATGTGAGACGCTTAAGGAGTGGTTTATCACTGCTCCTCACCCACATCCACGAGTTTCCATGGTGAAACAAGAGATTCAAACTCAGGTTTCCTGGTTCCTAGCTCAACACCCCATGTACTATACAACACAGGCTCATGAAATGTACAGCTGTGTTGGCCAAAGGGCCTCTTCTATGCAAAGGCAGAGTGCAGGAGCTTCACTTACTAATGCCTCTGCTTATCCTAACCATCGCAGTACCAGTTCCAGCAATAAAATTAGTCACCCCGAGGAAAAAAAAAGAATTTTCAGTTCCAAGGGGTTTTAGAAACTTAGGCCCATCTACGCTCTTGTTTGCACACCTCCTCTAATTCAGAGAGAAGTGAATTAGAACTACTCCCACACAAAAAACTACGCCCACAAACAAAAATACAACAGGCTTTCAGAAATACTTACTGCAAAAGTACAGGATGTTTGCTGCCTTTCCCCAGCTAGAGCTAATTGGGTCTAGCTATGTATTATCCTGGGCACACAGGGTGATCGGGTGTCTATGGGCAAAAGGCCAGACTCCAGCTAATGTCCATCGCAAGTTCTATGTACAGAGACCACTGATCATTACAAACGTGGATATTTCTCAGCGGACAAGGATGTGCAAAATACAGCGGTAGGTCACTGGCAGTCTGCCTACCATAACACGGTGTGTAATGAGATGGGTTTTTAAACACTAATAAAATGCAAAACATAATTTAAAACAGCTAATACTACAAAGCTTTGGACACATGTGGGGCACCTCTTCCGCATCCAGCCTCTGATTCAATGCCCCGTGACTCAAGGGAGTGTCTCCTTTAATTGCAGCGGTGGTTCGGCACATGCAAATAGGGTAACCAACACAGAAGCCTGGCCACAAAGGGGAGCGCTCCCCCAGCCTTGGGTGCAAAAACGCTGCCGGAATAGAACAGTTGGGCTTCATCTGTCTAGTTTCTGGACGCTATATGAGCATACTGTTTATGTCCACGCTTCCCTCCCAAAAAGCTGTCCTCTTTTCTTTTGTTAGCATTAAAGTGGAAATCTCTAAAGGCAGGGAACAGAGGGAAGTGGTAACAAGTCACTGTGTGCATATGTGAGGCAAGGGTAGTAGCGTGCTCAACAAAACACAATTGAAGGGCCTTAATTATCCCAGTACATTCTGGTTACCACTAAATAATCAATGTATATATTATCTCGTAGAGTCTGCAGACAAGTGATTTGGGGTTGGAACTTTTTATTTAATAGGACTTGGCCATGTTAATTAATTAATTAATTAATTGAGAACACAGATCTGAGAAGGCAGTGATGATTATGCTGGTTGGAGGATTCTCGGACTCATTGTCAAAAAGATTAATATTTCCAGACTTTGGTCTTCCTTTGCATTACTCATAACCCCCTTGGGTAATAAATACCCTAGGACAGTGGTGGCGAACCTTTGGCACTCCAGATGTTTTGGACCACAACTCTCAGAATTCCAAGCCAGTATTGCCAATGATAAAGGACTGTGGGAGTTGTGGTCCAAAACATCTGGAGTGCCAAAGGTTCACCATCACTGCCCTAGGCGGTGGTTAGGCTCTGTGGCAAACATGCTTGGAAGGACATCATCTCCAGGGACGGAAGAGCATTTTAATAAATATCTCAAGTTATAAGCACATCTTTTCTGCTGGTTGGAAGTAAAAACAAGTGAGCACAAGAAACAATTACATCTGGATGGAAATTGAGCACAACCACATCACCAGGCAACAATGGCTTTGAAACCCCAAGTATCCATCCACCAGTTATTCCAATGTTGGCAAACCTATGGCATGGGTGCCAAAGGTGGCACTCGGAGCCCTTTCTGTCGGCACTCGACATTGCCCCTTCACAGCCACCTGTATTCAGGTTAAATGGCTGTATTGCCACTTTGCAAAAAATTAGTGGGTCTTGAATTACATTTTGGGCACTCGGTCTCTAAAAGGTTCGCCATCACTGAGTTATTCTATCCTCATCAACTAGCAACCTGGGGGTAGAATTGGACGCAAAAAGAGTTTGCTTGCAGCAAATTTCTCATAGACAACTGCCAGGGTAATGGTATTCTTCACATACCCTGATTTCTTTCACTCTCTCCCTCCCCTGCCTTGGCAAGAACTAACCAGGATGGCAATTGACAGGGGCAAAAAGCAGCAAAGGAGGAAGAGGCAGGGCTGTGGGGGTGACCTGACTCACTTCCCCATGTGCTGTACCCTGGCTAGCAGAGCCATCTGGTTACCAACAGCCACACCAAGGCTTTTAATGTTTGCCTTGACACCTCTCAAGGAAGTTGAACCAAAGAGGACAAGGCATGGGGGAGGGGGCCAGCCTGGCTGACCTCTCCCCTCCCAGCTCCCTGTCCCTGGCATGGGGGGCAGCACAGTCAATTTTCCAGCGGTGCTAACACACCTCATGCTGCTTGTCGGAGCACAGGCTGCTGATTGATTTCAGGATGGTTCGAAGCCTACACGCCTGCAGGGAATTGCGCAAAGAGATACATAAGAGAAGCCAGACGGCATATGCTTAAGTTCTTCTAGGCACACACGCCCCAGATTGACTCTCTCTCTCTCTCTCTCTCTCTCTCTCTCTCTCTCTCTCTCTCTCTCTCTCTCTCTGTGTCACTATATGACACTCGGATATCAAACAGCGATTGACAAAGAATCACCTGCAACTTTTAATGACGCCACAGACTCTGAAAAATGGGAAGCAGCAGCAGCTTTTCCCCTGGACAAGGGGGGAATAAGCATGATGACTTTTGCACGATGCTTCCCGGTATGCTGCACAGATAAATGAGAAACTGAGAAGGAAAAAAACAAGAGGCACATCAAGAATGGGCAAGAAAAACCCACAGCTGTTTTGGTCTTTCAAAACTACAGTACTTTTGTTTTAGCAGCTCTGGTCTTGCAAAGCTTATCCTGTGCATTCCAATTGTCGGTGACCTTATTTTCTAACGCAAGTGAAGTCATACATAGCAGAAGATGGCATAGCTCGCAGCAGTCTCTTGCTCCCCGACCCTCAGCCTGCTTGGCTTTTCTGGTTGCACAGTAAGCTGGGACGCGTGTGAAAATCCAAGCCGAGAGCCGTGAATTAGCAGTGAAAAGCTGCATCAAGTGGCGCCACCTGCCTTCCACAGCTCTAAGCGTGTCAACGGCCGCCGGCAGCTACCTTATGTTGCCGGTGAAATTGACAGGAGCCAAACCAAATTAGGATGTGATCATTTTAAAGTCCAAATAAATAAATAAATAAATAAATAAATAAATAAATAAATGTCCTCACTTAAGATTTATGGAATGCACTGAAAATGTTTTGTTTTCCGGTATCATTCTTTCTAAGATCCTTACTACAACCCAGGAAGTGAGGTAAGTAGCATCCTCATCATCATACATTGGATAGAGTCATAAGGGCTGAGAGAGAGAGAGAGAGAGAGAGAGAGAGAGAGAGAGAGAGAGAGAGAGAGAGAGAGAGAGAGAGGCTTTCTACAGTAGGGATGAAATCTGAACTCAGGACTTTTTTATTAGTGGGTTGGTAGTTAAATGGCTGCACTGCTGCTAAAACTGTGCTCACAACCTGGGGTTCTGTCCCAGGTAGCCGGCTCAAGATTCACTCAGCCTTCCAGCCTTCCGAGGTCGGGAAAATGAGTACCCAGTTTGCTGGAGGGGGGCAAGGTGTACCCTTCATAAATAAATTGTAAACTGCCCACAGAGCGCTTTAAATGCTGTGGGGCAGTACAGTATATAAGCAGAACACTTTGCTTTGCTTCCTTTTCTTCCAGCATTAAAGGAGCATCCCTCCTACTTCTGGTGCTTTAGGCTTGGCACGGGAGCCCCACCCCAGGCCAGCCAAGGTGGAATGGAATTCAGGCAAAAAGCCTTGAACTTCATGTGAACTGGAGGAGAAGAGAAACTTCAGCCTTCAGAGAGGAATACATCTGAGACAATTTGGTAAGCGAGACGCTTCCATTCCCACTGGCCAGGGTCCAAAGCAGGGGTCCTCAACCTAAGGCCCGGGGGCCGGATGCGGCCCCTCAGGGTCCTGAATCCGGCCCCCGGGACCAATTGCAGACCCCCACCTCCCCCCCCCTGCTTCTCAAGCAAGCCAGCCTCCACAGCGGCTTCTATTGCTGAGGCAGTTCCCAGCCCTTGCTCGTTCCCTCCCTCACTTGTGGTGCATCAAGTCAGGCCCGGCCGGGCTGGGCCAAGAGAGAAGGCAGCTTTCCCTCCCGGGCGCAGCAAGGGCATGATGGCCAGGGCGCACAGCTGGATCTGTGTGCAGTGGTGCCAGCCTTGCTGCGGCTGCTACTCCTCATCCTGAGTGGCCGCCTAGAAGGTGATGAGGGGCCTGAGCTTGCCTGGGTTGCCACCTCCTTCTCGATGCAATGAAGGAAGGAAGGAAGGAAGGAAGGAAGGAGAGCTGCTCCAGCCGCTGCCACTGTATGAGGAGGAGGAGGAGGAGGAGGAGGCGCAGCAGAGGGATCCCAGCAGTGGCACAACACGGAGCAGGAGGCATTTGCGCGGGCCCCGGAGATACACTGATCATGGGCTGATCATGGGGTGGTGGTGGCCCCACTTGCCCCTCCCTCCCCTGTGGTCCGGCCCCCAGTGATGTCTGAGGGGTGGTGGACTGGCCCGCTGTTTAAAAACGTTGAGGACCCCTGGTCCAAAGTAACACCGCTGGGAGCAGCGTGCAGAGGCGTCTCTATGTTCACCCTCCACCTCCGTGTCACCTGGCCATCTCTTCCGACCACCTACGAGACGGAGGAAAACCACAAGCATGTGCCATCTTCATCGGGAGAGCCGCAGAGCTCGGGACGAGAGAATGCACTGTCAGGCTAGCATCACGCAAGAGACAATCGCATGCAGGCATGCCCGGGATGATCCCTGCTAGGGGACCTGACAAGGATGTCACTCCCATCAGAAGGATTAGCAAGATGGGAGGCCGGTGCATGTGGCCAGCAGAAGGCCTGAGCCAAAGTCTCGCGGCAGGGGTAACCTTGAATGCCTTTTAGCAGGAATGACCGGCTGGTGGGCGGCAGGCCATAGCTGACTCTCCAAGCACCGGGGGGGGGGATAGATAGATAGATAGATAGATAGATAGATAGATAGATAGATAGATAGATAGATAGATAGATAGATAGATAGATAGATAGATAGATAGATAGATAGATAGATAGATATGAAACAATTCTCAGAAACTGTATCAAGAGCAGGATGAAATTCTCTCATTATCATAAGGCTGGAGGAATATAGTCACACTTTAAGGGTAAAAAAAAATGCAGATCCGTCTCATGTGAATGGTTGCCCTGCTTTTTCTATGTAAGCCTACCCACAGCGATGCCTGCACGCCTTTAATGAACTAAGCTGATCGCTCGGAACCACAGAGCAGGAAAGGACCCTCTGGATCATTTGAGTCCAGCCCTCCCTGCCTATGAGGCCCAGTGGGGGAATCAAACTCCCAACCTCCGGCTCCTCAGCCTGATGCCTAAACCACTAGGCTACCCAGCTATTAATCCCCTAGATTTGTAGAACAACAAAACATGCCATGATGACACTTCATTATGACAAGTAGATCCTTCTGTCCTGCCTTTCTAAGCACGGGGGCCAAATCAGGTTGGTTAACAAAGACAAACAAGAACACAATAATGAAACAATCTGAAAATAACACATAGCGCTCTGTTCCGCAACCTTTCCTCTACACTAGGGAATGGGCACACGTGGCCTTCCAGTTGTGCCTGCCAGCATACCCGACAGTGGTCAGACCTCTTCACCACCACCCAGGTGTTGCCAGTTTTACTAAGGGATCTACTCACTCAATGGGAAGGCATTTTGCGTGGCTAACGTATGCCAGCTTACTGACTGGAGAACAGGGTACCTGAAACAACATGGAAACTCGCAATGCACTTTCGTTCAGACCATGGCCAGCAGCATGGCTCCCAAGGGTGGCCTTCAGAAAAGAGGATACCATCATCGCTAAGGGTACCAGCATTCCTTCTCCGTCACTCATGCAAATACTACTTCAGGCCTTGGACGAGTGTTTCGTACCATCAGCGATAGGACGCGAACGCCATGTCAACACCCAACTGCAACAACAATGCCTTTGAGACCCAGCATTGCATAACCAGTGGTGCAAAGCCAAGGTATGGCCAGGTGTGATGGATGACCGAGAGCAACACAAGACCAGGGTGAGGGCTGGAGTAGTGTGTGGCTGCTGCAGGAGGGACCCCTGTTTCTGCCCACTGTGTGGCTGGGACTGAAAAAGCACAGTGCCTGGTTCTCCAAACTTCTGGAGGTACAGCACCGGCACCTGAAGCCAGACAGGCGGGTTTGCACAGGGCTTGGCACAAACACGATCCTACATACTGCCTCCACACTCCAGGGTGGTGGTGCCTGCTAATCAGAGCTCGGGGAAATCCATTTGGTTTGAATGACAAGTGCAGCACACTGGCTGGGGGATACTGGGAGCTGTAGTCAGAAAAGCTGTGCTTCTAAGGGCAGCACAGTACTGTATTCCCTTATGAAGGGCCCACATAAAGGGGAGGTTATTCATCCCCCCCCCCGGTTGCTGAGCCCAAAACAACGTCTGAGGGTAAAATGGGGATGATGATAGGCATTTCAATTTCATGTAGCTCCATGCGTGGAAATTGATATTGCATGAAAATGCAAGAAACCTTGCCTAGTGATCCCTCTAAGAAGATTCGGAGCCATGCGCTGCTTGATTTTAAACCCTCCCGACACTCCCTATAAGGTAGGCTGGGTGGTAGCAGAAATTGTGGAACGTCTCTTTTGCAAGGGTATTTTATTTCTTTCGGGATCACACTGTTTCAGCTATCCGCTGAGACCTTGCCCAGACTCTCAAACCCCACCCCCAGGGGATTCCTACGGGTTAAACAGGACATTTGTGTCCTATGCTGTGGAAACCTCTCCCCACCACCACCACCACCCTGCACTCCAAAAGCTTCTTACAGATGCTTTAGCACAGGGGTCCTCAAAGTTTTCAAACAGCGGGCCGGTCCACCACGCCCCAGGCACCACTGGGGGCCGGACCACAGTGAGTGGGGGGAGTGGGGGACCTTGCCGTAGCCCTCCCACTCTAAATTCCCCACTAGCCAGCATGCTGATCATCTGGGCGGTAGTTGGGGGGAGTGGGAGAAGTGACATAGCCCACTGCTTTGATCTGCCTCAGCAACAGAAGCAGCTGCGGAGGTTGGCTTGCTCGCAAAGCAGGGGTAGGTGGGGGGGGGTTGCAATTGGTCCCGGGGGCCAGATTCAGGACCTTGGGGGGCCGCATCCAGCCCTGGGGCCTTAGGTTGAGGACCCCTGCTTTAGCAGGAAGGAGAAGACCTCAGGGAACCTAGGCCAGTGATGGCGAACCTTTTAGAGACTGAGCACCCAAACTGCGATTCAAAACCCACTAATATTTTCGTAAAGCGCCAATAGAGCCATTTAACCTGAATACAGGTGGCTGTGAAGGGGCGATGTCGGGTGCCCACAGAAAGGGCTCCGAGGGCCACCTTTGGCACCCGTGGCATAGGTTCGCCAACACTGACCTAGGCTTATCAACTCCCTCCATTCAGGGCCACAGGGTCCCCACGTGGAGCCAAAGGCCCCTCTGGCATTTTCTCTTTCATGCCTCAAAGGTTTGTTGCAGATCCGAGAAATCTCTGCTCTGCTGTGGTTGATCTCCTTACATGGAAATATGGAGCAAATGCCACAGCCAGGTTTGTGTGCGGTCTGCATTAGACATACCATCGGCTGAAGGAAAAAGAAGTAAATGAAATGAAGGTGGGGAGGAATAAACAAAATCCGACAGAAGATGAGGTCATCTGAAACCTGGGCCAAGAAAGGGCCAATTTTGCAACCTATAATCATCGTCAGCGTCCTGCCATCAAATCAGTTGAGACTTACGGCAACCCTTTGGGGGGGGGGTGTTTTCCCAAACAGGCAGTACTGTGTTCAGAAACTGTTTACCATTCCCTTCTTATGGGGACATTCATCACCACCCAGAGTAGCCTAGTTGCTACATGCTATGGTATATATAAGTCCAATAAATAAATAAATTCCCAAGGGCACACCAGCTGGCTCTTCTTACCTAAAGGCAGGAAGGTAACAACCCAGGACCTCCCTGATGGAATTCCTTGGCTCTGTCATGTTATAGGCGCAGAGCTGTGTTTGTTTCACTGCTGCATCACACAACACATCTCCACCCATTTGCATTGGCAAGGTTTGCGTCCGAGAATCCCCAAAGCCGAGGGGGAAAGCGAGTCAGCTCCCTGAAATCCCACCTCTTGGGACTCCCGGATTCTCGTCTGGATCCCCTGGCCCCCATTTTTAAAATATTTCCTCAAGCGCTGCCCATTTCAAGCCAACCTCCTTTGCCCAGAAATTTGACTTTAAACCAACCCAACAGCAGATGCTTGTCGGGATGCTGAGCTCAGTGCCGGGTGTCAATTTCTGCACTTGTGGACGATGCAGCGGTGGAATGAATGCAGCGCTGCACCTCTAACGCAGCACAGCCATGAGAGTCCATCAGGGAAGTCCTTACCTCGCGTTAAGACGCTGGGGAAAAGACGGAGAGGAACCTCCCTGGTGCACAGGTCTCCCCATCTGCTGCCAAGCTCTGGGCGTGGCAGTGCAACACATCTGGAACGTGGCAGCTGGGCGGACTCCGCGGAATGCTCACATTTTGTAAGGTGCCTTTCTGCACTGACCCAATTCCTGTGCTGCCCGGGGCAACCGTGGCTTGTTTCTTGCAGGGAAGTCCTCCTTTGACTTACTCTGCATGCTGGTTCCTACACCCTACTTCCACATCAGGAATCTGTCCCTACCAGCTTCTTCCACATTCCAGATGACCACACAAGCTTTGGGGATTTCCTGACCCCACCTCACCTCACACGTTCTCTTCTCTCTCTCTCTCTCTCTCTCTCTCACTCACTCACTCACTCACACACACACACACACACCACAATAAATCTGTTTGCAAATTAAAAACGTGACTGTTTCCCATGATCCTCTCAAATATTGCTGTTGTTTACTTAAGAGGGAAAATCCAACCGCATCCCTGTGACCCAAGCCCCGTATCTATCAAAACTCACATTGACCCTGCTCGGTTTCCAAAACAGCCATGGTAATTTTAAGCATTCCCGGCGGCACCCCCCCCCCCAGTTTTCCTGGGGAGAGATCTGCAGCCTCGCCTAACGGTATGCAAAATTTCACCTCCTTTCCCCTGCCCGTCCGTGCCACCTATTTCAAGCTGGCTTCTGTCAACTTAATAAGAGAGCAATAATAATACCAGTCTCAAAAGAAAAAACCCCTCGGCGTTACATTTCCCCTTCATCCCTTTACGCCTCCTCCTCATGCAAAGGACCAGCAATCTCCTTCCCAATCCCAGTCCGAGACCAGGCATGTCCGCTGCAGGAAAATACCAACCACCTAAAAATAACCCGAGAGGGATTTCTTTGTGTGGTTGCTTGGCATTTTTTTAAAGGGAAGAATGAATTCAATCTCCCGACTTTTTTTTTTGCACGCTTCCCGGGGTCGGAATTTATAGCAAATGTAATCGGAGAGGAGAGGAGGAATTCACCCAAGCTAGAGGGGGGTTGAGGGTGGAAAAAATAACGTGGGAAAACCTATGATCCAGTGCAAGTCCATGCAAAGAAATGTCGAAATCCCTGCGAACTCCCGGACTGCATTCCTCCCCTCCTCTCCCCCCCCCCCCAAACACACACCTTCCGCCTTCCGTTCCCCTTTTCGCGCCCACCGTGCCTTCCCATCCAGAGACCCGAGGCACCTCGGATCATCAAGGGAAATCCCGGCAGGGAAGGAAACCCGAAAGAGCGGCGCTCACCCGAATTGTTATCCATGCTGCCTCTTGTTGCCGGAGACGCCTTGCTTCCGTTGTGGACGCAGCCCCGGTGCTCGGGTTGCAAAGGGATCCCCCGGATCGGAGGCTGGCGCGCTGACTAGCCTCTGTGTTTATGCGTACGCGTGTACGCGCGCATGAGTGTGTGTGTGTGTGTGTGTGTGTGTGTCTGTGTGTTGTGTGAACGGCTGGGCAAAAAAAAATCGAGAAAAGAAAAGAAAAGAAAGGGGGACCGATCCGGAGCACGGAGGGAAGCACAGGCAGACCAAGGGAACTCCGGCCGACGTTTTCCCCCTTCGTGGTGCCGCCGCGGCGGCGCCTCGGCTCTTTCCTCTGGCCTCGCTGGCTGCGGTGTGTGTGTGTGTGTGTGTGTGTGTGTGTGTGTGTGTGTGTGTGTGTGTGTGTGTGTGTGTGTGTGTGTGTGTGTGTGTGTGTGTGTGTGTGCTCCCGCCCTCTTCCGGAGCGCTGCAAGGACGCTGTTGGAGGCTCCAGCAGGCAGCGGGTTGTTGCAGGCGACTGCGATTTCCCACGTGCTTTCGAGCAAAATAAAATAAATTAGAAAAAGGCTGGAGCCAAACAAGAGCTGGAGATTTCCCTCCCGCCCTTCATAGGGTGCGTGTGTGCATAGATCTTTCTCTTTCTCTCCGTGGGTGAGGGCTTGCTGTGCCGCCGCCGCTTGCTTTTGCTTTTTTCCTTTTTGCTGCTGCTGCTGCTGCTGCTTCTGCTTCAACGCGGGGATTAGCCGCTCCTGTTTACTAGCCAGCAGGGCGCGCGGGGGAGCTCGGCGCTGGCATGCCTCCGCGCCTGGCTCTCATGTGTAGCCTGCATGTGACAGAATCAAAGGCATGCCCCACTGACACACATTTCAGGCTGCAGCCTGGGCGGTGACATCAGCGCCGCGGCCGCGCAGGAGCAAAAGGGGGAGAGAGAGAGAGAGAGAGAGAGAGAGAGAGAGAGAGGAGCGACCCTTCAGCCAGGCTGGCTTTGCCATATTGCAGCCGCAGCCGCAGCCCCCACTGAGCGGAGGAAGGGAGCGAGCTGAGCCCCCCTTGCTTGCCTACCATCAGCTCTCTCTCTTCCCCTCCCCAATCCGCTGCCTTTGGCACGCCCCCCCCCCGTGGGATAGCTGGGAGAGGTGGTGGCTCAGCGGGCTAGAGTACTGAAAACGGTCCGCTGCAAAATCGGCAGCTCTTCGGCGGTTCGAATCCCGGGTGCCATGCAGTGGAGCGAGCTAAGCCCAGCTCCTGCCAACCTAGCAGTTCGAAAGCATGCAAATGCAAGTGGATAAATAGGTACCGCCGTAAAAAAAAAAGCGGGAAAGTAAAACAGTGTTTCCTTGCAGCCATGCCGGCCGCATGGCCACGGACTTGCACAACACTGGCTCTTCAGCTCAGAAAACGGGGCAGGATTGGGGGGGCGCGTCCTCTCCTACGTTATTTCGGGTGGGTTTGAGGTTGCCGCGCCTTGGTTCTCCCCCCACCCCGCCCACTGATTCGGAGGTGAGGAGCCCGGGACGTCACTTATGCCCGCTTTCTCCCGCCTTTTGACCAACCCCGTGGTAAGGTAAACCGCACCTGGTGGATTTCTGCCTGTCGCCCCCTCACGGCCGCGTCAAGTTCCCGCCCGCTATCCCTACCCCCTACCCCTGGGGGGGGGGTATCGCGAGAGAAAGCGCTCTTCTGTATTGCAGCATTCCGTGGGCACGATCCCGCAAAGAAGTTTTGCCTGCTAATAGCCGCCAAGGGACCTTTTAACCCAAGGGGCTCCAAAGAGCTTAACTTGAGCTGGATCCTGGCCACTAGATCCATCATGGCACTGACAAAAGGAAGCCAACTTATCGATCCACCTGGCAATGTGGATGCATAATAACATCAGGGTACACAAGCTGGGTGTTTTTCTGCCTGCTCCAGCTAACTTTCAAGCAGGAAGAGGATTACAGTAGTTGGGTTGCAGTTTTACACCCGTTTCCAAGAGACTCCACTAGCCTTGGATAGGTAGTGTGGTTTAGTAGTCCCTGTTCAATTAAGACGGGGAGATCCAATGTCTTCAATGAATCCGTCAACTCACTGAGCAGGCCTGATCTACCTCGCAGGGTTGGTGTGGAAGAGGAAGCGTGCCACATAAAATGGCTTGTGTCCACTGGAGGGAAGGCTAAAAATGCAACTGTAATGCATGATGCATAATAATCTCAGCCTTCAGTAGTTCAAGGGCTGAAGTAATTTATTCAATTTGTGTCTTTCCAACGCTCTGGAGCTCAGGGTGGGCAACAAATCACAGAATGAAAGATGTACTTAGATGCCTCCATGCCCACTTGAGGCGACCCTCTCTAGTATTTTCTTGGTAGAAAGTACAGTACTAAGTGGTTTCCCATTTCTTTATTTTGAAGGCAATTCTGGGACTATGCATCTTATTCAAGGCTATACACAAGCCGGCGCTTCTGCACAGAAGCATCCTGGGAATGGCGCTCCCATCCCGGGCTCAGCCAAATCCAAACAGTGTTTGGATATATTACACAAGTCGAAACTGCCTTGCCTTTGTTGGTTATGGGTGCGTCAATGCCAAGAGGCTCCTGAGGTGCTTCCGTGACGTATTCCTTGTGGAGGCCATTGTTAAGGGAGGGGAGATTCAGAACTAAAGTGTTCTGCTTATATACCGCCCCATACCACTACAAGTAGTCTCTGGGCGGTTTACAATTTTGATTACAGTGTGCAGGCTACACAACTAGGACATTTTCAGCTGTCCCCATTCTTCTGGTACTCTGTTTTTGGAACCGGCTGTAGAACACAGAAACTGCACTTCATGTAAATCCCAGTGGAATAAAATACAGAACTGTCTCATATCCCTCCACCCCCAAACATGAGAACCTAAAAGCAGGTCCACCTGGATCAACCCAAAGAACTTTCCTGGGTGCCATCCTCCTGTTTCTGACAGGGGCCAAACAGAGATGCCTCTGGAACGCTTGCAGGTAGGAGAGAAGGGAAATGTCCAACACTTGCCTGTGTTCTCTGGCCACTGGTGGCCAGTGGCACAGACTGTCTCTGAAGGTGCCAAGTCATGATGAAGAGCTCAACAGATCTGCGCACCCCTCAAGATGCTTCCAGATGAGGCTCTTGCCACGTGATTCCCTTCTTGGTGCAATTTCACAGGGGATCCAGGCATCATCGTCTTCTGCCGGTGACCCTGAACCCACTTCTCCTCCTTTTTCCTCTCATTAAAGAGAGAAAAGATGAAATAACTCCCCTGTTTCTTTTGATCTGTAGCCCTTCCTTTGGAAACACCGTCTTTCATTCCCAGCCATTGTTCATATCCTAAATACAGTCTTCTCTTTAACCATTGGTTGCTTCCTCCTGCACACACAGACACAAACACACACACACACACACACACACACACACACACACACACACACACACACACACAAACAAACAATTCCCCCCCTCACCTATGGGTGGAATCGTTAAAACTCAGAAATGTGTGCAAGCCAGGAGTTTATATGCCACCAGGGCGCAGAGAAAGGCCCTGCTCAATATGAAACTGGGACAGCTGCTATTAATAGGACTGCATTTGTACTCTGAAAAACTGGGACAGTGCAGTGCACCATTAACATACTGCCAAGACAAAAAGTTTAAAGAGGGAGACAGGAGGCGGCATCTGTGCCTTTTTGCCCACAGTTGGTGTGTTGGAAGCTGGCCATCCATTTCCGTTGCCCATGTCCAAACCTCCTTCAAAGTCTTCTGCACAGGAAACAAAGCATTGGATTGTGAGGGCGCGGGAACATTTAGTCCCGAGTTGCACCAGAAGAGCACCAATCATTAGCAGTGCAGGGGAAAAACCTCTCTAGGGCCCAGAAGAAGAACATGAAAGGACTGAGCCAATCAGGGCACGCAATAGCTGGAGGTGCAGAAGTGGCCCTATTGTAGGGATAATGTAACCTCAGCCCTACAGCCCTATAATCCCCACCAGCTTCACTCAACATGACCAAACATGACGGATTCTGGGAAAGGGTAGCCCAAAACATCTGGCAACGCGGTGGCTCCACACCCATGATCAATGCAGCAATATTTTCTTTAATTACCATTTACTAATTACTTCATTTAAATACTGTTACGCCACCTTCCAATCAGTTTCTACTATGGGCAATAATTCTGCCTTGTTTCGGCTACATCTCCCGGTGGTAAAACTCAGCATAACTAGATGCTTCCACAGAAGAGTCTACATCGACTGGATCGCAGGAAGTGAGGGATCCGGCTGGGGAGTCAGAGGTGGGGAGTTCAGTCCCCCAACAGTGCCTCTGGGGAGAAGAGCCAACCTGTGTGTGATCCTGGATAAACTGCACAGTCCTAGGATACTGTCCTCCATACATGTCCTGGATAAACTGCACAGTCCTAGGATGTACTCAGAAGAAGAGAATGGTAAACCACCTCTGAGTACTTTCTACCTGGAAAACCCTGGAGGGGGTCACCATAAGTCAGAACTGACTTTACAGCGCGGAATTGTTATTACAGAAGACTTTGTTGTTGTTGTTTCTCTGCAGAAGTGGCCGCTCTGGGTGCATCGCCTTCCTAGCAAGAGGCATTTCCTAAGAACACAGGGAGCTTCTTTGTATACTTTGTTGTTTGTCCCTCTGGCCAGCCCGATATGACGTCCTCCACTGGCCACCCCTTGGGTCTGGGAGACAGAGATCTTTCTTTTTGTGTGCCCTCCATGTCAAAGAAGCTCAAACACAAAGCAGAAGCCTGGCCGTGCCTACGTGTCTTTATTCACTGTATTCTTCACTTCCCCCTAGTTGCGTAAGGTGGCCTCCATAGTGCTATTCTTCTCCACTTGAACCCCATAAGAACTCTGTGAAGTAGGTCATTAAAAAAAAAGAGTGACTGACTCAAGCTTACCCAGGGAGTTTCACGACTGACGGTGGATTCCCCATATCCCAGTGCAGCCATCTGAAAGGATCCTCAGAGAAGGAACCAATCATACTTTTAAGGACTAGCTCCCAAAGCCTGCAAGGGCTAACCATGCCACTCATTTTAATTCAGACACTCACCTCAATTTGGGAACCTACAGAACTATGCCCGTTCTTCCAAAAACCACACCAAAACGATGTCATATCTTTAGATCCCAACCTGAATACCTTGACCCCCCAACCGGGCTTGTGCTGTTTGCTTCAGCCAGCCTGCCGTTAGTTCATCACCCCACAAGGAACTGTGCTTTTTTTTTTAAGAAAGCCCATCGCTTTGAAGACTCCCAGAAAAGAAAAAAAGATCAAAAGGTTAATGAAGCTAACCTCTTGTGAGCCAAGTAGAGGTTTCGTTGTTCCTACAAGGGGGCAATGACAATAAAGATTCCTATTCCTAAGTCTCTTGCTGGGGGTTTGTTGCTGGGTACAGAAATGGCACTGTGCAACTTTGCGGTCCAGAAATCCTGTGCTTACTCTCCCTCCTTTATGCTCTCTCGCCAGGTGACCCAGATTCCTGCATAGAACTGTTGCTTCTACTGAACGCGCTGACATTGAAAGATCGCCAGGCCTTTTTGAATATAAACAAAAAGGGATGGGGGCATTTGTGACCGGGCTCTGTGGATGTCCAAAAGCAACAGGCCCAAACAGGCCAGAGGGAGAGGCTTCCTTAGAGGTTTTGTGCATCAGCCCTTAAGGCGAATGGTAAGAAGGATCTGAACGTTTTATTGCAGGAAAAGGGAACAGGGAACTATCTGTGACACCTATCCATTTGCCAGAAAAGGCAAAACTGCAAGAAGCTTTTCTCTCCCATACCGGCCAAGAAGGGGAAACCAAAAGTCCTCTTTGCTTCCAATAGGCCAAACTGACAAATCCTGCTAAGAACTGGAGTCCAATAAAAAGTGTTCTGCTTACATATCACCCATAGCACTTCAAGTACTCTCTGGGCAGTTTATAATTTAATGATGCAGGCTACAAATTGCCCCCCCCAGCAAGCTGGGTACTCATTTTACCAACCTCGGAAGGACGGGAGGCTGAGTCAACCACGAGCCGGCTACTTGGGTTTGAACCCCAGGTCGTGAGCACAGTTTTAGCTGCAGTACAGGCATTTTTGCAGGTCTCCTTGCTCTGAAATGAAGAAATTCAGAGATGGAGAAGCCACCCTATCGACCACCCAGATCATGGTGTTCAAACTGGCACTGGTGCTTGCTGTTAGGTGATGTTTTTATTCACTTATCATTATGGCTCCGCTCCTGAACATTATGAATGTAATGCAATTAGCAAATTCATTTACTAGGCATTAATGTAGCACACATGGGTACCTGCCCAGCCATTTGTCTGTGCCATCTTATACAAAAGACCGGGGGAGCTCTTTTTTGTATTAAGCCCCCCCCCCACCTCCTAGATGACATGGCCATGTTAAAGGGTACATGAGCTGGGGGACAAGCGAGGGGAAAGGTTATAGTCTTGGGTGGAGGCATTTCTGAAGCTCTAGGCTGTCAAATGGTTAAGAACTACATCAAACATTAGGTATGGCTGTATCCAGGTGACATCTCGCGAGCTGTGCTGATTTCTCTCAATTGGAACAAAAGCCCATAACGAGCAAAGGCAAACATCTACTCACCAAGTGAAAACAACATCGTGGCTTTGAGCCGTGCAATGATTTGTGAAGCTAACCGTATCTATTGTCCAGCCAAGTGGGAGGAAGCAATTCTTCCCAGTCTTCTGCTTTTGTCGATCTCTGACCAGATGCTCAGGTGAACGGCTTTCCTTTTGCTCTCCGGCAGGATAACTCAGGCCACTCGTTCATCCAATGGCGGTAACTAGACTGGAGAAACCCCATGGCCCTTCAAATGCCCTTCAAATTCCATATCCCATCAGCCTCGGAGGACAGTTTGGAACAGCTGGAGGGCCACAGGTTCCTCAACCCCTAAATTACTGTGTACGAACATCATGGGAAGTTACCATCACAAACAGCTGCCTCTGTTTCCTACCAGTTGCCAGACAATGGCCTCCATCTGTACTATTTGCACTCCCCAAAGGCATGAGCATCTCTGGGTATGTACAGGTGTCATAACTATGGACATTAATGGCAAAAGCAACAAGCAAAGTGTTCTGTTTATATACTGCCCCATAGCACTTCAAGCTGTCTCTGGGCGGCTTACAATTTATATGCAGGCTACACATTGCCCTCTCCCACCCCCAGCAAGCTGGGTACTCATTTTACCGACCTCGGAAGAACAGAAGGCTGAGTGAACCATGACCCTGCTACCTGGGATTGAACCCCAGGTTGTGAGCACAGTTTTAGCTGCAGTACAGGCATTGAACCCCTGTGCCAGGAGGCTCCTAAGCCCTATTACTAGGGCTTAATATTAAATTTAGTATTATATATTACTAGGGATTAAAATTAAATTTTGCAATATTCTTCCAAGTAAAAAGCAGAGCTGTTTTTTGGGGGGTGGATGGGAAAGATGTGGGGAAGAAACTGACACTGAACATGAACAGAGTGCTTTCGTTCCAAGGCAGACAACTTTGCCCCTCCACGCTTGCTCCACTCCTCCCCTACCAAACAACTGATTAGTAATACTTGACCATCAGTTAGAGAAATCAGATGAAAAATTGGACACTCAGGGTTGTTTCCATACCTTTAATAGTTGTGTGGAGGAGCAAATTTCAGCAGGTGTCATTTGTGGTGTAAATTGCCCCTGCGTGCCTGGTTTAAACAGCTACAACGTTATCACCCAGCCACCAGCGCACATGGGAATATGAGTGGCATACACTGAATAACTGAGCACCTCTATAGACCCTGTCCCAATCTTCCCACCTTTTCAACTCTCTCTCCTCTTCTTCTTCCTCCTCCTCTCCCCCCTCCCCTATCCACCTCCCAACTCTATATACTACAGCCAATGAATATCTGGTAGGAAATATATATCCCACCCCATATTAGATTGCACACCTCATTCTGCTGCTTTATGTCTGAGCAGAATGGATGTTCGTGGTGAAAAAGTATGCACCCGTACAGAAAAAATAAACCTCCCAGATGCAGAGGGAAGTTGCCCCCAGCACCCACCGATGCCAAACAAACGTTGAGGTCCTGGCAAGCAGAGCGGCAAAAGGCCAGAAACCACTATAGTACCTTGACCCCCATTACCTCGTTCTCCTCCTCCTCCCCCCCCCTTATCCCTCCCTGAAGATGCAAATCGGCCTGCGATCGGACCAGCGCTGGCTTGTATTTTTTTTTTTATTTGTCTTTTATTTTATTTTATTTGGTGGATTAGGTCCGGGGCGGGGCGGTAGGGCGAGTAATCCAGGCTCTAATTCCTCCCGGCTCTGCTGCTGCCACAGATCCGTCCGGGCGGCGCAGGATTAACGAGGCGAAGCCATGTGCCGAGCGGGGAGGGCCGCAGCGTGACTTCCCCCGGGCGCACACGGGGCAGGGGCAGCGTGAGGACAAGGGAGGAATCCGGGAGAAGCCAGGCTCCCTCCTTTCCTCCCGGAGATCCGGATCCTGGCGCTGGGTGGCGCGCCCCGCAACTTTTATATCCAGGGTGGGTGGGTGGGTGGTGCAACCTCAGCCTCGTCACGCCGTCTTTTAAAAACCCATCTCCTGCCTTAAGCCTTCTGGCAGGAGAGTTTCCAATGCACAGTTTTGGCCCTCGCCACATTTTCGGATGGGCACCTCATCTGTTTGATTTTTTTTTCCTGCCTGCCAGTAACAACACGGGACGCTTCCCGTTTGCGCGCGTTCGGGTGGGCGGGTGGGGGGAGGGCAACTGGGAGAAATTAAACCAGGATGAGGACCGTCATTAATCACCTTGTTCCGCAGTGAGGTTTCGGAGCCTGATTTCTGCCTTGGCGCTTGTGCTTTTCGCAGGCATGCGAGAGGCAGAAGTAAAACAGTTGGATTGCTGTGGATTATTACTGCAATGCCCCAGGCAGGAATAACAGTGGGTAACCCTTTCATTTCTGGCCCTGTTGCTTGGCGAGGAGTCAGCTCTTCTCCATGATACAGTAGAAAACATCATGTGTGTGTGTGTGTGTGTGTGTGTGTGTATATATATATATATATATATTTCCATTGTATCTTGGCATCCCCCTCAAGCCAGCTACCTTATTTGTTTCCCCAATCTAATAGCTTTATTTATATATGATGATGATGATGATGATAAGCTTCTGTTTTCAGCAGCTGAGGAACCAATCTGTCCCATATACACCAGGCAATCCTTTCCAACGGGCCTTCTAGGATGAGAAACTACAGTAGGCACTATCTCCACTTGTACTAGCCTTATGTGCTAATAAGTGTCCGGAAAGCAAGAGATTCCAACTAGGCTGTGGAAAATCATTCTAACACCACAAGACTCAAGGGGAAAGGTAATAGTGCTAGGAAAAGCAGAAGGTAAAGGTAAAAGTTCCCCCTGCGCATGCGTGCTAGTCACATTCGACTCTGGGGGTGGTCCTTATATCCATTTTCAAACCAAAGAGCCAGTATTGTGCAAGTCCATGGCCATGTAGCCAGCATGGGTGAGCACGCAGAACACTGTTGAACTTCCCGCTTTTCATGACGGTACCTATTTATCTACTTGCATTTACACGTTTTTGGACTGCTAGGTTGGCAGGAGCTGGGGGTTAACAGCGGGAGCTCACTCCGCTGCGTGGCACCCGGGATTCAAACCACTTTTGCAGCTGACAGTTTTCAGTACTCTAGCCCTCTGGGCCACCCCGCCCCTAGGAAAAGTAGAAGGCAGTAGGAAAAAGGGAAGACCAGAGATGAGGTGTCAAGGAAGCTTTGGGTTTGTGAGATCCAAGCAGGGCTGTTAATGACAGGACCTTTTGGAGGTCCTTAATTCATACAGTTCTCTGGAAAAGACAGTAACACTGAGGAAGGTGGAAGGCAGCAAGACAAGAGGAAGACAAAATATGAGACCAGATATGCCTGGTCCTGGACCTGTGTCTGAACACCACATATTTCACGTATGGAGGGGACTTCTACAGACCGAAGCATGGTTGTGCCATGGGTTCCCCAGTGTCACCCATTGTTGCCAACCTATACATGGAAGGCGTGGAGAAGAAGGCACTCAACACATTCCCAGGGACAACACCATCCCACTGGTTCAGGTATGTAGATGACACCTGGGCGAAAATCAAGACTCAGGAAGTACAGGCACTTACAGACCACATCAATGCGGCGGACCCTAATATTAAGTTTACTAGGGAAGACACCCAAGACTACAGGCTGGCTTTCCCGGATTGTGCAGTCATCATCAGACCTGACTGTGGCCTGGCAGTAGTTTACAGGAAACCCACCCACACAGATCAGTACTTAACTGTTTGACTCCCACCATCCATTACAGCACAAATTAGGAGTCATCAGCACCACCACAGCCTCATGGTGCAGTGGTTAAATGCCTGTACTGCAGGTATAACTGTGCTCACAATCTGAGGTTCAATCCCAGGTAGCAGGCTCATGGTTGACTCAGCCTTCTATCCTTCCGAGATCATTAAAATGAGTACCCAGCTTGCTGGGGGAGGCAATGTGTAGTCTGCATCATTAAATTGTAAACTGCCCAGAGAGGACTTTAAGCACTATGGGGTGATATATAAGGAGACCACTTTAAACCACAGAGCTTAGAGCATTCCCACCTCCACAGAAGCCAAGAAGAAGGAAGAGAGGCACCTGAAGACAGCACTTAAGGCCCCTGGATATCCAAAGTGGGCCTTCAACAAAGCAGTGGGCCGATCCAGAAGAACAAGGGATCAGCCTGAGAATCAGACCCGATGGTCATTCCCTACATGGCCATTCCCTGGTCATTCCTTACATGGCTGGAGTGTCTGAGAAGTTTAAAAGGATTTTTGGCAAAACACCACATCCCTCTTTATTTCAAACCCACAAACACATTAAGGCGGAGACTTGTCCACCCAAAGGACCTGATACCAAAATAAAAAAGGAGCCATATAGTATATGCGGTCCAATGCAGTGAGGAGTGTGAGGATCTCTACATTGGAAAAACTAAACAGCCATTAAACAGAAGGATTGTCCAACATAGGATTAGCAGCAGCTCAGGACCAGAATAAGCAGTACACCTCCACTTGAAGGACAAAGGACACTCATTCAAAGACGAAGATGTACGCATATTAGACAGAGAAGTTAGGTGGTTTGAGATAGGGGTCAGGGAAGCCATTCACGTGTGCATTGAAACCCCCTCTCTCAACAGAGGTGGGAGCCTCAGGCACAGTCTATCTGCTACATTAAACAACACCAAGACAAATCAAAAAGTCATCACCACCAAGGCCATAGCTAACAACCCATACTTTATAGATTTCAGCACTTTAGCCATTGTTCAACTTAAGGATATGGATACTGTTGTCTACCTAACAAGCCTATTCAGGCCATTGTTCATCTTATGAGCCTATTTCAGACCAAGGTGACAAGAGGTCAAAGCTGACCATAAAATGGAGGACTCGCACTAGCTTTATTCAGACTGATGAAGCTGTTTGGATGAGTAGTGAAACGTTTCTATATCTCAAGAAAAAGAAGTCTAGTTGCAATGACTTAACTTCCAGATAAACTCTCCTGGATGACTGAGAATCTTCACAGGCAAACCACAGGATTGAGTTTACGAAAGGTGTTGAGATGTTGAGTACCCAGCTTGCTGGGGGGGGCAATGTGTAGCCTGCACACTGTAATCAAAATTGTAAACCGCCCAGAGACTACTTGTAGTGGTATGGGGCGGTATATAAGCAGAACACTTTTGCATTCATAGGGTCACCATAAGTCAGAAGCAACTTGACAGCACATAAGAGCAATTAACAGGGTTATGGGAAATTAGACATTACTTGACAACATGTCACATAACAACTCATGCTGAGATCCTTCCTTACTGGCAGAGGAGGGAAAGGTTAAGCACCTGGCTTTAAGCAAAAGCAGACAAAACAGAGATTGAGGGGAAAAAGAAACATCATTCAAAACCACATTGTCATAGATCGGGCCAAGTATTCTGTGGTCATTACATTTCTGGTGAATTCAAGATGGCGCACACAGTTCTTTCACATTTATTTTTACAGTGATTCCATGTGGCAATCAAAATGTGAAGACTGTGAATGACCTGAAGTTCCTCCCAGGCTGTGTGTGTTTCACGGGTCTAGGGGGTTTCCAATTCTGAAAACCATTCAAGCCACTATGTACTTTTCTCTTGAGAGACCCACCTGATGTACTTCCTTTAAAGGTAAGCACCTCCCCACTCTCACCCTCCATTTGTCCTTCAGCACGTGGCCTTTAGCAGTACCTACCCTGCCTCTGTATAGGGAAGGAATGTAAAAAGAATTGGAATCCCTCTCTTTCATCAGTTTGCATAATCCTTTCCTAAATTTGGCTCCTGCGCATTATTGCATTTGGGTCAAAGCCCCACAGAACTCTGTGGGGTTTACCTCAGGGTCCAGATGTTGAGGACTGCAGTATTAAAAGCCATCCAGTGACTGTGGTGGCATGGTGGCTCAGCGGACTAAGCCTCCAAAAAATGTCAGCTGCAAAGTCTGGCAACTCAGCGGTTCGAATCCCGGGTGCCACACAGTGGAGTGAGCTCCCGCTGATAACCCCAACTCCTGCCAACCTAGCAGTTTAGATAAATGCAAGTAGATAACTAGGTACCACTGTAAAAGGCAGGAAGGTAAAACAGTGTTTCCCTGCAGCCGTGCCGGCCACATGGCCATGGACTTGCACAACACTGGCTCTTTGGCTTGAATATGGAGATGAGTACCACCCCTAGAGTTGGACATGACTAGCACGCATGTGTGGGGGGAACCTTTACATTTACCTTAGTGGCTGTTACCAGATCTGCTGGCAGAGCAACCTTAGTTACAACGAAGACCAGAATATTACTGGTTAGTTACACTTGTGCTAGGTACAGTGGTGTAAACCTCAGGGGCAAATTACCACTAGCTAACATGTTGCCACTTGTATCCCTTATTGTACATCACTGTGGTCCTTGGGGGAACCCCCCTCCAATTTATATAAGTAAATGTTGGGGCACCAGAACATGAGACGTTGCCAAGTATGCAAATCCAAATGCACTTTGCAGAAAGCACATGGTATGGAACTCATGAGGACTCATTTTTCAGTCAGATGCCCAGCCTTAGATTCTAACAGTGAAAACAATGTTTGTATGGGTTCTCGGACTTATAACGGTTCGTGGTTTATACACAATAGATTGATCCTATGCTGATAGTTTTTTTAAATTATGTATTTAGACAATCAAAAAAGGTGCAGAGAATATACTGTTTAATGAGGAAAAACTGTGATGCATCTTCAGATATCTTGTGAATGAGAATGATCTTCTCAGCGATGTTACCCTATCTATTCCTCTGCAGAATGTTGTCCGTAAGCTTAGGTTCACACCAAGCAATATTATGGAAAACTGAAAGTTTCAATAAATGTGATGAAGCAAAAAGAGTCACAGGAGCTGGATTGCCTACATATACGTATGTGGTCTTACAGGTCATCAAGTTGCACTGAACTTTTATAGTAACGCTGACAGTGTTTTTAAGAAACATGCATGAGATATTTAATGAGTGGATTTCTACACCCCAGTTAGTGAGTTTCCATGGCTGAGTGGGGCCTTGACCCCCTGTGTCCTGAGCCTTAATCCATCGCTCTATCCACTACCCATACTGGCTCACCTCCACCTGGAAGAAAATACCACTGTGTTTATTCCCAGGCTACAGTGGCCAGAATCCTACTGTGTAATAATACTATGTAAGGAAAATGGCAGCCGCAGATTTTTGGGCGTCTGTCACATGCCTTGATGCACAACCAAATGCTGTACTCAGCCTGTGTTATGTGCCAGCATGCGGCAGACACCCAGAACGATTCCATGCACCAGTTACATACTCTGCGCTGTACACTGACGCCATTCCCAGACACGTGTATGTGTCTGAAACTAGAGAACCGCCTTGAAATTCTCAAACGAGCAACTGAGCCCGACATCACATGTGGGTAAAAGGATAAAGGTAATGGTTCCCCTGTACATGCGTGCTCGTTGTGTCTGACTCTAGGGGCGGTGCTCATCTCCGTTTTCTAGCCAAGGAGCCAGTGTTGTGCAAGTCTGTGGCCAAAGTGGTCACCATGGCTGAATGCATTTCTGTGCACGGAACACTGTGCACCTTCCCGCTTTTTACAGCAGTACCTATTTATCTACTTGCACTTTACATACTTCGACCTGCTAGGTTGGCAAGAGCTGGGGTTAGCAGTGGGAGTTTACTGCATGGCACCCTGGTACCTCTCATCAAACTTACCCAAAGGCAAGGTAGTTGTTTGGACTTCTCATTTTTGCTTACCTGCAATCTCTCAATTTGATTGGTTTTTCACACACCACTCCACACCCCGCCCAGGAAGTGGGCGCTCTAGTCCACTGAGCCACCACACCCCAAATACATCAGCAACGTTGGCCCTTTTAGAACTAAAGCCAACGTTCTGTGCCACAAAGGGCCTTTTTACACGACCCCTAAGATCCGCTGGTCACTTAAATTCGGACCAGAGATCTTAGGGGTTCCTCGTTCTTCCTCTGTCCCCACCCCCCTCCGCACTTCCTGGTTGCTGGCTGCCTGAGGGAAGGAGAAAAAAGAAAGAAAAGAATTCCCGTTTACCTCCGTTTTGTTCCGGGCAGCATTCAGATCTCTTAAAGGGGCGGGGTGCAAAAAAAGAACAAACGGAAGCCAGGAGAGCCCCACACTCACTATCCTTACACCGGATCAAATATTTGTCACCATCAAAGACCAGGTACAAGAAAACTGCTGTTTGGTCTTGCTAAAGTGGGCGGGGTCACACTTAATTGTCTGTAAAGTCCGGAGCTGGTGGGTAAACATTTTTAAGGTCCGGACCTTGCAGCCATTTGCGGCGGAGCTTAGGGGTCGTGTATAAACGCCCAAAGTGAGCCAATGATTGGGGTAATGGATCTTAAAATCGATGACACCAGCTGAAGATGGTGCTTACAAAATGATTTTCAGGACCAGGGACAGGGAATGTGGGGCCCTCCAGACTGTGTTGGATGGTAACCCCCCACCCCTACCCCTCACTACTGGCTGGACTTGATGAGAGTTGCTTGCAGTCTGGCAACACCTAGAAGTATGTCTCAAGTCTGAAGAAGTGGCTTGCAATTTGTGAAACCCCATAACAAAATAAGTGGGCCAGTCTTACAGATGCCACCAGCTGGGTTATAGTTTCTTGTTCAACACCTGGAAGACCACATGTCACAGCCTCCTCTTCTAGTAGACCTACAACCCAGGCCACTATGTGGGCCTTATTAGAGGAACATTTCTGTGCTCCTCCAAAATAGCGTGTCCTCAGGGACCTGCATTCTCTTCATCCACCCAATTCAAGTCAGGACTCTGCCATGCCCGTTTGTGCTAGCTTCCTTTCTGTTGCTGCCTGAAATCCCCTTTCCTGAGGCCTCACACACACACACACACAGCTGACGGCTCCTGCAGCTCCCCCCATTCCTCCACTTAAATAGAGGCAATGGACTCCCTACTACTGCTAAGAGTTGCTTAAGCAGCCAGTGGGCTCAGTCATATAATCTAACTCTGGTTCTCACCCACAGTCCCCACTAGAACTAAATGAACAAATGCCCCGTCTTTCAGAGCTTAGGTCTTTCAAAGCCATCGGTGTACCTAACATGCAGGAGTACCTACTGGGTGCTCCTGTTGGGAAGCTCACAGGCTTTTGCTGCTGTGGAATTGTCAGTTCAAGAAAAATCCCCTTTGAGTGGGAGAGGGCTTTGTGAATGGTACCAATCTCCTGGGTAGCAAGTGGGGCCATGTTAATGGGCTGGTTTAAAAAAAAAACATTGTACAGGGGCTGCTGAATGACCTGCAACACACTGTGTTTGCTCGTGGATTCTGTCCACTAAGGCTGCTCTTAACTCCGTCATCTCCTCTGTAAACAACACAATGGGGTGTGGGGGTGTGAGCTTTAGTAGGAATTATGCCCTAAGCACATCCGATCTCGCCTGATTTCGGAAGCTAAGCAGGGTCGGCCCTGGCAAGTACTTGGATGGGAGACCACCAGGGAATACCAGGTGCTGTAGATGCCTGGAGCAGGAACTGGCAAAAACATTCCAGTATTCCTGGCAAGAAAAACTCCCTGGACATGGGGTTACAAAGTTGGTCAGGACTGTAACAATGCAACACACACACACACACACACCAGAGGGGTAGCTGTGTTAGTCCATAGCAGCAGAAACACCACCAGGTCTTGGAGACTCTGTGGATGGGCCAGTTGTATTTTGCATACTCTTTTGTGGAAGGCGGCCCACGAGTCTTCAGATGCACAGATCTGAAAGGGAGAGCTCCAGCCCCCAAAAGCTTATGACCAATGAAACGGGTGTTTGGTTTTTAAAGCCTCAGAAGACTGGATGGAGAGGCAGAGGTCTTTGCGAACGCTTCAGGAGCAGTGAGCTCCTCTTCTTATATATGTCTCCCCCTCAACTGCCCTTAAAACCCAAGACACCAATAAAAGTCCTGTTCCCCTCAAGTGGAAGAGAAAAGGGTTTGAGGTTTGAGAAGGCTTGTCCTTGAGCCTCGGCTCGTGTGAAAGAAAGGGTTTGAGAGGCGTAACAGAGAAGGGAGGAGGAAGGATGCGGGACAACACAAATGATTGTAGAGGTGAGGTAAGAGCCTCACTATCTGGCCCCCGCTGACCTTTACCAGGACTTCAGAAGATCTCTTGTTATGTGCCCTCAAGACAGAACCGAGTCATAGCCACCCTAAGAGGGTCTTCTAGGTAAGCAGATTATTTAAGGAATGGTTTTACCCTTTCTTCCCCCACCACCCCAGTGAGTTTTCCATGGCAGAACCAGGTCTCCTAGTCCACTACTTTATATCTACTATATCACACTAATCTCAGAGGATAAATATCTGAGGAAAGTGCAGCAAGGAGTTCCAAGGAGGAAAAGCACACATGAAGCAGAACATTCATGCCCCCCCCAATTTTTTTTATCTTCCTGCCTACTCAGATTCAAACTCACGCCCATCCACCCACCCATCCATCCATCCATCCATCCATCCATCCATCCATCCATCCATCCATCCACCCACCCATCCAGCAAGTAACCAAACAGAATCCTCCTTGTCTCGCTCCCCCCTTTCTTGCCTTCTTATCAAAGGCAGCAAGGCATGCTGGGATGTGAGTGGGCCGTACTGGGAACAAACGGATTAGCTGGTGGAAAGGAGGGCTACTTACTGTAACTTGGACGTTGTGGTAGCCGGATGGGGCAACCCTCCGCAGGCCTGGGCTTTTGAGGCATCCGGGAGCATCAGGCGCCTCACTTGGTACTGAGGCGGGTCCCTGGCCTCCGACAGGCCGAACAAGCCGGGGCACAATGGCGGGATGGGGAGCGGCAGCCTGGACAAGGCGGAAGAGCGCAGCAGCTGACGCCCGCCCAGGAGGGGTGAGGGTGGCAGCAAGGGGCGGGAGGGTGGCAGCCGCCCGTGGGGCAGCAGCCTGGCCGGCAACAGGCGGAAGGGCAGTAGCAGCAGGAAGGGCGGCAGCAGAGGGAGCAGCAGGAGGGCGGGTAGCAAGCAGGGCAGGGGGGCCGAAAGCAGCTGGGGCAACAGATGGGGCAGGGTGCGGGGCAGCAGCCCATGCTACACATGAGCAGCAAGGGCTACGGGGAGGGATGACCCTCCAAGAGCAAGGACGGGAAGCAGGACAGGGAGCAAGTATCACCACCTCTCTCTCTCTGTGTGCTGCAATCGGGAAGAGAAACACACCTAGCTAGAAAGCTGCCCCATGGCTCCAGAGAGCCTCTCCTGCTCAGGGAGGATTCTAGGGCATGCACGGGGCCAGCGGGCCCACGGGACAGAGCCGCGCCTGGATAGTATTTATAGCTCCCTAAGGCCAAGAGTACTCATTCATTCTTAAAGCCGTCTGAGCCTGCACGCGGACAAGGCGCACCCGGCTGCTTAAGACAGGCCAGAGGCACTGGGGCCCCATGAGGAACTCGCTCCTTTTTCTTGCCCACTGATCCAGTGGCCCCTGCAACTTTTAGTGATGTTCTTCAAAGACAGCGTGGTAAAATGGTTAGAGTGTCAGATCGGGAAAGCTAGGTTCTATCCCCTCCTAAGCCTTGAGACTCACTGGGAAATTTTGGAACAGACCCTCACAATATGATCCACTTTGCAGGTTCGTTGTGACAACAGCTGTATATGCTGCTCTAGACTCGCTGGACAAAAGGTGAGAGATGAATCTAACTAACAAATAAAACGATAGGAAGCAGAATTGGGACTTTCAGCTAGGAGAGTGGTGTAATGAAATATGGATTATAGCAGTTAATGATAAAATGACTTCAGAAATTAAATTCAAGAAGGGAGAAGTAAAGATTAATAGATAGATAGATAGGTTTTTATTGTGGTATAAAACCATAAAAGTCATTAAAAACCAACATGATTGCAAAATTGTAGGGTTACAAAAACAATGTAGATATAATACTACACACAGAATATTAAAATGAAAAAGGAAACAGAACCAGTAAAAGAAAGTAGTGAATGTTCTAGTTAAAACTAGCCCGGATTAATAGATTTATTGAAATAGGAGAAGAATTTATAAAAGCTTTGTTACATAAAGGGAAGGGAGAAAACAGGCAATGATTGCATGCATTTTTGGAAGGATTGGGGGGGTGAAATAATGAAGTTTGAATACAGAAAATGTATGGAAGATATAGGGTCCCAAGGGGGAGGGGAAATCCACATGTGGGACTTTCCTTCGTGTCAAGATGAAGTTCATCTGCCTGTTTCCTGCAGAACCCTGCCAGATGCCTTTGTGAAGGCCAGAGACCTTCCCTTTTGTTATTCCCCAGAATATTATAGAGATATTATTATGGAGATATTATACTATACTGTTATTTGATGAGCAACATCATAGAAAATGTTAAAAGACGATTTTTTAAAGAAATTAAATGTAATGGGTCTGAACAAAATTCATAATTGTTTAATGTTTTGACTTTTTTCTTTTTTTCTTTTTTTTACTTTCTTCCAACGTGAACATGATGGCCTTCGCCTGGGTAGTTAGCAAACAGTTCAGAGAAAAATATCAGCCCCTTTTCCTGAAAGGAGGAGAACATCACCTAGCCTATTCCAGGAAATGTTGGACAATGTTTAAGCTCCCCCTTTAAAAGTGCAAGCAGCTAAACTTCTCTTTCAATAAAACAGTCACAGAAGGCACATTTGGAATGATAAATAACACTGTGGCATCTTACTAACAAGTTTTAGTTTTCATGGGTTTTCTTAGAATGGGGCCTGTTTCTTCAGATGCAAGGCACATAACCTCAGCAGACAGATGTTCATACAGTGGTGGAGAGAGTAGAACATGACAAGGAGTAGCAATATATTTTTCTATCTCTCATTTCCAAGGATTGTCAAGGGCCCTGTACAGCCACGGACTGACTATCAGTATACCACCGACCAGACCTCTTGCATCTCCACTGCATTCTACCTTCTATCCATCCTATAACTGCCATGCCACAGATACCTTTCTATAGAGGCTGCAATCCATTAAAACCTAGACCAAATAAAATGTGTTTGTCTTAAAGGTGCCCCAGGACTCTTGTTTTGCAGTGACAGATTAACGCGGCTAACCTGCTGATAAAACTCTTAGCCCTGAAATCCAAATTGGACAGTCAATCCCTGTCCTCTCTAAATACACAGGGAGGACTCCAATGGTAATGGACGTTCTTTTTGGAAGATGTGAGAAAATCAGTTACAGAGAAACTAGCCAGACTCTTTTTTCTATCCCCAGGTCCACAGTCTCCCCCTTCCCAACCCACCTAATTTGATTTTACAATACAGGTATCTCTTATGTTTTTTAATTCCTAAGCTGTTATAGGGGCAATGGTCATGATGATATTTAGTTTTAATTTTATATAGGAAATATCAGTTTATATATTACCTTGGGTATTGTATTATACTGCTTTAATGCTAACTGTACATTTTAGGTTGTGTGCTTTAAAAACATTTTTAATTTATAAACCAAAAATATATATACTACTAACATTTAGTTAATACATAAACACAAAATACGGGTGTAGCCCTCACCCCAGGGGCCATTATACTGTATCTTCCATACTTTTGTTTATAATAATATTTTTCCTCTTTTAATTACTCCCAAATCCTTCCAAAATTACATATATTCATTGCCATTTTTTCCGTTTACCTTTACACGTTACAGATCTTATACTGTAAATTCTTCCCATATTGCAATGAATTGATTAATCTTTAGCTTTCCTTTTCAAAACTTAATTCCTGCAGTTTATCATTAACTGCTATACTCCATATTCCATTGAACCACTCTTGCAGCCAAAAATCCCAATTCTGCTTCCAAATGGGTGGTGTTAAGTGGAAAAGGATTTTATACATTATGACATTTTGAAAAAAAACATATTCGTTTTGTGTTCTGTTCAGGGCTACAACTGTATAAATACAATCCAAATCAAACAATCAGAACACATACTAAAATTCAAAGCAGCAGTAGTAGTAAAGAAGTGTTTAAAAAAATCCTTAAGATGCTGAGAAACATGGAGGAGTTTTCAGTTTGGTTCCTAAATGATACAGGGCACTGACCAAATATTTTTGAGGAGGCAAGTCTGTTGCACAAAGGGAAACCTATAGAGCAGTGGTTCTAGACCTTGGGTGACCCTGGTGTTGTTGGACTGCAATTCCCAGAAGCCTTCACCCCTAGCTGTGCTAGCTGGGGTTTCTGGGAGTTGTAGTCCAAGTGCACCTGTGCTATGCAAGGTTGGGAACCACTGCACTAGGGATAAGGCATTACTTCCCACTTAGACCACCCACTTCTTTGTACACGGAAGCTTCCAGGTTAGAGTATCAGAAGATCACTGTGAAACAGGGAATGGCACATAGAAGAAGACAGCCCTTCGTATACCTCTGTTCTCTGCCTATGTAGAGATTTCCAACTCGAGATCAATTTGAGCTGCATCCTAAGTGAAACCAAGCTGGCAGAGCTCTTGCAATACCAGCAAAATATGCTGAGTGGGGCAGGTCCTAGTTTAATCATCTGGCACGGTGCCGTTCAGAACCAGATGAAAGACACCATGCCTCTTTAAAGGCTGGCCCAGAACATACCACTACAAGCAACTTCTTGTTCTTACTGATTAACATTGGTTTACATAGTTACAAGAACATTTTGCGGACTACCTGGGTGCTAAAAAGGTAGAGTGGCATCTTTCCTGTGTCCTGTGGTACTGAGAGGTGTGTAGCAGCACATGGAGGTGGGGGGGGGTTGAGAAGAATTTATATGTGGCACACCAGAAGAGGGAGGGTGAGGTTGCTGTATATTTGCCCCTAGGGTCCTACAAATATATTGGCCATTTTATTTCCATTTTGTTATGTATTTTGTGTTTTGCTTTTGGGAAAGACAAAGGGCCAGACAGAGTGAAATTTCAAAATCATGTTGAAGAGTTGTTGCAAGTGATAATTTTAAAATCACTGGGATTCTTTTATCCCTCAAGTCATTTTATGACTTTCTAAGTCGTTCTCACCTGGAATGATTTAAATGTTTCTCAAAACACACACTCTCTCTCTCTCACACACACACACACAGAGTTCTACCAGGCTTGGAGCCTATGGGGTGGGTCAGGTTATTTTTATAATGGATCCATATAAGGTTTCAAACAGCAGCTCTCAGCCCGAGACAACACAACCCAAAGTGAAATGTCTGTGAAGATTCTCAGTCATCCAGGTAGGTTTATCTGGAAGTTGAGTCACGGCAACGGGACTTCTTTTCTTGAGAGACTGAAACGTTTCGCTGCTTATCCAAGCAGCTTCGTCAGACTGAGGTGAACCCGAGGTGAAGGATGATAGTGGTTACATCTAACAATATCTGGGTTCATGTTCAGGGTGGGGAAAATGTGGCTCTCTGGTTATTTATTTATTTATTTTATTGGATTTCTATACCACCCATCTGGCAGCAGGGCCACTGTTGGACCAACCGCTGTCATCCTTCGCCATTGGTTGTGCTGGACAGCACTCATGGGAACAATAGTGCCACCTTGCTGTCTTTGTACAAGGGTGAAAGGATGAAAACATAACAATGCCTCCAGAGGGCAAGCAAGGACTTCTGGATCTTTCCCCATAGTGTGAGCCTGGCATCTCATCAGCCTAGGACAGGCATGGCCAAACTTTGGCCTTCCAGATGTTTTGGACCACAACTCCCACAGTCCTTTGTCACTGGCAATCTAAGCTTAGAATTCTGAGAGTTGTAGTCCAAAACATCAGGAGGGCCAAATTTTGGACATGCCTGGCCTAGGATATATTCTGGGGCTTCTGCCGGTGACAAGCTTCATACATACAGCACATACTCACAGGTACTTTTACCTATTCCTCTTGACATGTAGATGGAAAAAGCACTGGCAAACAAACAAACAAACAAACAAACAAGCATGTCAGCCCCAGCAGAGGATGGGGCACTCCAGTTTCCTTTGGGGCACAGGTATGTGTGTCAGCCAGTGCTAGCTATGTGAGAGAATGTCTGCAATGTCCTGCACCCGACAGCTCAGCCCCCGCTGTGGACACTGCAGGATGGGAACCTTGAGCATGCCTGTCATGTCACCCTCTCCAGGAGGATGCTAAATATATCTGGGGCACAGAATAAAAGTGGGTCAGCCCTGGATGCTGCAGAAAAAAACAAGCTGCGGTGGTAGAACCAAGCCACCTCACCTCACCCCTTCCTTCCTCCTGCTTCTAGCAGCTTCCAAAGACCCAGCACATATTGTGCCCAAGCTGTTTGCACAAGCTTCCGGAACCCTCTTCAGCAGCTTCTGTTCGACTGCCTGTTTGAATAGCGCCAGCCAGCTGCCGAGTACGGCATGTACAAAATGCAGAAAGGAGCTGGCCTCTGCCCAGGAAATTTTCAGGCATTAGATCAATGTTCCCCAAGCCGGCACCTTTCCGATGCTGGGGGGGCAATGTGTAGCCTGCACACTGTAATTAAAATTGTAAACCGCCCAGAGACGACTCGTAGTGGTATGGGGTGGTATATAAGCAGAACACTTTGCTTTGCTTTGCTTTGTTGATTAGAACCCCCATCATCTGCAACTGGCAGTGTTAGGAGCTGTGGTGTAGCATTGGTTTGGGACCATCAGGCTGGCCAAAACTGTATCAGACGGGCAAGGCAGTCAAGAGATAAGCTCAAGAAAATGCACAAGCTCAAAACCTCACATTTATGTTAAGATCAGTATTCATAATTAGTATGCTGATGTTCAGATTTCAAAGAACAATTTCCCCACATTTCCTTTTTTTAAAAAAAAACAAACCTGAATCTTATCATACGTATAAAAATGAAAACAAAAGAGGAAAATCCCTAATAATAAAATATATTAAAATTTATAGTAGAACTGAGCAAGTAAGAATTATTGTTGTTGGTTTTGTTTTCTGTTTTGTTATACACTTATTGTTGTAAACCACCCAGAGTAGCCTTGCACTAGATGGACAGTATAAACATCCAATCCAATCCAACCAACCAACCAACCAACCAACCAACCAACCAACCAATAAAATAAGAAATATGTAACAATTTTAAAGGTGTTGAAATGAATTTAGGTCAATTAACAATGGTATAAGAAAGGGGCAACTAACAATATCTGTAGATAGACAAGACGAGAGCCTAGTTTGATTTAACACAGTACAAATGAGCCAGAAGTGTGTTCAAAGGGCTTCAGATCTGACTCCCAAGTACAGAGATTATATAGCCAAGACCAAGAGAGTTATATAGTCTCTCTGTCCCAGTACACTTTTCACCTCACATGAACAAACCACATGGCAAGCTCACAAACTTGTCCTAGTTTACAGTACAGTACAGTACTTGGTTATGCATTTCCCACCATCTAGTGGAAAGATACAGAATTGGAATATTGGAAACAACAAGGTTTGCTTAGAAGGGAAACCATTCAAGGGAATCCATTATTAACAACAACAACAAAGTGTTTGGCGGCAGCATGAAAAATAACAGATTAATTTTATTATCACCTACCACAGATCAGAATTCCTAACCTATGAATTTCACTGTATTGTTCCAACAGAAAGTGTGTGTGTTGGTTTGTCCAGAAAGATCTCATAGATCCATCAAGCTTGCATCTCAACTGAACTGAAAGGACTGGTCAGACCTGGGGACATTTCCTAGTACTGTACTAAATATATCTGCCAGCTTTAAAAGGACCTCCAGATTCTTCCTCATTTAAAAAAATCATGTATAGGTAAACTAACATGGCTGCCTCTTTTAAAAATAAAACCCATGTTCTTTCTACTCTGACAGTTAGTGAAATCATCTCAGGCACATTCCAGAGTTTCTACTGAGAAACTGTGTTCCTTTTGTATCCTGATTAATTGTAATATGTCAGAGTGTCACATGCAGGGCGGATTTTTTTTTTTTTTTTGCCTTTATATAATGTCGCCCGCTGGCACAAATAACTGTTTGTCTAACACTAGAATATTCAGAGCCCTGCACCTCACGTACATCACGTCAGTAGCTGTTGTGACTGCCCTGTAAAGTAGGTCAGTGTTGTTATCCCCATATCAGAGATGGCATGCGGTGGCTGAGAGGCTGCATACCATCTAGTACAGTGATGGCGAACCTTTTAGAGATCAAGTGCCCATAATGCAATTCAAAAACCCACTAATTTTTCGCAAAGCAACAATACAGCAATTTAACCTGAATCCAGGTGGCTGTGAAGGAGCGGTGTCGGGTGCCCACAGAAAGGACTCCGAGTGCCACAGGTTCGCCAACACTGATCTAGTACAAAAGGAGGGGGACCTCTGGTCTGCCAGCCTGACCCATAAAGCAGGGGGTTCCCCAGTATGGCCTGCAGTTTCCTCTAGAAGGCAAGTGAAGTGCACCCAGGAGAGTTCTTTCTAAATACAAAAAACTTTCAGGTTCTTTTCTTAAGTAACATTTATCCAGCTCATTTATCCAGCTTCAGTAGAAGATGGCTCGCCAGCTGGTTGAACAACTGGGCTCTAGCCATTTTCTCGTGGCAGAACAGCCACCCTGCCTCTCTTTTTTGTTGGTAGGGTGGCTGGGATGGGCAAGAGGGCAGGGCTTCTAAAATTTAAAACGATTGCTTAAAAGAGGGAGATGTCGGCAGGCGGTGCTGGTCATGGAAGACACAGTTAAATTCTTCTGGCCTCTGCTGAACGGGTAGCAGAGTTGTCCACCCCAGCCACCCCACTTTTGCTAGTTTAGAAGACTGTGGCTCCGGGCCTACCGATTCCGTCATATACAGTATATGGAATGTATGTATATGTATATGCATGTGTGTGTATACATACAGTATACACTGTATGTATGTATGTATGTATGTATGTATTTATGTCGATAGATAGATAGATAGATAGATAGATAGATAGATAGATAGATAGATACATACGTGTGTGTGTGTGTGTGTGTGTGTGTGTGTGTGTGTGTGTGTGTGTGTGTGTGTGTGTGTGTGTGTGTGTGTGTGTGTGTGTGTGTGTTTAAAATATTTTATTCCACCTCTCTCCTTGAAAAAGGACCCAAGGTGGCATACAACAATGAAATACTGTACACATTTAAAGTGGAACACAATGAGTATACAACAGTTGTTAACACATTGAAGATAATATTTGAAACTAAAAAGGCAATGTTAAAGCTAAGAACAAGTAAACAAATACAGAAAAAATGTCACTCAGAGAAATAGAAAAAGCACACACAAACATATCATAGAAAATACAAGTAGTACAGTACTAGAAATTTAGTCAAAGCACTAATACATCACAATTCATCTAAAAATCACAGAACAGTTACTGGGGGAAGACTCACTTGAAAAGAAAGGACTTCGCCTACTTGCAGATGGACAGCAAAGATGGGGCCAGTCTGGCCTCCCGCAGGAGGGAGTTCCAAAGTCTGGGAGCAGCAGCAGAGAAGGTCCTCTCGTGTGTCCCGAGGTGGTGGACTTAGAGAAAGGCCTCTCCTGATTATCTTAGCATCCAAGCTGTCTCACAATGGTAGATATGTTCTTTGAGATAGTTTGGGCCAAGGTTATTTAGGGCTTTATGGATTAAAATCAGCACTTTGAATTGTGTCCAGAAACTGATCGGCAGCCAGTGGAGCTGCAGTAACCAGAGTGTTAAGTGATCCCTGTAACAAGTCCCAGACAACATTCTGGCTACTGCAGTTTGGTCCCACTGAGGTTTTCTGGCACCACTGGTAGCTCCACATAGAGCATGTTACAGTAATACAGCCAGGAAATATTTATGTCACAGCGGAGAGATCAGATTTCTCAAGAAATTGACATGATGGGCACACTAGTTTTATTTGCACAAATATAGTACTAGCCACTGCCAATGAGACCAGGGCAATAAACTCAAGGAAAAATCCAGGAGCATCCTCAAGTTGCTCACTTGTTTTTCCAAAGGAGTATAATCCCATTCAGTACAGGTTGCATCCCTATTCCTTGATCTCCTTTTTGACTGACCAGAAGCACTTCTGTCTTGTCTGGATTAAGTGTCAATTCGTTCATCCTCATCCAGTCCATTACTGACACCAAATATTGATCTAAAGCCAAAGTAGCTTTCTTGGTGGCAAGGTGTTATCTACATACTGGTGACACTGAACCCCAAAACTCTGGATGATCTCCCCCGGTGGTTTCATGTAGATGTTAAATAACACAGGAGACAAAACAACCCTGAGGGACCCTACAGGTCAGCAGTCAGGGTGCTCCAAAGGACTTGAGGAACTGTAAAACAGTGTCCCAAAGTCCCATTCCAGAGGTCAGGAGAACATTATGGTTGATAATAAGGAAAGCTGCTGAAATATATAGATATACCAACCCCTATAACAGAATCCACATAATTGTCAGTAGCAAATTGCTGTGAGTGAGAAAATCATGACAGGCATTTGGAATTGTACACCAAATTAATCACCAAACTTGAAAACTGGCTGTGTTATGCCAGTAAAAAAAACTCAACAGGAATTTAGCTTCCATATTTCAAGCCAGCTTGTGCCTGATCACTCATTTCCTAAATAAAGAAATAAAGCCTGCTTGGGGAGATCAATTGTCAAGGTCCATTTATAATACTAAGCAACAGGATCTCAGCCACAATTTTAATGCTGTTCAGATCTGGGCTAGACTAGAGTTTTATTCTGTTGTTATGTTAACTTTCAAGTACAAGTTTATTAGTGTGGTAGCCAGAGCCATGACAAAAGACGTTCTAATAATACAGTATAAAATCATCAAATACTGTACACTACTGGACTAAAATCATCTAAAACCAAAATTCTCACGGGAACAATTCAGTCAACAGATGAATCCTGATCATTGTCACTACAAATGTTCCTCCTTAAAACCATTACAGTACTTCAAAAGGGAAGCTACCTGCCTTTTTAGAAATATAGTAATACCTCGGTTTATGAGTGCCACGGTCTACGGGCATTTTGCAAGACAAGCAAAAATTTCAGAACATTTTTGTTCTTGTTAATGAGCTTGTCTTACAAAATGAGCACCAGCATACTGAGTGGCCCTTTGCACGCCGTGGCCGTGCACCCCCTCTATGCCACTGCACACCCGTCGCCGCCACCATGCCCAGGCAGAGTGCTACTGCCACCACCACTGTACCCGGGCAGGCTCTTCGCTTTTTTTATTTACGAGTATTTTGGTTTAAGAGCATGTTTCAGGAACGGATCATACTCGTAAACTAAGGTACTACTGTATATGGTGCATTATCTATCCCCTGGTGGTAAATTCACCAGGCATGCATCAGATCTCTTAAATAGAATAGAATTGCCCTTAAATCTATACAGATTGGATAGATACAGTAAGTATGTAAATACTGCAATGAGTTAGGTCCTCAACTGCATTAGTTCCACATGGCAAACTCTCTCCAGGGGAATCCACTGATAATGTCCCTCAACCACTGCGCAACTCTTAGACTGGCAGCATAAAGCTGTGAAACCATTTATCCACTTGAAATTTGTAACATTAGTTAAATCTTGTGGGAGAGGTATTTGCATGGCTAACCTGGCATACCAAGGGGGCACATTTTGACAAACAGGCAAAAGAATGGTCAGCTCAAAAATCCTTTTTTAAAATATGGGGCTTCTGGTAACGTACTGCCATTTCAAATTTTTAAAACACTGAAAAAATCCCAAGAAAGCCAATAATTATCACTAACTTGTAACATTTCCTGGTTCCAAGATGAAACTGTCCTATTGTCAAAATTCAGCATCTCTTTAAAAGCAGGCAGTACTAAAAGTGATCTTATCCCCCTTTTCAGTGTCAGCTGTGTGATGGCAGGGATATGTATTATAGCCTTCACTGTGTGAAGACCAGCTTCCAGCCAAAGAATAGAGGTCTTAGTTCCTTTCAGGAGACCTAGAATAGCTTGCAGACATTTATTCTGCGGTGTTTCTAGGTACATTTTCTGGGTGGACCCCCATAGTTCAGGCAGGTGGGACCTGTCTGCCACCTCTGCTTCAATAAAAGCAATTAGTACAATATTCTCTAGTTGGCTTTTCCAAGAAGCAGTTGAGGAGAAAGTTAGTCCTAAATATATAAAGGACCTACAATAACTTGTTCTATAGGATGACCATCAATCTGCCATACGTGGGTTGTTGTTTTTTTTGCCTATTGGCAAATACTATTATCTTAGTTTTTTCATAATTACAGTAATGTTCAATTTTTCTTGTGCTGCTAGTTGATGAAAGGCTTTCATCATTCCCCTTAACCCTTCTGTTTGTGACAGTAAGATGGTGGCATAAGCATACATAAGTACAGTTATATTTCAGGATCCCATTTAGTATTATTTATTTATTTATTTATTTTAGGGCTTATATACCGCCCATCTTCCAGAAAGGAACTCCGGGTGGTTCACAACAAAAACAAAACAGTGACAAGTTAAATACAACATCGTTATAAAATAAAAAAAAAAACAGTTTAAAACACTTACAGAAACAGAATGGCATGAAGACAATGGCAGACAAAAAATATCCAAGGGGGAAAAATATGTATGTAGCCACATACAGTAGTTGCTATTGTTGCTCAACTTGGTGATTAATGAGTGGACATAAATATTGAACAGTGCTGGAGCTAACAGACATCCTTGATGGACACCCCATGCAAATGGTATCACACCTGACAGCAGACCCGAGTGATCCATCATGACCTGGATCTCAGTGTCAGAATGGAGCTCTTGCATCAGCATCCATAGTCTTTGACTATGACTAAGTTCCTCTAAAACAAAGCCATTTTTCAACCCCCCCAAATAACACTAGCTAAAACAAAAAGAAGCATTTTCATTAGTAATGGCTCCTCCCATCTTCACACCGCCTTCCTGATGACAACCAATCAGAGTGTAGTAAATCTGCATATTTAACAGGCATCTTTCTTTGTTCTCCACCCAAAGTTCCTAGGAGAGTGTCCTGTGTTTTCGTTTCACAGGAATGTAGATGTTTTGTCCTAACAATTTTCTCTGATTCTCAGGTGCTAACTCGGTACCCGTGAAAGCTTAGAACTGAACTTGGGAAAGTACTACACAAACTATTCACTCAGTTCCTTGACACCACTGTATAGTCAATGACACTTCCTCCCCAACCAGCATGAAAGGTATGTTGCCATATCTATCATTAGGTTGTTTTTGAGGATGTAAACATATTTCATATGTATTCTCAAAGGCTTTTATGGCCGGGATCTGATACCTGTTGTGTGTTTTTCGGACTGTTTGGCCATGTTCCAAAACACAACAAAACAGACCGAAAAAACTCACAACAGGTATTATATTTCATAAGTATGAAAGGCTTTGTGATAGTAACTGATCAAGGTATCCTTTGATTTGCTTCTTCCATTTAAATATAAAGACAGAGATTGGAAATTATGCATGTTAAGATTATTCATAAGACTTTCCTTATCTGGATTGATACATGCATTTAAGTCTCTCATTAGAATTAGGGACACCCCATGATTTATAAGTGCATGTTGTTAAACAAATTACATTTAAATTACATTTAGAACTCTTTGATAGAAAGTAGCCATTTACCAGATAAATGTTAGTAAGTGTAACTAAATTAGTTATCTTGACACTTTTAAAGTTGCAGCTGGCTACACTGATCTCAACACATTTATATTATAGTTGGTTGATTTGTAAATGATTAGGCATCATGGGGATAACATCAAGGGGATGTATGATGGAATTAAACAGGCCTTAGGGCCAATACATAAGAAAACTGCACCCTTAAAGACTGTTTCAGGTGAGATCATCCAGGATTGTGAGCAGCAGATGGCACGCTGGGTGCAGCACTACTCTGAACTATATTCCAGAGAAAACACAATAACCGAAGACGTCTTAAATAATATTGAGTGCTTGTCTGTCTTGGAGGAGCTTGACAATGAACCAACACTAAAAGAAATAAATGTGGCTCTGGATTCACTTGCCTCTGGCAAGGCACCTGGGAAAGATAACATCCCTGCTGAAGTTCTGAAGTGCTCCAAAGAGATCATTGTCACTGAACTGTACGAAATCCTCTGCCTTTGCTGGAAGGAAGGGGGAGTACCACAGGATATGAAGGACGCTAATATCGTTATGCTTTATAAGAACAAAGGTGACAGGAGCGACTGTCACAACTATCATGGTATCTCTCTTCTTAGTGTTGTAGGGAAGCTGTTTGCACGTGTTATACTGAAGAGGCTCCAGATACTTGCAGAGAGAGTCTACCCAGAATCACAGTGTGGCTTTCGAACCAACAGGTCCACTACTGATATGGTATTTTCCCTCAGGCAGTTGCAGGAGAAATGCAGGGAACAAGGACAGCCACTTTTTGTAGCCTTCGTAGCTCTTACAAAGGCATTTGATATGGTTAGTAGGGACGACCTCTTTAAAATACTCCTCCAGGTTGGATGCCTACCCAAGCTCCCTAACATCATTAGGACTTTTCATGAGGATATGAAGGGCAATGTAGTTTTTGATGGCCTAGTGTCAGATCCCTTCGACATCCGAAGCGGAGTGAAGCAGGGCTGTGTCCTTGCGCCAACCTTCTTTGGGATCTTCTTTGCTACCATGCTGAAGTATGCTTTTGGAACTTCAACAGAGGGTATCGATCTCCGGACCAGATCAGATGGAAAACTCTTCAATCTCTCTAGATTGAGAGCAAAATCTAAGGTACAGGTGAAATGTTTGCGGGATCTCCTCTTCGCTGATGACGCCGCCATTACTGCTCACTCTGCCGAAGATCTCCAACAACTCATGGATCATTTTAATAAAGCTTGCAAAGATTTTGGGCTAGAAATCAGCCTGAAAAAAACAACAACACAAATAATGGGCCAGAATGTGGAGTCTCCTCCTCGCATTACAATTTCTGCAAAAGAACTGGAAGTTGTCCATGACTTTGTGTATCTTGGCTCAACTATCTCAGATACACTCTCACTAGAGTCTGAACTGAATAAATGTATAGGTAAAGCAGCTGCGATGTTTTCCAGACTAAAAGAGAGTATGGCTCAATAAGAAGCTGACAGAACATACAAAGATACAGGTCTATAAAGCTTGTGTACTGAGCACACTTTTGTATTGCAGCGAGTCTTGGACCATCCATGCCCGACAGGAAAGAAAGCTTAATATCTTCCATATGCGCTCTCTTAGGCGAATATTCAACATTACCTGGCACGACAAAGTTCCAAATAGCATAGTCCTGAATCGAGCTGGAATCCCTAGCATGTACACTTTATTGAAACAGCGACGCCTACGCTGGCTTGGACACGTTGTGAGAATGGATGATGGCCGGATCCCAAAATATCTTCTATACGGAGAACTAGTGCAGAGAAAGCGCCCCAGAGGGAGATCAGAGCTGCGGTATAAGGATATCTGTAAGAGGGACCTGAAGGCCTTGGGAATGGACCTCAACAGATGGGAAACCCTGACCTCCGATCGTACTGTCTGGAGGCAAGAGATACAGCATGGTCTACATAAATTTAAAGAGGCATTTGTCTAACAGGCAGAGGAAACGAGGCAGGCACGGAAAGAACGAAACTCGAGGACCGGGCAAGAAACAGAATACATCTGTCCCCAGTGCGGTAGAGACTGCCATTCCCGAATTGGTCTATTTAGTCACACTAGGTGTTTTTCTTAGGATCTCTATTCCAGGCATAATACCGTAGTCTTTCGAGACGGAAAGATGCCAATGACAATAGTTGATTTGTAAATGATTAGGCCTCCGCATGGCCAGCCATATTTTGCCAGCTTGTGGGCAGGATTCAGCCAGTAGTTATAGCCCTCAAGGCTGATATCAGGTTGTTTAGAGCAAATTCAAGGTTCCTGGTGGCTCATCACATTGTATTCCTTATTCTGTATCTTGTTTGGTAGCCCAGCCAGATTTCATGAGAGCCTTCTTTGATAAAGACATAAGGTGTTGTCTGAATTAAATCTAATGGTGTGCTAAGGGTCCTAACTGGTGCTGCCTCTTCTGCCACCTACTGCTGATTATACAAAAGAGGGTAGTGGATTCCTATTTCCTGGATTTGTCAGATTTGTCATATGAAATTGTCTTCATCTCTTAGATCTGCGTCGGGCAAACTATTGCTTTCTATTTTCTATAATGATATCACCAACTTCTTGATGATACTGGTTGTATCATCTTTGGAGATTGCACCTGGTTTGAAGGGCATGAATCTGTGGGTGATCATTCATCTGGGTTTAAGTATCTCATTGCTTCCCACTAGTAAGTGTAATATATTTGTTTATCTGTTCGAAGTTGTGGGTGGGGGAGATATGCTGGCTGTATTTGGTGGAAATCTTGTTGTCTGGCCTTTCTTAAATGGGTGGATTTCCACTGGGACCACAATTTGGTGACCGTTTTTCATAGGCTGCACTGAGATCAAAGTCTTGTTACTTAAACCTCTCTTCTTATACTTGGAAGTTTCTTTTATTCTGGTTATGTTCACTCCCATACCTGTATCAGAATTCCTCTTTGAACCACCCCACCTGTTAACAAATATTCCTCTATTAATTAAATTAGATTTATCTGATTATATCTGTTTCATTTCCTGGTTATCTGTATCTATAACAAGCGCTTTCAGGACTCTCCTCCAATCTTCGTCCCAGTTAGGAGCTGGGGTTTGTTCAAAGAACTAGGGTGTGAAATCCAACTCCTGAGGCAAATGAGGAAGAGTCCCTGGCCAAGGCAAGAAACTGGATGCAAGGGTATACAAAGGGTGGGTTAGAAGAAAGGAATAAGCCAAGGTATCTGGGTTCTTTCAAGGCAAGGCAAAGATTTCCACCTTTCCCTCACTAGAGAAGCTGCCTCATCTAAGACAGACGTGCCTGGTAAAATTCTTCTTGCCAAGAAGTTGACATCAAAGAGTAAGCTGGTGAAATCCATCTTTTCACCAGCAATTGGACTTCTGGTCCTTGCTTTGAAGAAGTGGGATTTACCTACAAAAGTTTACATTGTGTAGGATTTTTTTATTTGTGGTCTCTAGTCTAGAAGAATCACCTGCCTTATCACCTATTCGTGCATTTGTATTTTTTAAACACACCCCTCAGTTTATTTCAATCAGGTTCCTGTTCCCTAAGCATGTATTCACTTATCATGGGAATACGGTAGGAATTTTAACCAGAGGAGGGGAAGATAACATGCCATCCTGCAGCTCGCTGAGAGTGGAAGCAAGTAACAAGCCAGGAGTTGTGGGAGGGGGTCCTGGATCAGCTGTCCACCGTCCCCCGCCCCACTGCCCCCTAGAGAACAGGCTAGAACAAGCATGTCCAAAGTTTGGCCCTCCTGATGTTTTGGACCACAACTCCCAGAATTCTAAGCTTAGCCTGCCAATGGCAAAGGATTGTGGAAGTTGCAGTCCAAAACATCTGGAGGGCCAAAGTTTGGACATGCCTGGGCTAGAAGAATTGTCAGTCTATGAGTGTTTAGTAAAGTTACATTGTAACAGTTACAAGAATACATCTTATGGGACAAACTGACAAAATCACTAAAGGGAGAGTCTGGAACAGAATTCGAAAATCACTGGGGTGGTATAAAAAGTATTTAGAAGCAAGATGGGGAGAAGAAATTAAAACTTAACATCAATATAATGTTATCATAATAACAAAAATGGTATGTTAATTGTTTTAAATTATATTGTATTTTATAGTTTTAATAATTATGTTGTTTTATAGCAGGCATGTCCAAACTTTGGCCCTCCTGATGTTTTGGACCACAGCTCCCAGAATTCTAAGCTTAGATTGCCAATGGCAAAGGACTGTGGGAGTTGCTGTCTAAAACATCTGGAGGGCCGAAATTTGGACATGCCTGTGTTATACTTTTAATACATTGTTGTATGCTGCCCACAGACTACTGTACTTGGTGGTGGGGCAGCTAATTTAAAATATATATATAAAATAAAATAAATAAACAAGCATAATAAGTACTCTCAGTTATGACACTGTAAAATTTATAATGGTTTATTCTTTTTATTAAAAAAATTGTAAATGTTAGGAATGGAAGAAAGACTAAGCAAAGGCACGACTACACCTGCGAAATGAAAATACAGCAAATGAAAATAACACAAAGGAAGCTAAAGAGAAGCAAAGTTTTCCTCGAAAACAGGAAATAGAGTGTATGGTTATGGTATATTTTACTATATTGCATGGACTTTTAAGCTATTAATAAACTTTAAAAAAACAAAACCAGAGAGACGATTAAGCAAACCCGTTCAGAGAACCGTCTCCCTAGGAAACTGCACGTCGGGATCGGTTGGACCGCGCCCATGATGCGAGCAGGGCTGAGTCGGGCTCTCCTCGGGAAGGCACGCGCTCCCGGACTCTTTGCCATCAAGGACAGCGGGAACCCCTCCCCCTCCGTGAGAGAGAGTGAGAGAGAGAGAGAGAGAGAGACGGGGGGGGAGAAAGAGCGTCGCCGGAAGTAGGGGCGCGCCGGAAGCTGAGACCTGGCGCTGGAGTTCCCGGCGCCATGGCGGTTCCTGGCAGGCGGAAGCGGAAACGGAAGCGGAAGCGTGGCGGCGGCGAGGAAGGAGGCGGGCAAGGTTGCGGCGTGAGCTGCAGCCGCGGAGAGAACCCCGGGCGGGTGTTGCTACGGCGGCGGAGCCAGGCGGGCAGGTCGGTCGGTCCTTCGGAGGCAGAGGGCGGTGCGCTGGAAGGGAGGGGAGGGGAGGGTCGGTATCCCCCCCCCCGGCCCGGTTCAGGAGGCAGCTCTCGGGATAAGTTTCACGGATAAATTTCGGGGCGACGGCGGTGGGGGAGCCACGCGCCCAGAAGGTGGCAAAGCCCGAACGGGAGAGAGAAGGAGGAGGAGGAGGCGCCCCGCGTCTGCGGAGGAGGGCCTCGGAGGGCCAAGCCTCAAGGAGACACAGCCTCATCCCCGCTTGTTCTTTCACGACCGCTGCCACCTGGGCTGCCTTGGCACGGGCATGCCTCTACTACTACTACTACTACTACACGGTGTGGGCAGGAGAGTCTGAGGGAGAGGCAGGCAGGCAGGCAGGCAGACTATAGGCTTCTGTGTACACGGGGTGGGGGTGGGGAGGGGGAGGGGAAGCACCAGGACACCATTCAGGGTAGATGAGAATCAATTATTTTTTAAAGTATCAAACGCAATTAAAACAGAAGATCGATTTTTTAAAAGAATCTGAATCGATTCAAAAAAATCCGATTTTTAACATTTTAGATCGTGACACTTCAAATCTATCCAGACACTATTCCCTCCCTGACAACAGCAAACCTGTTCTGTTACAGAGCTGCCATTGTTTGAGGAGTAACGTCTAACTCAGACATTGGTGCTAGAAGTGTCTGCTGTGTGGTTACTTCCGAAAAGTGTGTTTTGCCAGCAAATACGTGTTTGTTTTTATGTAAAAAAAAATTCCAGAAAGCCAAGGAACAGGGTAATTAGGCACTAAAATCCTTGTGGTGGTGATACCTTCATTAGATCAACTAGAAAGACACAAAATTATATTTTGATTTTTTTTAAAAAAATGCCTTGTTAAGCATGATGTTAAAAATTGGGAGGCTAATTGATAAATCAGACTTGTTTGGTACTGATTAAAGATTTAATGTGGAAGAAGTTCCAGACATAGTAGCAACACTGATCAGGTGTTAAGGTTGGCTGATAATTATTTTGGTATAGTGTACTTATTCAAAGCATTTTTAAAGCCCCCTTTTTCTGAGAAAGATGTCAGGGGCCTTGCGAGTATCATTCATAGAACAATCTAATCTAGACTTACAGCTTAGAAGGTACGACTCAGAGGGAAAATGATGGAGAGGGAGAAGTGGGGAAAATGCAAGCCAGCTACCAGTTTTTAAAAGTTACAGAATTTATTTCACAAACACCCAGTATAAGATTTTACCCCATTGATTCTTAGTGGGTTTTGTTTTGAACAAAAAAGCCCATAAAATAACATTTTTGGTATCCACTTTCATAATTTTATCAAAAATTATAATGCCATTGTAAAAATTTCAGCTAGCCTGACTTCTGCAACACCCCAAATTTCCCTCTAGAAGCTCAGAGTGCCCCATCATCCTTTATTTAGATCTGTACAGTGATGTTTAACATTATGGGGAGAAACATAACCTTTCTCTGTCACCTTTTGAACAGTTATGACCTCTTCTATGATAGCTAAACTAAAGCTGAAATATTGCCTATCCAAGGCCACCAAATTTGTTTCTTGAGTTGACGTGTCAATAATTATTTTGTACTAATACTAACTAATGATTCATAAAGCTGGTTAGCATCTAGCGTAACTTTAAAAACTTGCATATGACAGATCTTCAACTTGCCTGAAGTCCTGTTTCACAGTTACACACTTGGGGTGGGAGTGCATTAGCATAAATTAAGAAATCTCAGTAGATGTTATCTGTTGCTTACTGAGGAGCCTACAGAGGTTTCTTAATTTATGACTATCTATCCCTAAAAGTTATGCCAGTTGCATAACTGGGCAACATGATTTCAGCCACCGAGTTTTTCAGACATCAGTCACAGCTGGTCACACTATACTTCGAAAAGTGTTTGAGTCAGAAACATAGGACTATACCTGGACACAGTGTTAACAATGCCTTTCTAAAGTCTTGCATTGAAATCCCCACACGGGTACCTGTATTCCTATTTAATACAGTATTTGTGTGAAATGACAGTGAGGCGTTTCTTAGGAAAGGGTCTCACTCGGGTTCATATGAGAGCCTAAAACCGAACAATTGGGTGGTAAACAGGGATGTTTCTGAGCTCTAATGCAGGATTGCTACAATCCTACTGCTGTGATGTGTAACCTGTTGCTAATGGCTTCTCCCTCCCAGCCATAGAAAAAAAAATCTACTAGAAAAAATATCTAATGATAGACTCTGAATGGACCCTAGGATATACAGTATTCCTGCAATCCAGGGAAACATGGATGATGCCTTCCAAACCGATGGTGCAATATACCTGGCTAGTTCTGCTGGTTGATCTTGTTTTACACAGCATGGGGAACATTTAGATCTAGCTTTCTCCAGAACCTCGAGATTACACAGTCTCTTTCTCTCTGTTAGGTGCCAAAGAGGTTATCTATAACCACTGCCCCTCTTGCTTTGCCCTTTTCTTGCTGCCTCTTTTCTGCCTGATTTCCTCTCCTCTGGGCTTCATTTCTCAATTGTTACAGCAATAACCCTGGGAACAGAATAGTTTGGCTTTACTAACCAGCTAAAGAGCCTCCTGCACATTACAGTCTGATGAACAGGGTGAGCCTGGAGACCAATATTGAGCTCTCCTTGGGACCTGCAGTGGGCTTCTCGGATGAGTTTTGTGTGAGACTGAAATTTGCATCACAGAAGCCATTTCTTTCCCCTAAACTTGCCCTCTGAAGATGCCAGCCACAGAGTCTGGCAAAACGTCAAGAAGAAAAACTTCCAGAACACAGCCAAACAGCCTGAAAAACTCACAACAGCTATCAGATCCCGGCCGTGAAAGCCTTCGAGAATACATCCTATTTTTTTCTTTTCTGGAAGAATCAACATGCTTGGGTTCTAGGAATGTGATTTTTCTTTTCTATGTGAATCTTCTCTCTAGAGCAGTGCGCCTGGCTACAGAACAGGAGTGGGGACTAGATAAGGCACTACTGTATCCACTTCTCTTATAGATAGAGATCATTTCTTTGCACTACTGGAACAAGGAACCTGTATTCCAGCAGGAAAAATCATTTTGGCAGGTCTGATTGTATGCTAAATCCAATTGTTAGTCCCAGCTAGACTAAACCTGTTAAGATAGAATGCCTTAATCCTGTTTTGCTACTGGTATCTGTACTTCTTATACATGTTTTGCATTCAGATCTTTGCTGTCCTGTTCTTTACCAAGCATTCATTCTTCAGAAATGAAATTCAAACCAAATCTGGCAATAAGGATAAAATAATATAACCAAAAGCAGCCATTTAGTTGCCTCTGGAAAGTTCACAAGCAGAGTTGCCCTCCAGTTGTTGACGGACAGAAACCCTAAATGTATAGGACCATGGGAAATTGCCTTATTCCATGTTCAGACCATTGGACTCTAGGCGTGTGTTATCAGCACTGGATTGGCAGCAGCTATTAAATGCTTCAAACAGGATCCCTTTCCACCTCTGTCCTAAAACACAAGACACAGAACTTAGAACCTTCTGTACGGGAGCTGTTTTCCATTATCAGTAAGCTGTGTCTCATGTTTAATCAGCGTTCTCTGGCTCAGAGCTATACTGCTTTGGAATTTGGACATTCTGCCTAGTCCTTTCAGCTTGCACAGCCATGTGGGATGCCAGAAAGGACAAAAATGACTTGGCCCAATTCTAATTTTTGAAATATTTTCTTTTTGCCTGTCTCACTGGGTTTCTTGCTCGTTGCAGGTGACCAGGCCAAAAGCCACAATGTGCATTTATTTGGCACGTGTAGATCATGATGTTCAGAATTGAAGGGGGTGTGCCTTTATCTGGGGTGTGCAAAAGCAAACCTGTGCAAGAAGGGCAAGGTATAACCCCTGCGGATGTCATTGGAGTTGAACTCTTAATGCTCTTTTCCCATAGCTGTGCTGGTAAGAGCTGATGGGGTTTGCAGGTTGCCAACATTTAGAGGGTTATAAGTTGCTCATTGCAGCTTTGAAAAGCAGGTACGCACAGCTTTGCTGCTCTCTATCAAATCCAATTGAAATGTGCCCTGTGGTAACCCCTTCCTCCTCCCTGTCTTGTTCTGTTTCAGATGTGCTGGGAGTAGCTCTTGGGAGATGCGCATGATGATTTGAAGCACCATGCTGATCGCTGCCTATGTCGCTTTCGCTTTCCTCCTGGTGATATGCATCAGTCTGGAGTTCTCTGCCTGCCGCTCCAAGTTCACCGGCAGGTCTTGCTCCAACCCAGTCTTCTTGCAGTTCCAGCTAGACTATTATCAAGTCTACTTCTTGGCTCTTGCGGCTGATTGGTTGCAAGGACCCTATCTTTACAAACTCTACCAGCACTACCATTTCTTGGAGGCCCAAATCGCCATCATCTACGTCTGCGGCTTTGCGTCCAGCGTGCTCTTTGGGCTGGTCTCCACCTCCTTGGTGGACCGCCTGGGCCGTAAGAAATCTTGCATCCTCTTCTCCTTGACATACTCCGTCTGCTGCCTCACAAAGCTCTCCTGGGATTATTTTGTGCTCATTGTTGGGAGGATATTAGGGGGGCTCTCCACGGCCTTGCTGTTTTCTGCCTTTGAGGCCTGGTACGTGCACGAGCATGTGGAACGCCATGACTTCCCAGCCGAGTGGATCCCTGTCACTTTTTCCAAGGCAGCCTTTTGGAACAGCATCATTGCTATTGGCGCAGGGGTGGTGGCCAACGTCTTTGCTGAATGGCTTGGCTTGGGCCCCGTGGCCCCGTTCATGGTCTCCATTCCCCTTCTCATGCTGGCCGGGGTCTTGGCTATGAAGAATTGGGACGAGAATTATGGCAAGAAGAGGGCGCTGCCTAAGACTTGCATGGATGGCCTGAAGTGCCTTCTCTCTGACCGCCGGGTCCTCCTCCTGGGTACCATCCAGGCCTTATTTGAGAGTGTCATCTACATTTTCATCTTCCTCTGGACTCCTGTTCTGGATCCCCACAACCCACCCTTGGGCATTGTCTTCTCCAGTTTCATGGCCGCCAGCATGGTGGGCTCATCCCTCTATCGCATTGCGACGTCCAAGAAGTATCGCCTCCAGCCCATGCACATCCTTTCCCTCTCGGTTCTGATGGTCTTCTTCTCCCTCTTCATGCTGACCTTCTCTACCAATCCTGGGCAGGAGAACCCTTTGGAATCCTTTCTGGCCTTCCTGCTCATTGAGCTGTCCTGCGGACTCTACTTCCCATCGATGGGTTTCCTCCGGCAGAAGGTGATCCCCGAGAAGGACCAGGCAGGCGTGATGCACTGGTTCCGTGTCCCGCTCCACCTGTTGGCTTGCCTTGGCCTTCTCATCCTCCACGACAGTGACTACAAGACGGGAACCAGGAATATGTTCACTATCTGCTCCGTCGTGATGGTGATGGCCCTCCTGGCGGTTGTCAGCCTTTTCACCGTGGTCCGTAATAATGCAGAGCTCCGGTTGCCCAGCCCTGCAGGTCATTCAGAGGGCCCTTCGCCAGAGCTCTGATCTTAGGGTTCTATGAAGCTCTTTGTTGGGGATAATGCTCTGGAGCCAGCCAGTTGTCACAGAACATCAAAATGCTGACACTGTATATAAGCAAGGGCTCTGCTGAGTCGTGTGTGACTGTTTCGCACTTGGGACTTTCACTTGTCCTTTCCAGTAAAGATGGTCCAGATCAGTCAGCTCAACTGAATTTGTGGGAAGTGTACCTTTCTTTCCAGCTCCTTGAAGTGCTCATATTTGAAGGCCTCTTGCTTTCTGCAAGCAAAACGTGTGGGGCTACTCTCTACTACTCCATCCTGGATAGATGGTGGTAGGTCATGGGTCAGTAAGGACCTGCACCTCTTTTTTTAGAACATGAGCAGTGAGGTTGATTGACAGGTTGCCCATTATCAGTACTGAACTTGATCACGGTGTCAACCAAATTATTGTCAATCCTCTTGTTCTTTTAAAATAAAAAACCAAATATATATGTAAAACTTGTTTCCTTACATCAGTGTTAATTCTGTATATATCTCACCACGCCTGAGCTAATCTTTCTTAGATTTAACTTCTGGAATATTTGGATGGCCAGATGGGGATATCAAAATCTTATCCTTTTGAAATATCAGGTGTGAGAGCTGCTGCCATCTGCCTTCAAAATTTTCTTTTCTTTTCAATTATTCCAGGCATCTCTTTTTTTTAACATAATGGTAACGAATAACAATTTTCCTTCTTATCCCTAGTTTCCAAGATGCCTCCTCCAATTCTTTCCTTTCCAGACAGACAACCTGTAGCCTTCTAGGTGTTGTTAAAAACTCTCATCAGCTCTAAACAGCACAACCACTGGGGGGGGGGGGGGCAGTCCAATAACTATTTGGAGCCCCTCAAGCTGCCCAGTGCAGTTTATAGAGAACAATTGCAAAAGAAAAGAAAAGTGTCTGGTTAGTATTGGATTTGTAAATTAGCATGACCTGCTTTACTCCTTCATTTGGGTCTGTATTAAAGATGGACATGACCTGCCAGTTCGTTTACTAGCCGAACAAGTTTTCGGCAGTTCCCAGCTGCGCCTCCTTCAGGGCGTGGCCACTCAGAATCTGCAGCCAGAGGTGGCACGAATGGGAACTATTAAACATCCCTTCATGCGGTAAACAAACTGACACAAACTGGTTCGTGCCCATCTCTAGTCTGTATGATTGTCTCTCTGCTTGCAGTCATCACATACCTGGAAGAAACCTCAGGGTTCCTTTATTCCAACCTAGATTTCCAATAATTTCCTGCTTCTGCAGTAGGTCCATTATGATAGCACTCTTAAGTGAACATGGATGGGCAACTTTAGCATATCCAGGTGCAAATCTCACTACTCCCTCCAACTTTCATAGGCCATGCCTCCCCGCTGCCTCTGCACCACTGGAATTCATCTCCTTAAAAAAAAATGAATAGAAAAATATTGAATTTTTCTGGGGTTTTTATTTTTTTTGTAGCGATTTGCTGCCAAATTTGATGAAGTTCAACAGCATTGCGTCAAGTTGTGGGAGGGTCATTCTGCTAATGGTGGCATGAGGAGCATTAACAGAACAAGACCTGGTCAGTTCCTTTGTCAAGCCACAAACAAATAACTTGCTGTTGTGAAGAAGATTTTAGTAGGTTTTGGCTACTCGGGGGCTGGGGTTTGTTTTTTTTTTCCTCCCAGGAAGGAAGCTCCCCCATCCCTATCCCAGTCATAACCTGAGAAGGAAAATTGGTCAGAAGTGTATATTTACGGTGTTATGTTGCATACTGTTTTTGACAGCCTTCATCGTGTGCCTACAAAATTAGCATTGCTGCACCGTGGAGAAACTTGTGCAAGCAGTAATACTTGACAGACCTGAAAATTCAGGCTACGGGAGTGCCAGTGCTACTTATTTCAGAGGATTTTTTTACACCCACACACCACTACTCCAGGTTGGAAATAGTGCTGGCCTTGCCTTAATGCACAGTGATATAACAGCCCACATGTTAGGGCATGATGGTATTATGTGGATGGAGTATGTATGGAAGGTACCTAAACAGGGTGGATAAAAGTCAATGGTTTTCCAAATCAAATCTCTCTCTCTCTCTCTCTCTCTCTCGTGTTTTTCTCTCTCCCTCCTAAATTTGTGTACCACTCCATGTTAGTGTAGTTCCCTACTCTGAACATTTTCCAGGCAACTGAAAGAATAATACATATAAATTAAATAAAACACAAAACGACAAAGCAACATGTCAAGAGACAGATATATGAGAATAAAACGCAACACAGGGCATTCCCAGGGAGAACAAAAGTGTGGGGTTTATTCTGTATTGTTACCTAGCGTCAGCTCCCAATAATTATTCTCCATGGTGAGAAAGAGGAGCCTCTGCCGCTGCCTACCAGGTCGAGGGCAAGTTGATGAGGACGTTCCATCCTGGATGGGCTCCTCTTAAATGTTGGGTTGAAAAAGTGGGGGTCATCTTATACTTTGGAATGTCTTATAGATGGAAAGATACAATAAGCTTTGAGTTGTGCTCCGTTACAGACTTTCATGCAAATAAGACACTAGCAGTTTGTTACTTTTCCTTTCTGTTGTTCAGTTCCAGACAGGAGCAAACACTAGTGTTAGGGTCACCAGGGAGTTAAACAACACTAATATTCATTCATATTGTATATTCTCAACGAATAATTTTGACACTTGATCTCTTGCACACAGATTCCTTGTGCAGATTTAAATAGAAAAGTAGAACCAGAGTTAGTCTGCATACAACTTCAGTTTTTTAAATAAAGTTTAAAGTTTCTAGACAAAGTCCATAGCTAGCATGGAACTCATCAGGTGAGTTCTAGCTGGAAAAGAGTCTTCGAAGCACCACACAAGCTGAACAGCCAGAAAGAAGTGTCTTCACTGGAATATAGGTCTATAACCTTTCATCTTTAAATCAGAAAGCTGCCTCATGTAAACAGGATTCAGTGTAGACATCTAAAGATGCAACGCAGATCTCTTCCTCCGGAGAACCAGCATCAGGAGAGCAGGTGAATTTAAAAAAACAAAAACAACCCTTGAGACATTTGTTGAGAAGCAGCACACACCTGAATGCATGTCGGGGTGAAACAAATATGGTGCTATCCTATGATTTTTACAGACTTTACCTCTGTTTTTTGAAGAGTCTTCTGTGTTCACCCATGCTCCTGCCCAAACACTGCCCTATGCAACCGCCCTCATTCGAATTTTGGTAAACCAAACATTTCCGGCTTGAAATCGTTCATGGACGGGAGCACGAGGGTTGCCTCTCGAGTAAACTCTTTCTTCAGGGCTTCGTCTGGAACCATCACCACTTGCATCCCAGCCGCCAGGGCGGCTTTCACCCCGTTGGGGGCGTCTTCAAACACGAGGCACTTGGCTGGCGACGCCGGAGGATCGAATCTCTTGGCGCAGATCAAGAAAATGTCAGGGTGTGGCTTTCCATTCTTCAGCTCAGGGTCTTCACCCAGGACAATATGATGAAATAAGCCGAAGAAGGGTTGGAGGTGGCCCGTTTTTAATTCGTAAGAGTCCCGTGCGGAGCTGGAAGCCACCGCGATGGGTATCTTGTGCTGATGCAGATGGCGGACGACTTTTTCCACCCCTGGTAGCAGGGAGGCTGTTGGAAACAATTCTTTTTTCTTCTTCAAAATTTCCAGCTTCATTTCTTCCATGGTTAGAGGAAGGTTAAAAATATTTTGAATGATCCCGAGGGCATCGACTTCTCTTCTCCCCATTATAATAGTTTTCTCTTCCCAGGTGAATTTCTTTCCGAAGCGGCCGCAGAGGTCTTGGAACAGAAGGGTGTATAAGGTTTCAGTGTTCAGAAGGGTGCCATCCATGTCAAAAAGAACGTGAGTGACGGGCTGTGTTGGTGGCTTGCCAGTGGAGGGGGTGGCCATGGCGCTGCCCCTGCCATCAAGGCCACATCGAAGGACCGCAAAGTTGTAGAGCGAGTGCGCACAGTTGGTGGGTTAACCCGCGGGTTGGCTGCGCTAGGATACTGCCGTTGCCCTGACAGCCTCTGTGATTTCATCTCGCTCTAAATGCCGTTCAGGGTTCCATTTAACTTAAAGGTGCCCCCAGCCAATCTCTGTGGAAGCTCACAGGCAAGCAAGGGGGCCTGATCCGTGTGTCATGTCTCATTCTACCTTGAAGGAAAACCCGCTCGGGCATAACAACAGTGTGGGATGTCTGTTGGATGCAGAGCTTGGAAAACCTTTTTTTTAAAAAAACAAATTCCTATTTCATATTATAGTGTTCAGAACTTAACTTATTATTACACCTTGCAAAGTTTAGAAAACAAGTTGTTCCCTTGTCCCATGCTTTTCTGTCAAAACGATTCCTCCAAATGCCTGAAAGTTCCCTTTAAAAGGAACTTCCAAAATATAACTAGAAGACTGAGTTGTTGCACAATCAAGTAGCATTGCTTCTGCTCCTACGTTACTTTTGAAATGAGCTTTTGTTGTATCCTTTCCTTCCAGTACCTGGGTGATGATGATACCTTAAAGGTGAATGGATGATGCTTCCATACCTTTGTTGGTATATACTGTATAGTATTAAGAATGGTTGGTCACAATATGAGACCATTTCTTTTGTAGACAAAGCACAGTAGCAGCAAAAGACATTGAAAACATCCCATGGGACCCAGTATGAAAGAGAGGCAGTGTCAAAACATAGAAACATGGATTTTACTCCCGAACAATAATAATTTTGTGACTTGTTTCAAGGGCAAGAACTGAATGGTGCCTATAAAGATTTTGGATAATCTGTTTGCAAATTTCACTAAGCAAAGGGTGGTAAAAATAATTGGCTGAAACAATTCAGAATCTTCTGGCAAATAAAATTGATTTTTCTTCACCCTCAAGATTTAGCTTCACTCAGTTATTGGCTACCTGATTCTTTTCAACACACAATGAGGGGAATGCTTAATCCCTGTCTGTCATCACTTCCTCCACGATGACAGTGGCCTGTTTGTGGAGGAGTTAATGTCTACATGTAGGGAGCCCACATGAACAATAACCCTGAACCACTGAATAAGGTTTATTGATTGGTTGGTTTAAAATATTTTTACCCCAGCACCCCCCAAAAAGCAAAACATACTGCTTAATATACTGCTCCATAATGCTTAAAGCACTCTCTGAGTGGTTAATGATGCAGCCTATTCTCCTTCCCCAACCCCAAGCTGGGTACTGTACTTAGTTTACCAATAGGGGGGGGGCATTGATGGGTCACTAAAAAGAGAGGATACGGAGGGCTACGGTCACACAACATTAGGGCATTTGTAATAAATACAAGGTCGTCTTGCTTTACATTTACATGTGCTGATTTAAGCGACTGTATGGAATATCCAATCATCCTTCTTGATATCATGCCCGAATCACACTGGCTTTCAACTCCTCAAAAGCCCGCTATAAATTTTAGTTTTTATTTTTAATCTTTAAACGAAGCACCTGAAAACATGGGATTTTGGGGGAAAAACAACTGTCAGCCTTGACAGCAATTAGCTAAATGGGGTAGTGTGGCAAGATCATGGCAGAACTTGCCTGATTCAGGAAATCAGCAGAGCCGCTGGTAGTACCGTTCTCCATTTCAACACCGCCACTGAGAGAGGAAGGCGCCCATTCCCTGGAACTGGCAGTGCCTTTGTACTTCTTCCTAAACAATCTGCGAAGATTCTCAGTCATCCAGGTGAGTTTATCAGTCTGATGAGGACCGATGAAGCTGTTTGGATGAACAGCGAAACATTTCTATCTCCTCAAAAAAGTCCAGTAGCCATGACTCAACTTCCAGACTTCCTAAACAATGTTGCTGGCATCAGCTAAGAGGAAGATGGCACAGGTGGAGACTAAATATCATGTCTGGCACTTGGAGCCGAGACCTTATAAGAAGGAGGCCGAATTAAGCAGCTTGAGTTTGCCTTGATTTTTCTGCACGTTTCCTATTGTATCTTTGTTCTGAGAGCAGCCCTTGGAGCCAGGCTTTGAAAATAGCCAAGGCCGGTGCCAGGCTTTTTGTTGCCCTAGGCAAGAGTAACTACTTGCACTCCCCCCACCAATTTTCAAAAACAAATTGTAGGAAAAACAGAAAGTGCAAAAGTTGAAACTGTGAATTTTTTATTTTAAAAAAGAGTGAACAATAGAACTCCTCTGAGTTCAGTTCTGCACCCCTCAGGTCAGTTCTGCAACCCTGTCTGGTCTGCGCTGTAGGCAGTCACATAGTTCATTTAGTGGTACCTCCGGTCCTGGAAATAGCCCCCTACTGTACTAGGCCACTGACTCTTCCTTCTCTAGCAGCAGCTTGTAGGTAAGAGCACAGGCAGGAGTACTCCTTTCTCAGATGGGTGTGTTCTGTCCAGCACCGGCTAGAAAGGGTAACGAGAACACTAGTTGATTACACTGTGAACTGTGTCACATGGGCACACCAGCACTATGTGTTCTTTCTCCCTGTCCCTTTGTGGTATCTTAACTGAACTGAGCAGAATCCAGACCAAATGTAGAACTCAGGTCAAAAATGAATGGGCTTCTGCCTACATAGAAAGAAAGAAAGAAAGAAAGAAAGAAAAAGAAAGAAAGAAAGAAAGAAAGAAAGAAAGAAAGAAAGAAAGAAAGAAAGAAAGAAAGAAAGATGGATGGATGGATGGATGGATGGATGGATGGATGGACTGCATGCCATCTGATTTCAAACCAACAATTCCCTCCCCTTCCCCTGCAGAAGAATGCTCTATGCATATATGTGGGATGAAGCCCCATAGATTTACTCTGAGTAAATTTGGATACAAGGCTATGGTTTGGCCATGTTCCCCTGCAGTGTGGACAGTCTCCCTTTCCCTCATGTTCAGTACCTCTCTTTTGATACTGCCACATTTTCTTGGAAGGAAACCCAATAAAACACACAACCAGCACGCTCCTGAGTAAACATAGAGCGCCCAGGCTAAAGAAGCAAGACTGATTCAGAAGGCTGGGGTGTCCAGTCCTGATCCCTGTTGAAGGTCTTCTCTCACTCCAGAATCACACAGTGCATCAAAAACAACAAACAGCCACAATATGCCTCTTAAGAGAATCAACAAATAATCTTCTGGCACCTTGAAAACTATCAGAGTTAGCAAGACTTCCTGTGCTCCGGAAGCGACTCTTCCTTTACTGTTTTTGAAATACTTATTCCTCTGTAGGAACATCCCCAAGACATTTTGCTGCATGAAGAATCACAAACAGGTGATATCTTCATGAGCCAAAATCCCTAGTACCCATGACTAGCCATGATATTTTGAGAACTAGACATCAAACACATACCCAAAAATCTTACTCCTATTTATGTCAGTAAAAGCAAAAGCAAAGTGTTCTGCTTATATACCGCCCCATACCACTTCAAGTAGTTTCTGGGTGGTTTACAGTTTAATTACAGTGTGCAGGCTACACATTGCCCCCCCCCCAGCAAGCTGGGTACTCATTTTACCCACCTTGGAAGGATGGAAGGCTGAGGCAACCATGAGCCGGCTACCTGGGATTGAACCCCAGGTTGTGAGCACAGTTTTACCTGCTGTACAGGCATTTAACCACTGCGCCAGGAGGCTCTTGATTAAGGCAGTCATGAGGTAAATAATGAACAAGTGATTGTCCTTTCTAACATACTGTACCAGAACAGCTGCAGGGGAGACCAGTGACTGTTTGGTGTTCCTGTTTTCTGGTATCTATGAGGAACTTAACTCGATTGCTCAAAAGCTCTCAATTCTCTGTTTCTACACTTCAGCAAACAAGAGGAGGTGAAACTGATCAGTTGCCTAACTAGAACTGACCAAATGAATCACTGGCAATCAGCAGACTGATGCTAATTAATTAGTTCCTTTTTAATTAGTATCTCCCTACTCAACCATGTCACAAATGATACTACCCAACAGCAACTAGGTGTGGTATCAATAACAGAGAAGATGAGAGACAGCTGGCTCTGCTGGTATGGAGATGCCCTCAGAGCAGCACCTTCCACTGTCGCCCAAACTGTGTACCACCTGGAAAATGATGGCTAGTGGCCATGTGGGCAACCAACACAGAGATGGCAGGACACTGACAATAAGGAGATGCAAATCATCGGCCTGCACCCTGAAGGAAGTGGTGTTTCAGAATCTGAACAGTGAACCCCATACCTGTAGGAAAATGCTAGGAAGAATAATAATTACTGTTCCTTTTCAGATTTTGGGGTACCCTTAACTCACCCACAGATACAAAGACATAAGTGCCCCCAAATGAAAAAGGATGACTTTTTAAATTGATGGCAACCTGGCACTGCTGGTGACATCATTCCCCTTGTGTTGGTAGAGCTCCACAAGTGGATGCCAGCCAAAGGGATTTTTTTTAAATGACTTATTGTTAAGCAACTGATGCACTAGTTCTACTGTAGGTGAGACCCCAAACCATACTGAGCCCTATGTTTATTTTATTTTTTATTCTGAGTATTTTTTAACCCCGCCTTTCTCCTTCAAAAAATGACTCAAGGTGGCTTACAGTAATGAGGGACAATATACAGCCCAGTACGATTAAGATGCATATTCATGTTTGAGAACAGGGAACTGAGGGGCATCTAAAACACAAACATTAAAGCTACAAGCGAATGTGAGCAGTTAAAGAGAGAGTAAAAATTCCATGCAATCATGTACAACAGACCATCCAAAAGTTATGACGGATTGAAATTAACATTGAAAACATAGTGTAAATGCAGTGAGATAAGGAGAGATATAAACACAAAGTTATAAGTGGTTATAAACACAAAGCCTGTGTAATAATGTATGGTAGATTTATATAAAAGACACAATAGGTAGTCCATCATTCAGGGAAAGCTTACCTGAAGAGAAAGGTCTTTGCCTGTTTCTGGACAGACAGCAGAGATGGGGCAGTCCTGGCCTCTAGCGGGAGGGAGTTCCAGAATCGGCACAGTTTAACAACACAGTCTCTCTAGTAAAAAGTTTTAGCTGGCTGCCCATCAGCTATCAGGCACAATTCAAACTTCTTGTTTTAACCTACAGAGGACAAAATGGCCTGGTTCCAAGCTAAATCTCTCAGTATGAAACAGCTTGGGTGCTTTCTCTCCATCCCACCACCTTTACAGGTGTGCCCCATAAGAACACATGAAAGGGCCTTCTCTGTTGCTGCTCCCAGACTTTGGAACTCCCTCCCGCTGGAGGCCAGGACTGCCCCGTCTCTGCTGTCTTTCCGGAAGCAGGCAAAGACCTTCCTCTTTAGGCAAGCTTTCCCTGAACAAAGGACTACCTATTATGTGACTTTTAGATGGATTATCATGCATGATTACATTGACTGATTTCATACCACCACCAGTGTTTTCTGTGTTACTTTCCATCTCTCATAACAGAAATGTTTCTTCTTTTTGCATGCGCTTTGTAGCTTTGTTACCTTTTAATGTTGTAAGATGCCTCTTCTAATTCCCTGTTCCTAACTTGAATATGTCTTACATGTTCTAGGATGTACTGTATATTGTCCCTCCTTATTGTAAGCCGCCTTGGGTCCTTTTCCAAGGAAAAAGTTAGGGCAAAAATATTCAAAATAAATAAAATAAATATGTATTTGCATGTGGAAGGAGCACACAAACACACGGGTATTGTAATTCTAGGTAAACTTCATGCTTTTATATAATGTCCATTATTGTGATGCGGTGAGGAGGGCATTGTGTGTGTCCCCCAATCCTCCTCATTTTAACATTTTAACTTGCTGTAGCACCCTGGTTGAGCAATATCATATATTAAACCTAGTACTGTATGCACAAAGCTTCATTCGGCTTCTGTATTTGAATATAATTACATATGTCCACAAAGCCCTCTGCTTTTTCATGCAATAAGGAAGTTTAAATGGGTGCAAGAAATTAGAAACTGTTCTCAATTGAATTTTGGTAAACCAAACATTTCCGGCTTGAAATCGTTCATGGACGGGAGCACGAGGGTTGCCTCTTGAGTAAACTCTTTCTGCAGGCCTTCGTCCGGAACCATCACCACTTGCATCCCAGCCGCCAGGGCGGCTTTCACCCCGTTGGGGGCGTCTTCAAACACGAGGCACTTGGCTGGCAATGCCGGAGGATCAAATCTCTTGGCACAGATCAAGAATATATCAGGGTACGGCTTTCCATGTTTCACTTCAGGGTCGTCGCCCAGGACAGTGTGATGAAATAAGCCAAAGAAGGGTTTGAGGCGGACGGTCTTCCATTCATACGGCTCTCGAAGGGAGCTGGAAGCCACCGCGATGGGTATCTTGTGCTGATGCAGATGCCGGACGAGTTTCTCCACCCCTGGCAGCAGGGAGGCGGTTGGAAACAATTCTTTCTTCTTCTGCAAAATTTCACGGAATATTTCTTCTGTGATGAGGGGGAGGCCGAGTCTGTTCCGAAGGATATCAAGCGCCTCCCCTTCAATCCTCCCCATGATTAGGATTTTCTCTTCCCAAGTGAATTTCTTCCCAAAGCGGCCACAGAGATCTTCCAGTATGAAAGTGTAAAGAGTTTCGGTATTCAGAAGGGTGCCGTCCATGTCGAAAAGGACATGGGTGACCGGTTGCAGGGGCTTGCCGCTGGAGGGGGACGCCATCCTGCTGGGCTCACAACAGAAAGAAAAAAAAACTCCAGGCAAGCAGGCTAGGCCCTAGAATGTAGTGCAGTTGCCTTGACAGCTTCTGTGCTTTCATCTCTGTCAACACTACAGAGGATTCTGTTCTACATCAAGATAGCATCAAGCATAACCCTAGATGGCAGCCACTGCTGTGACAGACCCAGTGCTAATTATGACTTGAGCAAGAAACTGCCTCAAGTTCACTGCAGCAAAATTGGCTTGTTGTTTCTCTTCTACTGGGCAATCCCATCTCTCTCTCTTGATTTTGGATCCTTAATTTTGCCCCAAACTATGTTATGCTAGAGATGCCTAGATGCCCTAAAGCACATCCGGTCTTGCCTGATTTTGGAAGCTAAGCAGGGTCAGGCCTGGCTAGTACTTGGATAGGCAACCACCAGGGAATATTAGGTGCCGTAGGTGCCTGGAGTAGGAATTGGCAAGCCACTAGAGTATTCCTGCCAAGAAAACTCCATGGACATGGGGTCACAAAGGGTCGGTCACGACTGTAACGACACAACACACACGCACACATACACATGTTATGCTATGTTATGTTTCATTCATTTAAGCTTGAATAATCATGGGGAAAATCTATATTCTCTATTTATTTCTTATTACATAATCATAGTATATTAGCATTCTGCATTTTTGTGTGTTTTATGTTTTATGGCTATTAATTTGCTTTTAATACATCACTGGCCACTTTCTTGATCCCAGAAATTATTAGCTTTCTGCATTAAATTTTATTTATTTATTTATTTTAGAGTATTTTTACTCCGCCTTTCTTCTTGGAAAAGGACCTAAGGCGGCTTATAGTAATGAGGGACAATAAACAGTCCAGTATAATTAAAGGATGTTCAAGTATTGAGAACAGGGAATTGAGGAACATCTTACAGCATTAATAGACAACATTACATTAAAGCTACATAGAGTAAAACTCCGCCGCAAATGGAGCATTGTTTAAAAGGAGAGTAAAAGTGTCCCAGCGCACTTTTCAGGTACCTGCCTCCAGGTAAAGTTATGAGGTGTGATGGAAACTGAACATTGAAAGTGCCGGGATGGCAGAACGGATAGCGTCAATGTAATGGGAACGCAGGAACAGCGACAAATAAGATTATAAGTACTGTAATTATAAACACAAAGTCTATATGATCCCATAGATTCATATGAAAGACAAATAATAGGTAGACCCTCATTCAGGGAAAGCTTGCCTGAAGAGAAAGGTCTTTGCCTGTTTCAGAAAAGAAAGCAGAGATGAGGCAGTCCTGGCCTCCAGTGGGGAGTTCCAGAGTCTGGGAGCAGCAGCCAAGAAGGCCTTTTCATGGGTTCCTATGAGACATACCTGTGAAGGTGACAGGGTGGAGACAAGGGCCTATCCTGATGACCTTAGCACCCGAGTTGACAGCAGTTTATATTAAAAACTCATGATGCCATGCCATACAGTAGAACCAAGAATACATTGCACTGTATGATGTGCAATTATCAAAGCCAGTTTTAACATTTTGTTTACATATTGTGACCATCACCAGTAAGCTGTTCCTGACTACCTCTGTTCTGATTTGGGTTGGCGGCAGCCATGACTCCACTGTTCATTCAACTAAACTCTAAAGTTGTCTACATTTGGCAACACGCTCCATACTTTCATTTGAGATTTTTAGCTCCAGTTCTTGGACTGCTTATTTTTTTTTTCATTCATTAGCAAGCAGTTATCTGGTTCATTTATTCATGGTCATTGACGAGAATTACAAAAATGCAATGTTTGTATATAGACTCATAAATGTGAATAAAATGATAACATTTTTTTAAAAAAGGCCAATAAGCATCATTGATCCATCTTACTGATCTAAGCTGTAGAAATTAAAACCAAGATTCTATGTTAATCACTGAAAATGTGTAAGCTGTTAAACATAAGATTACAAGGCTCTTACAACTATCAACATACTCACAAAGTTCAAACAAATAACATTAAGATTATAATTGTTGGGCCGGAGGGGAGACAGTCAAGGGACTTTACATGGTCAACAGCCTGCAACAAGCTATAGCTGCTGTGCATAATTTAGCCACTTTGCTGGAAATATAACAATTCTTGTCAATAAAGCATCAAGGAAGTATAACATTTGTTGGATCTCCCTGGGAATTTAGAAGGCTTGGGGGGGGGCGAATATCCTTAAATAAATCCCAATAAAATAGGATGTGTAAAAAGAACATGTCCCACTGTTCCAAAACTTCATGGTAATTACACGAATAGGCAATCAAAATAAATCCCTTGTATAAAAATAGGATGTGTAAAAAGAATAAAAAATTCCAGAGATAGGGGAAATTTGCTTAACATAATCCAATCCTACAACATTATCACTCCGTTTTCAATGACAGAGGCAATCAAAATTGGATATACAAATCGCCCCTCTAGCAACCTGGAAGGCCACACATTAAATCTGGTTCAGGTAAAAGCTCTTTGAGATTTAAGAAGCTTGGTGATCAAGTAGATGGGGAGTATAAAGACATTGTTATTTACACCACTCGAGCTGTCCTGTAAGCCTCAACGTTCTTGGAGATCTTGCTAAGAGATGCTATGGCGTTGGCAAACGGTGCCTTTCTACCTTTCCTTCTGAGGCCATTTTTGCAATTGTGTTTTGTGATGGCCACGCGACTCACCCCCTTTTTTCTTTATTTTTTGCGGAATCGGCGACATCCGCCCCGCGCGATTTGCCCTCTGGAAGTTCCCGGCAAGACCCAGGAAGGGGGGGGGGGGAGAAAGGGGGCGGAGCTAACATGGCCGCGCCCCCCTCCGATGATTGGCCAGGAGCCTCGATTTGAACAAGGCGCGGGGCCGCTTTCGCCCCAGTAGCCTCGCTGGCGGCCGGTGGTGGGGAGGCGAGGACCCGGGACCGGCGCTCGGTCGGTGCGTAGGTGGCAGGAGCATTGCGTGTGTGTATATGTGTGTGCGTGTAAGAGAGAGAGAGAAAAAGTGGAATGCAGGCGAGTTTCGTGTGCGGCAAGTGTCCGGGGAGCAGTTAGGCCAGTGATAGGCGACTGAACTCGCATTTTACGCGGCCGGTGGAAACTTCTGCACCGGGTCATGCTTCAGTTGCAAACTTGGTCGTGAAAACCTTGCACCCGTAATTTCATACCACGAAGGAAGTTATACTTTTTTTTTTTGGTGCTTTAAGGGACACGAAAGCCCGAGCTCGTCGCGGGCTGGGGCTGGGGGTTTCAGGTCTCTAGCAATTAAGCCTGTTTTCAATTCGGTTTTAAGGGTTAACTTTTGGGGGGGTGCACACTAGTGGGAAGGTGTGCTGGCTGCAGCCTGGGGGTGAGCAGTTGGTGTCGCTTAAACTTGATGGGACCGTGATTCTGAACCGGGCTGAGTTAATTGTGACCCTAATGAGGTGGTTGGATTGCAACACCCATCAAGCGTGGCTCAGCATAACCAGTGGTCGGGGGTGTTGGGGCATCTCATAATATCTGGGGCATCACATATTCCTAGCCCTGGCTTGTGGGGTATTGATTGACCTACTGCATTAGTTTTGTGTCTGAAGAGAAGGGCCTGCCTTAAGACCCTAAGTCTGCATTTACCTGTTGCAAATTAATTCTGTCTTAATGTTAGTTGCAATTGCGGTAAGAAATTGCGGTATGGAAGCATACTGAGCAGCTACTGTATATCATGCTCTTCAGATATACACACTGGGTTTCATCCAGAATGACAGGGCAGATGCCTGCACCCAAGAGGCATGCAATATGTTTGAAACAAACACACTGTAAAGGGGAGAGAAATGAGTTGTGTACCAGCACCTGCTCTCCACCTCCCATGCCGTTTGTGTTTGGAGGAGAGCAATAAGGCAGTTCTGATTAACTTGTTGACTTCTACTGATAGTATCTGTAGAAACCCCCATATAATGGCTTGAATTTTTTCATGACAGTAAAATGCAGAGTGGCTTTGTCAAGTTGGAGGAGTGTCATGGGAGACAGATGGGATATGGTTTTTAAGCTCTTTGGGAATGTACTGACAAAACAATGGAGCAATGTAGGGTTAAGTGGCTTTGTCTGTCTGGGCTTTCTAGTTGCACAAAGTAGGACAAGTTTTATTTCAGATTTGTAGGATAAAATGCCACTCGCTGAGAGCATACTCTGGAAGATTGCAAAATTATTAAATTATTCCTCTAGAGGAAAACTTGAACTATAGAATAGTTGGACATCAGTCTCACCTCTTGTTTGACATAAATTGGCCTGGCTGGGCTGTTTACTTCATGTCTTCTCAGCTGATTCCAGCAAGCACTTGCCATTGGGGTCCTGAGGTCCTTGCCTGGTTGTAAAGAAATCTTTTTGTGGCAGGGTTTTTGGAGAGATATGACTCACAGGGATTCTGTAACTGCAGTTAGATAGGAATGGGGAAGATGGACATATGTTAGGAACAAAGAGAAAATTGTATATTCTTATTACTGAAGATATGTGACAGAATACGTCGACCACAAATAATGATGATAATGTGATACCTCGTATGTTCCCCCCCCTTCTGTAGGACGCAAGATGAAGCTCCTCAAAGGCGTAGATTTTGTCGCACAGACCAGCACTCCTGAAGAAACTCTGGCTTTGTTGTCAGAGCTGAAGGTAAGGCTGCAAAATGGATACCTAAGCACTGACTGGCAATTCTGAATTCATAGAGTGGCAGAACTATAGTCTGTTTCTGAACCTGGAGGGTTTTTTTATTATCGTGAGCTAAACAGTGCTAACAGTCAGGGCTGACCTAAGACATTTTGCTTTTAAAGATAATCTGCTGCTCTAGGAAACTCAGGACAAGCCACCTGGCATGTGTTGTTATGTCTGTCATTAGAGAGAAACAGCCACAGAGGCTATAACCATTGTTTCCTGGAGATTTCTGTGTGAAGCTGCTGTTTCACTCTGCCTTAAATGGCAGGTAGGGCCAGTCTTAGTGGAGATAAATGCTTGAGATAATCTTGAAACCCAAAGTGATGAGCCTATATCCATGGAAGTTGTTGTTGGCTTATAACGCCCATGGCTGTCTGTGCTGGTTGGGAATGATGAGAACTGAAGACCAATGGGAGTGTGAAGGAGACACAGATTCCCCACACCTGCAGGGTTGTTGCATTACTGTTCTGTTGATATAGAGTAGTGTTGGCAAACCTATGGCACGTGTGCCAAAAGTGGCCCTCGGAGCCCTTTCTGTGGGCACCCGACATCGCCCCTTCATAGCCACCAGTATACAGGTTTAAATTGTTGTATTGGCACTTTGCGAATAATTAGTGGGTTTTGAATTGCAGTTTGGGCACTTGGCCTCTAAAAGGTTCGCCATCACTGATATAGAGTCTAGTGCAGTGTTGGTGAATCTATGGCATGGGTGCCAAAGGTGTCACACAGAGCCCTTTTCTATGGGTACGCGACATCGCCCCCTCACATCCACAGCACTTCCCCCTCTGCTCAGAGCATGCTAAAGGCAAGACAATGGTTTGTGGGCTCGTTTGTAGCCCCAGTTTATTCTCCAGCCATGCCGCTTTTGGGATGCCCAGAGCGGCATGGCTGGAGAGTAAACGGGGGCTACGAATGAGCCCACAAGCCACCAGCACTCCCCCTGGCTTTCCCTACAGTGTAGTACCCCATCCGCCTCTCTATCAGGTGCCGTAGGAAATTCAAAAGCCTGCTCTTTGATCCTCATTTTCCCAAATGTAACACCCAAAGCAGTTGTAACCCAGGGTACCACCGTATTCAGGTTAAATTGCCGCATTGGCACTTTGTGAAAAAAATAAGTGGGTTTTGAATTGCAGTTTGGGCACTCGGTCTCTAAAAGGTTCGCCATCATTGGTCTAGTGGATGACTGCCAAGGGTGTTTAGCAATCTGCCTGTGGTGTGTTAGAAGATGTAAGAGATATAAATGCTGTGAAGTATCAACCTGTTCTCTAGTGATAGTCAAGCTGCCCAGAGATGAGGGGAGTTGCCATCCAACACCCTTTCCAGGCACAAGATGAGTCACTGGCTGCCCTTGTCATTCACCTCCACCCACTTTTCTTTTTAAAAAGACTGGAAGCTGATTCTCAAGGTCTTCTCTGAATTTCAGGACTATCTCCTTTGCGGGACACAAAATGCCGATAGTGCAAACCAAACCTCCAAACAGACCACGGTGTGTGATCGGATCCTGCGAGCTTGCATCCAGAGGTTCAGGGGAGAGGTGGACGGCCTTGACCATTGCAGAAACCTCCAGGCCTTAGCTGAGGTGGCTTATCGTGGCTATGTTGCTGCAAGGTCCCAGTATGTTCCCCTCTATTTGGAAAGATTGCTTTACCATTTGCTGAGGGGTGCTGCTGCTTGGGGCCCATCTGAGGGCTGCCTCAGTTTCGCCGATCTCCTTTATGCTGAATTGTCACAGTATCGGCCGCCTCAGGTTCCAGCTGATGATTACATCTCTATTGCCAAAAGCGCCTTTGGCTTCCTTTGGAAAAGTGTGGATGTTGTGGCCAAGGCAGACAAGACCTCTGCAGAGCTCAGGATGGCGCTCTCGACCCATTTGCGAGCAGTCCGTTTTTTGCTCCTTCTGGAGCACGACGCCCAGGTCCCCTTTTTGCAGGAGCCTCCGTTCTTCACCTCCATCGTGGCTCGGCACGCTTCAGCCGCCGCAGTTCTGTTTGAGGCCCAGCGGAGCCCAATGAGCAAGGAAGAGGCCCGTTTCCTTAGTGACCAGTTCTCCCGCCATCTTGTGGCAGCCCTGCTGGAAAGAACAGAGAAGAAAGAGGCGCTGGCCTTCCAGGAGTGCCTATCGGTCTTTGAACTCGCCCTCATTAGGGTCCGTTACCTCTGCAAAAGCAGCTGCTTCAGAGAGAGCAAGGAAATTCTGCAGCAATCCAGTGGCTACCTGAGGAAACCCAGTGACCTGCAGCATTGCTTTAGCCACTTCTTAGAGGTTCTATCGGCTGGAGTTGGACTGAACCAAGTGTTGATGCTCGGTGAGGGTTCGGTAGGCCTTTTCTTCACCCAGGCTGCTGAGGCTCTCAGCACTTCGTCAGATGCGGAACAGCCCCTGCTTCGACTGCTGGCCGAAAGCTGCCAATTGCTTATAAGCCCTTTGTATGGACATGTGAGAAAAAGTCAATGGAAGCCCTTCGATTTACAAGAGACTCTCGGGATCTCTGTTTTCATGGAAAATTACTTCAGGGTGCTCAGAAAACTTACAGGCATGGTAAGTACAACCTGCAGCCCTGCACTGACACGGCGAGGGCAGAAGCCTGTGGTTGCTACTGGAAATAGGGCAGGTTTGATAGTTTGTTTAAAATATTTTTACAGTGGTCCCCCGCTCATTCGCGGTTCATATACTGCAGTCCCACTATATCGCGGGACTGCAGTATATGAAAAAGTTCCCCTGGGGCAAGGGGGGGAAAGGCCTGTTTCAGGCCTCCCTTACTTACTGGTGCTGCCCCAAACGGGCCTGCAGGGGCCTTCCCGAGCCTTCTGGAGGCCCCCAAAGGCCCAGGAATGTCCATGCATGCCTGTTTGGGGCAGTGCCAGGCTGGGGGCAAATACAAAAGCTCCCAGCTAGGTGCCTCAGGCCTGACCAGACCTGCATCCTTATATCGCGGATTTTCATTTATTGCGGGTTGGGTCAGGTCCCTAACCCCCGCAATAGGTGGGGGATCACTGTACCTCGCCTTTCTCCTTAAAAAGGACCCAAACTGGCTTACATTTTTCAAAGACTGTTAAAAGTTAAAAACAAAGTACACAAAAAGCCGCCCAGAGACCACCTGGTCACCATCCAGAGACCACCTGGAAGTGGGACAGCTAAAAAAATTGTAAATAAATAAATAAATACTAACAAGAATCAGGGGACAGGTGGGAGATAGGTATGTCTCTGCTGTCCTGAGGCTCACAAAGCCCCTTTCAAAAAATGGAGCCTTTTGCATTTGTTGTATATCGCATTGTTGGATTTTCAGCACTTAAGCATCTGAGCTACATACCAGGTGTGCTTGTTTTTCCACATCTCTTCTTCTCTGGGAGATTTCACACTGAATATTTGTAAAAAGCTCTGTAAACGTAGGAAAGCATGATAAATCACACACAAACTGTGCTCTGTATTCCAGATTAAAATAGACTGGGAAACTCCCTTGTTCTGCCAGCATTAGTGTGTCACCTGTGCATCTCTTTTAAGTGTTCTGCCTTTATCAGAGCTGTGCATCAGTTGAAGGCTGGGTAACGACATGGAGGCCCAGTTTAAGGCCATGTTTCTCCATCTCACTTTTCCTTCACAGGTTTCAGCAGAAAATGTGAAACAGAAGCAAGCACTGAAGAAACTGATGTATAACTATTTCCAGTTGTTCACAACTATAGTATATGACTCTCTTCAGACTTTACAGGTACGAGGAACAGACAGGTGAAGTCTCATCCACACAATCTTGGCTAGACAAAGAAACCCTGTGTATGTAAGATTAAGTTGACAGAATAAAGTCGTTTTTATAAAATCTCAAATCCTCTAAATTTCAGTTCAAGCAGAGGCTATTTGCTGCCTCAGTGCGTGAGCATCCGCTTTGCGCTTATAAAGCAAGTCATTAGCATTGACTCATAAGCCTGTGCCTGGAGAGGTGCTGAGGGCCACATCTGTTTTCTAACAAGAGAAGACTTCATATGGCTATATGTGGATATCAGCTGCAAGGCAGCCTTAGCCAGGTATGCCTTCTGGGCTACAATTCCCATTTCCTCTAATTAGTCACACTTGCAGGGAGCGATGGGAGTCTTACTCCCCCCCCCTCCTCCAGGTTGTCTGGCCTATACCATGGGAAGACTAGTTTAGAAATGCCAGTACATCAGGGTTGAAGGGCTGACCCTATAGATGCTGGACTACAACCCCTCAAATCCCTCACAACTGGCCATTCTGGCTAAAGCAGATGGGTGTTGTATTCTAACAATCTAGGAGCCAGATTTCCTAATCCTTCCAGTCAAGAGTCCAAAGCAATGCCACATCCTGTCAAGCCATAGTTACCCCTGCCTCTGTTCTTAAAAATTATAATATTCCTTGCAGGGACCCGAGCGTTCAGGGTTGCCGCAGCTGTTGATGTCTCTTCAAACAACTGTTACCTTGATGCTGGATATGCTAGGAGATCTTCGCGAGAGGGAGGAGGCTGAACACCTGGATCTTTCGGGTTGGTATTGAAGACGAATGAGAACCAGCAGGTGGGGAGAGGGTGCACTGCTCGCTGGAGACCATTTTCCTTCCTAATGAGGTGGAGGTGAAGAATGCCTTTATCATTCACGAGCAGGACAGTCTCAGCTGGAGAGATCACAAGTACATAAGGAGTCCCAACTAGAGATGGGCACCCACGCGTTTAGATGAGACTGGTTTGGGGGGGGGGCCAATCTCGCCATCACTTATTTGGCAGCCTACGTACTTGCATGTAGTGCAATGCAAGTAGATCTGGCTTAGGGTTAAGACGGGTTAGCGCAAGCTAGGGTTAGGCTAGTTACGGGTGAGGTTAGGGTGAGTATTGGGGTGCACCTCTGGGTGCCTCTCTGACCCACTTAGAAGGACAGTGTACTGGCGTATGGGTTAGGCTTAGGGTTCGGGTTTTGGGCTACGATTAGTGGGCTGTTTATGCCCGATTGGCACATCCCAGAAGTCTCTGTGGTCAACCTGGCCAAGTGGCCATGCGATTGGTGGAAAATTTGCATGGTCTACTCCCATGGGCGAATGCGCAGGTGGTAAACCCATGGGCTGTAACGGTTTGCAAGAAATGGAGATACTGTATGTCCCAACATTCTCTTCCCGTGTTGCAAGAAAACCCACTGCTCAGAAGCAGGAGGGAATGCTCCTTCTGTGGTGCAATCAACGATTTCAAAGCCTATATTGCGGTCGCCATTTGCCTCTACTACTGGAAATGACACTCCGTCCTTATGACTACCAGCCACTGATAGCTTTTAGCATCCTTGTTTAAAGCCAAAGGAGTGTTTGAAGTGGACCCAAAGCTGAGTCCCAACATTCTCTTCCCGTGTTGGCCAACCAGAAGCCCAGAAGCAGGAGGGGAATGCTCCTTCTCTAGCAATCACCGCTACTGGAAATTGTGTCGAAGCTTTAGCTTTCCTTTGAAGTGGACCTGACCAGGGTGGTGAGCACCGCCAGAGCTTTCTTTTCTCCCACCATTTGGTTTCCTAGATTAGTTTAGGATTCTAGTATTAGGAGAGAGTAAGTGAGCGAGAGAGAGTGAGAGATGTTGCCTAGGGATGAGCAGATGTTGCTGATCTTCCCTTATTCTGAATATTTCTATGGTTGACATTTGAATCCAGGAAGTCTAAATCAGTGGTTCTCAACCTGTGGGTCCCCAGATGTTCTTGGACTGCAACTCCCAGAAGTCTTTATCACTAGCTGAGCTGGCCAGGATTTCTGGGAGTTGCAGTCCAGGAACATCTGGGGACCCACAGGTTGAGAACCACTGGTCTAAATGGTAAATAAGGCTCATTTCAATTTGTCCTCCTTCCCAGTGCAAAGGAAGAATGAGCAGGTCTTGTGTGAAGGAGAGGCAGAGAGATCAGCCCATCAATCATTTTGTAGATACCTGGCCAGACCAGAACTGGTAGTATAAAATCTATTTTTGTTCTCCTCGCAGCTTACTGTGTGTCCCGCCTGGCATATAGCTTCTACTCTCATAAGATGTACGTGGAATCTAACTCCATCGCAGAGCTCTTCTGCAGATGGTTGGCCAAGGAGGATCTTTCCAAATATCCCGGCTTACCTACAGAAAAGGTAACTGATTGTTTTCCTTCCGGCTGCATAAGTTAGCACAATGGATGTTTAGGGGAATATCTCAAAATGTGCTGCAGATGCTAGGGAGATGCTTGTGTGGGCTGAGTTCAGAAGAGGCTTTTGTTTTCTATGAGGAAAACGAATAGGCAGGAAGTAGAGCAAGAGTTAAACACAAGGTGATTAGTTTGACCAGCCAATTTAATGACAAGATCCCATAGTGTTGTGATCCCTCTGTACTGGATATGTTGCCTAGGGCTGATGGAGGTTGCACTCCAACGGCATTCAGAGAAACACATGCCTCCCACCTGGGATATGCAGCAGATTCAGAGGGACTTGCTGTTTTGAGTAAGCAAAGAGAGGATAAGCTGAGGTGCCCAAGTCTTTCCCTATGCCTCTTCACTAAGCCCCCCAAGCCCAGTATTCATCCCATTGCAATACACTAAACTTTAAGATCGTTCCTCTGACCCTCATACTGCCTTATACCACTGCATGCTGGCTTGAACTCCTGCCCTGTTCTGTCTTGATCTGCTCCCCTTCTGCCGATGAGCCTTGCAGGCCCTTGATCAAGTCAGGCAACCTGTTCATTTGGACTGGTCAACGGACTGTACGGCAGACTTGCTTACCACAAATAATCCCTGAACGTGGAGCGTCTGAGGCTCCTTGAAGGGGAGGCGCCAGGGGTCCAGCCAGAAGGTTTTCTTGAGCAGGCTGGTCTAGCAGGGGACAGTTTAAATCCATGGTCTAACTCTTTTGTGGTGGCTTATGACAGGCTGTTATTGCCACGTGCCTCTTTTTGTCTCTGCAGCTACAGAATTGCTTTAAGCTGCAAGTGGAAAACTACAGGAAGCTGGGCTTGTTAGAGGAAGCTCTACAGGCGGTTGTTTTCTGGCTGACTTCTTGTCATAGCAAGGTCACAGAGCTGATGGCAGAGCCGATATCCTGCTGGGTCAAAATCAAAATGGATGCCAGCAAAAATGGGGCCGACGACCTGAGGCTGAAGTAAGCAGGGGATTGAGAAGATGGGTGTATTACTTGAGAATCGGGGGTCACTGTTGGCCCACTGAAACACAAAAACTGGTGATTTAGGGTGTGTGAAGGTGGAGTACCCTTAGATTTGCTTTTGACTTTGAGCGCTCTCTTTGTGAAGAAATGGTTTTCTTCCCACCTTGCCTCCTGTTGTAAAAACAGTGCTCACAGGGTCTTGCATCATTTTAAAACCAAAGCATGCAGTGTCTCCCTTGTTGAAACTGACATGGAGATGACCACTGCAGATAAAAAATATCTGGAAGCAAAATGAAGTTTGTCTCCTAGTACCGGTGGCCGAGCATTTCTGTCACAGACCAAAGACATTCCATCTCAATTCTCCTTCTCTCCTTTCTGAGGTAAAGGAAGCGTAGGCCTGAAGAAACTGCAGCATCTTAGGTGACTTCCTGATAGTGAGGAACACCAGAAATGAGAAAATATACCCCTTGCCATTTAAAGTGTTCCACCTTCAGCAGCAGTCTGCTTCCCGTTGATTTCCTTCGGTGATCAGCTGTGTTTTGTGTTTATGTAAGTCCTGTCACCGAAGTTCCACAGAACAAAATGAGTTTTTTCCTCAGTTACTACGTGTTAGTAAGTTCAATGAACTTTTTTTAAAAAAAAATTCTCAGTGAGGTTTCCAACTAAATTCCTTTGTTTCACAGAATTCAACAGACATTTCCATACTGCCTGCAAAAAAAAAAAAAAAAGAAAAAAGAAACACCTGCCTGGTGTGAAATGTCACACTCATGGCACAATGAATCTTTTCTCTCATGCTTCCAAGCACTACTTCATATGATAGTTCAACATAAACAGGCCAACTGAGCTGGCCAAGATTTCTGGGAATTGCAGTCCAGGAGCATCTGGGGACCCACAAGTTGAGAACCACTGCCCTTTTTTTTCTATCTAGCAGCAGTGATTCTCTGGGGTTTCAGATGAGATGCTTTCCTGGCTTGAGCCCACTTAGCTTTTGAAGGCAGACAATATTGGTAAAATGAGGTTGGTGTGGTTAGGGCAGTATGGTAGTAGTGGCCAATTCTGGTAAACACACCCTGGAAATACATATAAATAGGTATTTCTGAGGTTTATTTATTCAGTATTCTCAGCCAGCAGATGAGCGAATGTGAGGACAATGTCCCCTATATTGCACTTCTTATTATAGACGGGACTTCTTGTGTTTTTCATAGGACTCTGAAGGAGGGCCTAGAAGGCTATAACTTAGATGCTGAAACCCTCATGAAGTTGCTCTTGGAAGAACTGAAGGCTTATAAGACTGTGCGGGTAGACACGGGTCAAGAACGCTTCAATGTGATTTGTGATCTGCTTGATCTGTGTCCGGAAGGCAGCAGTTGGTTCCATAAGCGAGCGGTGGTCCTTGTGGAATTGGCTCAGGTGCTGTGCTATCACAGCTACAACGAGCATACGGAATGGTGAGTGGCCACCGGTCTAGTGTTGTAATTCCATGGTGATTGGAGCATGGGTCCGTTAAGTTGGTGTGCGGCTTACTAGAAGTAGTGGTGGCGGATCTAATTTGAGACTTACCGTAATGTCATTTTTAATTTTTATTGTATTTTATTTTTGCTCTGCCTTTCTCCCAAGAAGGGACTCAAGGTAGTATCATTAAAGTGCATAATTAAAGTTAAAACCTGTGAATTGTTCAAATATTAAATAAATTAGAATCTTCACAGACATTAAATACCGGTAAGTAAACATTAAGAATATAAGGTAAAGTATTACTAAGCTGATTTAGAAGCGACGAACAAAGCACCCAGCAAGCTGGGTACTCATTTTACCGACCTCGGAAGGATAGAAGGCTGAGTCAACCATGAGTCAGCCACCTGGAAGTGAACCCCAGGTCGCGAACACTCTTATAGCTGCAGTACAGCTATTTAACCACTGCATCACAAGGCTCTTACATGCCAACCTTGTTTCAAAACCTCTTCTAGACAGTTTGTCACTCGGGAAAAGCCCATCAGGCTTTATTGTTAAACCATATAGGTCATCACAATAACAAAACATAAAAACAAACACAGTGCAGACACAGCATATATATGTACATAGATATATAAAATGATATGGCACCCCTCCTTATGGTTCTGATACTTGGCCCATATTTTCTGTGCTGCCAAAGCTGTTCCCCACCCCCCAAAAAATCATTTGCAAAGCGAAGGTCTTCCATTTGTCCAGATGGGTCATACAGCTGATCGGTGCAAGACACAGCTAGCTCAAACCTGGCTCTCTTTCTCTGTAGTTCCGCTCTGGACTCGGTGCGTGAAGCCCTGCGGCTGTTGGATGCTGTCCCAACAACGCTCCAAAATGAAGCAGAGCTCCAGGATGACAAGGCCCAAGCCTTACTCTGGCTCTACATCTGCATGATTGAGGACAAAATGAATGAGGTATGTGGTCGGAAGCAGAACACAACAGGACTTAGTTGGTTTCTGTATGCTCCGGCTTGAAAGCCACCGTGTGCTCCTGTAACTGTGTGTAAGCCTTGGACAAACCGATTATATGATTAGTTTTCTGTAGCAGACTTGACTTTGTTTCCTGCTGGTGATGTGCTTCTTCAGAGCTCTCCTCCATTACTAGATAGTTTACTGAGTCAACCTCTCTGGCTTTTGACAACATTGCTTTCATGCTCTTGTCTGTGAAGATTCTCAGTCATCCAGGCGAGGTTATCAAGAAGTGGAGTCATGGCAACTGGACTTCTTTTCTTGGGAGATTGAAACGTTTCACTGCTCATCCAAGCATGCTCTTCAGTATCTCCTTGTGCACTGATAATAAAGATTAGAAATCTGCATCTTTTAAAATCTGAGAGGAGCTTTTAAGAAAGCCAAGTGCTGCGTTGATTTTTGCACTGCCGTTACTGTTGCTGTATTGCAGCTTATGGTCTTGCATAAGGCTTGTGTGAGTGAGCACACAAGACATGCTGATAGAAGGTATAGAGTTCGATCAGGAAGGATGATAAAGTGGTATCTCTGTGTTGTAGAAGAATTTGCATTTGAAGGACACACAACACGACGACTCCTGACCCGAGACGTGCTGGCACATTGACACAGAGCATTTCATGTAAAATCCAGTGGACTCTTGTATAACAAGTGGTTTGTTTAACAGAAAACCCACTGAAAGGAAAGAGTTTCTGGAGATAAGAGGAAATCGCTTTACAGAATCGCCTATGGGGTAAACCCGTACAACAGAAAAACGTTCATAATTAGGGATTAATCTGCTTTCAGGGCATTCCTATGCAAATCTCAAATTTGTACAAAGGAAAATTTTATTTGGAATGAATTAATTCCTTTATACAAGGTATCGTCTTGAACGTACAGCAAAGCAAAGTTGCTGATAGTGTATGTAGCCGAAAACCGTCTCATGGTTTACAAGGCTTTGTGTGCTTGAAGGAAAGCAAACCATGTTGCCTTCTGTAATTTGGGGCCTATGTTGTTTGTTCATGCCTGATGTTTGGCGCCTGGTGTCCTTGGCCATTTGACAAGGGTCGCCGGGACCGGTTCCCTGCTCCTAAGCTTGCCTCGTGGCGCAGTGGTTTGCCCCTGCTAAAACCTCACGAGCTGGGTTCAATCCCCCTAGCTGCTTGGTTCACTCATCACCCAGTACCCCAGTTGTGGGGGGGCAGATGCACACTGTAATCAAAATTGTAAACCGCCCAGAGACTCATGGGGCGGTTAAATGAACACTTTCGCTTTTTTGCTTTGCCTCTGCTTGGAAAGTCAGCCCTGGCTGCTACAAGTCAGCCCTGAGAGACCCAAGGGCTTAGGGTTGGGATTCAGAGAAGTTTGGGGTGGTTTGAGGATCTAGTGTGAAGGGATTACAACTCCCTTTGGGAAAAGGTCATGACCCAGAGAGCTGAGCAGGCAGGCCCGGAAGCCTTGCCATATCTATTCGTGTGGGAAGGCCCCGATGAGAATGGTAAGATTTCCTTGCTTAAGCCGGTAAACAAGATACCGTCAGGTTCCTGTCTCCCAAACTGATCAACAGGAAAGCCTGTATGTCACACATTTTCTGGCACTCTTGATAAGCCCATGAACAATGAACAAAGGGTCCACAGGAAGCCTCTTGCTGTCATTGATTATCCACCTTCTTCTCTGTTTTTGACTGAATGTATAATCAATAAAAAGGCTGACTGCCCACTGGGTAAGGAGGGCACTCTACGAGAACTGTCGTGTGTGTGTGTCTCTGTTTCATCGCTACACTAGTGCACCACCAGGAGAAACAGCATTGTACCAGCATGTCCCAAACATGCCTCTTGTCTGTCCTCTTGCTTACATAATGGGTGCCCTATGGAGGTTTTATCGGGAGCTTTGCTTCTTCTTCTTCTTTTAACACAGAGCATCAAGCAAGAACAGAGGACCAGAAGCGCGGAGGGACAAAGAGATGTAAAAGCTCTTGAAAGCTTTGAGACCAACGATCTTGGATATGAAAATAAGACTCATGATGACCAGTTCCTCTATCTTGGCATTGCATTTAACCTCTCTGCAGATTCTGGTAAGGAGCTCTCTTGTCGGACGAAGAGCAACTGCATTTTTTAAACAAAGCGTGCCACGCTCGCCCGCACGATCTTTAAAAAGGGCTTTCGGCCACGGAGCCAAAACCTTCCCCCCTTTCCCGCAAGCCCTTTCAGGGTCCCGCGGTCCCGCAATATAGTGGGACTGCAGTATATGAACCGCGAAAGGGTGGGGAACCACTGCATTTAAAATATGAAATAAGCATAAAGCCTGACCTGGTTTGGGAAAGGATCTGGGCTCTGTCGCCCTTTTTAAAAAAAGACAATGACATCCTTCTTGCAGGCAGCAAGTGAAGTATCAAATATTGACTGGATTGTAGCCTTAGGGTAGCTAAAGGCTACAAGGGGGAAAAAACCTGCCTTCCTCAAAACCATCAGTAATCAAAAGTGATATAGCTGAGACGTAGGCTTATTACCTTGTTGTTGTATAGGAACCAGCTGTGGTCCAGCAGGGATTATGTTAGTGGCTGCAGTCTGTCCTGTTGGTTGGTTTCTAAGAGATTGTAAAAGACAGCAAAACTCGTGGGCTCTCCAAAAGCAACATTATGCTCGGGAAGGTCATGTGAAAATAGCATTTGCTTTTTTTAACCTGGACTGCATTGTGGCTCCAAATGGCAGGGCCTGGCCTTTGGGTGTGTGTGGGTGAGAGAGAGAAAAAACTGTATTTGTTCTAATAAGCAGAAACTTGATCCCCCCCCCTCCCGGGCTTGTGCCTAAGAAGAGGTGATTGTGTCTGCCTTGTCTAACGCTATACCTGCCTTGTAGCCCAGTCCAAATGTTTGGATGATGCCCTTGCCTTGTGGAAGGATCTCCTCTCCAAGGACAGAATCACAGCCGTGCGTAGCGTTGAACAGACAACGGCCTCGCTGCACATCCTGGCTGCTTTGTACAGGATGATGGGGAAGGTAATGCATGCTGGTGGGCATTTCTGCCTGGATATCCCAAGGCTGTAGCATTTGCTTTGAATCCTTTGTCACCTTCTCCTCGCTTCGCCTCTCTTCTCCTTAAGGATTGGTTGTGATCACCTACATGAAACGCTGTGTCCTAGCAGTGACCTAGGTTGGTCAACCAAGGGCTTTTCTCTAGGTGTGCTTGTTATGAAAATGCCAGCTTGGAGGTGGCAGCCCTGGTTAGGCTAGTGGTAAAGCCAGAGGGGCCATGGCCATTTCAGAAATGATTGGAAAATGGGGAGGAGGCCAAGAACAGATGTGCAAGAAACTCAAAGTTAACAATTAAACATAGAATTAATAGGGTCACCATCAGCTGTTTTAAGTCCTGGCGGAGATTTGTGCCCCCAAAACCAGAAGTTCTGTTTTAATTTCAGAAAGTGTCTTTTTTCTTTCTTTCTCCCAAAACAGCACATTTCTTGGACCAAAAACGCTTCCAGCAGAGTTCTGGCAAACAGAGCTTTCCTATCTCTCCCTGAAGGTTGCAAAAATGCTGAGTAAAAAGTCTTCCAAAAAAATAGGGTTGGATGTGGGTGGTACAGCAGCGGGTTTTTCCGGAAGCCACTTCCGGTTCACCAGAAACCGCTTTTGGGGCCTCTGACAGGCCCAGGAAGCCCATTGGAAGCCCACTTAGGGCAGCGCCAGGCCGGGGTAAGAGCAGGAGGCCCCAAACAGGCCCAAACGCAGCTTGCCGCAGGAGCCCTTGCCTTCATATACTGCGGTCCCACAATATACTGGGACTGCAGTATATGAACCACAATAGAGCAGGGGATGTATCCCCCCTCAAGGTCTAGGGGTAGGCATGGCCACTGGACTTTAAAGTGTCCCACCCCGATAGACACTCTGTTCCCTGTCATGTCCTTCTGTTGGGCCACGGCAACTTTCCTGTCAAACCTCTCTTGGTGGCCCAGGACTGTCGGGTTTCTCCAGAGCCCCATTCTGGTCGGCAACTGTCTTCTCGCCTCAGCAGTGGGATTTAGATGTTTTTTTATGTATCCTTTCTGTCCTGCAGCCGCTGCAAGCCATGGAGAGCTACTTTCTCATTGCGAATCTTTCCGGTGCCCTTAAAGACCTGGTTGGGAAGACCAATGCTTTGTGCCAAATTGCCAAGTTACTTCTCCAGCTGGAATGTCCTAGTTCTGCAGAGGTAGGTTTGTAGCAGTACAAGTATCCCAACAGACCACTTTTTATACACACCACATGACTTTCTTTATCCAGCTATAGGTTCATCTGATCCTGCACAGCTGGACTGACTGCAGGTGGCAAACGTTCTCCTTTCCCCCCAGCTCTGAAACTTGAAAACTCCTTTCACAGGAGTTGTCTGAGGTTAAATCTAGGGCATTATTCACTCTAAGTTGGTCTCCTTCAGTGAGATGTGGCCTCTTCAATGTCTAGACCAATGGTTGCTAACCTTGAGTAACCTGGATGTTCTTGGACTGCAATTCCCAGAAGCCTTCACCACCAACTGCACTGGCTGGGGTTTCTGGGAGTTGCAGCCCAAGGACTCTCTTTAACTTCCAACCGGGAGAAGAGAAGCTTTGAATGGATTTTTCTCAATGGGAATGCCTGGAAGGCACATAACTTCCTTTATATCTGATAGATGGAAATCTATGAATAGTCAGCTTTGGAAACAACAGCAATTAAAATGCTAACAAGATAAAGGGAGATGCAGCAAAGTAGAGTTCCACACAGAGCTGTGTGGATTGCAGCAAAACATTTATTCTTCTGTGACCACTTCTGTCCATAACAATAAGCTAGGTTACCTTGAATTCCAGGCAACAATCAAAGAAACAAAACAAAAGACAAAAACGTGGCACTTTAAAGACTAATATATTTTAATGTGAGCTTTCATGGATCAGGTCCACTTCTATGGACATATAGTAGCAGAATGAGATGTTCAATGTAATATACACTGGAATATAAGTTTCATACCCAATATTCATTGGCTATTGGCTCCTGTGGACTAGTCGCATGCTTGTGCACACTGCTGGTTTATTCCGCCTGTCATGCAGGTGAATGAAACAAACCATTCACTTAAGCATGAGCCTGGTTTGTTCTTCCTTAATTCAGTTCGTGTTTATAAGTCAGCAGTGAAGCTTTTCTTTCCTGCTGGCTTGCGTGATTGAAAGACGAAATAGGCTGCATGCGACAACTGGGGACTTCTTAAACTGAGATCAGCAGGCGTCACACGGTCCTGGTGTGGGAAGACTCCCCCTGTGGTCTCTCAACATGACAGAAGTCCAGAAGTGACTGGGCGAGGCTGGCTTGGGAGAATGTTTGATAGCTGTTCTTGGGAAAGCCTTATCCTCTGTTCCTGCTTGCTGCAACTCGGGTGACTCTGTACATATGTAGAGAATGACTTCTACCACTGAGGTCCAGAGACAAGTGCCAGGAGACGGCTCTCAAGAGGATGCAACCCTGGACAACTGAACGTCTCCAGGAGCACAACTAGCACTCAGCGCTGGAAAAGGGAAGGAAAATAACACCAGCAAGGGCCCATACTGGACCCCCCACCATATGGACTGTGTAATACCTGCCGATAACAGGGCAAGCAAGCCCATATGGAGGGCATTGTACCTTGATTTTTGACAACTTAGTTGTGGTCTGCTGTCTCCGGCTTGCTGAAATCAGTTAGTGGAGGGTGGAAGGAAAGGATGGCTGAGTGATTCTAGTTCATATCTGATGCATCACCTATCTGTCATTCATTTCTATGTCCTTTCATCCTCCCCTCTCGGCTGTTCTCTTTCAGGCCACCTTAAAGGAGGCCGACTCCTGCCTGCGAGAGGTGGACAAAAACAATGACGCCTACCTGCTGACGAGTCAAACGCTGGCGGTGCTCCGTAGCAAGCTGTGTTTAGGAAACCACAAGGTACTGTGCCTGGCGTGCCGCCTTCTCCTCACGGGGCTGAGCACCGGGGCTAGCAAGCCACAGTGCCACCGGCCTTGCTCTTTTACAGTGCTTCCAAGCTGGAAACATCAGCCTTGGGAGGCGATGGGGCTGCCTCATGTGGCCTTGCTCAACCTGATGCCTTCCAGGAATCACTCCAGCTTCCATGGGGCCCTGCCATTGGCTGTCGCAGAGAGGGCTGATGGGAGCTGGAGTCCCACAGTGCCCAGAGGGCTGCAGATTCCCCATTTGTGTCCCATGCCTGCCTGTTTATTTGCGGATATATTCACCTGCTTAGGCAGTAATATCTTATCAAAATAAGTTATCCACGTGGTTTTCCCTAGGAGAAAGGGTAGGATGAAGGGTGGAGTTGGGGAATGAATCAGATCTTGGGCAAGTCACATTTTTGTACTACAACTCCCAGAATCCTTCACCCATCAAAGTAACTGGCAAACAGGTCAAAGGCTTACAGAGTTATAGGGCCCTGAATAAATTTTTCAGCTCTAGCTTGTGTGAGGAACACCCACAACGTCTCTGATAGCAACAGTGTGTTTTGTCCTGTTCCAGTTTCTTAACAACTCTCTCTGGGCTAGGGGACAAGTAGCCGTCTTATCCATCAGGAGTTGCAAACGTTGGCCAGCTCACTCTGCAATGTGGAGAACAGAGGCTTCAAAACTGATTCTCTCCCCTGTTTCCTTCCTCCCCTGGACAGATTGAAGAAGGTCTCCTCCTCCTCGTAGAAACCCTACAGAACCCAGCTTTGCAAAGGTCCGCTAAAGTCTGGTATCTGCTCCGAGCCAGCTCTCTTCAATTGACAGCTGCTTATCTTGGTCTGCCTCCTTCTGTTCTCTCGCTGGCACTCAAGCAAAAACTCTCTGCTCAAGGTGAGTGCAGGGGGCCTCTCTCCATCTCCGTAATAGGAACCAGATCAATGCACATGGTAGATTTAGCACCTTTAGCAACTTAGACTTGAGATGGGCACGAATTGATTCAGCCCAAATCAGTGATATATATTGGTGTGCTGTACGTTCCTGCTCTCTGGCCAGTTACCCACTCACAGGCCTCCATGTCACCCTCCTGGGTCTGCTGCCTTTCCCATCCTCCTCCAGCAGTGGACCACTGAGACGAGGAGGGTGGGATGGGTCGTCTGCCTGTTCAGCTTCTCAGTGGTCCATTGCCAGAGGAGGCGGGGGGAAGGGAAGCCAAGGCTGCTGCCTAGATTGGGCAGCTGGTCCAGGAGAATGATCTGGCTGTCACATGGAAGCTTGGGAATGGGGTAGCCGGCAGAAAGGAGGGGATAGGGAACACACAGGAGCTATGGTGGTGCGTTGACAAATTTTGTTGATTGGAGCTGAATCATTTTGTGCCCATATCTACTACTGACCTGTTGGAGATGAAGGGAGAATTCAAAATACTCAGCGTTTTCGAGCTATTTCGGGTATATTACTAGAGTGGGATATAATGTCTTTAAAATATCCAATTTCTTGGGAAACAAACCACTAATGATAAAACCTTGGAACGAAAAGCAGAACAACAGAGATTTTTTAAAAAGCACAAGGCTACTGTAACGTCTACAAAAAAGGCTGAGACCCTTAGAAAATGGAAACTCAATTTTCAATGAAAGATGACCAGATCTCTAATATACAGTGGTACCTCAACTTACACGTTTAATCCATTCCGAATACATGTTCTTAAGTCAAACTACTCTTAAGTTGGGGTACCTATCTAAAAAATAGAAAAAAGAAAAAAAGGGGGGGAGAATACATGTTCTTAAGTCAAACTACTCTTAAGTTGGGGTACCTATCTAAAAAATAGAAAAAAGAAAAAAAGGGGGGGGGAGTAAGTCGAGCAGACCATATCTAAAATTTGTAAGGGGGCAGTTAGAACGCCAACAGTTTTCTGCTCTTAAGTCGGGGTACCACTGTATAGAGGTACCATTTAAAGGGTCCCAACTAAACATGTCTAGGACTGGAGAAAGACCCTTTCCTGGAGATCTTAAAAACACAACCAAGGCTCTGACAGGAGAAGACAGAATAGCTTACTGCCAAATCAATTCCTTGTGAATGGGGTAGGGCGAAGGCACCATATGTGGCCTTGTAAAGAGTCATTGGTCAAACTCCATCTGCTTCTTTCACTGGATAATGCTGTGAATACTGGATAAATTTGCATGGCCTTCTCTTGTTCCTGTGTAATGGGTCACATGTTTCTTCATGCAGAGATAAACAACAATGGAGCAGTTTATTGGACAAGTTGCTTTTCATCTTAAAAAAATGGCAGCTGGTGGTTTTCTAGGGTGTACTCAAATAGACCAGAATATCTTGTTTAGCCCTTATCTAGGAGGGGATGTTCTGACCGTCACCACCTCCTTTAAATATCGGCAGCTCACCAAGGTCCATTTGCATGGTAATTGGAGGGGAGAAAGAGCACCCTGGAGCTTGGAAGACTGAAAAACACTTTGTTAACGTAGTTACGTTCGCTGTCTTTCTGTGCAGGATGGAAAACTCCGGAAATGGCTCTGAGCGACGCACACAGACTCTATCGCAGCATCCTTTTAAACTTCTCACTGATCAGTAGTAGCGACACGTCCACGAAAGATGTCCCAGAGCATCCCTTTGTAGATCATGGTAAAAATGACTTTCTTCTGAGGCCTGTAGAAATGTTTGCGCTCTCTGTCTGGAATTATTGTGCTCTGTGTCTGGAATCCTGCATTCTCACAGCCTTCCCTGAATCAAACTGGTCCAGACTTATCATTTTATCTCCTTTTTATCCCAGAGCCTGGAAGGAAGGGATGAATTGAAAATAAAATTGTTACACATTACAGTACCTTAAAGAACCGATGATAATAACAAGGCTGCTATTTTCAAACAATTTGACGAAAACTCAAGTTCATTTATGTTTTCATAGGTAGCAGTTTCTACTCATTATTGCGTTCCTTTTGCTGGAAGGTTGGTCAGTTTTAGCGGCTTTCTGAAATCCAGATAAACACCATTGAGATGCCTGCTGGAGGTCACCAGTAGCCAGATACAAAAGCACAGGTTGCTTTTCAAGGAAGGATTCCCAGCTCTGCTTAAAACTCGCCTTTTCCGCTGAAGCCCTGTAACGTAGAGTGAATGCTTAAGCAACTCGGCACATGTGTAAACTGATGATCTATGGCTGCTCTTCCTCAGGTGACAACCTTGTGCAGAAGTGGCAGGTGCTGGCGGACATGTTTGTTTGCTCTGAGAGCTTTGTCTCCCTTCTTGGCAAGATGGAGATCATAAGCGAAGCAAAAGCTTTCTGCCTGGAAGCGCTTAAAATCGCTATGAAGCTACAGTCGATTCGATGGTAAACCTCTTTCTCTCCCACTTGCCTCTTCCTCTGTTTCTCAGAATCATACATGAAACTGGCTTGCACAGTCAGGACTGTAGTGGGGATATTACGTGTCTGGAGTCTAATTTGACCCTTGTTGGCCGAGCCTCGTCTCCGTAATATGGTCCCAGAGATTCTGGTTCCAGGCCAACGAAGGCCGCCATCTTGTTGCTGAAGATAGGACGTAGCTCATTGGCTCTCCCGTTCCCTCCTCAGGTGTGCTCGCTTTCTGGTTTTGAAGAGCCAACTGGAACTGCAGCGCCGTGACCTCGAGGTCTGTCGATCAGACCTTGAGCAGGTCCTGTTTCTTCTTGAATCGAGTACAGGTGAATCCATGCTAAGAATTGATCTGTAATTTGTAGTGTGGGGCTTTTGTTGGGGGTGGGGGCGGAAGGGTCTGTTTTTGGTCCAGGACGTAATTTAGGAGGGATAGCTGGTCGCCCTCTTGAAGGCAAGATTTCAGTTGGCATCATACGTTTGGCATAGCCAAAGAGAAGCGCTTCTCTTTCATCCAAACATTTGTTCCAAAAGTTATGGAACGGCCGAGCACAAGGCGGGGTTTGAGGAAAGGGTTACCTTGAGGGGGGAAAAGGAGCTGAACAAAACAATTCAACCACAAAGACTTATAATTAAAAGCCTCTGGGACACCAGCTGCCTGCATCAGATTGCAAAGGATATTATATTCTCTGCTAGAGGCTAGGTGAGATACATGTATTTATACCAAGGGAAGCGTGGACAACCTGACAACCTGAACAGAATTTGAAAAGAAACTTCTCTGGAATCCTGGCAGCAGCAGTACAAAAAAAATTAAATGCCCCTTTTTCAAACTTTGGATCTAGGTCCTAGTCAGCAGGAGCCAATTGAGGCCCGCAAGCCAAGCCCTTAAGGCTGCAGGACAGCCTTCCCCCCCCCCGCCCCCCACCAACCAGTTCTCTTCTCGACGTACTCTTTCCTGCTTTCGACTGCACTTCTCATCTGTATTAGGCCACCACCCCCCCTTGGAAGGGAAAATCAGGGATAAGACAGAGAGAGAGAGAGAGAGAGAGAGGGGGGACACAGAGAGAGAGAGAGAGAGATACACACACACCTCGCCTATGCTCCTCCTCAGCCCTCCTCCTCCTCCTTTGCACAAACTCACGGCGGGATCACTCTAAACCACCTTTCCCCCGCCGCCGCCGCTGCAACCGCCATGGTCGGCTCCTTCCGTCCTTAGGAGGGAGGGAAGCAGCCGCTTTTAAAAATAAAAAGGTTGCCGAGAGGGAGAGAGAGAGATACACACACACCTCGCCTAAGCCCTCCTCCTCCTCCTTTGCACAAACTCGCGGTGGGATCACTCTGCGCGCCACACGCGCAGCCGGCACCATGGGGAAGCCACCTTTCCCGCCGCCGCCGCTGCAACCACCACCACCACCACCACCCCGAGAGAGAGAGAGAGAGAGAGAGAGAGATACATCAGCTATGCTCCTCCTACTTTTGAGACAAGCTTAGAGATTTACTGAGGTGGATGAATGTTGGACTTGAGATGAAAGTGGTCTGGCTCGTCTATCCCCCCCACGCTTGTTGGGAAACGCCCATTTATTTTGGCCGGGGTGCGGCTCGGGGGGTGGGTTTTCCAGATCTGTCATTGTCCGTAAAAATCAATTTCTGCAAGTATCAGGGGATGTAGCCCCTTTGGGTTTCAGATCTGTCATTGTCCGTAAAAATCAATTTCTGCATGTATCAGGGGATTTAGCCTTTGGGGAAAACTTGAAAAGTTTCCATCTTGCTGGCTGTGCAGGAAACTTTAAACCAAGCCGTCTCTTCTGCCTTTAGTGTTTGAAACGAAGAAAGAGAGAGGCCGTGTGGAAATCAAACCAAAGAAGGGAGGATCGAAGGGCCAGAAGGAACCTCGAAGCCCGCGCTCAGAGCTTTCCGAGGAAGAGGCACCTTTCCTGAGGGAGGTCCCCCTCGAGTTCATCGACACGGTCGCTGTGCAGAAGGGGAACGCGTTGGCCACCTCGCCAGTGCTGAAGTCAAAGCTGAAGAAGAAAGCCAGTTTCCTGAGCCACCCGGAAACATGCCCGTGCTCCCTCTGCTCCGACGTGGTTCTCTCAGCCGTCTGCCTCTGCTGGATGGTTACCTCGTCGGAGAGGGAGCTGGCCGTCGGGAACAAGGCAGAAGGGTTGGGCCTCCTGGAGAGCAGCCTGCGGAGGTGTGCCGCAGTAGCTCTCCGCCTCTCCAACATGGTGGCGGGCCTTTCTCAAGGCCAAGGGAAGAGAAGTGGGGTCCGGCACCAGCCCACCGTGAGGTTTCTCGATCCGCTGGTAGCCCGTACATACGTGACTTTGGCAAAACATAGCCTGAGCGCGAAGAGGCTGGAAAAAAAGCTCTGGAAGCTTCTGGAGACGGGTTTAAGCTTCACGTCTTCCAAGGGATCTCAGCTGCCCGGCTTCGAATACCAAAAAGCCCAGCTGCTGCTTACCAAAGCAGTCGCCTCCATCTCTGCCTTAGCCTCCAGCCAGGATGGCCATCCAGAAAGAGTGTTTGCCTCTGCGTGGTCCTGGAGGTCCCCTATGATGTTTCTCCAGGGGGGCGAGGAAACAAAGCCAGCGGCCATCGCTGCAGAGGCGGCTGTGGATGGGTGCCGTCCGTTGCCTCAGAAGCGGGGAGCGCGGAGGCTGCTGGGAGAGGCCCCGAAAGCAAAGCCTAAGAGAACCCAAGGCACCAAGCCCCTGCCGGCGGTCCAACCCCACGACACGTTTGCCCTGGTCGACTCTGACTCGGAGGTCCCTCCGGTTATCCTTCGGCCCCTGGTGGAACACCGGACCCCAGCACAGAAACCCCAGTCGGCCTCCAAGATGAGCCGCTCTTCAGTGATCAAGACGAGCCGTGCCCTCAGGGCCCCATTTGTGGTTTTCGAGGACTCTTCTCCCAAGTTGAACGCTGAGCCTCCAAAGGCCCCTAAAGTGACGAGGAGAATGAAGTCTCGCATCAAGGTAATTAATTGCTTGGGGGGGGTAGGGGGAGGAATATGGCAGAAGAACCCTAACAGACTCGCTAAAGCTGCTCAGATGACTTTTGACGGATTTTTTTTCCATTGAAATCTAGATCTTGAAAACGTATAGAAATGAAAGATCAAAGGAAATCCAATCCTATTCCTCGGTTGTGTGTGACAGGGATCCTTGGGTCCTCCAGATGATTTTTGGACTATATTTCTATCATCCCTTAGGCATTAGCTATATTGACTGGGGCTGATGGGGGTTGTAGTCCTAGAACATACAGAGGCCCACAGACCAGCCCCTAGTCTTAAAGGAGATATGCCTCAGCGTGTTTACAGTCCACACTAAAAGGAGAATATGAATAAGAGCGAAGAATCATCCATTGTGAGGTTTGCATGCCCCCCCCCCCCGGGCCTTATTTGAGGTAGTATTAAAATGTATTCCAGTTAAAGACTAGGTGGGGAGCGAGAGGTGGCCACCTAGCAGGCTGACCACCACTCTTGGAAGCTTCCAAGAGGGGAAGTTCACATTTTAAATGAGTTGAGCCTCCCACCCCACCCCAGCACCATTTACAAGCTTTGAAAAATTTTGGCTGCTTCTGGCTTTGTTTGTTTGCTTTGGGGCAACTCTGTCTAAGAGTCTGACTGAAACTTGGACCACCTCTGATGGACTTGATCCTTCTTTGGGTTATTGAGTCTGGAGTGTGTGTTATTCCACAGAGGAGTTGCCCCTTGGTTAGCTTAATGGCATATTTTCACTTAGGGCTCCCCCCCCCCAAATTTTTTTTCTCTCTGCCAAAATATCTAGTTTGGCACTCAGCATCTCAGCCAGAGATCTGTTGGTAAAAGGCAGTCTAGAAATATGCAAATAAATTGGGAGAGACTTATTTGCTGGTCTAGTGATCTAGGATGAGCACTGCTGATCAGACCAAAAGCTTACCTAGTGTAGCTTCCTGTCTTCCCCATTGGCCAATCTGACACTTCTAAGAAGCCCAGGAGCAGTATTCAGAGTCCTCTCTTGCTGCAATTTCCAGGCAAATCCTCCCCTCTAGACATGGAGTACGACAGTGTTGGCGAATTATGGCAGAGGTGCCAAAGGTGGCACGTGGAGCCCTTTTTGTGGGCACGCAACATGGCCCCCTCACAGGCATGGCACTTCCCCCTCGGCTTGGAACACACCACTGTGCTCCGTGCAGAGAGCTGGGTGAAGGAGAGGCAGCGGATTGTGGCCTCGTTCGTAACCCTAGTTTACTCTCCAGCCATGCTGCTTTTGGGATGCCCAGGGCAGCATGGCTGGAGAGTAAACTGGAGCTATGAACGAGCCCAGAAGCTACCACCACTTCCCCCTCCTGGCTTTTCCAGCAGTGTAGTACCCCATCTGCCTCTCTGGCCTGGACAAAGAGGTGGATGGGGTGCTACTCGTCGATTCTCGCTTTCCTAAAGGGTTCTACCCATCAGGAAAGCAAAGATCAAAGAGCAGGTTTTTGAAATTCCCGTGGCCACAGCGAGGGCCCTGTGGCTGTGGGAAATCCAAAAGCCTGCTCTTCGGTCCTCATTTTCCCAAAGGGTAGCACCCAAAGCATTTGTAACCCAGGGTAGCATGGTATTCAGGTAAAATTGCCGTATATAAATGGGTTTTGAATTGCAGCTTGGGCACTCCGTCTCTAAAAGGTTCGTCATCACTGGAGTAGGACAACAGCTATTATGATCAAATGGATGGTCCTGCCCTCTAAGAATTTATCCCCCACTTTTTTAAAAGCTATCAAACATTGTCTCCATCAGTCCATCTCGAGGTAGAGAGCTCCATCGCTACCAGAGCTGGGAAGACTGGTGAGCTAAAGGGGTAACTAACTCTTGTTTGTCTTCTCCAGCCCGTCTTCAGTAACGACAGTGACCCCGAAGACCCTCCGGAGGCTAAGCCGGAGGCACAGCTCCCTGCTGCCGAAGAGCCCGTGACTGTCCCGCGCAGGACAGGGCAGAGGGCGGCACCGAGCCGCAAGCTAGCAAAGGGAGGCCTTGCTAAAACGGGCGGCTGCCGCGGTAGCTCTTCAGAGGCCAAGCCCCGTCCTGGGAGGCCCTGCAGCAGGAGGGCTGGTCGACAAGGGAAAAAGGCAGAAGACATCCAAGAAGGGCCTTGTGAGGAAGGAACGTGCAAGACTGAGGATGAACAGGGACAAGGAGGAGGAGAAGAAGAAAAGGAGCTGCTGAGAGCAATTGAAGAGGGACTTGAAGACAGTCTTGAAATCTTACGTGGTTCTGATGAAGATGAGACCGGTAAAGGTAGGCCCGATTGTGTGAGAAAACCTATAGCGGAGGCCAACACCTAGAATGGAGCAGGTTAGACAATGGTGACACTTGCAGGCTGCACATACCCTCTGCCTGTGGTTAATTTTTGCTCGTTGCACAAGCCTCACACCAACTAAATTCTCCTTTCAAGAAAGACTTGCTTGCTTTAAAGCAGCGCTCCTGGTTCGCCCCTGGATATTCACGATGTAATCCATAATCTGTAATGGCTTCTGGAGAGAGTGTCTTGAGATCACATCAGCTAATTTCGGGGGGGGGGGGCGTGCCTGCATTAGGGAATCTATGTCTTCATTCATTCATTTCATTTCATTATAGTACCCCGTTAGTGCAATGCGCTATTCTAGGCAGTGACTAATCTAAAAACTGAACAAAATTGGACAGTAAATCAAACAAAAGTAGTAAACAAGGTAAGATAAATATATCGAAACTGTAACAGACCAGACAGCTTTGCTGTGATGGAGGGTTTTTTGTGCATCTCAGGTAGTTTTCAGTCCACCAAAGTGTATCAGCATCCCCTTGGTCACTCTTCTGCACGACTGTGAAACACTGTACAGTGGTACCTTGTATAAAGGAATAAATTTGTTCCAAATGAAAATATGTTATGCAAATTTTCCTTTATACAAATTTCCCATAGGAATGCATTGAAAACAGAGTAATCCCTAATTGCAACCATTTTTATGTTGTACGGATTTGCCCCATAGGCGGATTCTGTTAAGCAAATTTCCCCTATCTCCAGAATTTTTTTATGTTGTACAGATTTTATGTTATACAAACCATTTGTTATATGAGGGTCCACTGTATTTGGATTAAAAGTATAGCAGCCTCCCTCATCCTTTTGTATGGCACATTGCAACTCCTGTGGCCATGCTGGTTTGAGGCGGTGGAGTTAGAGTGCCGGGCCTCGGGAAGGCTCCCTTACCTCTCTAAGGTCCTAAAAGGTTTTCCTCTTCAGCTTCATAAGGAAGACTTGAGTTTTCTGTCCCCTTGTGCATGGCTGTTCACAGACTCTAAAGACAATATTTGGCCGCTGACACTGACACATGAGCATGCTGTTTCCCCCCCTTTGACAGAGTGCAGAAGGCAGCCTAACGCAGAAGATGACCAAGAGGTTCTCCGGCGAGATGCCAGTGGCGATCGTCCCATGGAGGTTTTCCAGGCGGCAGACAAGAGGCACACTACGGACCCTTTTAACCTGTCTTCGCTGGTCTCTTCCTTGGACACACCTGCCAGTAAGACCCATGAGGGGATCACTCTTCTCCTCTTGAACCCCTAGGCTTTCTAACAAACACATACCATGGCTGCTGCGCTGGAAGGCCGACCCTTAAAATTCCATCTTCTGAATTCTGCCACCTTTATAGACTGCATGTTTTCAAGCAAATTCAGCCGATTGCACATCTTTCCTATTCTGGGTAAAGAAGTTGATCTTTTAAGAGCCTTGTGGTGGAGTCGTGTACTGCAGCTCTTAACTGCTCACGACCTGGGGTTCAATTCCAGGCCAAGCAGCAGGCACAAGGTTCACTCAGCCTTCCATCTTTTCCAGCTCACTGGGGGGGACGGTAATGTGTAGCCTGCATAAATAAATTGTAAAATGCCCAGAGAGTACTTCAAGCACTATGGGACTGTGTATAAGAAGAAGAATCAAATATCAGTTTGCCTTCAGAGGGATTGTTTTGCTTCGCTTTAATTGTAATCCTTAGCAGGAATGCTCAACATGTGCTCCTCCAGGGTCCTGAAGGGGGCCTCCAGCAGTTCCATTAAGTCCTAAAACCTTTTTAAAACTTGGGGCTCACAAATCCACTTTGTTCTGTTTTGGTGACATAGGTGGAAATTTTGCTCAGCTTTTAGGGGGTCCAGCACCTATGCCCCTCTACAGCCTCCCAAACTTAAAAAAAAGCCATTAGAAGGAGCAAAAGTTTTTTTTACAGATTTTTTTTCTTTTTCTTTTCAAAAATCTTTTTTTTTTGGGGGGTGGGGTGGGGGAGGGACCCACAGCAGAGAGAACATCTCTCCGCAGTCCAGGAAAGGATATAGGCTTTCAACTTCTAGGAATTGGTCCATCCTATTTCAAAGTGTTTTAAATTATTTCAATGGTTTTGCAGGTTTTTAATGTGTTTTGATTGCTTGTGCCGTGCTCTACGCCTATTGATAAAGGGTGAATTAGAAATATTTAGGTTAAATAAATAACTGGGATGAAAAACACGTGACGCTTCCAAGTAATACCGATCCCATTGAGCATGGCATGTAGTTGGGGACCATGGAAGATATACTCTATGTACCAGTGGTTCCTGACCTTGGGTAACCTAAGTGTTCTTGGACTGCTACTCCCAAACCACCCAGCAAGCACAGTTACCCAGGGTCAGGTACCACTGGTCTTATACTGTTGTGAGGTGGGGAGGGCAGAAAAAGATAATTGATTTACATAATTATCCAACAAGTCTGAACGTGCATTCAGGTTGTCCTTTACAAAAGATAACACTAAAATAAAACAATTCAAGTGATCGGAACATCAGATACTCAGGTTGTCATTTAGGAAAGATAACATGAACATAAAATGTTATTCTCCCCCCAATTGCAGCTATTACAGACTTCCTTTCCACGGGCTCAGTCTATGACAGCTTGCAAGGTGCCTTTCATTCAGTTGGCCATTACCCTCCGGGCAGCCTTTACAGCCATCTCTGTCAACTCATGGCCCTGTGTATTGGGAGCCGAGACCCAACTACGACTGCCTACCTAGTTTCTGAGTCAGTTGCTGTCACTCTTCGTCATCAGACAATGTCTGTCATTCACAAGAAACTCAAGTAAGTAAGAATGGAAGGATGAAACATGGTGTTTTAGTCTGGAGACCATCTTGTTGATATTTAGTTGAGAGGCAGGAATAACAAATAACACACCGTCAGAAGAGGCTACCTGTTGGACTTGCTGTCCTGATTACAAAGGTGGTGAGCCTAGATACTTGGTCTCCTCTGAAAGCAGGAAATTTTGCTATGAAATGGGACCCTGAATGAGACATAATCTGCATCTAGTTCAGCAGAACCTCTGTAGATCTATGGAAACCCAGAGGTCATGGAGTTGTGGAGAGATCTGAAGTAGACTCTTGGGATAGTTATTCAAAGAGCACCGGAGCCTTTTTGGCCATGCCTTAATAGTTCAGAACAACAGTTGCTTGGAAGCAGCAGTTTCAGAGTTCAAACCTTTAAAGATTTTCAGTTGCAAGAAAAAGTATGTGAACCTTTTAGAATTTCATGGTGTTCTGCATGTATGTGTCATACAATGTGATCTGATCTTCCTCTTTTGTCAAGTGTATTGACAAATATAATCTGCCTAAAATAATAACCCCAAAACATTCTGACCTTTCATGTCTTTATTGAACACCCTTCATTTGACATTCAAAATGCTAGTGGAAAAAGTAAGTGAACTCTTGAATTCAGCTCAAAAAAGCCAGTTGGAGTTGGATGTTAGCATACCTGGAATCTGATTAAGAAAATGAGTTTGAAGGTGCGAACTAGACCTATGTTGACTGATTAAAAACCACTCAAACGTTTTGAGTTTGCTCCACACAAAAAGAATATGTTTATGTGGGCCATGCCTTGCCAAAAAGAGCTTTCAGAAGATCTGTGATCAAGAATTATGGATTTACATAAGGCTGGAAAGGGTTACATGGTTATTTCAAGACTTTAGAAATTCACCAGTCTACAGTTAGGCAAGTGGTCTGCAAATGGAGACAATTTGGCACTGTGGCTACCCTACCAAGAAGTGGGCGCCCAGTCAACATGACCCCAAGAATACAACGAAAACTCATCAGTGAGGTAAAGAAACAATGCTGAGTGATAGCAAAAGATTTGGAGGCATAATTTGAACTGGCTAACATCTGTGTTCATGAGTCTACAGTACGTAGAACATTGAACAAGCAGGGTGTCTGTGGCAGGAGACCACGAAGGAAGCCACTGCTTACTAACAAGAACATTGCTACAAGCCTGAAGTTTGTGAAAGAGCATGTTGACACTCCACGGCAGTATTGGCAAAATGTTTTGAGGACTGATGAAACAAATATTGAACTACTTGGAAAGACACACACCTGTCGTTTAAAAAGGTCCCTGCATATCGTCATGAAAACGTCATCCCAACCATAAGGTCTGGTGGAGGAAGCTTCATGATTTGGGCCTGCTATACTGCCTCGGGGCTTGGCCGGTTTGCAGTCTTTGAGGTGGAAATGGATTCCCAAGTGCATCAAAAATTATTCAGGAGAATATGAGAGAGTCTGTCCACCAGCTGAAACTCTGTAGAGGTTGGGTGATGCAACAGGACAATGAACCAAAACACCGGAGCAAGTCCACCACAGAATGGCTTCAGAAAAACAAAATCCACCTTTTTGGAGAGGCCAAGTCAGAGCCCAGACCTGAACCCAATAGAGATGCTATGGAATGACTTGAAGAGAGCCATATTCATGTGGCCTCCAAAGAATAGGACAGAGCTAAAGCAGATTCTGCCTAGAAGAATGGGCTAAAATCCCTCCTGACCAATGTGCAGGTCTGATCCACAGCTATAGGAAGCGCCCGATTGAGGTTATTGCTGCCAAGGGTTTGTGTTTGTGCCAACCAGTTATTGATTCCAAGGGTCCACTAACTTTTCCCACTAGTATTTTGAATGTTGAATGAGTGAGTTCAATAAAGGCATGAAAGATCAGACTTTTTTGTTACGGATTCCTAATTTGTTAGTATCAAAAGAATGGAAATGATGTAAACATGCCACATAATGCTCTCCTTTTACCTATAGAATCCCAATTTATCACCCATACCTGTTAGCTATAATTGGGGGAAAATATCAGATTTTTTAGGTACATTATATTTGTCAATATCCTTGACTTAGAGGAAGATCATATCATATTGTGCAACACATTAGTGCGCTCTGCAGAGTCCCTGCAGGCCTTCCGTAAAGCTTTAAAACTCTGCTCTTTCAGGAGGCCTTTGGCGACCTGTTGTAGTCCCCCCCCCCCCCCCCCGCTGTTTATATCTTGCACTCTTGGAAAATTTCCCTTTGGGAACGATACGTACTGTCAGGGTGCCAATGCCGGTTAGAATAGTTTGTTTTTGTTTACTCTGATGTTTGATTTTATTGTGCTGTTTTTATTATTATTGTAAGCCGCCCAGAGTTCCTACGGGAAGATGGGTGGGGTATAAATGCAATAAATAAATAAATAAATAAATAAATAAATAAATAAATCTCTAGAGTAAAACAGATGCAGGGTTGGCCTTACAGATAGATAGAAGAAGGCCAGCTGATGTGGCTGTTAGCAGATGTGGCTTCTGGGGCAGAAATGGCCACCCTTTGGCCACTCCTTTCTCTAACAGGGCACAGCTGTGTGAGTCAATGTGGCAAGTCCCATTTCTCTGTACTGGCCTCCATCCCTCCGGTGCTGTCCCTTCGCCAGTGTTCTCCTGACAGCCCACTCAGCCCTTATAGGTTGTGTAGTGTGCGCAAGGCCCTTGCCCCAGAGAGCAAAATGTCTTTTTCTGGCCTTGTAGATGTGTTTTCTAAAACTGTTCTACAGTGTTAACATTGTTTAAATCCATAGCGGTGGGAAGCAGAAGCTGGTTGGATAGCCCTGAAAATTTAGCAGATTTCCTTTTACGTTATTTTTATGGATTATCCAGTTGTTTCTGAATTGTTGTGACCTTAAGAAACAGTGGACTTTAAAAGATACAATCATGAATAGCTCTGCTGAAGTCTTCTTAACTAAAAACTGGTTTTCACTGTCTGTAGATGAGTCTGTTCCAGGTTTTGCAGACAGAATAGAATTAGTTTATCTTCTGTTTCAAATGATATAGTCTGTTTTCTGTGTTGCCTGTTTGGTGATTTCCACATCTGTGGTTCACTTGTCGGGTCAGCTGCTTGAAGTGTCTATTTTCATCAAGTATAGAAACGTGGGGTTGGAAGGAGCCCATAAGGCCATCAAGTCCAACCCCTTGTTAAGTGCAGCAATCCAAATCAAAGTAGATCTGAGATAGATGGTAAATAAATTGCGGCTTCACTGAATTCTATGACTTCCTCTCCTTTTTCATTTCTAACACCTAAACTGAATCCTTTTCCTTTAGCAATGTCAGTTTCTTTCTTTCTTTCTTTCTTTCTTTCTTTCTTTCTTTCTTTCTTTCTTTCTTTCTTTCTTTCTTTCTTTCTTTCTTTCTTTTTGCAGAAAAGGAAGCCGCATTAGCACAGCCTATCTGATCCAATTCTTCCTGCTCAATTCATTTGATATACAGTGGTACCATTTCGTTCCAAATGAAATTATGTTAAGCAAAATTTCCTTTATACACATTTCCCATAGGAATGCATTGAAAACAGAGTAATCCCTAATCGTGACCATTTTTATGTTGTATGGATTCGCCCCATAGGCAGTTCTGTTAAGCAAATTTCCCCATCTCCGGATTTTTTTATGTTGTACGGATTTTATGTTATACAAACTGTTTGTTATACAAGGATCCACTGTACATGGAATCTTGGAGGGCAGGCTGTGTTTCGAAGCATTTGAAGCGTAATATCTTAAATGAGCTTCCCATGTCCTTCAGGCTGTCCAGCAGGCCTCCTTGAGAAGGCTTTCTCAAACCACCTTTCCCTCTTGTTCCCTCCATAGCAAAATGAGAAAGTCGTCTGTGGCCAGTGCCTGCAGGCAGTTGGAGGCTCTCAGCCTTCAAGAAGAACGCGCTGATTCTCGGGCCCAGCACCTCGCCGAGCTCCAGAGCCTCTTTGGATTTGGCTGCCCTCCCCTGACAGAGTTGGGGACGCAGGTCTTCAAGGAGCAGCTCCAGCAGATCCCCCAGGGTATATGTGGCCGACTTGGATGAGGGAGAGGGGATTGGAGGGTGGGGGTGGTTACCCTGTGGTTAACAAACAGGGCCCTTCTGAATAGCCAACTGATGATGCTGGGGCAGCAAGTGTTTAGGACAGGCATGTCCAAAGTCTGGCCTGGGGGGCCAAATGCGGCCCGTTTTCAAATTCTGAGCGACCCGCAGCCTCTTCTCCCCACTGGCTCAGCCTGCAACACATCCCTGTCAGTTGGCCCCTCCCAATGCTGGACAGAGATGTCAGCTTGCAGTTTTATGGTTTGCCTGCCCTCCCTTGCCTCTGTCCACCCCCAAGCCAGCTGCCCAGCCTACCTGCCCCTGGCTCCGTTGCTGCAGCATCCTCCCTACATCGTAGAGGCCTGTCCAGAGTCCAGCCTGGGGGCCAAATGTAGCTGAATAGTCACCCCCCCCACACACACACACATTTTTACCTCACCAAAGCTGGCCCTCCCTGCAAAAATGTTGGAAACACTTAGTTTAGGACTTTAATGAACTGCAAACCCCATGGTGGTTCCCCGTGGTCTGAAAACAGCATGGGGATTGCAGCTCATTGCCGGTTACAAGACACCGAGCGGAGAACATAAATGGAGCAGTCCAAATTGGCATTGAAATTGTGAACAAGGAGCTGCTTCTTAAGCTGAAGTCACGTGCTCCAATTCCCCCTGAATTCATGCAGGTTATTATTATTGGGCATGTTGAACTGAGCAATAGAGTGGGCTTTGGTAAAACCGATACCGGGAAGGGCAGGAGATCCGTGGTGGGAAATGTGGGCCCTGCGGACCCTGAAGTTACAGCTGTTAGGCATGACCATGAACCATACCGCTGTCTTAACAAACACAAGATGTCCTGTGCTGGAAGCCAGTTTTCCTCATATATATACTCTCTGCGGAATATAGGGCTGCTTGGACTATCATGGGGACTAGTCCCATGTATAACATGAAGTTCTCTAGATAACTGCACTGAAGGGGAAGGTCTCCAAATTAGCTTTGAAGCAGTAGCAATTATCAAAATCAAGGCATCCTCTCCTGCGAGAAGAAACAAGCACCTTCCCTGGATTAAAGTCAACAAAACAGGGAGTCAAGCCTGTAAAACTGTTACGAAGTTGTTCATACTCGTGGCACAGTGGTTAAAGGCCTGTACTGCAGCTATAACTGTGCTCATGACCTGTGGCTCAATCCTAGATAGCCGGCTCATGGTTGACTCAGACTTCCATCCTTCCGAGGTTGGTAAAATGAGTACCCAGCTTGCTAGGGAAGGCAATGTGTAGCCTGCATACTATAATTAAAAAAAAAAAAACTGTAAACTGCCCAGAGACTAATTGAAGTGGTATGGGGCGGTATATAAGCAGAACACTGCTTTTCTGGAAGCGTATCCAGACTCACATACAAAAAGTTAAAAATACCCACTTGAATGATGTTTGGTGAATGGATAAGCCAAAGAAAGGACTTTGTTATATACTGTCTTATAAGAACTGAGCTTACTTTATAGATACCTGCCTATGTATACATGACTGCAGGTTTAATGCACAAATACTATCTGAGCGTGGTTAAGGTAAAATAATATAGAAACTAAAGTGCTTTCCTTCATGGTATTTTTTTTCACTAGTCCATACAATATTTCCATGAACCTCTGAACTATCATACGCCCTCACAAATGAAAAAGCAAGCAACCTGGGGGACCCTTTCTTTCTTCACTGCAGGAGTCACCGTGTGCATACTGACCCTGGTGAGCATCCAGCCCGACACGGTTGGGGATACCCTTCTGCTGACCCGGCTGAGAAAGGATGCCACCCCTGTGACCGTCCAGATACAGAGCCAGCATTGCAAGGTAAGGGCGGTGGGGAAAAGGCATTCTCGCTGCCCCCTCCCAAGGGGGAGTCAAAATCCCTCCCTCACCAGAGCTTTTTTTGTTGTCTTGCAGATGCCCCTGAGTGCCGCGCTCGGGGAGTTTGAGGCCATCCTACAGAAGCAGAAAGAGATCTCCAATTGCACAGAGAAGGAGGAGTGGTGGAACGGACGGATGGCTCTGGATAAGAGAATGAAGGTGGGTGGGTGGTAATTCGGTGCTGGCGTCGCCACCCCATAGTCCGGTGTAGGATCTTCTTGCCATGTTTTTATCTTTCTCTCCCCCCCCCCCGCCCCCGCCCCCGCCCCACTTGATTTCTTCATTCTTTGTTCTCCTAGCTGGACTTCAGGCTACAACATTGTTCCCTGTCTCTGCCACCGAAATTGCCATAGAATCACAGAGCAGTGATGGCGAGCCTTTTAGAGACCGGGTGCCCAAACTGTGATTCAGAACCCTCTAATTTCTTGCCAATCCAGCCATTTAACCTGAATACAGGTGGCCGTGAAGGGGCCATGTCGGGTGCCCACAGAAAGGGTTCCGAGTGCCACCTTTGGCACCCGTGCCATAGGTTCGCCAACACAGGTCTAAGGCTATTAGATCCAACCCTCTGCTTAATACAAGGACCCAAATTCAAAACAGATCTGATAGGAGGCTGTCTTCAATTTTCTCTTGAAATGCCTCCAGCATGGGAGCGCTTGCCACCTCCCGAGGGAATTGTTTCCGTTGTCGTACTGCTCTAACACACTGATTTGGTAGCGGAGAACCACCCGCTCTCATCAGGCCCACCTGGTCTCCTGCTTTATCCTTCCCCGTGGCAGCAGGTGGCAACTGGGTTGGTAATGCTTGAGGACCTCTCCTTTCGCTCTGTAGGCTTTGATTGAGTCCCTGGAGAGACATGTGCTCGGCTGCTGGAGGGGAGCCCTGCTCCCAGCCTGGGAGGAGCCCTGGCTGGCAGAGGAAGCCCTCCGCTTGCAAGACTGCCTTGAGGAATGTGGCTGCGAGGAGGTGGATCCGGCGCTACTCGAGGTGAGGAGCCAGGAGGTCTGGGCAGCCAGAAGTAGTAGTAGTGGGTGATTGGCAAAATTAAATCTATAAGTCTGTTTTTCTATTACTACAAATGGTATTTCTAGAAGCAGTGTGCAAAGACAATAGTGCACTGTCTCCCTTGGTTTCTGGTATTCACAGGGTCGCCGCTACCAGCTCCGGAGTTCCACTTAGCCATCAGGGCTGTTGATAGACCTGTCCTCCATGCACATTCCAAATCATTTTGGAAAACTCCAAAGTCACTAGTAATCATTACACAACACGTGGCAGTTAATCCTTTTAAGGCGAGAATGGAGAAAAGTATGTCTCCTGGCGTTTTGCCAGTCTGCAATTCCCATCGTTCTTCCTTGGCTCTTTTGCCAAGGTGTAATTGTTTAAGGAGGGTTTTCTTACTATACTGCACCATCTAGCCTGAATGCTACACGAGGTGGTTTACAACATTAAGAAAATACAGAAAGTATAAACAGTAAACAATAAAATAAATACAAAGCTAATATGAAACTATATAAAACCTAATACGAAAATAGCTATAATCAAATATAATTATCACAAAAGTAAGGTTAAGCAAAAATAAAAGAATTTGATCAAAGAAGTCGAATGAACATAGCAAGAGGTGGAGAAAGAGATTTCTGGACATTATAATATACAAGGATCAAGATAGGGTTTCCCTATCCATGTATGTAAATGCACGCATGCTGTCTCTCTCTCACCGTGCAGATCATAACAATAAACTTCTGCCTTAGACCTGCATCCTCCACCCCCTCAGAACTATAAAACTTTGAGTGTTTTTAATTGTTAGCTACATTCTCCCAACTCCTTTATATTCTTTCTAATTAATTGATCAATTACCTGTCATCTATTTGCTGCCTTTCTCCCAAGTGACACCCCCCCCCCGAAGTGGCTCAGCGTTTTTACCCTTCTGTGCCATTCGAGCTTTCGCAGGCTGTCCCGCTGGCGAGTTCTGCGTGATTATTGGGTGGCAGCGAGTGTGTGCAGATCAAATCTCTGTCCTCCTCCCGACAGGTCATGCTGACTGGGTCACATCTCCTGACCCCCCAGGATGTGCAGTGCTTGGCGCTGGGGATGAACCCCTCCAAGCCCGAGAGAGCTGGAAACCTCCTGCAGGAGGCAGTGGACAAAGTGCGAGGCTGCCCTGGTCCGGCATCTAGCAGCCATGTGGTTCTCGTGCTGGATAAGGTGGGTGAGCAGTGCCTTCCACCTGGTTTTTCACCCCTAGGACAATGGGCAAGGCTGCCCCCTTGGCTTGCGGAAGGGTGGTAGCGGTGGTGGTAGTAGTAGTGGTGCTGCTTGGGTTCCTTCCCCAGGGGAAGGGCAACGCCGTGGAGTGGGTAGGGGTGCTGGTTCTTCTTCGTGGTCCTCTGTGATTGCACACATTGGGTTAATGTGCGCACGCGCAGTAACTTCTCGGAATCTTCTAGATCTAGCTAGATAAAGAACAACCCTCCCCTATAAAAGGCCAGGCTCCGCCCATCTTACCTCAGTTCCTTCTTTTCCGCCGCTGCAAGTGCTTCTCGCTTCGCAAGATCTCTGTAATTATAAATATTCCAATAACTTTTTCTTTCTACCTACCTTTTTTCTTTTATCTTAGAAGGGACTCCCACCCCCCCTGGTTCCCAGTTCCCTTCCCCCCTCCCTCCCCTGCCCCCCAACGTTCCCGCAGTGTTTTCCCGCCTTTTTATGGCTGGCCCGTTCAAGCGCTGCCGTGCTTGCAACAATAAACTCCCGTTCTCCGACGGCCATTCTGAATGCCTTTTTTGCCTCGGAGAGGGACACCAACATTCTACTTGTGAGCACTGTACCAAATTTACCAAGGCAGCTCTAAGAGGCCGGCTCCAACGCCTTAAGTTTCATCTTTGGGAGGCTTCGCTCCGCCCGCCGATGGAAAACGCCGCCGCCCCATCTGGCTCCAGACCTAGCCCCTCTGGTTCGCTGGCCTCTGCCACCACTTCGGCCGCAGCCATGCCCAAAAATGTAGCCAAAGCCCCCAACAAGTCGGGCTCCAAAGGGGATAAGCGGCAGAAACAACAAAAGCCTTCAGAAGCCGCTCCAAAGACTCGCGGCTCTAAGCCCTCCGGCCGCTCGAAATCCAGCCCGCGGCGTGCCGAGCCTCCCCTGGCCGAGACGGCTACCTTAAACACACGCTCAACTAACAATGATCAACCCCCCAGCCTTGATAGAGACCCTTTGCCGTCTCCGAGATCAACCCATTCAATCACCTGGGGGATTGCATCTACAGACCTGCCTCCTATTCTGCAGGTCGAGGGCTCACGACCATCGACTCCCGGCTCAGACCTCAGTGGTCTCTCGCAGGCGCCACAAACTCTGCCCAACATGCAGAACGCAGCCTCTGCCAAAGCGGCTTCCCGACGCCGCGCATATTCAGAGTCCTTGCCTTCTGACGTGAGCTCCCACCAGCCTAGCCGATCCCGACGCCGCTCACCTTCTGACTCGGGGGACTCAACTGATCCACCGCCAGCCAGGCGATCCCGCGCAACCCGTGCTCGAGTCCGTGCTTCACACAGAGAGTCCTCACCGGACCCCATGTCCCCTCGGCGCAGGCACACACACCCTGCTTCTGCAATCCGCCAGCGGCGAGCATCCCCCCACACCGATCCACCACGGAAGAAGAAGGCTAAAACTAAGCATATCGAGGTGGACTCCTCCGACACTGACTCTTCCACCCCGAGGCACCGTCCAGCTCGACGCAGACGAACACGCCGCCATGAACTGCTCTATCTCCACCCTGACTACCTGGATTACCATGGATATCGGGACTATGAGGACTCTTATTCCTCTGATCCTTCCCCTCCTCGTGGCCGGCGCCGCCATCGACGACGTGCGCGCGATCTCTCCCCGTCGCCCAAACGGCAGCGCTGCGCTACAGATCTCACTGACTCGGAGACCCCGCCTCCGCGTGAACGACAGCTTCGAGCCCGACCCACTAAGAGCCACCGCACACAAGCTGCACCTCAAGCCGCGCAGCCCAGCAAAAAACGGGGCGACCTACCCCAAACCACCACCCGGATCCAGCCCATTATTCAACCGGACCAGCTTCCGTCTACAGCTGCGGCTCCAACCAATAGCACCGCCCCCAGTGAGTCTCGCTCCCGTCATCACCGGGATCATCCTGCAGCGCAGCTGCCGGCTCCACCTGCTGGTAGCAACTCTGACATACAAGCGACCAGGGACTCACAAACTCTTGATTTACAACTCTCACCTGATACTGAGGATTCTTTTTATGATTCGGGGGAGTCTGACTCGCAGGAGCAAAATCAAGCCTCACCGATACACCCCCCGACCCCAAATTCAATTCAGATGTCGCTGATGACCACCCCCCATCCCCTTCAGAGGACTACAAGCTCTACTCTCAGATGGTAACCAAGATAGCTAAAGTCCTGAACCTTACAGTTGTCCAGCCCCCTGTTGACGACGATGACAGGGTCTTTGATGACATCTCCCTGGACCAAGCTGCACCTTTACGACTTGCCTTTATAAAACCACTGCTGAGACTGATCAAAGAACCATGGGAAAAACCATCCACGGTGCAGCCAATGGCCCGACGCGTTGACAATCTCTACAAGACACATGGGGCGGACACCACCTTCCTGCAAAAGCATCCACTACCCAACTCCTTTATAGTGGACGCTACACAGAATAGAGCCAGAAATAGATCTGCTGCGGCCCCCTCTAACAAGGAAGGGCGCAAATTAGACCTGATAGGTCGGAAGCTTTATTCCCTCGCGTCCTTTATCCTCCGTGTGGCTAACTACTCTGCAGCAATGGGAGCATTCCATCGCCACCTGTGGAACAAAATGCAACCGCTCCTTGCTCTACTTCCCGAAGAACACCGCACTAGAGCATTAGCTTCCTACCAGGATATCATGACTCTGACCAAGCAACAACGCATAGCATCCCGACATACCACTGATGCGGCTGCTAGACAAATCGCGACCATCATCTCACTACGTCGCCATGCCTGGCTACGCTCAGCTGGTATCCCAGAGGACGCCAGACAACGCATTGAGGACCTCCCCTTTGATGGGGAAGGACTGTTTGACACACAGACAGATGACATTCTCGACAAACTTCAGAAAATGAGAAGAACGGCCAGAACATATTCCAACCAAACCTTTTCCAGGCCACATCGCCAGCCTTGGCGTAGAACATCTTATTATCAACCACGATACTTACCAGACCGCCAAAGACCGCAGGCGAACCAGCCGGCCACCACTCGATCTCACGCCAACAGACAACGGTTTCGCCAGGGCGCCCGCCGGCCTGAAAGGAGAAACAGACAGAATTTTTGACAACTTATTCGTTCCACAGCTAACACCCCCTCACCATCCCACACGTTTGGCTCCCTTTCTTCCTTGCTGGGCCGGAATTACCTCAGATCAGTGGGTCCTTTCTATAGTTTCAGAGGGCTACGCCATAGAATTCGACTGCTTCCCTCCGCCAACAGGAACCATCTCTACTGCGTCCTCCCAACCTCTGCAAGAAGAAATTCAAACTCTCTTAGAAAAAGGCGCCATAGAAAGAGTGCCCAACTCAGAAGTCCCTCTTGGTTTCTACTCCAGATACTTCCTTGTCCCCAAAAAGGATGGAGGACGCCGGCCCATCTTGGACTTAAGGCAACTAAACCTCTTTATCACCCCAAGGCGTTTCCGTATGACCACACTGGACACTGTTATCCCCTTGTTACAACCTCACGATTGGTTTGTGGTCGTAGATCTGAAGGACGCTTACTTTCACGTTACTGTCATGCCAGTTTACAGAAGGTTCCTTCGTTTTATGGTAGACTCTGTTGCATTCCAGTTCCAGGCCCTCCCCTTTGGCCTTTCCACAGCACCCCGTGTTTTTACAAAGGTCGTTGCTCCTATAGTTGCATATCTTCGTCTGCAAGGCATTACTATTTTCCCATACCTCGACGACTGGTTGCTGACTGCGCCATCCTATCGTCAGGCTGTCCACCACACAGACGTTACGCTTCACCTTCTCCAGTCTCTTGGACTCCAAGTAAACTTCCAAAAATCGTCTCTCACCCCGACACAGTCTGTCTCCTACGTCGGTGCCCTACTAGACTCTACCCGCGGCAGAGCCATCCTTCCACCAGACAGGTGCCAAAAAATCGCGGACATAGTCCACTCAATCAGGCATCATCGGACAGTGCCGGCCCTATCCATCCAACGACTCTTAGGACTGATGGCATCAACGACGTCCACGGTCCGTTATGCCCGCCTTCGAATGAGGTGCCTTCAACACTGGTTTCTCACAGTCTTCGACCCAGTGGTCGACAGCCCCAAGCTTCGCCTCACACCCCCTCTACTGGTCTTGCAGTCTCTCGACTGGTGGGACTCTGTGCCCAACCTAACACGGGGCATTCCATTCCACCCACTACAGCCACGGCACCAAGTCACAACGGATGCCAGTCCGTACGGATGGGGAGCCCACTGCGGCCCACTGACTGTACACGGCCTGTGGACCAGACACCAACAAGAGCTCCACATAAATCAATTAGAGATGATTGCAGTAATAAAGGCATTCAAGGCCTTTCAATCAACCATACAAGGACAGGTAATCCAACTAGCCACGGACAATACAACAGTGATGTATTATGTGAACAAGCAGGGGGGAACACACTCCACCCCCCTCCTTGTCCTAACTCTTCAACTCTGGGACTGGTGTATACGCCACAAGGTCCATCCAATAGCCATCCATATTTCCACCGAAGACAACACTCTAGCAGACACCCTCAGCAGGAAACACTCTGCGATTCACGAATGGTCCCTTCACCATCAAGTATTTCAACACCTCTGCGACATATGGACCACTCCCGACATAGACGTCTTTGCAACGCCTCACAACAGCAAGTGCAACCTATACTGCACAAGAGCAGGTTACGGTCACCGCTCACTGGGCGACGCATTCATGATATCGTGTCCCATCACTTACTGTACCTCTTCCCACCCATCCCTCTTCTTCTCAAAACTATTTTGAAGTTAAAACACGATTCGGCGGATGCAATTCTAATAGCCCCATGGTGGCCCCGCCAGCCTTGGTTCACAACTCTCCGAACGATGGCCACCCACCACCTCCGCCTTCCCAACCGCCCGGATCTGCTGTCCATACAGAACGCCCAAGTGTTTCATCCAGAACTCCACAATCTGCATCTCACAGCATGGAGAATCTTCCCTCCATCCAGGAGATAATTCACTCTGCCCGGAAACCTGCGACTAGAACCCTGTATGCTTACAAATTCAAAGTTTTTCAGAAATTTGCCCACAACAATGGTCTCTCTGCTTCTCCTACTACGGTTGGCACACTCCTATCCTTCCTACACCATCTGGCTGCTACCAATTTAGCAATCTCGACCTTGAGAGTCTATATTGCAGCCATTGTAGCTCACCAACCTCCAGGCTCTACTGCTGCTGCCCTTTTTCAACACCCAGATGTTAAGCTTTTTCTTAAAGGCCTTCGCAACATCCGCCCGCCTACCACAGCTCTAACCCCACAGTGGTCGCTACATTTGGTTCTCAAATGCCTCACCAAACCACCATTTGAGCCGCTGGCATCTGCATCGCTCCACCTCTTGTCCATGAAGACCCTGTTTTTAGTTGCCATAACATCGGCCAGAAGAGCCAGTGAACTGGCCGCCCTGAGGGCGGACAAACCCTACATCCAGTTCCATCCGGATAAAGTTACACTTCACACGGATGTGTCTTTCCTGCCCAAGGTGGTGTCAATGTTCCACCTCCAGCCCATTCTCCTCCCAGTTTTCTTTCCAAACCCCGCATCCTCGCTGGAGCGCATGCTGCACACATTAGATGTCAAACGGGCGCTCTCTTACTACATCTCCCGCTTAGCGGACCTCAGACGTTCACCCCGTCTGTTTATCTGCACTGAGGGCCCCAAGTCCGGACTGCCTATGTCCTCTCAGACCATTTCTAAGACTATTGTTAGGACCATCAAGCTGGCTTATGACCTGTCCCATACACCTCTACCAACGACTATACGAGCCCACTCAACTAGGGCAATGTCCACCTCGACGGCCTTTCTTAAAGGGATTTCCGTCCCAGATATTTGCAGGACTGCTACGTGGTCTTCCTCCATGACATTTGCCAGACACTACCGACTGGATGTGCGTGCCCGTTCAGATGCTTCCTTTGGCCGGGCTGTACTCTCCTCTGTGCTGCCGTGACGTCCCACCTTCCGGTAGGTCTGCTTGTTACTCACCCAATGTGTGCAATCACAGAGGACCACGAAGAAGAAAAATAAGTTACCTACCTGTAACTCTGGTTCTTCGAGTGGTCACTCTGTGATTCCACACATACCCGCCCATCCTACCCCACTATCCGTCACGTCAGTTCTGCTAGCTTTGGCAGCGGCGGATATGTGGAACTGAGGTAAGATGGGCGGAGCCTGGCCTTTTATAGGGGAGGGTTGTTCTTTATCTAGCTAGATCTAGAAGATTCCGAGAAGTTACTGCGCGTGCGCACATTAACCCAATGTGTGGAATCACAGAGTGACCACTCGAAGAACCAGAGTTACAGGTAGGTAACTTATTTTTTTCTTCTTCTGCCCATCCTCACTTCCCAAGTGGCTCTTCAGGACAACCCATGGCTTTGCTCTTTCTGATTGTCAGGAGAGAAACAGTCTTGCCCTGTTTCAGAGCACCCACGTGGGGGTGGGAGATGCCATTTGCTTTTCTCCATTGATTATAGCTGGGCCCCCATGGGCATCGCAGATATGCAAACTGCTTATTGCTCAAGGCTGGAGGAGGATCCATTATCCCCCAGCATTAGCCAGGCAGATGTTTGTGTAATCCCCCTCCACGAGAAAGACGTTTCTTTCCATGTGCAGTAATACCTTGTATAACTAATGTCTCTGTTAACAAATAATTCAGATAGCGAATTGAAATTTCTGGGAATAGGGGTGTTTCGGATAATAAATTTTTCACATGGGCTGCCTCGGATAATGAATGTTTCATAATGCTTTGTGTAAAAAGTCTACCCTGGATGCATTGTCCCCCCCCCCGGTAGTTTGTGGAGGGGTAGGTAGAGTTGGAGCACTTTTCCCATCATGTTTTGGAGCCCTTCTGGACATTTGGACCTTTTGAACTTGGAAAGGTAGGGAGCTAAGGTTTCCTTGCTTTCTTTTGTGTTTTTGCATTTGTTTAGATTGCACTTTTGGCTGGAACAAACTGGCGTTTGTTTGGGAGCTAGCTTTTTTATTCATCTTTGCACTGCTTTTCATTGCACTTTGGGCAGGAACAGGCTTAGGGTAGTCTTGCTGCTTTTTTTCTCCATGTTTGCAATCTTTTCCATTGCTCTGCAGGCAAGAATGGGCTGGGTTTCTCTTGCTGCTTCTGTTTGTCTGTCTTTGCATTTTCCCCATTGCATTTTTGATGGGAACAGACTGGGGTAGTCTTGCTGCTTTCTTTTCTCCATGTTTGCATTGCACTACGGCGGGGGGGGGGGGCGTGTTCTCTCTGTGTGTGTTCCAGCACTGCATGCCTTTAAAGTGCACTTTATAAAGATGTCTGGGCCAACCAACCCCCCACCCCATCTTTTTTGCCTTTTTTGGACCGGAACAGATTAATCAGTAATCCCATTCATTTAAATGGGAAACTGCATTTTGGATAATGATCTTTTTGGTTAGCGAAGTGCCTCACAGAATGAATTAAATTCATTATCCGAGGTACCATTGTATTTAAATTTGACTTGTGTCACACAGATAGCTGTATGGTGATAACTCTGTAAAGACATGTGGGTAATTTTGCCTAAATACAAGTGGGTGGTTTCTGTCACCCACCTGCATCCAGCTGTTGGCCCTTGCTATCTTGCTGACAAGTTGGCCTAGGGCTGCAGAGGGGATATGACATAGCGCTGAGCCGCAGCGAGTCTTCTCTCTCATCTGGGAGGGTGTGGGATTGAACTCCTAGTTTTTCCCTTCCAGCATTTGCAGAAGCTTCCCTGGGAGAACATTCCTTGCTTGAGAGGCCAGGCCGTGACCCGGCTGCCATCTTTGCGTTTCCTGATTAGCTACTCACTTGCAAAAAAGGTAAAGAATTGCCATCGGAGGGTGACTGGATCGCTCTCCTGGTGTTTGCTTTGTTACTTGAAAGGTAAAAGGTACAGCACTTTAACCTTCGTGGAGATCCTATGATATTGTGCAGGCTTATACGTGACGTTTTAGGTCTCTTGCTTTGGAGCCAGAGGTTGGGAATTTGAATCTCGAATGGGCCTCCTTGCTGGGCTGGACTTGATGAGCGGTGGTGTTTCTTCCAGCTCTGCAGTTCTAAGAGGGTGGTGGTGATGATAGTGGCAAATAAATACAAACAAGTGAATAAATGAAAGGATCCCTGCTCAACGAGAAGATGCAAGAGTGTGACCCAAGTGCTGGACTGATTACCACTTTTTAAGAATAGATTTAGCAACAAAATGAACATTTAGGTGCACCTGGTACTTGTGTCTTATTTGCATAGGCATTAGGCTTTGGAAGAGGACAAAGGGAGTCAGGATTACATGAGTTTTGATCTATACCATTGGTTGCCCTCCCAGTATGGCCTATAGCCAGTGATGGGAATGGTATTCCAGCCTTACTTTGGAGGGCCTGAAATTCCTCCCCTTTAGCCAAGAGGGTAATTTTCGAGCTCTAAATGAGACCCTTGGGCTAAGGAAGCTTTATGTACTGTACTTGAGTATAGTAATTTTCAATTTTCTAAATAATTTCTGTGCCTCTTTAAAGGCTCAGTTCTGAGGTTTATGTAAGCCAGCATTGCTGTTTCGTTGGATTAATTTAGAATACTATTATAGTATTTATGGAAAGCAGCAGTGATGGTTGTATAATTATGAGCAGATATGGGCACAACCCACTGGTTCGTCTGTTGGTTCAACAGCTGTCCCATGGCTCTGAGCCCCACCACCTCCAGTGGGTGCTCACTCAGAGGCAACACCTTGGTTTCTCTGCCCTCCTCCTCTGGGCACTGCCTCTGTTGTAGATCTCTGGCAGAAGATGCGGGGCTCAGAACCTGTTGGGCCGACGGACCAGTCAGTGGTTCGTGCCCATCTCTGCTGCTGAAACATTGCTCGTAAGAGGACACTTCTTTGTGTGCAAATTCTGTCCTCTTTGGGGACTTCCCTCATCAAGGCCATGCCCAAGGCAAATTCTGAAACCCCTTTCCAAGGGGCATGCCTTTTCTCTCCCAACTAATGCAAGCAAATATCCTGCCCTCATTTTAACAGTATCAGGAAGCGACTGTTCTCCATCATGGCATCAACAGCAGCAACACCTTCTACGTCTTGAATCCACACACAAACCTTCCTGGAACAGAGAAGATCTTCAAAGACTGGTTTCAGAGGTGAGTATCTGTACATATCCACATGCATGTCTATAGCCAGAGCAACTTGGGAAAGCTACTTTTTTGGGGACTACAGTGGTACCTCGGGTAACGACTTTAATTCGTTCTCCGAGGTTAGTCGTTATCCGAAACATGTCATCATCCGAAACCCGGTTTCCCATTGGAATGAATGGGAAACCTATTAATCCGTTCCAGAGCCTAGAAAAAAGACGCAGACACCTGGTTTTTTTGCTCAAAAATCTTTGTAACGTGCACTTTAAAGGTACATATGCAATGCCACCTGGGATAACTCTTTTTTACTGATGCATGCTGGAAATTTGTTATCCAAGGCAGTCCATAGGTAAAATTCGTTATCCGAGGCAGTCCATAGGGAAAATTCGTTATCCGAGGCAGCCCATAGAGAAAATTTGTTATCTGAGGCAGACCTGTACCTAGAATTGTAATTCGATATCCGAGGCAGCCCATAGGGAAAATTCGTTATCAGAGGCAGTCCTATATCCGGAAATATGCAGTCGTTTCCCGAAAAATTCGTTATCCGGGGTACCACTGTACTTACCCGCCCGGGCTTCCAAAAGTCCCAAAAGGAACTACCCCAAGTTCTGTGTTAATCTTGCGCCCAGAGGCCTTGGGTCCTTTCAAGCCCCATTTTATGATAACAGGGGACTTCCCAGAGTCAGCTGAGCTAAAGGAGGTGCAGTTGCCACCAGTCAACTCTTCCACTTTCTAATTAGTGAGCCGCCTCTTCTCCTTCTAACTAGTGAGCCTGGATGGACCGGAGTTGTGGGAGAGGTTCCCGGCGCAGACCAAGTCCTGCAGGCCCTGGAAGAACGTGATCTCTACATGTGAGTATGTTATGCAGCTCTGTCCTTAGTCAGTGATGAAGGCGAGGAGGGGAGAAGGACCTTGCCGTAACTGGGCATAGAAGCCTGAGGGAGAGAATTCATTTACAAAATGGCCGACTTCTGCAATAACTGTTGAGGTACGGTAAATGTATTGCATCCTACTTACTAAGTTGCCCTGGTTGGAGAGGCATTGTTCTCTCTTCTGCTCTTGGACAGTACACATTTGTGGATGTTTTTTAATGGAATTATTTTACTTTAACCAAAAGTCTCCGACTTCAAGTTGTGTTGTTGTTTGTTGGAAGATATATCAAAATTATAAGGTGGGCTTTTGCAACAAGTCCCCAGATGTTGCTAAAAAAGACACAGAGGGGGAAAGGAGGACTGCATAGAGATATACCCCCACTCACACACCCCAAAAAAGAAAGAGGACAAGGAAGAAAACGTGAAGAAACACACACGAGCAGCCCAATATTTCTCAAGGCCTTTAATGATGTTGGCTGATCCTTTCACTGCCACACCTGAATTGCAAAGACCCAGAAAGTGGAAAATGGACTTTGCAAATAAGGGGTAAATTTGATTCACAGAAAAACATTCAGTATTTAGTTACACTGCTCCCCTCCCCCACACCTCCCCTTTCCTGGCTAATTACATGCCAGACAGATAGAAATCTAAAGGGGCACCATTCTCTAAAGCAGTGGTCCTTATTACAGAGCTTTAAAAAGTTACTTTAGTGGCCACGATATCCAGGATTCTTTTTGCCAGGCTGTCCTTGGCAGTCCAGAAAAATAACTTATCAACCTGCATAAGAGACACCATGTAGAAAACTCAGAAGTGTGGCTCAGGCCCTGGCCTCAGCTTATGGCTAAGCTACTAAAAAAAGGAAGCCGGAAAGGAAAAATTAAAAAGGGATGCACTGTTGTTTCACCAGTAAAACGGGCAGTCTTCACAAGCTTGGTGACATAGTGTTTCAAATGCATTCCTGCAATCAAAACTCTGCTCACAATCTGAGTTTGATCCCGGGTAGCTGGCTCAGGATTACGTCCTTCTGTCCTTCTGAGGTTGTAGATGGAGTACTCAGCTCCCTGGGGGAATGAATGGGGGCGGGAAATGTGTAGGCGCCATAATTAAATTGTAACCTGCCCAGAGAGCGCTTTGCGTTTGTAACAGGCATTGTGAATTCCACTGGGGCTTCTCTGCCTGCAATGGAACCGGTGGTTTCTAAGCCTCACTGTTTATCCTCTTCTCTCCCGCAGCCACAGTGCAGCTGTGTATTACGTATGGGGAGGGATGGTGGCCTCGATGCATTTGTGAAGTGTTCTGCGTGCCCCTCTTATTTCATGATGGGGGCCCAGCTGCTTGTCCCCTTGCGATGCTGCTCATCTTGAGGAGGCCTGGGAAACAAACCTCCTAGCAATGGCCAACGTGGATTCAAGTGGGGAATGAAGTCCTAGTGGAGGTCTCAAACTTGTCCTGGAAGTGAAACCATCCAATAATAGTAAAAATGGAGCCGCCGCTCCTCATGGTCCCGTCTTTCAGCTCACTTAGTAATGCATGGTTTGCTGTCCATATCTGCTTTTTGTCTAGCGCGCTGAGGACTGAGCACACAAGCTGTTTAGATTTGTAACCGAGCACAGCTGCCCGTATTGAATGTGTTTCTTTCTACTTGTGGTCTCGTCCTCTTCCTTTAGCTATGCCGGGCACGGGGCAGGGGCCCGCTTTGTGGACTCCATCTTGAAGGTGGACTGCAGAGCTGTGGCTCTTCTCTTCGGCTGCAGCAGCGCAGCCCTGGCAGTGCAAGGCAATCTGGAAGGCAACGGTGCTATCCTCAAGTTTCTCATGGCAGGGTGGTAAGTTGCTCTGACTCCCCCCCCCCCCCCAGGATGCCCTGAACTCTCTCGGTCTGTTAAATGTGAGATATCTGTGGCTGAAGTGCAACAGTCAGTTCCAGCTGGAGGAGCCTACTGGATCCGGGGCACAGACGGAGGAATTAACTCACCAAAATTCTCACTGAATCAGGGGACCTCCTGTAGTTAAGACCTCCTATGGGATCTCAATCACTGAATAGAATCTGGAGGCTTGAGGCAAATCCCAGACCACATACCTTGCTAGAGGTGGCATGTGCTTTGAAAGGGCTCAGCCATCACCCTGAATATCTCTGCAGAACAGAAACTAAGATTCCATTGCTACCTTCTGTGGTGCCTCAAGAGAGGATGAAGTGCCTAGAAGCCGCGAGGCAGAGGCCTGCCCTCAGAAGCACTAAGAAGAAATAAATAAAATTCTCCAGTGCTTCCAATGAAAGGTGATCAAGAAACATCCTGGCATTGAGACTTGTTCACACCTGAGGAACGGTGGTGTTTCTAATTCATGACTGGAAAGGAATTTCCTCTGGTTCCGATTTGGCTCAGGAAGGAGACTGTGTTCCTTGAAAAGGGAGGATGGATCAGAGGCTGTGCTGCCTGGCATGCGTAACCCAGCGATTTGCCCTCTTTACAATGCATTTCACACACCGTTTTTATGTGGGATGTACAGTGTATATTGTAGGGTCTGCCTATGTACCATAGGGTGATTGTGGGGGTTTATTTATTTATTTATGTGTTAGACTTTATACCGCACCATCTGTCAACAAAGGCCACTGAGCGCTATACAGGGTTAAACAAACAGATACAGCCATTAAACATAATATATTAAAATTTACAGTACAATATAAAAACAAAATAACACGTCAATCAAAATCAATAAGAGCATAGAGAGACCAGAATACTCAAGAAGGTAAGTGAACAGTGAGACATAACAGATGAAACGAACAACCAGGGAAATCCTTCCGAAATAGCCCTGTCTTAAGATGTTTCTTAAAAACAGACAGCGAAAGGGCCAAACAAATCTCAGGAGGAAGTTGATTCCAAAGTCGGGGGGCTGCCACTGAGAAAGCCCGGTTCCTCGTCAATGATTTTACGAGCCTCCTTCAGCGACAGCACCCTCGAATGTCCTGCCTGAAACTATCGGGTACAACGGGCAGTACTCTGCAGAAGGAACCACTCTGATAGATAGCAAGGTCCCAAACTGTTTAGGGCTTTGTATGTCATCGTTAGAACTCTGAAGTCGATGCAGTAACGGATCAGCAACCAGTGCAGAGCAGCCAGTGTGGGAGTAATATGTTGGAGTTTACTCAAACCAGTAACTAATCTGGCTGCTGAATTCTGTGCCGGCTGGAGCCTCTGCATCAACTTCCAAGGCAGCCCCATGTAGAGAGCACTGCAGTAGTCTAATCTTGAGGCTACGAGTGCATGGACCAGCATAGCAAGAGCACTGGGGTCCAGGAAGGCACAGAGCTGACGCCTCCTGGGATTCCAGGGAAAGTACCGGCTCCAGCATTACACCCAAACTCCACACCTCATCCTGTGCAGGGAGAGTCACTCCCCACCCCCCACCCCCAAACTGAGGGAGCTTCCTGATTCGCCACCACCTGGCAGCCCCACCCAGAGGACCTCCCTCTTGCCTGGGTTCAACCTCAGTCTATTCGCCCCCATCCAGTCCAGTCCAGCCTCCAGGTACACATCCAGGGATGGTGCAACCTTTGCAGCATTAGGCTGAGCTTAACGGATGTTCGATCCCTTCTAGTACTACAGAAACCCTTGGCTCTTTTAACTTAAAAAAAAAACTATAGAAAAGAACAAGGACAAATGTGGAGCAGCTCATGTGAAGCCTCACCACACAAACTCCTGCCCCCCCCTCCAGCCACCAGTAGAAATAGCATATCCAAATCCACCCCCGTTAAAGAAGGGCCTGTTGAGTGTCTAGAATCAACTCAGTGTCCTCCAGTTGTGGTGGTTCACAACTCTTACCATCCCCCAACCAGTGTGGTCCGGTTGCCTAGAAGTGTTTTGGTAAGTGAGATCAAGAAAAAAAGATACATGTTGTGCTTAGAGGACAGTTGCTGTATCCAGAATTAAACCCCCCCCCTTTTTTTTTAAAGTGATTTGTGTTTGTCTCCTCCCCTCCTCTTGTTTTTCAGTCCATTAGTGCTGGGTAACCTCTGGGATGTGACCGACCGAGACATAGATCGTTACATGGAGGCGCTCCTGAAGAACTGGCTCAAGGCAGGGTCGGGAGCCCCTCTGCTCCAGTATGTCATTGAGTCCCGCCGGGCCCCCCGACTCAAATACATGATTGGTGCGGCTCCCATCGCCTACGGCCTGCCTGTGTTTCTGCAGTAGAAAAGAAGAAGCTATCTAGTGTATGTGGGAAGAGAGATTTGGAAGGACTCGGGATGAATTTTGCTTCAGGTCTATACTGCCAAATTGCAAACTGCCCTCCGGGAATTGATGATTAAATGTTAGTCCAAAGGAGGCCGGTTGGTTCGCCTCTAGCCTTACCTTTGGTAGGCCCGTTGCTGCCTTTACGGGGGGGAGAGTGCTCCTACCTAAGCTGCTGTTTCTGTGGGAAATGTTCACATTTGCACAATGTACATATTTTGAATTTTCAGATATTATTATAACTTATTCTTAAATCTATATGGATTTTAACATTTCAAAAATCTAAATAAAGTTTCAAGCAAAGAGTGTTATCATGTAATTAAAATTCACAGTGGCTGGTTCTTGAGAAATTCCACCCAGTGTCTTGGACAGAGCTTGGGAAAATGAAATTTTAATCCTGGAAAATAACTTTTCCAAAGAATGTTTTGGTAGCCCTACCCTTCTAGCTCAGAAGTGAAATGTTCTGATTTTGGCGTGGCTGAGCTGTTAGTGCATATGCATTCCCTTGTGGATTTTAATCAATATTTATATATTGCAATCTGCCTTATTTTGGCCTTTAAGAAAGCGGTTGTGCACTTACAAATGAAAAACAGAGCCCTACAGTAGGACCCCCATATCCACTGAATCATTAACCACTGATTTAGTTATCCACAGTTGGCAGAGGAAAACATTAAATAAATAATCCAACACCCGTAAAGCAAGCTACTGTCACAAACAGCAGCTGTAAAGCAAGCTACTGTCATAAAACTGCAGTTTTGGGTTGGGGGGTGGTATTCTCTCTTATCCACATTTTTTGTTATCCATGGGAAGGCCTGGAACCAATTCCCAGCAGACACTGGGCTACCTAAAGTTGGAAAGCACTGGTCTATGAAGAAGGGATTTTGATTAAATGGATGATCCATGTTCACCCAGTAAGCCAATGGTTCCCAACTTTGGGTCCCCAGAAGTACCTGGACTAAAGGTCCCAGCAACCTTCACCACTAGCTGTGCTGGCCAGGATTTCTGCCAGGTCTAAGAACATCTGAGGACCCAAAGACTGCCCTTCATCAGTCACAATCTAAAATATTTGGGCTTGAAACTCTCTTAGTATGGATCAGGGAGGACGACGCTATATGTTGACTTGTGCAGCATACCTTAAGCTGTAAAAGACGAGCCATGGCTTCTGCATCCAGGAGACGTTTGTACAGTGAGATGATGTATTTGTGACATCATCTCACAAGACACAGCTCTTCTGTTGCAGGGGTGACAACTGTGAGTGGAGAAATGCAGCGTTCTGGTTGGGTATGCCATACAGAACGCTGCATTTCTCCACTCACAGTTGTCATCCCACATTTTTATACCGCTCCCATTTCCCTGAGGGAACTCTGGGCAGTTCACATAAAAAACAAGTTAAAAACATGTACATCAATGAGAGGAGATATTAGGCAAGACGCATAAAAATTGACAATAAAAATGGTAAAAGTGGCAATTAAAAACCACACAGAAATTAGCAGAGAAAACACTTTGGTACATCCTATCAATCGCCAAAGGCATCCCTGAACAGCCAGGTTTTAAGCGATTTCTTAAAGGTTGCCAATGAGCGATCCTGGCGAATCTCGCTGGGGAGTTTGTTCCATAGTTCTGGGCCAGCCACTGAGAAGGCCCGCTTGCGGATTTGCGAGAGAGCCACAGAGGATCGGGTTGGTCGGGACAGCTCTGATTGTAAGGAGATACACTCTGCCAGATAATCAGGACCCAGGCCATGGAGGGTTTTGTAAACCAAAACCAGTACCTTGAACCTTATTCGGGAGGCAATGGACAACCAGTGCAGACGAGCCAGAATGGGGGTGATGCGGTCATACCTGCCCGCACCAACCACCAGCCTGGCCGCCGCATTCTGGACCCACTGCAGTCGCCGAACAAGGTTCAAGGGAAGCCCCATGTAGAGAGTGTTGCAGTAATCTGCAAGGCCCAGCAAAGTTCTGTGTCTACCAGCTTACTGTCTCAGCCGAGCGGTTCAAGGGCCATCGAGCATTGAAATCTGTTCCCTCCAGAACAGATTAACTGGTTTTCAATGCATTCCTATGGGAAACCACTGCTCTACTTACAAAAGTTTTTACTTATGAGCATGGATAAAATCCGTAAGTAAGGCTTTAGTGTAGTAGCCCTCAGGCACTTTGGGCTGGAAAAAGTAGACCTTGGCCTGTTCAAAGTTGAAAAGCCCTGAGCTATAAAGTAATTTTTAGTACAGGAAGCCGAGAACTACCTGTTTGTAAAAATGACTGACAGAAAGCACAAAATGTTTTAAATATATTGCATGCGAGATCCCAGTGTAGTGCTGAAAACTACATCCAACACTGCACATGCGAATGGTGACTGCCTTGGCCTCCTTTGTAGCTCACGGCACCCCTGAAAATCTTACCCCGGTTGGGAGCCACTAGCTTAGACAATAGGCTTGCACTAATATCCTCCTGCGACTTAACATGTAAAAAACAAAATGGTTCACATAACCTCAAGATCGGCAGTGATATAATTTAAAGTATTCTCTTATACAATACCGTCCTTGGGGTGCTATGTCAAGGATACTGGACCCTTCATGCAAAATCCATTGTAGAACTGAACGAGCTAGAAATTCCTTCCATAAAATGAGGAAAGTCTTGACAAACCGGGACATATCTATCAGACTTCGTACTCTTTAATATTTTGATCCTATGTATTCAGCATACTGTACTTCTCAATGGTGTTAAAACTTGGACCCTTACAGACACATTACGCAGGAAGCTGGAAGCATTTGAAATGTGGATGTAGAGACAAATTCTGAAGATACCTTGGACAGCCAGAGTCACTAACGTGGCTGTATTATAGCACATGAATAAAAAGCTAGTATCCTCAATACTGTAAAGAGAAGAAAATTGCAGTATTTGGGACATAATGCGCAATAAGAAATATCTGCTGCAAGTTATCCTTCAAGGAAAAATAGATGGGAAGTGTGGCCTGGGGTGTAGAAGAACATTCTGGCTTAAGAACTTAAGCCAATGGTCCACAATGGGCACAGCTGCTCTGTTTAGAATAGCTTTAGACAGAAACCAGTTCAGGCTCCTGATCACCAATGTTCTACGAGGACATGGCACTTGAAGGAGAAAAAGACAGAGGTCTTTAAACTCACCACATGTCTCTTGTCCACCAACTCCCATCAGTGCATATCTAATAGGTAGCAGGGATGAGATTCATAGTCCAACTACATAAGAACATAAGATCAGCCTTGCTGGAACAGGCCACAGCCCATCCAGTCCAGCATTCTGTCTCACCCAGTGGCTCACCATTTGCTTCAGGGTTTTCCCAAGCAGATGTCTTCACCTGCTTCTGATTCCCTGCAAATGGCATTGAAAGATATCCTGCCTCTCTCTCCAACCCGGAGGTTGTCCTTAGGCATCCATCATGATAGCCATTGGTACCCTTGTTCTCCATGAACTTCTCCAATCCTTTCTTAAATCTGTCATCACCACTTTTTCTGGCAGGGAGTTCCAGAGACCAGTGATCCTCTGGGTGAAAAAGTACTTTCTCTTCTTTGTTTCAGATCTAGCACCCAAGAGTTTCATGGAGCTTCCACTAGTTCTAGTGTTGTGCAATAGGGAAAACACCTTTTCCTTATCTACTTTGTCCACACTGTGAGGGAAACTTCTCAGAAGGGAAGAGAGCGACCCCTGCACGCCCAGACGAGCGGCTGGAGAAGCCAGGGCAGAAAGGGGAGCCTGAGAAACAACCAATATTGTCACCTGTGGAAAGGTTTATGTTATGGAAGGGATACTAGGACGCCCTCAAAATAACTGAGCAACAGAAGGAAAGGGAGAAGGAAGAGGACCCGGGTTCAACCAGAAGTGAAGAGAAGGACATGGCAGGAAAAGCTGACCAATCTGCTCCGGTGGAGGTGGGGTTCGGGACTTGTAAAAAGGGAGAGAAACTGGTGCTTCCAAAAGGATGGGAGTGGGTGTGGATGGAGGATCCCTGGACAGCGAATTGGGAACAAATGATGATGCCCCATAAGGAAGCTGAGAGTTATAGACGCCGGGCACACAAACAAAAGTGCTCCTATTGGGGAGAGAAGGGGTACCGAGAATACAACAGAAAACGTAAGGAGATCCGTAAAGAGATTGAGCTGGAAGAATGGCTGGCAAAGATCCACATGGAAGCCGAGACCGGGAAACTGGACCCCCGAGAGGACTTGACCCAGAGACCCGACTATCCTTTGCGTAGACCCCAGCGGAGACGCCCTGGTCCCAGGTCCACTTCGTAAGTTGGGGTACAAGTGGGAAAACCCAAACCTTCGGTGAAGGAGATTGGGATACAAGTGGAGGGGCTGAGGCTCTCAGAGGGGGAGGAGGAGATCAGTGGTGGAACCGGCTATCCCCGGGTGATGGTGGGGAACTTGATCACATTCTAGAAACCCCAACCTATGGAGGGAAAAATAACCCGTTCATGTCTGATGTTAAAGGTGTTGAAACTGTAGTTAGAAGAAAAACTTCGTTTATTGTTGATGAACCGAATAAAAGCTCTGTTTGTTCGTTTGGTGAGATGCCTTCTTTGAAGTTTGAAGGGGCGGGAAGCCTGGGCAAAGACTGAACCCTCACACACACCTTGTATGATTTTATAAACTTCAATCAGGTCACCTCTCAGGTGCCATCGTTCAAGAGTGAAGAGGCCCATCCCTTGCAGCCTCAGATGGTAAGGACGGTCTCTCAGTCCCCTACTCATTCTGTTTGCCCTCCTCTGCACTTTTGCCATTTCCATAATATCCTTCTGGGGATATGGTAACCAGAACTGTACACACTAGTACTCCAGATGGGGCCTCACCATAGACTTGTATAAAGAGGCAAAATGACACTTGCTGACTTGTTTTCTATACCCTTCCTAATGTTCCTAATGACCCTTCCCTTCCATGACACCCTACAGAACCCTCCAACGCCCCTCACCCCCACCCCCACCAGCAGAAGTGAGAGCCCCGCGATACAGAAGCCACTCTTGGCGGCTGCGGAGGCGGAGATTCTATGTCGTCACAGAAGGGGGGGGGAGGGGAAGACCATAGACTCCGCTGGCTAGAGCGGCCGCCCATGCGGGGGGGGGGGGGAACGGCTTTCCGCCGCCCGGTCCGCTCTGCCCTTTCCCTCCCTCTCTCTCGCTCTCCCTCCGCCAAGATGGCGCAGCAGGTGAACATCTCGGAGCTCTCGCTGCCGCAGCTGGAGGTACTGAAGAACCAGCTCGACCAGGTGAGGCCCGGAGGCGTGGGGGGGGGGGTGGCCTGCATGGGGGGGGGAGGGGGAGCCCGGGGTCCTTCCTCGTGAGCGGGGGGGGGGCACCGGAGAAGGGGTGTGTGTGTGTGGAGGGGGTAGGGGGTCCACGGGCTCTATGGGAACGGTCCGGGGGGGGGGGCGGCAGGCAGGGCTCAGCCCCCTTTTAGCACCCGTCCTCCTCACCCCCGGAGCATCATCTGCCAGGTTGTGCCCTGCACACCCCCCCCCCCGTCCAGGCCTCTTCAGGTACCAGGTGCCGCCTTGGGAGAGTCTCCCACAGGAAGCCTAGCGACCTTCTCCGCCTCTCCAAGCCCATCTTGCTCCTCTGATGGCGGTGGTGGTTTTTTTTTTTTTTTTGGGGGGGGGCAGATGGTACATTTCAGAAGCCCCGGGGGATGGTCTTGGCTTGTTCGGTGATGCTGTGCAGCTTTTGTCGCCTCGACACCCTGTTCTATGTGATGCTGCTTGCTGCTGATTATGATGGCGATGACAGCTCCCTGGCCCTTGGGGTTTTTCTTGTCAGGCTGCTCAAGGCATCTCCTCCAACCTAGTAAAAAAAAATAATCCTCTTTTCTAGTTGGAAGACGGGGTTCATGCAGTGGTTCTGCTTCTTCATTCTTGCCCCCAAAGGCTTCTCTTTTTAGAATTTGTTAGTTGATGTTTTTACTGGATTTGGGATGCTGGGAGAAGCTCAGATGACTTCAGACTGTAAATCCTTATCTCCCTCTTTCTTTCAGATCTAGCTGTGTATATCTGTATATTCAGCAGCTACCATTTTTATATAATCTCTTCTAGAGAGTACTTCATGGCAATTAAGCTATGTCACTTGTGCTATTTTTCCACCATAGATAAGAGACTGAGATAATAAATAGAGGATTGTTGTTGTGAGTTTTTCAGGTTGTTTGGCCAAACAGCCCAAAAAACTCACAACAACTATCAGATCGCTTCGAGAGAATAAATAATAGAGGATTGATTAAAATTAACACCAGTGAATTAACACCAGTGAGTACCCTAGGCTGCCTGGTTAGTGACTTTGTTCCCAACATATCTGGACTCGAGCGGTTGTGGTGCTACCTTTCCAGTCCACTCTCATGCTATGTAGCCTCTTACAATATTTATTGTCATATTATTGCCACTGTCACACAAAGCTACCAGGGCTTTTTCATAAGTTAGAATCCAGTACCGTAAGGGAGGAGGCTAGGTGTTTGCATCTTGCTTGTATATTCCTGGTCTGCCATGGCTTTTGGCGACAACAAATTCTACCAAAGTGGCTCCAAGATCCCTGATCCAAGTAAAATTGTTAAGCTGGGACTGTGAGCTTACTGTTGCTGAACTTTGATGTTTTTAAAATATCCTTTTGTAGGAAGTGGAGTTCCTTTCTTCCTCTATCGCACAACTTAAAGTGGTGCAGACAAAATATGTGGAAGCAAAAGACTGTCTAAGCGTACTGAACAAAAGCAATGAAGGCAAGTACTATTTATTTATCAGATGTAAATTCCGCATCCCCTTTATCCTGAATGGGAAAAGATGGGTTATATCATTAAAGATACTGAACAGCAAAAATAAATACCAGAAATTAGAAGCAGCTTGCAGTGACTATGTCCTTTTAATATGGTAAGGATAGATGTAATACGCCCTACTAAAGGTAGATGTAATACCAGACCTTTTTCTACCTTGGCTTGAAGAATGTTGTGTGTCACATAAAAAAATTCAAAGTAGTATCGCTAAATATACATTATAAAAGCAGTGCATTTTATCTTGGCTCATAAACTGATTGGAGTGGTCCAGTAAAAACCTAGGAGGGTTTTGTGGTTTTTCTTTTAACTGCTGGTGTTGATCCATGGATTCCCTCTTATTCCTTCCCCTTCTTACAACTCTGTGCCTTTTTTTCAATCCCTATCCCAGCTTTTAATGATACCTAGTTTAATGAAACTTTTAATGATACCTAGTGTTTCCATAAAGTCATCTCTGTATACATAGTAATGCTAATGGGATAATAGAAAACAGATTTTCATCCTATCGTGTACAATTGGCATAAATCCTGTTGCACATTTATTTATACTCCATACAACTAATGTCATCCAGTTGCTTCTGTTTCCAATCTCCCAGCTCCAATGTCTCCAAGGCTCCCTTTCATTTGGGCTCTATGGGATTTGAGGGGGGTCTTTAATTTAAAAAAATCACTGCATATAGTAAAATCATCCTGGTGGCTGTGATTTACAGACATTAAAAACTTTCCGTCCTGTGGGTCCCAACAGTTTCTTCAGGAGGAAAGAGGTCCAGAGGGGTTTGGGAAACCCAAGTTTTTAATTCCTGAAAATGGCTGTGGCTGAGAATTGCAGTCCCCTTCTTTAGAAGCATGACATATATTCAAACCACTGATTTATATGCTGTGATCTGAATACTGTACTACATATATTTCATGAAGTGGTGTATAATGTACAAAGACATGTACTAAAATAAATCTATTAGTCTTAAATGCATTGCAAGACTTTCTTCTTTAGTTTGGGGGCTGTACACCGAGTATGTGTGTTTGTGGTCTGTTCAGAACAGGGCTGGTTCAGAGTCTCATTTTCATATAAAAGTTCTATATTTTTATTCCACAGGTAAAGAGCTACTGGTTCCACTCTCAAGCTCTGTATCCTTTCTGCAAAAAAAAAAGTCTTTTTATAGTGCTGCAAACTACCTCTTATAAACTTTTTTTTGTTCCACAAACAGCATCTCCTTATAGTGTACACTTGAGTTAAATCAAAATGTTGGATTTTCGACAATTAAGTGTTTAAAAATTCATTTTAAAAAATTAAATTGTGGTTTTAAGTTGTGATTCAAATTAGTTTGATTTTTTAAAACAATCATTGATTTTTATCCACCTTGTCTCTTTGATTCTCTAATTTGAGAGCAAGGTTCATCTGCAAGTATCTGTCTCTTGATCAATCAATCAATGGAGTGGCAAGTAGCACCCCTATCGTTTTTTGAGACTGCATGTTTTTGAAGTTTTATCCCCCAGTTTGCAAGCCAGAACATATCTCTTGATGTTTGTTTTCAAAGTATAGGACATGTAAGATTACATGAATTGTGCTATCATGTTGATTCAGACATTTGGTGTGACCCTTTCCAGGTTTTTTAAAGCACAGAGTATTCATAAACTTGCTACCATTCCCTTTTTTCATTTCCATTTGTTAAAATGTGTGTTGTTCAGCTGTGTTGGGTGATTATGAAGTCTGGAACTGTGCCAGTCTCCCCTCTATCTCCTGCAGAGTGGCATCTTGTCCTTGAGGCAGAATTAATTTGCTTTGCATTTGAGTTCTCTCTGGATCTTGTGCATGCCCTTAATGTATTCTACAGATGTATGTTCCTGGGAAGCTTTCAAATGTGGACAATGTGTTGATAGATGTAGGAACAGGTTACTATGTAGAAAAGGTAAGACGCCCACCTGCCATATTTCAGATTTACATGAAACTAGTTACAGAGTTGTTAGTCTACAGAAGCAAACTTAGGTTAATTTCACTGGATGTGAACTAGAGATGGGTGTTTTGTTTCAGAAGGGGACTGGTTCCAAAATGAAACATACACTCGGAATGCAGTCCCACCCTCTGGAACAAAATCAACCACTGTCTTGTCTTGCTGTAGTTTGTGCTGAGTGAAATTCCAATCAGGAAGCAGCCTCCGATGCATCATCTTTCCCTCTCCCTGGCACTGGCCAATCAGGAGCTGTGCAAGGACATGCATCATCCTGCCTCCCTTTCTGATTGGCCAGCGCTGGGGAGAGGGAAAGATGACGCATTGGAGGCTACTTCCTGATTGGTATTTTGCCCAGCACGAACTACAGCAAGGTAAGACAGTGGTTGAATTTGTTCCGGAGGGTAGGACTGGATTCCGAGTGCCAGCTGTGCAGGCATATTTCACTTCAGAACTAGTCTCCTTCTGAAAGGAAACGCCTATCTCTAATGTGAGCTACTGAGAGGTGCTTTTGTCCTCCACCAATTTCTGGCTTGAGCTGCTGTTGACAGGAGTTGTGTATGAAGCCAGCTGTTCTGCTCCCAAACTTTGATAAAGATGGTGGCTTGCATTTTTAACCATCTGACATTGAACTGATTCTTCTGTGGCCTTCCAGATGTTCCTAACCTCCATCACCCAGCAGTTCCAGCCAGCATAGTTACAGGTGAAAGATGATGTGAGGCGGTTGCCAACAGCATCTAGAGGAGCACCCTTCTGGGTGGCTGTTCTAAAGTACTCAGGATGGATGAGTCTATTTCAAGGGCTCCTGAGGTCTGCAGACCTTTAGGCTAGTAGCTGGCCTTGGAGGTCCCATTTTGTGTTAGATGTTTCAACTTTAGGCAGTACAAAGTATTCTTACTAGAGATGGGCTTTTCGTTTTGGAAGTGGTCAGCCCAGCTGGCATTCGGAACCGGAGGAATGAAATCAATTCCTTGTGCTGGGGTTGCGCAGGGCTAAACTCCAATGAGGAAGAAGCCTCTGACATCATATTTCCTTCTCCCTGGTGCTGGGCAATCAGACAGGGAGCTGGGATGGTGCATTTCCCCGCATAGCTCCTGATTGGCTAGCGCTAGGGAGAAGGAAAGATGACGTTGGAGGCTTCTTCCTTGTTGCTTAGCCCTGCGCGACCTCACCCCAAGGTAAGAGATTGGTTGATTTCGTTCCTCTGGTTCCGAACACCAGCTAGGCTCCCGTGTTTCAGAAGCTGACCACTTCCAAAACGAAAAGCCCATCTCTAATTCTTACCTATGTATCACACAACTATCGGACCCAATTAAGGACAAAGTTTCAGGGCAAAGATAATGTTTTATTTAGGTGACCTGTCATATGTCACAACTGTTCTGACTTACAGTGACTCTCCTGCATTTTTATGGAGAGAGTATTCTGGTTTGTCACTCCTTTCTGGGCTGCCCTGACTCTACTCCTTGGTGGGATAATGAGGAAATAGCAGTCCCAACAGCTAGATGCCTCACTCACTGAGCTCTCCAGCGCATCCTCTGATGTAATGCATATCTGTATACTAAAGAGCACCAAAGAATCCTGCGGTTCCTGTAGATGAGATTCCAGCATACTCTTCTCCCTTATTAGGAAGGATGGCAACTGAGGTCAGGGGTGGGCCAGGGTAGTAGCGTCTTGAATCACCTAAAGAGAGACACTTTGTGGGTCTCACTAAGCATACGTATGCATGCCTCGGGTTTGCAAGGTTTGAGTAGCATAAAAGTCACCTTGGCAGTATGCAGCAATGTCACAGTGCCTTTGCTCTTGCAGTCAGTGGATGACGCCAGAGACTTTTTCAAGAGGAAGATTGATTTCCTAACAAAACAAATGGAGAAAATCCAACCAGCGCTGCAGGAGAAGCATGCCATGAAGCAAGGTGGGACTCAGACCAGCTATTGTTCCATTTGATTGCTACTGTTGGACCTGGAATCAGTTCTTGATTCTTCTTTGCTTGTTCTTTTGCAGCTGTGATAGAGATGATGAGCCAGAAGATTCAGCAGCTAACAGCAGCAGGAGCTTCACAGGCCGCAGCAACAAAAGCCTAGCAAACCCGGGTCGCTCCTCTGTTTTGACAGTTCACCGTTTTTGTGATATAATAACCCAATATTGCTGCTCCCTAAGGGGCAGCCCTTTGGCCAGCTGTGCAACTGAAGGTGGGGAGGAGGGGGACGTCTTTTCTGTTTAGCTTAATACCTGTGGAAGTCCACCTTGGATGTTTTCTAGGAGTGATGACATCACAGGGATCTTGTCTCTTCAAATGGATAGACTTTCAGGAGCTCAGTGGCTTGGGGTGGTTGTATTGCTGGGCGCCTAGTTCAAAACAGCACCGAACGTTTTGTTATTTGTAAATGGGGTGGTAAAAAAATAAACAGGTAGGATAGCAGAACAAGTTACTTGTGTGGAGTGATGGGCTGATCTTTAGAAATGAGATTCGTGTGCGCAAGAAAGAGGTTCAACAGCGGGCAAAGCAAAAAACAAAGCAAAGTGTTCTACTTATATACCACCCCATAGTGCTTAAAGAATTATCTGGGCAATTTACAATTTAATTATGCATGCTGCACGTTGCCCTCTATCCCTCAGCAAGCTTTTACATTTTACAGACCTCAGAAGGATGGAAGGCTGAGTGAACCTTGAGCCGGCTACCTGGGATCGAACCCAAGATTGCGAGCAGTTATGGCTGCCATACAGTAGCTTAACCCCTGTGCTACGAGGCTCCTACCAAGGCTAATATCTTGTTTGATCTCCTTAAGTAAGACCCTGATCTGATGGTGAATGGATGAAATGGCTGAGGGGGAAGAGGCCTAGCTTGTGAAGCTGAGTTTCTTGTTGGGTCGGATACTCTTGAAGAATGGAATCCATACTATCACCTTCCCTGATCTGGTGCCCTTGGCATATGTTCAGTTGTGACGCCCAATCAGCCCCCAGCAGCCTTGGCTAATGGCTGGTTCTAACTGTGGACTCAAAGCCATAGGCACTCATCTTGCAGGTGTAGCAATTGACGCCATGTGTTGTCTTCTCCTTGAATGCTAAGCTGTGCTTTGGTCTGAACAAGTGCATGTTGCAGTTAGCTCCAGGCTTACCAGCTTGCTCTCCTACTCCGAGGCTGCATTTTAGAGCGGCCAGTTGCCTGCCTGACAGATTTGCTCTTTCTTCAAAGGGCTTGACACATTTCTGCTTGACACTATGAGGCTCTTGAATGTTCACTCCGAGCAAATGTACATATACTTTCCCTGCATCCAAACATCTGTTCCTCAGAGCCTTTGATTTGACCCCTTGGTCCCTGCCTCTCCCTAGCTGAAATGAAGCTTGTGTATATTTTGCTGCAAATTGTTGTATTTATCCTGGTGCTCCATGGCTGAAGTTGAGACTGTCTCTGCTTATATTCATATAATCATAGAGTAGGAAGAGACCTCAAGGGCCATCCAGTCCAAGCCCCTGCCCCCTCTGAAGGGCACCTACTCAGAAGAATCAAAGACTCATAGAGTTGGAAGAGACCTTGAGGGCCATGTGGTCCAACCCCTTGTCATGCAGGAACCTCCATCAAAGTACCCCCAACAGATGGCCATCCAACCTCTACTTAAAAACCTCCAAAGAAGGAGACTCCACCACCCTCAGTGGTAGCCTATTCCACTGCCGAACAGCTCTAAGTGTCATGAAGTTCTTCCTAATGTTTAAATTGAATCTCTTTACCTGTAGTTTGAAACCACTGCCCCAAGTTCTAGTCTCTGAAGCCACTGAAAACAACCCTGTTCCCTCTACAATCAAATATTTAAACATAGCTATCATATCCCCTCTCAGCCTTCTTTTTTAAGGCTAAACATTCCAAGCTTCCTAAAACGTTCCTCGTAAGACATTTCTTCCAGACCCTCAACCATCCTGGTCACCTTTCTCTGCACCTGCTCGAGGTTGTCAACATCTTTTTAATTGAGGTGCAAAAATCTGGACACAGTACTCCAGGTGGGGTCTGACCAGAGCAGAACAGAGTGGTACTATCACTTCCCTTGATCTAGACACTATGCTTCTGTTGATGCAACCAAGAATCACATCAGCTTTCCTGGCCACCATGTCACACTGCTGACTCATGTTCAATTTGTGGTCCACCAAGACTCCCAGATCCCTTTCACAGGTACTATTTTCCACCCAGGTATCTCCCATCCTATATCTGTGCAATTCATTTCTCTCTGTTGAAGCACATTCCATTAGCTTTGGCCCAGCACTGTAATCTGTCAAGGTCATTTTGGATTTTTATCCTATTCTCTAGGGAATTAGCAACCCCACCCAATTTGGTATCATCTGCGAATTTAATCAGTCTACTCTGTTCCTTCATCCAAGTCATTAATAAATATATTTCATAGTACCAGACCCAGAACAGAAACCTGGGGCATCCCTCTGGTCACCTCTCACCATGCTGAGGAGAAGCCATTTATGATCACTCTTTGGGTATGATCAGTCACCCAATTACAAATCCACCTAACAGTAGCACTATCTGTCCCACATTCCACTAACTTCTTTGCAAGTATGTCATGGGAAACCTTATTGAAGGCTTTACTGAAATCAACATAAGCAACATCCACAGCATTCCCCTCATCCACCGTCCTGTAATTCTATAAAAGAAAGAGATCAAATTAGTCTGGCATGACTTGTTCTTAAGAAACCCACGTTGACTTCTAGTAATGACAGCATTGCTTGTTAAATAACTACATTCTGTCTTAATAATCTGTAGAATCTTTTCAAGAATAGATGTCAAGTTGACTGGTAATTAATTTGGTCCTCTTTCTCCCCATTTTGAAGATGAGGACACTAGCCCTCCTCCAATCTATGGGGACTTCCCCTGTTCTCCAGGAATTCTCAAATATTATTGCCAATGGCAATGAAATCACTTCTGCCAGTTCTTCTGGTATCTTTGGGTGTGCTTAATTGGGCCCAGGATTAAGGGTTTCCTGGTGTTCCTGTACTGCTTCACTACCTATTCTATGTTGCAATTTCTACCCTACCTCATCTACTCTTCATCCCAACTAAACTCTTTTTTTCCCCCTTTTTGGACAAAATTGGCAAAGAAGGTGTCGAGTAATTCTGCCTTTTTCCCTGTCTTCCTTATTTGCCCTTTTGCTGTCGACATAACAAAAAACCCTTTTTACTATCTTTAATCTCTCTGGCATGTCTGTTTATTCTGTTCTTTAGCTCTTTTTACCATCCCCCTGCATATATTGGCTATTTGCTTGTCGTCCTTTGGTGCATTCCCCATTTTTCCATTTCCTTAACATTTTTATACAGCTGAGTTGAAAGTTTCTTAATCGACTATTACGGTTTCCTTAGACATCTCTCATTTCCCCCTCTTGTTGGAACTGTTTTAGATTGTACCTTTAATATCTCACTTTTAAGGAATTCCCATCCATCTTGGACTCCCTTCTCTTTCAGTGCCTTGGTTCATGGCATTACAGCCAATAATTTCCTAAGTTTACAAAAATTAGCTTTCTTAAAGTCCAGGATGCTTGCCTGGCTATACTTAGCTTCCCCTTCCGACTGTATAACAAATTCCAAAAGAGCACAGTCACTTCTACCTAAAGATCCCACCACTTTGACCCCATTTACAAGATACTCCCTGTTGGTTAAGATCAGATCTAAAATAGCTGTTCCTCTTGTTGCCTCCTCTACCTTCTGGACTATGATAGTGTCTGCAAAGGCAGCAAGGAATTTATTGTACTCTGCAAGGTATACCAGCATACCAATAGCAATATTCTATTTAAATGTGGTAACAGAAAGTGAAACACGGGGAATACAAATGAGTTATTTATTAGGAAGGGAACAACCCTGGACACCATGTAGTAAGAACACGAGATGATAAGAGTAGTTCTTTCCAGACCAACAGTTTCATGTCGTGACTTCCTCAGCCGCAAACACGGACGCCAGAGGCCTTATTTTCCGTGTGCTGCCCCAGATGCTCATATGTCCACAGAAGTGCACCAAACCTGCACTTTCAATCCTAAGGGTTGCTTAGAAAATTATTTGGAACGAGTATCTACAGTCCCAGTCTTCTGCCTAGCCTCGGAGTGTTTGATGAGGAACACTCAGGGAGCAAGGCCATGGCCCTAGTAATTAGAAATCACATTGCAAAAAGTGTCATTCAGTCTTTGCTACATTCATATTGCAAAGGAGCTACGCCTAAGTCACTCCCCCCAAAAAACACCTTGCATTTTTTTTGTCGTTAGTTACTTCCAAGCCTCAATCCTTAATATGTATTCTATTCTGTTTTGCTCTTCTGCACAGTAGCCTGGCACTGGCTTTTTCAACAACGCACATCTATTCAGGATCGGTCACTTTCGCGCTTTGCCCAGCTTCCCACCGTTCCTTGAACCACCCCTTTGGTCATGAGACTGGAAAATGTAGGGCGTAGGAAACGGCTAACGAGAGACCTGTGCTTAGTAACAAAAAGAGAAGGAGCCAAAGCGTTTTATTTCACAGGGTGCAATTCATCCTCCCATCCCTGCCACCAGCAACCGTCCTCATGTCTGGCCTTGCTAACAGTGCTCCTCCTTTCAAGCAACTCAGTTCTGCTGAGAGGTATTTTCTCTTTATTCCATCCAAGTGCCCAAGAAGCCTCCTTTTGACAGGATCGCCTTCCCACCCTTCCCCTGTAAGCTTCCATTATGGCTTCTAGCTAAAGAATACTCCCCATCACACATTATGTACAAGCAGCGTCACTTCTGTTCCCAGAAGTTAGTTGAGAAACTGCCCAAAACACAAACCAAGATCCTTGCCCTCCAGGCAGTTTCTCTTTCTCTTTTACACCAAGTGACTGAAGTCCAAACTCTTGAGTCCCCATCGCCTCCCTCCAATCCTCATTGCTACTTTAGGCTTTGGCTGGCCGAGACTCGAGCAGACTCTTTGGCCTGGCCAAGGAAGAAAGGCTGCAGTCAAGGACTCGCCTTGGACCCAACTTCTAGACTCACACCTGGGCTTCCATTGGAATTTCCCTTCCCTGCAAAAAAAAAAAAAGGGAAAGAAGTCTCAGTGCACAAAGATGGGCTTGTGCACTCGCTTGTGGCGGACGAGCGTGGTGTTCTTTGTGAAACACTCCCCGCATTCCACGCAGATGAAGGGCTCAGACGGAGCGACCCCGTGATGAGCCACCCGGTGGCGTTCCACTTCCGAAGGCGCCCGGAACCGCTGCCCGCATTCCGGACAAGGGTGGCCTATCGGGGAGTCTGTGTCGTGGCGCAGGCGCTGGTGCTTGATCAGGCCGGCCGTGTGTGCAAAGCCCCGCCCACACTCGGGGCAACGGAAGGGCCGGGCCCCCGTGTGCGTCCGCCGGTGCTTGGCCAGGTTCTTGCTTTGGGTGAAGCTGCGGCCACAGTCCCCGCAGGTGTACGGGCGCTCCCCGGTGTGGATGCGCTGGTGCTGGATCAGGTTGGAGCTCCAGCTGAAGCTCTTGCCGCAGTCCCGGCAGACGTAGGGCTTCTCGCCGGTGTGGGTGCGCCGGTGCTGCACCAAGTGCGAGTTCTGCGAGAAGCTCTTGCCGCAGTCCGTGCAGGTGCTGGGCCGCTCGCCGGTGTGCGTGCGCTGATGCCGCAGCAGCTTCGACCAGTGGCTGAAGCTCTTGCCGCATTCGTTGCAGATGAAGGTCCGCTGCTTGCCAGAGTGGGAAACGATCGCCGTGGCGACGCCCACCTCTCCCTCCCTGTAGTTGCCAGGGAGGAGCTGGGTCCCTTGCCGGTCCATGGCTGGACCTTCCTCTTGTGAACTTGTCTTCCAGTTGGGTGGCCCATGTTGGATGCTGGGCTGGATGGCCTTGTGCGCTAGGTGATGGGTGTCTTCACCTTCACTCATTCCACTTTCATCGGCTGCAAGAAGAGAGAGAGAGAGAGAGAGAGAGAGATCCACATCAGTGACTGCATGAGGAATGCACCAAGACCCATGGGCAGGTCTTTAGGCTGGCCAGCGTCCCAGGATCAGGCATGTGTGCGTCAGGAACGAGGAACCTGGAAGACCTCCCAACGTTGCTGGATTATTCCCATCCTTCTTCACAATAAGAGTGGCCAGATATGGTGAGAACATCTGGAGAGCCTAGGGACTGACAGCCCAAACATTATGCAAGAGCTAATTTTGCAAGCCACCTCCATTATCCTAATTTTCTGTAACCCCCCCCCCTTTGCACTGTTTGCTGTCTTATAGACTTCTGTTTTGACTGGCCTGCTGAGCATTCCACCCATTAGGAATGTTGTGATGGTCTCAAGACAGCGGAAAAACAGAATCTAAGGGAATGATTCTCATCCAGCTCCCTGTTCTACATTACTAAGCCAACCACTGGGTGGATTCTGCCTCTGCCACCTCCTTCCCACCACCACCGCAGACAGGTAGCATTCACACCCGTGATCAACAATGGTCTCTTGTCTGACATTTGAAACCTTGCCTTGCTTTTGGGGAAAGATGCAAGACACAAAGTAAGGCAATATCTGAATCAAGCAATCTTGAACACAGCACTACGGCTCGGTCTGCTGAGACACTGTTAGGAGCAGGAAAACAGGAAGATGTACCTTGATCTCTAAAAGGCTTACCCATGCTCCTCAGACATCCGGGATCTAAGCAGGCATTGCCCCACTGCCTTTCAAGTACAGTATTTCCACTGTATCAGACTATATTTTCACCTAAAATTACTGTATTAGATTAAAAACTTGAGGGTCGTCTTATACACGGAAGTAAGCCAAGGAGAGACGCACACGGTTGCAGAACTAATTTTGGGTTGGAAAAGTGGGGGCCATCTTATGCATGGGAGTGTCTTATAGATGGGAAAATGTGGTACATCCTAGGCAAAGGCACTCCAGAGAGCCAAGTGCTGCATCCCATGTCACAGAGGGCACTTTATTTATTTAAAATATTTCTAGCCCTCTTTTCTCCCTGGAAGGACCCAAGGAGCCTTTGTTTTGTAGCAGAGATGGACTCCTGCTTAGAAATGAAAGGCAACATGAAGTGGGAGGCGAGACATGTTCCGACAAACATCCACCTTGCTGAGATGCAGGCTGCAGGCAAGACAAACTTTTCATGGGGGAATAGCAACACCCTCTTTATCAGATTAAGTAGCTTGACACGGAACAATTATTTCTATTACATGATGAGTTGTTGTGCATATGGATTGAATATGCTGGGCATATGGAATAAACACATGAAATTCCTGCAATGGCTGGGGTGGACAAGAAGCTATCTCAATTATCTACTGGCAGAGTTTGCCATTTTTAACCCCCAAGTCCTTTAATGAAAAACTGGCCAGACAGCTCAGTGAATTGGCTCCCTGGCTGCAGAGCCAAAGGGTGGGAGTTCAATACCACGCTGGGTAGAGAATAAAAGACAGCCTATGCCGTTTTAGACAAGCTGTCTGGTTCCAGAACATCCCCAGAAGAAGGGAAGAGTAAACTACTTCTAAGTACTTCCTACTTGGAAAAGGCTGCCATACATCAGAATGCACTTGGCGGCTCATAATTGTTATTATTTTGACGGCAGCACAAAGCATAAAGACTCCCTTGTCTTTCTAAATTTGGCTGCTGAATTTGGTGGGATGGAAAGGGACAAACCAGGATGGGTTTTATGTACGATGGGTACTGGGCTGAGTATGTTCTTCAACAGTATCCTCTTTCAACAGCCATTATTTTGGATCTAGGGCTCTTGGAGTTATGATAAACCCCACAAACTTGGAAGTCTGCCTTCTCCTGGACCAAGTGATCCACAAGTACTTTCCAATCAAGGTACTGTAGCATCACTGTTTTTATACTCAAGAGAAAGATGTAAACTTTTTGGAAATTTTAAAGCCATGGGGGGACTTTGGGGGGGGGGGAAACCCAGGTTGCCCCCCAAAAAAAGTTTCTAGAATTTTTTATAGCTCTAATAACCCACCCACCCCAAAAAAACAAGAATGATTGGATGAACTGCTAGATTGCTCAGTGGTTTAGGTCTCTGGTTGTGGAGCCAGAAATTGAGAGTTTGATTCCCCAATGTACTCCTTCGGACTTGATGATCCATATATTATTACCATATGTGAGGATAAAAGTGTGCAGTCCGCGGATACTCAGCCTGGATTCAAGGGACAAGAAGACCAAGGGACGGAGATAGAGAAGATGAATGAAATAGTGAGAGACAACAGTATAGAGGAGAAAGATTTGATAGTTTGGGAAGGAAACTATGCTGAAGGTGGTAGTTGGGGAGGGTACAGAACACTGGCGGAACCAATGGGAGAGGAGTATAATATAATAGACATGCCCCTCAAGGAATGGGGAAAAAAAGATGGGAAGCGGAGAGAAATATAAGAGAAACTGTCAGAAGAAGGCAGTTCAGACAGTTGGAAGGGGAAAGGATAGTGCCACCCAGACAGTGGGTGCGAGAGTGACCGTGCTGATGGAAATCGGGATACAGACAGAAGGAATCTTCCAGACAACAAGAGAAATTGGGGTCCAAATGGAGGGAATCTTCCCCACAGCTAGAAAAGTGGGTTTGCCCTTGCCTACTACACCCTCAGTACTGACCATTAGCCCAGGAGGAACTGCCACAACGGTCACGGTATCCAGGGGTGGAGGAGCCATCGCAAAATGGCTCCCTGGATGCGGCTGGGAAACGATTCCGGAGGTAGTCAGGCATCACTGCTGTGGAACCCGATGGGCGGGTCCTCAGGTTGTGGAGGACAACCCCCCCCCCGGTAATCCCACCCAATAACCCTTCTGTGCAAGAGATTAACCTGGAGTTGTCCTTGTTTGGAAAATATGGGTCATCTAATGTTCGAGTTAACACAGTTGATTTGATGACTGAAATGAATATGGAGAAAGTGCCCGCTATAAGCGAGAAGAATAAAAGTTTGATTTATTTTGATAAGATACGTGACTGTGGGACTCGTCCTTCTTCGGAACCGTTGGTAGCTATAACCGAACCCTCACAACACATCTTTTTTAAAATTGATTGTGTAACAATTGCTTTGAAACAGAGGTCAGCTTTCAGCCTAAACGACCTCATAGGGTTGTTGTCAGGTCAGAATGGAGGATGGGGTGGAAAGACTCTTATATGCCAATCTCAGCACTTGTTAGACGAAGTGGAGGTGAAGCCAGAACAAAACTCAAAGGAAGGCCGCACGAAAGTGGTCTGAGCTGCTCACCTACATAGACTCTCCTTGCAATCCCGCCATCATCTGAGTCATGAATCACCACAATGCCCGGGTCTTCATGTTCCATCTCAAAGGAGTTTCTTGTTTTCAAGCCAGAATGTTACTGTGATGAAAAAAGAGGGGGGGAGGAGGGGGGGACTCAAAATAATTGCAGAACTGGTAGCAGGGCATGTCAACTGTTAAGTTAAAAACAACTTGGACATAATTGACTGCAGGTTGAAAGTTTAACACATTCTCTTGATATACCCCCCCCAGAGAGAGAGAGAGAGAGAGAGAGAGAGAGAGAGAGAGAGAGATTCAGTGTTTATAATTCAAGCCTGACGGATTTACAAGCATAGATATTCTATCCGTTCTGCTAATCCATCATCTCTCATCATACTGAGGGCGTTTATACACGACCCCTAAGCTCCGCCGCAAATGGCTGCAAGGTCCGGACCTTAAAAATGTTTACCCACCAGCTCCGGACTTTGCAGACAATTAAGTGCGACCCCGCCCACTTTAGCGCGACCCAGAGCAGTTTTCTTATACCTGCTTTTTTGGATGTGACAAATATTTGATCCGGTGTAAGGATAGTGAGTGCGGGGCTCTCCTCGCTTCTGTTTGTTCTTTTTTTGCGCCCCGCCCCTTTAAGAGATCTGAATGCTGCCGGGAACAAAACGGAGGTAAACCAGCATTCTTTTCTTTCTCTTTTTCTCCCACCCTCAGGCAGCCAGCAACCAGGAAGTGCGGAGGGGGGTGGGGACAGAGGAAGAGCGACGAACCCCTAAGATCTCTGGTCCGAATTTAAGTGGCCAGCGGATCTTAGGGGTCGTGTAAAAAGGCCCTGAGTTACACAGCAAAGCATTTGGGGCTTATAGCCAGACACTCTGTTCTAAAAGCACTTCTCTGGGAAGTCAGGTGGAGGGAGGTTGCTCATTGCTGACCAAATGCGCTCGGTGCAAGTTAAGAAATGCCGTTGCTTTGTGCTGCTTTGTGTGGGTAAAACAAAATCATGCCTTGACCATGGTTAACCTGGGATACTTGATGTAGGCCGCTAGAAGCAGAGCAGAGTTCCATGCAACCATTTCCTAGGTTTTAAATACAGCCTCCTGTTGTCTTTTATCACCAAGAGTGAAAGAGATTTGCAAGGCATAGGGGGGAACCTTCACTCACTGTATCTGGCCGGGGAGGCTGAAAGTTCCTGATGTCCTGAGTATGAACCCTCATAATGATCTGCCTTTTAAGTCCCACTGTCTTGCTGGGGTTGTGTATCACACGAGGGAGGATGAGCAGCCATGCGGTTCTGAATCATAGGAGTGGTGTGGACTCGGTCTGCACCACTGAAGCAATAAGAGCAACATGTGCTGCTTCTATACTACCTCATAGTTCTTAAGGTGCTCTCTGAGCAGTTTACCATTTAATTAAGCAGGATATGTATTGTTCCCACCCCCACCCTCATGAGACTGGGATCTAAAGAAACACTTAGCTTGGACTGCCTTGCCCTTGAGGAAAGAATAAGATGTTGCTGGATAACCGCCCATTACCAAGTGCCACCTTTCTTTTTTTCTTGGCTATGCAATCTAGGCCTTATGGAATTACAATCAAACAATATCTGGAGGGCTTCTTCTGTACCATCCTTCAGAAAACTGACTCCTGTCCTATGATCGCAAACTGCTTCCCAGAGATAGCCAAGAAAGCAGGTGCAAGTTATCAAACAGCTGTCTTCAGTCACTGCTGATTCAAGGGGCAGGAGCGACACTGAAACACTAGAATAAAAATCATAAAAGCCTTCAATGCATCTCCAGTACAATATAAAATATAACATGGTAGAATGTAACAGATACTAAACGGAATAATATTGCATCACTTCACCCTCTGCAAGCTTGCCCTGCTCACATGAACAGTCAGCTATGAATGACCTATGTATGTGGAGGGAATTGTGTATAAATTAATAATTGTAGGTTAGCAATTAAGATCCCTTGAACCTGGGAAAGCAGTGGGCCTCAGATTGTGTGTCCGTCTAGCCCAGGGTAGTCGCCTGTTCTGGCCAGCAGAACCTCAACAGGATCTCAGACACAACAGATGGTAGCCCAGCACCTCATCCTGTCTTTTACTACACATATCAAGGACTGACTCTCAGGTGCTCCATCATGGAATGAGGCCCCCTGCCACATAGATGCTTCATCTAAAAAGTGTCTTCCTGCTTCAAAACGGTTGCTTTATACACATACAGATGTTAACAAGCCATTGATCAAGGGACTCTTACAAGCGTCAATGGCAATTGGGTGCTGGTTGTATTTATTTATTTATTTTATTTACAAGATTTTTTAGCTGCCCCACTACCAGATGGTCTCTGGGCGGCGTACAACAGTAAGTTAAAACTATAAAACAATAAAATGACATGACTATTAAAACTATAAAATACAATGTAGGTCAAAACAATTGACATACTGTGCAAATTATAAAACTCTGCTGCTCATGAGTCCAGCTAAAACACTGTCTAATTAAAATATTTGCTGAACAAGAGGGTCTTTACTTAAAAGTAAGAGGTGCTGAATTTAGTCCAGAGCAGCCACATAACTAAACAACCAATGTGAATGTATTTTTGCATAACAGATAGTCCCCCTGTAAATGAGGCATAACATTACCATTCAATTACTGATGGGAAATTAATTTCAAAGAACCACATCTTGTGGCACATGCAAAATTAAGATTTATTTTAGCATGAGTGTTTTATGGAGCATCATCTGTTCCTTCAGATGCCACTGAGGAGAGCTGGGCCAAAGCTAATGGAATGTGTTTCAACAAGAGAAAAATGGAGGGTCCTGCATCTAGGAAGAAAAAATGAAGTGCATAGATATAGGATGGGAGATACCTGGCTGGAAAATAGTACCTGTGAAAGGTTCTGTTGATGCAACTAAGAATCGCATTGGCTTTCCTGGCTGCCATGTCACACTGCTGACTCATGTGCAATTTGTAGGCCACCAAGACTCCCAGATTTGCCTAGGCCCCATCCGAAGCTAAGCAGGGTCGGCCCTGGATACTTGGATGGGAGACCTTTCACCCTGTGCTGGATGACTCCAAGGAAACCTCCATGAACATGGGGTCACGAAGAGTCGGTCACGACTGTAACGACACAACACACAAGACTCCCAGATCCCTTTCACCCTTGCTATGAAAGGAAACTAGTACAGCAACAAGGAATTCATTGAAATCCCGCATACTGATCTAACTGTAACAACAAAGGTGTTGGTTGCTCCTAATGCCTTGCTCTACTACAAGAAAATGAGACAAGCTGCACGGAGCAATACCACAGCACCCGAGAAAGACTTCCTCAAGCCAACAAATTCCTTTTTATTTGATGTTGTGCTAATGCTGTGATCCGTACCCCAACTTACCTTGGAGTCAGTCACATTCAATTCAATCCGTATTAGTGAAAAGGGGTTTGAGCCATATGACACCCCCCCAATACGATAGGCTAGGTCAGACATGTCCAAACTTCAGCCCTCCTGATGTTTTGGATCACAACTCCCAGAATTCTAAGCTTAGATTGCCAATGGCAAAGGACTGTGGGAGTTGTGGTCCAAAACATCCAGACAGCTGAAACTTGGACACGCCTGGGCTAAGTGATACCTTTATAGGTCACCTAGCCTATCCTTGTACTGTATTGTTGTTGTTGTTTTGGTCATATGCCTCAAACCCCTTTTCACTTCTGCGGATTGATGGAGAAACCAGGAGCCACCCCACCTTACCAAGAAGGGGGAGGCACATTTAATACACGAGGGGACTTTACTGCAACCACTAGGTAAAACTATTTCTTTTTAATCTGGCCCCTATTGATTACACCTAGTGAGTTTTACTACATTTTACCCAACTTCCAAATGGAACTCATGGCTTTTTGCATTACCTCCCCACTAACTCCCTCAGGCCACCTGGTACCATGGTCTGGAGAGAGCCAAATTGAGGGAAAAGGGGGATGGGTGGGATTACAGGGGTCCTCAACCTAAGGCCCCGGGGCCGGATGGGTAATGACTACCCCCTGTTTTTGAAGCCTCCGCAGTCTTAACATCAGCCCCTGTTTGAAAACTGAGGACCCCTAGGCAAGCAGTCTTAACATCAGCCCTGTCTCCTGCAACCAACATCTGGGGAATTCCATCTTCCCACAAAGGATCTCAGCACCTGACAAACCACGTCCTCTATCAAGAAGGCATTTTTGGTACAATGCTTTAATAAAGATGGCTCGCTACTGAAAGTTAGCTTGCATTATTTTATTTTATTAGTAACCTATAAAGGTATCACCTAAGTGTCCAAAATTTCAGCCCTCCAGATGTTTTGGACCACAACTCCCACAGTCCTTTCTCAGTGGCAATACAGGCCTTCGAATCCAGGGAGTTGTGGTCCAAAACATCTAGAGGGCCAAATTTTGAATTCAATGGAACTTAGTTCTGAGTAAACATGCCTAGGGGGGCCCTTCTGTACAGCGAAACGTTTCAATCTCTCAAGAAAAAGAAGTCCAGTAGCCATGACTAAACTTCCAGATAAACTCACCTGGATGACTGAGAATCTTCACAGACACACACACACAGAGTATATCACACCCACTGACCAACCCCTTCGGATCATTCCTCCCACAGACTTCGCCCTGGGTGTGTCTTGCTGCAGCTCCGAGGGGTAACTTTTCTGAGAGAGCTTCCTCTATAGCTGGAGGGGGTGGGTGGGTGGAGGGTGGCCATCTTGGGATCGAGCAATGTCATTTGGGGCAGCCAGGAAACAACCGAGCAAGCAGGTGGGGGGGGGAGAGGAAAGGGCCGAGAGAAAGACCCCGAAAGACGGCGCTTTTAAACAACCCGACACGCCCAAGAAGGGAATTAACGGCGACTTGGCCCCGAAGCGAGAGGATCAAAAAGGGGGGGGGGCGGGTAGGCAAGGGATTGGGGGGGGACAGAGAGGCGCTGTCGCCGCCAAAAAAAAAAATAAAAAAGCCTCGGATCGGCGACCATAAGCCATGCATTTTTTTTTTTTGGCAACGAGGGGATCTGGGGTGTTTGCAAAGCGGGGCTGCCCATTTGCAGGAGAACGGGAAAACCGGAATATGTTCTCGAACCCGCTGCATTCCCCCCGTTTCCAGTCCTCTCTAAACTACATCCTGCAGAGGGGGGGGGAGCAAAATAATAATTACTGTACCCCCCCCCCCCCGTTTTCCTTCCCCGCCTCCTCTCGGCTCCAACTCACTTGCCCTGAGATGGAGGCTGCAAGAGAATCACCTCTCTGGGTGGATCTTAAGCAGGGAAAGCTCAGCTCCGCCGGCGGCTGTTATTGCTCTCCAGGCGAACTCTGAGCTCAGCTCAGGGGGCTGCTGGGAACAGGAAGATCCCAGTTTAATATAATCCCCTCGTCGTCGTCGTCGTCGTCCTCCTCCTCCTCGCTTTTGCATTTCCTGGTGATTGCTAGGAAGACAGTCTCTCTATGGTGAGGGCAACTTATCTTGAGTCAGGCGCTCGGGAAAGGTGAGCGACCATCGTTCTCTGTTATCGCCCAAGGATAAGCGTTACAGATCTGAAAAGTGAAAAGGGGTTTGAGCCGTGTGATTAAAAAACAACAACCAAGGATAGGCTAGCGCTAGCTGATACCTTTATAGGTCGCTAATAAAATAAAATAATATAAAATAAAACAATGCAAGCTGAGCTTTCGATAGCAAGCCATATTTATCAAAGCATTATATCAAAATGCATTCTTGATAGAGGATGTAATCTGTCAAGCGCTAAAATCCTTTGTAGGAAGACGGAATTCCCCAGATGATGGTTGCAGGAGGAGGCAAGGTTGATTTGAAAACTGCATCAAAAAAGTCTCGGATAAGGTTTCAAACCAAGCACACCAAACAAATGTGAGTGTGTGAAAAGTGAGTGGGTGGGTTTCTTCTATAGGGAGGCGGGAATAGTGATAACCGCAAGCGGTGTGGTTGCAATGCAGTCACGCCTATCCAAAAATGTTTTTCTCCGATATCAGTATGTGTTGGGTTCCACTAGGCTTCCGGATCACAGCGAAATATTCACTGGAAAGTTCTTATCTATCTATCTATCTATCTATCTATCTATCTATCTATCTATCTATCTATCTATCTATCTATCTATCTATCTATCTATCTAAATTGTTTTATTTATACATACCCAACCCAATTCCTTAAAAGGGCTCTATTTACTGTAGAGGCAATGTGATCTAGTGGTTGGAGCATGGGTTTTTATATATTGAAAGACTTATCAGAACCTCCCTTTCGTTCGAAAGTTTTTCTAAGACTGGCTCTTAGGGGGGCGAGCAAGCGAAAGGAGATACAGATGCCAATTATATAAACTTAGGGTATATTAAGCTATAAATAAGCAATGAAAAGGGGGTTCCCTGCTGGCATCTCAAAAAATAGTCAGTCTGCAATACTATGAGAAAGCGCGCACAAACAAAGTACACATAAAGCATGAAATTATGTCTGGACATTGCCTAGATGGCAGCCATCTCCGGAACTTTGCAGAAAAAAATCCTCAGGGTTGATGCATGGGTCTTCATTTGTGAAAGACTTGGGATCTGGCAAGGGCAGCCTAAGTCAAAAATGGCAGACTTTTTCTCCCAGATCTAAACTGCTGTCCATTGGGGGATGAAAATCAAGAAAGGACCAATAGAGGTCGGTGCAAAACCCTGTGTTAGAGGAACTGAAGGGTATATGAGCTGACACAAAAGTCCACTCCCAGGTTACCCCAAGTTGTGTTCATTCCTGCCATCGTAACTTTTTCCAAAGTTATTTTGTCTGCAATATATAGAAAGGTAGATGATGAAATAGCAGCCCAAGAGGTTGAAATTATGTCTCCTTATTGCCTAGGCAACAGCCACTAAGGGCGTTTGTGACCCCTAACTCCGCAGCAAAATCCTCAATATGTGATGAAAAATGTTTGGTGCACCATCCGGAGTTTGCTGGCAAGGGCAGTGCTACCCGGCCCACCTACTGGCAGACTTCAGGCTTTTCTTATACTTGATTGCTGGGAGGTGGAAAAATATTTATCAAGAGAGTGCCTGAAGAGGTCGCTGCAAAAGTTGTTTTTTTTTGGCATCTGCCCCTGAATTGAGCTGACACAAAAGTCCACTCCCTCGGTTAGCCCCACGCATGGGTTAAGGGTTTCTTTCCTGTCCATCGTAACTTTTTCCCCCTCCCTATTTTGCTGTTAAACAAAAGGGGAATCAGAGACTCCAGATGAAACCCCAGGATTCACCCAATAATCTAACAGATTCTACCAAACTCCTTCTTAGACTACCAGCTGAGCAACCTAACACTCAGTTAAATGCAACTAGTCAACAGTTACTTGGAATTGGGAGGGACCAGGTTACACTGAAAGAGGCATGGTGACAAAGTGATTGTACTGACTTTTGTTCTTCAAGACCTGTGTCATAAAAACATACACCAAGTTTCATTGTGGTCACTGAATGGAAACATTACACTATTGTGTTTTTCAGGTGCTTCTGTCTCTTTCAAAATGAATGAGGTGATTAGGTTGACCACTGTTCACACATCACACTAAGCACACCAAGAAGGAGAGAGCCCACCCCTGTTACTTTCACAATACATGCAAGGCAAATTGCCATTGCTCCAGTCTAAGTTAGATTTTTGTGTACACAGTGCACAGATCTTGTAAATGGTATATATTTGAACATACATGAAAGCACCATCCCCATGAATGCGGAAAACAACATTCCTTGCCACAGTATCAAAAAAGATTAAAGGAACAAAGAATGCCTATTCATCCATTAGTGTGGTGGTGTTGTCTCTGGCATCCACTAAACGTTCAGATATGTGTGTGTCTGAATAGTTATAGAGAGTGAAATCAAGCAAATAAATCCTCCTAATTAGTTGAGTGCTTCTTCACTGCTTTCATTAAATTTCTAAATGGCATTCGGTGAGGGAAGTCAGAGGAACACCAGAGGGCGTGGCAGGAGAGGACACCATAGGCATGCAATCCAGTGCGATAATACATAAGATCAGGTGACTGTTTTGACAATCTTCTGGTGTATTAAATGTGCACTTCTTTGATATTGTTATATGTTGTTGCCTTTGTGACATTATTTGAGTTGGGCAGGACAAGATATAGAAAGCTGTGGGATTGCTCTTGGTTATATAGCCAATCACTTGCTGACGGTATTTAATAGCCTGACTTTGTGGCTGCACTCATAAATAGTAAACATTACTGGCGTTTGTGATGCATTTGGCATGTTACTTTAGAGCAAAGCCGCAATAAAGTCTGTGAAATATGCCAAGTTGAGTGCCAATGGGTAAGCAGAACATGCAAGGTTACGTTTGCCTGATGAATGTAAAAGCTTGCACCTAAAAATGCTAACCCCCAAATTAGCATTTCACTGGAGTTTGCTTTCTGGTAAATAGTTTTAGGGTTCCAGCCCTTGAGGGACATCACCACCTTCTAGAAGTTTTATCCAACAATCTACTAAAGTTCAAATGCAGACTTGTTAATTCGATTGTATTTCCAATAGCTTTGCATGGTTGTGAAACCTGGACTTTGAGGAGGAGAGATAAAAAAAGGCTAGAGGCATTTGAATTGTGGGGTTGGAGACAATTTTTAAAAAAGGAATGGGGACCCTGGTAGCTACAGGCCAGTTAGCCTTACATCTGTCCCAGGGAAGACGGTAGAATGCTTCATCCAAGATAAAATCTTAAAACACATAGAAGAACAAGCCTTGTTGAGGGAAATCAGCACGGCTTCTATAAGAGTAAGTCTTGGCTCACCAACCTTTTAGAATTCCTTTAAAAGGTCAACAGGCATGTGGATTTGGGTGAACCAGTGGATATTGTTTATCTTGATTTTCGGAAGGCTTTTGACAAAGTCCATCACCAAAGGCTGTTGAGAAAATTGCATAGTCAGGGGATAAGAGCGCATGTCCTCTTATGGCTTGAGAACTGATTGAGATCCAGGAAACAGAGAGTAGGTGTTAATGGGCAATTTTCACAATGGAGAGAGGTGAAAAGCAATGTGCCCCAGGAATCTGTCCTGGGACCGGTGCTTTCCTAGGTGGTGAAGACCAGAGAAGATTGTGAAGAGTTCCAGAAGGATCTCTCCAAACTGGGAGAATGGGCTGCAAAATGGCAAATTCATTGTTGGAATATGTAAAGTAATGCATATGGGGGGGGGGAAATCAAAACTTTATCTATCAATTCATGGGTTCTGAACTATCTGTGATGGATCAGGAAAGAGATCTTGGTGTGCTGGTGGATAGCTCAACGAAAGTATCTACCCTGTGTGTGGCTGTGGTGAAGAAGGTCAATTCCATGCTAGGGATCATCAAAATGGGGATTGAATATAAAACAGCCAACATTATAATGTAATTGTAAAAAATGATAGTAAGGCCACTTCTGGAATATTGTGTACAATTCTGGTCACCGCATCTCAAAAAAAGACCTAGTGGAACTGGAAAAGGTGCAGAAGAGAGCGACTAAAATGATTACTGGGCTAGGGCACCTCCCTTATGAGGAAAGGCTAAAACATTTGGGGCTCTTTTGTCTGGAAAAAAGGTACCTGAGGGGGGATATGATTGAGACATACAAAACAATACAGGGCATGAATAAAGTAGATTGAGGGACACTCTCCTCCCTCTCACAAAATACCAGAACTAGGGGACAACCACTCAAACTGAGGGTTTGGAGAGTGAGAACAGACAAAAGAAAATATTTTTACCCAGTGTGTTGTTAGTCTGTGGAACTCCCTGCCGCAGGATGTGGTGATGGCATCTGGCCTGGATGCCTTCAAAAGGGGATTGGACAGATTCCTGGAGGAAAAGTCCATCACAGGTTACAAACCATGATGGAGATGTGTAATCCCCAGTCTTAAAACCAGGGTGCTTCAAGGGCCAGATGCAGGGGAGTGGTATCAGGAGACAGATATCTGGTGTCATGCTCTACACTGTAGAGTCTACAGGACGCATCTGGTGGGGCCACTGTGAGATACAGGAAGCTGGACTAGATGGGCCCTTGGCCTGATCCAGTATGGCTCTTATGTTCTTAATTACTGCACATCCCATGGCCAGCAAGGGTGACCATCAAGGAAGTCTCCAAGAGAGTCAAACCAAACATATTTCTGGATCCAAGATCACCAAACAAAAACTATCATACTTGATTCATGTTGTGCGAGCTGATTAATGGGAAAAGACAATAGTGCTGATGTTGGTCAATGACAAAAGAAGAAAGGCCCACCCAAACAGAAGGGACACTGGAATGAACTAAAAGAAGGTGTAAGAGACGGAAAGGCATGGGGAGCATCGAGGCACAAACTAATTGAGAGTGGAACACGACTAAACGGATAAATGAGACTACCATATTGCTGTGGAAGGTGAGCCCCTCCGGACAGCTAACAGCGAGAGACCGTGGCCAGAAATTTTGGACCACAACTCCCAGAATCCTCCTTCCCAGCCACCCCCCCCAACCCCAGGGATTAGGAAATGAGCCCCCTTGTGAAAGATGGGAGGACTCTAGGGGATGGGGGGGCGGTCTTCTTTAAGACAGGCGGGAATGATTGGATGAGGCTCGAGCGGAGGGCGGGGCTTAATGAGAGGAAGGAAGCCGGGCCGGAAGCTTTATTTAAGACAGGCGGGAATGATTGGATGAGGCTCGAGCGGAGGGCGGGGCTTAATGAGAGGAAGGAGGCCGGGCCGGAAGCGCAGCGTCCCGCCGTTCCCTGGCTTTCTAGTATGTGAGGGGGGGGGGAGTCATCGTTCTCCCGCGGGGCGTTCCCTTCCGGTTCACAGGCCTTGGGCATCCGGTTGGCGTCGGCGGAGAGTGTGAGGGTCGGTGAGTGAGTTTGGTTAGGGGATAACGAAGGGCAGGCCGGGTCCTGTAGAGGCCCTTCTCCCTACGGGTCTCTGCGGCCTCCTCGGAGCGGAGCGGAGGGCAGGGCAGGGCGGCGGTCGCAGCTGCTTCCGGGGGCGCCTTGCTCTCCTTCCCGCTTTCCGGGAAGCGGCCGCCGCCGCGGCGTCTGTTTCCATCCGTCTTAGGTTCTTCCCTTCCTTCCTCCCCATTTTCCCCCTGTCAGACCCGGACTTGGAAGCGGAGACGCGGATGGTTTCAGGGCCGTGGAAAGGAGTGGCGAAGCCGGTAGGAAAAGCCCCTACCCCCCAGAAAGGCAGCCCCTGCTGGGTGGGGAGCTGGGATCTAGCGGTTTCGGGGGGCTGGTCGGTTTGTTGCCCAAAGCCCCGAAGTAAGAGCTGAGCGACACGGCGCCGGGCTTTTCAGCAAAGGAGCCTTCGGGCACATTCACCGGTCGACACGTTTGTTACGGCGCCCGGTGAATGTTCGGTGTGCCGGCCCTTCCGTTTCATCAGGACGCGAGATGTATCCTAAAGGGGCAGGCGTATTAGGGGCTGGGGCTGGGCGGTTGTTGGCAGCGAGAGAAGACGGGGAATGGAAAAGAATTACCAAGGGTGGCTATCATTTTGGAGGTGAAATGCATCCCTGCTCAGGTTACTTAAGGAGTCCTGGTCATCCTCTTAGAAGTGCAGAACTAGAAGGGACCCCTGTCACGGAGCCCCTGTCACGGAGGCACAAGGGGGGAACTGAACTCCTGGTCTCTGGCTCCATCTGTCTTCTTCAAATTGCTGCCATTCATGCCCGCGACTGGCTTGGAAGGGACAGAAAGCTCTATCCCAGTGGTTCTCAACCTGTGGGTCCCCAGATGTTCCTGGACTGCAATTCCCAGAAACCCCTTCCAGCCAAGCGAGGGGTGGAGGCTTCTGGGAATTGCAGTCCAAGGACATCTGGGGAACCACAGCAGCTGTAGCAGCCTGCTATACATGGGGACCTTTGCTCCTCTAGCAGGTTTCTGTGCAGGAAAGGGTCCAAGTTAACTGGGTCTACTCAGTCTTTGGAGAACCAGTGTGATGTAGTGGAGAAAGTGACAGATGAAGACTCGGGAGGTTTGGGTTCAAATCCCCACTTGGCCACAGAAATGATGTGTGCATGCATGTGAATTAATAGTAAAACTACTCTTAAGTATCGTATATACCTTGAAAGTCCTATTAGCATTGCCCATAATTTGGATGGTTTGATGGTGCATAAGAAATTGGACTGATTCTTAGACACAGGAATGCATAAGCATTGGTTAAATCAAGTAATCATTCACAATAAAGCAACCTTGTCACTTTGAATCTGTTTTTGATGTTAATTTTGTTTACCATTTTTAGTGTGGTATTCATTTGCTCCTCTTTTATATTTGTATACATAAGTGTCTTTAACTTAAATACTCTATTGTCTTGAAAAGCTAATGGCACATATACCAATTTCTAAAAGAATATTTGTATAAACTGCATTGAATTCTTGATAAGGAGAAAGGGGGTAAATATTTTAAATTAAATCAACAAATGTAACTGGTGTTACAATCTAAACATCCTATTTTAATAGGATAAACTGATTTATTTTTGTAGTTAGGCATAACTAAATGTGCATAGGATCAGACGACACATTTTCTGACTTCATCATGGTGTGCTGAGTTCTCACTTCTCATATATTTTAGTTCTTGTGGGAAGTGATACATGCTGTGGCAGTAAAATCTAGTTAAGAATCTCAGAAAAATCTCATAGTAAACATTATACAAGTGTTGGGAGTATATTTCCAAGTTCAGCATGGGTATTAAATCCAAAAAAGAAGGTTTTGGAAAGCTTTAGTGCTTGTTATGTGAGTAAGCAGACCTTCCAAAAAAGTTTTGTTTTTGTTCTAGCTTTGCCCTATATGCCAAAGCAAACTATCATGACTGCCTCTTTTAAAACTATTAATAAAAGTTGTTTCCCTACATTTACTTTTGGATTCATTCTCATGGACTAAAAGCTCTTTGCTAGCCTTGTAAACTGCTACAAAGCTAACCTTTGCCAGCTTATTATGGAGTTATTCAGCTTTATTTTTAACAACTGAAAACAGGAGTGTCACCCACAACAGTTTTATCAGCTAAGTACAGGTACCAAAGCAAATAGGGTCTTGAGCCGCATGGCCATCACAAAACAATGACCCACGTTCCTTTGTTTGAAGAGTGGGGGTGTGAAACCCAATGCTTAAGCAGCTTTTACAACTGCCCTCCAACTTCCTGCCTCTAACAAGATTCCTGCCCTGGCTGCAACATCATCTAACCAAGGACTTTAAAAGTAACCTCCTGGTAAAGCTCATCTTTTACCATGTCTGAACTTCTGGGACCTGCTTTGAAGAAGAGTGATTTACACTCGAAAGCTTGCAGTGTTCTTTGTTTTTTATTTTTATTAGTGGCCTATAAAGATATCACCTGTAACCTGTTTTTGCAATTGTACAGATACCAAATGCATCTTAATATAGCAAATGATATGTATGACATGTGACCAAAAAAAAAGGAATTTTGACTTGGGAATGGCTCTTACATGAAGTAATTTTTAGATATTCTATAGATTTTTTCGGAAATGCAATTGCCAGAACATCAATAAAATTCTCATGCCCCCTGTTAGTATTACCGCCATGGCTAACTGTTTCAGGGAGGGTTTTTCCTTAGATATCACATTTAGAGCAGTAGATATTAGAACACCCAACCCCCCCTTAAGTCTCCCAGGTCCACATCCTGGTGTTGCCCTTACCATAAAAGACCTGAAGCCATCTAGTATTATGTCTTTGTCAGACCAGGTTTCTTGCAAAAGGATAACATCATATTTACGGCGAAAGAAAGTGATGTCATAGGCATGGGAAATACATCTGGTCCAGCCTGCCACATTCCATGATAAAAGTTCAATTGGAGAGACAGAGGTTTGATTGTCTTTTGATGCACACCATTGTGTTTGTATGTCTGGTGCCCCATTTTGTTCGTGCTCTTTCATTTTATGTGCCTTTGAAGTCATTTCCACTCCAGTGGCAGAGAGTGATTTGTTTGGGGGGTCTCTTCCTTAGATATTATTTGCTTCTCCAGAGCAGACTGAGGTGCATCTCTGAAGGTGGGAGAAGCAGCTGGTGTAGTTGGGGGATAGTCTTTATGAGCCAGATCTTCAACAGTTTGGTTTCCTTGAGTCTCTATAATATGTGGGAGCCTTTTGGCTTTGTTCGAGGCTTTTGTCTTATTTCCCCCCCCCCCCCCAAGTAATGTTCCAGGGCAGAGGCTTCATGGCTTGGCTTTGTCTCTTGCCTGACAATAGTCAGTTCTGGGGGGTGAGCTGCCAGAGGGGCATATCTATTGTCCATGTGCCACTCAGAGATGGGATCAAGGGTAGTTTCAGTTGTACAGGTTGGATGTGTCTTCTCTTTGTATAGTTGATGCATTCTGAGGTTTCTAGGAGATGTACTGTAATATCATTTGGGAGAGGCCGTGTTCTTAAGAGCATTCCCCCCTGGATACTCTGTGTTTTAGTTTTGTTTGTAGCATCATGCGTCTTATTGATTATGATGTTATTTGGGAAGGTTACAAAATGGGTGTGCGCTTCCTTCTCGTTACCATCTGAGTTTGACTTTAGGGGTAGATAGTTTTGAGAAGTGGAAACGTTGACCCTGGGCACATGAGGCTCATAACTGAGGCTTTCAGTTGTCTTCCTTGAGTGGATTGCTGGGGTGCTATTTCTTTGTTCTGGTACCTTGATTCCTCTAGTTTTATTTGTTAGTTTGTGATTGTCCAGTTTTGTGGATGGTTTAAAGTTGAACTCTGAATAGGTTGTGTGTATTCCCCATTTAAAAGATACTCATATTTTTTTCAAATTTGTATAGTAGACTCCAGAAATGATGGGCCTGTTTGCTATCTGCAAAGAACAGATACACCCTGCCTCTTAGCACCCCAGATTTCCTGGGATACATGCAGAAACATTTTATCTTTGTTTCATAGTCCCAATCCTCGCCTAGTGCATCTAGTATCTGTTGTAATACTTCTGGGTTGGAGACGCAGGTGCCATTGGGTTTCTTTAAAAGCCAGTTGTCTATGGTAATATGGCACAGGGAATTGGCTGCTGAGGTTTCAGCCAGAGTGGACTCAATGTCTAAGGTTGCTGTCCTTTGGGAGTTTTCTATCTGTGTGTTTTTCCCACAGGCTGTCATTGCTGGTGAATGCTGAGGATAGGATTCTTCTAAAGTGTTTTCTGGCCATTCATCAACAGTTAATATTTCTATATTGGATGGTATTAAATCAGGTTCCTTACTGGCTTTACATAGGTCATCTCGGTCTGCCCAAGTCTTTTGGGTCTCCCCGCCATTAGGCACTTGCTCCTGCGTTCTTTTCTCCAGAGGCTGTGAAGAACTTTGACCCTTTAAAGCTGAGGGGGCATATCTTTTTGTGATGAGTCTTTTGTACCCATCTCCTTTTCTGCCTGAGGACCATCCTGTTCAGTGTCCTGAGGGTTTAAAGGAGGTGCTGCTTTGAGGGTTCCCAGCTTTATCAGGTCAGCAATGCATTTCAATGTTGCTTTAATGTCAGCAAGTTGTTGCTTTAGAAAATGTAGCTTCTTAAAGATGTTTTGGTTGGATTGACCTGAGAGAAAGCACTGGTCACGTAGTTGAGTATAGATAATACTGGTTTGTTCACTTTCAAGCCCTTGGAAGCCTTGAGAACCTTTTTTTTTTTTTTTTTTTAGCTCTGTGTGGTTTTCCTTGGGTCCAGGGGCTGGTGTGTTTAAGTGCCTGTAGAGTGAGTCCATAGAAGCTGAGAAAACCTCTACTAGGAGTCCTGGGTCCAGGGACCAGTTTCCAATTTCCTCTCCATATTGAGGATTTCCCCCAACATTATCCTGGTGTCTCTCTTTATTACTTGTGCCTGTATTTTCTGGTAAAAATGGGGTGCTTGATGTAAATTCTCTCAATGGAGAGGTAGAATGTGCATGTTGGCTAATGGAATCTGATACTGCACAAAAATCTTCTATTGATTTCTGTGCCAGGTTTCTGGAAGTTTTCTTTGCCCTGCCACTTTTTTTTTATCCGTTTCATTTCCTTCCTAATTAGGAAGCAGTGTCCCTCCTTGCTGTGTGCTGTACATATCTCGCTCCCATTTTCTTCAAAGAGCAGGCATGAGTTTTTCTGTCATTAGTCATCTTATCAGTTATGGCCTGTTTATGGGAAGAAAACTTCTTATAGCTCTGTTATGTGTTGCTGGGCTACAGCATCAGCTTGAGTTTAAAAGCGGACTGTATGCCACCCCGTTTTCCACCTTGCTCACAGTAGCAAATGAAGGAGATAATGCTGACGTAAAAAGCCGCTATAAGTTTGTAGGCTCAATAATCATTTGTACGCTGGCGTTTTGAAAGTCCTGACTTGGCGCGAAGCCTTCGGATCAAACCAGTTAGGGTGACTTGCTTAACCCTCCTTATTCCAAGATTATTCCTGTTGATTTCAGTTGCAAAATTTGTAGACTATTGACCGGAAAGAACATGAATTTCAGATTTTATTTTATTATTTACTAAATGTTCTGTTTTCGTCTCGCAACTCTCTTCTGGGCTCGAAAGAGGTCCTTTTGCTTTGTTGCACTCTGCCTTGCATGTCCAGTATTGAACGAGGAGGCATTATGTTTTAACTGTTTGGATAAACAATGGTGTGTTCTGAGCCTATACAGTACTATGAGTCCTATAGTGGAGAACTTATTTCACGCAAACTTGTGTCAGGAAATCGCTGCTGTGAAGCCGACTTGTAGCCAAACTTGTTAATAGCCACCATCTTTCAAAAGTACTGTTTGAGAAGGCCCTAGTGGCCTGTGGGTGGGAGACAGATTAATTTTAATTTCTCCTCTGCCTTCATTCTAGTCTCTGTTCTATTGGACATCACTGGACTTGTTATCCCAGCTGGCTTTCTATCTGCCCTTTTCTTTTTTCTTTTTTCTAAAAAAACAACCTTGTTTTCTTTCAATTCTCTTTCTTGTACTAACACCTACATTTACGTTATGATTTTTTTTCAGTCCTTTAAGTGTAAAACAGAAATCTTTCATAGTCTCATTATTATGATGACTTTTTTTCTACCCATGGAGTGTGTACTTTTATGGGCAACTTGTATTAAACAAAAAAGAAACAGTCTGCTTTGGAAAAGCTAGCAGGAATAACAAAAGACGCTGAGTAGCCTAAATATCTTGATCCATCCCTCTGTCCCCCCCCCCAAAAAAAATAACATGAGATATTTTATTTGCATTGGCTGCAGATAATTTGTAATTATTTTTCAGAAACTGCTGTTAATAAACCCTTGAAATGCATGGGCCATTGCGTTCAAGAGAGGCTGTAGCACAGTGATAGAGCTGGAGAGTGGAAGAATTACTTTTGGACTACATCTCCCAGACACTGATACTGATCATATTGATTAGGGGATTCTGAGAATTGTGGTCCAGCGTGTTCCAAGCTCTGGCAACAATTTATATTTTGAATCACAGCCCCTAACACTTTCAAGTGAAGGATCCTGAGTAATGGACTGAGGAGAGAATCCCTCGCCTTCTAGATTCCAAGAGAGCCACTGATAGAGCAGATGTAATCTAACAGTACAACTCTTTCACATGCAACCTCAGGTCATGATCTCAGAATGAAATATTTTGTATGTTTCTTCATTTTTAAAAATGTGGTTGCCATTCTGAACAAGGCTTGTAGCTGGTTCCCAGAGTGGATTTGATTTAATTCACTATTTATTGAATCTTTAATTTAAATAAAAATGATTCTTAAAATTTGAATAATGATTATGGTTTAAATCAAATTGAATTTTTAATTGACTTTTTAAAAATGATTTTTATCCAACTAGGGTGGATTTGATTTAAATAACAAGTCAGTAAGGCTTGATTTAAATCATGATTTTCTACATAAAGACTCATTTTTGCTGGGGTTGTTCTTATCTTAATATTTACAACCAGATGAAGGTTTCATTTTTAGAATAACAACTTTTCACAATAGTTTTACAGTTATATCATAAAGTTACTGATCTGGTGGTTATATACCATTAGAAATACATAGATAGATAATTATGAAATTATTGCAAGGTGAACTATTTCCAGTTTAATAGGTTAATTGTTCATATTTGTACTGTTCTATTGTACTTTATTGGAAGGGAAAATAATCATTATCTTAATAATAACGATTTAGTTTTATTTAACTCAAACAGTAATATTACAGGTTTTTCTCCCCAAGGGAGAGAGTGAAAATAATATGATAACTCTTAGGCCACTTTATGTATAAAGATCTCAAGATGTGGAGCACTGTGCTCAAAAGGTTTCTTTTTCATTTTAGTGCTTGCCCCTCCCTCCTCAAACTTTGCTCCTTGTGCAGATCTATTCCACTCCAACCAACCTTCTGTTCCTTGAACTTTTTGAAACGTACCACTTAAGAGGTAAGGGGGGTTGATTCTGTGTACATAGATTTGCAGAGGAACAAGGAGATTTAAGGTCTTTTTCTCAATTCTGATGTTTATTTTATAACATTTTTGCTATGAAGGAGGCATGTTATCGTTGCAGACCCAAATGCACAGTTTTGAAAAGAGCAAAACCAACCATTGTTGATATCTTCTAGATAGATTTTTTTTTAAAAAAAAATCTGATTTGAATCAAAAAATCTGATTTAAATTAAAAATCATTTTAATTTTTTTAAAAAAAATCATTGATGGTGCAGTGGTTAAATGCCTGTACTGCAGGTAAAACTGTGCTCACGACCTGGGTTCAATCCCAGGTAGCAGGCTCAAGGTTCACTCAGACTTCCATCCTTCCGAGGTCAGTAAAATGAGTACCCAGCTTGCTGGGGGGGGGGCAATGTGTAGCCTGCACACTGTAATTAAAAAATTGTAAACCGCCCAGAGACTACTTGTAGTGGTATGGGGGGGTACATAAGCAGAACACTTTGCTTTAATCATCATTTGGTCATTCAACGTTTGATGATTCCAAAGTTGCACAGGGTGTGGTGGTGGGACTGATGGCTGCTACAACTGACCAATGAGCATTGTAGGTGCCGGTCAGCATTCCACTGTCAGGCTCATTTGGTTGAATTCTTCTTGGCTAGCACCCATGGCCTTTTAAGTGCAACATCCCCCAATTATTCACACCATAAATGTTGCAGGAGTGGCTTGTCAGGACCAGAGATGAAGCACTTCCTGTTGGTGAAATGTAACAAGTTGCTAAGTCATTTTAAATTTGCAATTACTGTATTAGTATTATATGTAGAGGAATCATTGTACAAAAGTCTTTTAAAACTAACCTTGTTATGTTTTTCTTCCGTTTCTCCAGCCCACGTGGAGCATGTGAAATAACCCAAGGAAACGGATTTCCAGTATGTGGTATATTATGCAGAGCATTCAGAGTAAATATTCTTTGTCGGAACGCTTGATCCGCACAATAGCTGCCATCCGATCCTTCCCCCATGACAATGTCGAAGATCTTATCAGGAGGGTACGTGAGAAGATGGGGAAAAGGTTTCTGTTTTGTTCTTGACGCTTGTGTTTCTCAAGCGGCTCTGAGCTTGGATTGAAAATTAGTTGCCTGCCTCTGCAGCAGGCAAACTCACTAGGCAGCACTTCCCATGAGCCTCCGTTTCCTCCTGGACCCGGGGCTGGAGATTATAGACCTCTCCAGAAACGGTTGGGTTCCGATTCCCATCTGCCCCAGCAACTTGCCGATTGGCCACTGCAGATTCAAGGATTCCTGTTGTACATGGGCAGGTCATCCGGTCAAACAGTGGCCTCTCATTTTGGCCAGCAGGGAAAGGAACCAGAGTAACTTGGGGGTATCTCTGTAGTAAGATATGGCTCCCTTGCAGGCTTTGTTACTGCTTTCGGGTGGAAAACAATGAGACGGCGCTCCATGGGGATCTTTCATACGGCAGCATTTGTCACCTACTTCGGCCCTTCCCTATGCTATGTATGGTGTGTGGAACCATCAAACCTATCAATTGCTCTGATGACAGGTTTTCGGCTGAATGCTGATGATGAAATCCAGTGAAAAGAGCAGATTGAGAATAACTTTAAAACAATCTCCTTGGCCAGGAAGTTCCACTTTATTGTAATTTTATTGGGGTGAAGAGGGGTCCTTTTATAGATTTTGATGATCTGAAAAAGACATAGGCAGCTAACTTGGTCCATGCATGGAGCAATCAGGCAAGTGGTTTTTTTTTTTAACTGTGGTTCTTTGAGGCCTCTTAAATGTGATATATTTGATCTTCAAAGGAAAGCACAAACACTCTTGAGCAATGCAAAGGCTACTTGCAGTTTCTGGTTACTCAGATCTTAGGACGATCCCACATTAGGCTGGGATTGACACTGACAGCTGCTTTGCTATCTCCATTGCCAGATGTCTGCTAGGCCAGAGACCATTAAAGATACAGTAAGTCAGCCAATGGACCAGAAACCTCGTGGAAGCTGAGCACAGCCATCATGTCATGCAGTACGCTTTCTGTTTTGTCATTCGTCTTCAGCATTATGAGAGAATAATAATTTGAGAGGGGTTAACAGGCATGTCCAAACTTCAGCCCTCCAGATGTTTTGGACCACAACTCACACAGTCCTTTGTCATTGGCAGTCTAAGCTTAGAATTCTGGGAGTTGTGGTCCATAACATCACGAGGGCCGAAGTTTGGACATACCTGGGTTAGAATAATGCAACGGTGCTGTACATAAATATAAACAAGGTCCAGTGTCTGTTATATTTTTCCAATGCAGCCATGCCTCTACCTTAGGTAACCCAGGTGTTCTTGGACTGCAGCTCCCAAAGGCCTTCCCCACTAGCTGTGCTGGCTAGGAATTCTGGAAGTTGTAGTCCAAAAACACCAGGGTCACCCAAGGCTGAGAATGGAGATACAAGGGGAGGAGAGGCAACAGAGGAGGGAGGGACACTGTTTAGAGTGGCAAAGGTTCAAGATCTCACCAATCCTGGTCTGCCGGGGCCTCCTCCTAGTGATTTCACTAGTGAGTCATTCGCAGTCTTCTTTAAATCTAAAATAGAGGCCATCTGTTCCAATCTGGACGCCGGTTGCACTGATCTGTCCTCGTGTGTGGCCGGTGCCGCACCCCCTCGGTCTCCCCGGTTTGTTGAGTTTGGGCCTGTTACTCCATCTGAGGCCTCCAGGGCCCTGGGCCGCTGCAGGCCAGCGGCTTCTCCGTTCGACCCTTGCCCTTCTTGGCTGATTAAGACCGCCGGAGGGAGCATGCCGGAATGGGCTTCATTAATCACCACTGAGAATTAGTGAGGCCTCAACCGCCAAGCGGAATTGTTCCGTGTGGTTCGTGACCTCACTAATCCTGGGCTGTCTAGGCCTCCTCCTACTGATTTTAGTAGTGAGCATTTTGCAGCCTTTTTTCGATCAAAAATTGAGGCCATCGGCACCGGTTTTGAACCCTGTTGCCATAGCCCACTCTCGGCATCCCCGGCGGCTGCGCCCCCCCGGTCTCCTCGCATGGTTGAGTTTGGGCCTGTTACCTCACTTGAGGCCTCCAGGGCTACTGCCCACTGCCGGCCCGCGTCCACCCCCTTCAACCCTTGCCCATCATGGCTCATGAAAGCCGTTGGTGGGAACATGTCCGAATGGGCGTCTATCATTGCCACAGCCTCCTTCAGGGAAGGGATTTTTCCCTCTCGCCTGAAGGAGACTGTGGTAAAGCCCATTCTGAAGAAACCCAACCTAGCATCGGGCGATTTAACCAACTATCGCCCGATTGCTAATGTTCCCTTTATGGGCAAGGTGATCGAGAGGGTGGCCGCAATCCGGCTTCAATCACATCTGGAGGGCGAGCATATCCTGGGTCCATTCCAGTCTGGGTTCAGGCCCAGTCGGGGGACCGAGACAGTCTTGGTCGCTCTGCAAGATGACCTCCTCTGGTGGGCCGACAGGGGGTGTTCCTCCCTGTTGGCCCTCCTGGACCTGTCAGCGGCCTTTGATACCGTCGACCACGGTATCCTGCTGGATCGGCTCTCCGGGGCTGGGATCGGAGGCACTGTTCACAGTTGGTTCCGGTCCTTCCTCGGGGACCGTCCCCAGCAGGTTCAGCATGGGGGCGAGCTGTCGGCCCCTTGGACACTCCCTTGTGGGGTTCCACAGGGGTCGTCTCTCTCTCCCATGCTGTTCAACATCTACATCAGGCCGCTGGCTGAGGTCATTAGGGGACATGGAGTCTGCTGTCACCAGTACGCTGATGACACGCAGCTCTATGTCTCCTTTTCTACCGCTGCAGATGAGGCTGTCCGGACCCTCGATCGGTGCCTGGGCGCAGTCATGGAGTGGACCAGGGCTAACAGGCTCAGACTCAACCCCGATAAGACTGAGGTCATGTTCTTTGGGGCTTCCCCATCCAGCTACGGTGGCCCGTTTCCCACCTTGGAGGGCGTTTCCCTCAGGCCATCGGACTTTGTCCGGAATCTGGGAGTAGTCCTGGACCCGGCGCTCACCATGGAGGCCCCGGTGTCCGCTGTGTCCAGGGCTGCCTTTTTCCACCTTCGCCGAATCACCCAGATTCGCCCGTACCTGGATGGGGACTCCCTCAGAACAGTGGTCCAGGCACTGGTGATCTCGAGACTGGACTATTGCAACACGCTCTACATGGGGTTGCCCTTGACTCTCATTCGGCGACTGCAGCGGGTCCAAAATGCGGCAGCCAGACTGGTGGCGGGTGTGCGCCGATTTGAGCACATCACCCCAGTTCTGGCCCACCTGCATTGGCTACCCGTTGCAGCCCGAATTAGATTCAAGGTCCTGGTTTTGGTTTACAAAACCCTCCATGGTCTAGGACCTGGCTACCTGACAGAGCGGATCGACCAGCGGTCAACTTTGGCCCGTCCGACTAGGTTGTCGCGGGCACACATGCTGCGTGTGGCCACGCCCAGGGAGGCTCGCAGAACTTCCACCCGTACCCGAGCCTTCTCTGTGGCTGGCCCAACGCTGTGGAATCATCTCCCAGCAGAAGTGCGCCTAGCAGAGTCCCTGCCTGCCTTCCGGAAGGCATTGAAAACCTTTCTCTTCCGGGAGGCGTTTGGGTGATTTTTCCCCCCGCCATCTGCATCTCCTGGTATTGCTGTTTTGTCTGCTTATTTTATTAATTTAATTTATTGGCTGTTATTGTAATTTGCTGTCTTCTTAATTTGTTGTAAACCGCCCAGAGTTCCCCTCCAGGAAGACGGGCGGTATATAAGCTCCAAAATAAATAAATAAATAAATACTGCCTCCTTCAGGGACGGGACCTTTCCCCTTCGGCTGAAGGAGACAGTGGTGAAACCCAATCTCAAAAGACCAGGCTTAGCTGTAGACGATATGTCCAATTATCGTCCTATAGCCAATGTTCCCTTCATGGGCGAGGTGATCGAGTGGGTTGCCGCCCTGCGTCTCCAGTCGTTCCTGGAGGAGAACCATGCCTTGGATCCTTTCCAATTTGGGTTCAGGCCGCGTCATGGGACTGAGACTGCCCTTGTCGCACTGCAGGATCACCTGTTGAGGAGGGCCGACAGGGGTTGCTCTACCCTGCTGGTCCTTCTTGACCTGTCAGCGGCCTTTGATACCGTCGACCACAGTATCCTCCTGGGGCGGCTCTCTGAGGTTGGGATTGGGGGTCTGGCCTTTGGCTGGCCCCGTTCCTTCCTGGAGGGCCGTACTCAGCGTGTGAGCTTGGGGGGGGGGTGTTTTGTCGTCCCCCTGGACACTCTCTTGTGGGGTGCCTCAGGGGTCGGCTCTCTCCCCAATGCTCTTTAACATCTATATGAGGCTGCTGGCTGAGGTCATCCGGAGTTTTGAAGCTTGCTGTCATCAGTACGCTGATGACACAGCTCTATCCTCCACCTCTGCAGTGGAGGCCGTCCAGACCCTTGATCGCTGCCTGGGTGCAGTATTGGACTGGATCAGGACTAACAGGCTCAGGCTCAACCCTGGGAAGACTGAGGTTCTGTTCTTTGGGGGTGGCCTGGATGGATACAGTGTCCCTCTTCCCAGTCTGGGTGGGTCCGCCCTCCATTTGGCAGAACGAGTGAGGAATCTGGGCGTCGTCCTGGATCCGGATCTGTCCCTGGAGTCCCAGGTGGCAGCCATGACCAGTTTGGCCTTTTCTCATCTTAGGCTTATTGCCCAGATTCGCCCATACCTTGATGGGGACTCCCTGAGGACAGTGGTGCAGGCACTGGTCATGTTGAGGATAGACTATTGTAGCGCTCTCTACATGGGGCTCCCCTTGAACCTTGTTCGGCTACTGCAGCGGGTACAGAATGCGGCGGCCAGGTTGGTGGTTGGTGCGGGCAGGTTTGGCCGCATCACCCCCATTCTGGCTCGTCTGCATTGGCTGCCCGTTGCCTCCCGAATAAGGTTCAAGGTGTTGGTTTTGGTTTACAAAACCCTCCATGGCCTGGGTCCTGATTATCTGGCAGAGCGTATCTCCCTACGATCAGAGCTGGCACGACCCACCCGTTCCTCTATGGCTCTCTCGCTCTGGGTGGCCACCCCCAGGGAGGCCCGTAGGGTAGCAACTCATAAACGGGCTTTCTCGGTGGCCGGTCCATCGCTTGGGAATAAGCTACCCAGCGAGATACGCCAGGCTCCCTCACTGGCATCCTTCAAGAAAGCCGTTAAAACCTGGCTGTTCAGGGATGCCTTTGGAAATGGCTAGGGTGGTATCAATTCCCCCCCCCCGTCAAGTTTTATGCCTCTTGCCTAGTACCTTTTTATATTGTTCTGTTGATGTTTGTTTTTAACCTTTTTGTGTGAAAAACCCAGAGTTCCCTTTGGGAAATGGGAGTGGTATACAAATGCAAAAAAAAATAAATAATAAATAAAGTACATGGGTAGTAGCCATTAAAAAAGAAGACCAGAACTAGGCAGGGTAAGCTAACCCCCCCTTCCCTGCTTGCTTGCTTGCTGACTCGCTCGGCACACAAGACATTATGTTTTCAGGGGCATTTTCACTATATTCCTGATGGCTTGGCTAGTAAGAATTATTTTTAGCTACCAAAGCCAGACACAACTTGCAGAACCCATCTATGTGTCTTGCTTGTGTGTTCCACAGGTAAGGGCTTCAAATAGCAGTAAGCAGCTCCTGTCTGCCCTTGCAGCTGGTTTTGACGGAACCCTGGTGTATTTAAGGTTAGTTTTGGTTAATCATGCATGTCCAAACTTTGGCCTTCCTGATGTTTTGGACCACAACTCCCAGAATTCTAAGCATAGATTGCCACTGGCAAAGGACCGTGGGAGTTGTGGTCCAAAACATCTGGAGGGCCGAAGTTTGGACATGCCTTGGTTGCCTTCCCTGATGAAGATGACATAGGATATTGCCATTGAAAACTTGGATTACTGTCATAATAAACATGCGTTGACTTGAGTGGAAGCTGTTTATAGACCTTTCGGGAATGTTAGGGCAGTAATTACTAGCAATGACATGGATGGCAATTAATATACAGAGCTGTCAGGCAGGAGACTTGATATTTTAATTTGGTGTCCCGGAGCGTCTTGTAAACAGGAAGCCTTTGTCTCAGCATCTCTTGGTATTTCCAGGCAACCATGTGTTGCAAAGGTTTGCTTTTAGCAGCAAGGGGGAAGGGATGTAGCTGCCCAGCCTCCTTCACTTTCCCCTTTCTCTCTCTGTGTTCCAGGGTGCAGATGTGAACTGCATGCATGGCACCTTGAAGCCCTTGCACTGCGCTTGCATGGTGGCTGATGCCGACTGCATCGAGCTCCTTCTGGAAAAGGGAGCAGAGGTAAGAAGCGGGCTCCACTGCTTACGAAGAGATCCAGAAAGATGTGCAGAAAGGCGGTGCGTATCCACTTACAAAGGGGCGCGGTGGCTCAGCGGGCTAAAGCGCTGAAACTGTCGGCTGCAAAGTCAGCAGCTTGGCGGTTCGAAACCCAGGTGCAACACAGCAGAGTGAGCTCCTGTTAACCCCAGCTCCCGCAAGCCTAGCAGTTCGAAATCATGTAAATGCAAGTAGATAAATAGGTACTGCCGTAAAAAGCAGGTAAACGGTGTTCCGTGTGCAGAAATGCATGCGGCCATGCCAGCCACATGACCACAGACTTGCACAACACTGGCTCTTTGGCTTAGTCGGACACAGCTAGCACACATGTGGGGGGGGGACCTTTACCTTTATCCAATTATAACAAGATTTGCAGTACACTTTTGATGGCATAACAGGTTTTGTTCATCATTCTTGCCACAGTTCTGCAAGGCTGGCAGTCTCCCCACCCCACCTAATATTGCTGGTAAACTGAGGTTAAAAGTGGGTGGGGGCTTGCCATGGGCACCCCCTTGCCCAAGTGAGGTCTGTACCAAGGTATTTTAGTTTTCCTCCATTGCACATCTAGGTTAAGTGTGAAACCTTTCAGTTACTGTATGTTTTTCCCTCTTCCACCTGATCAGGTGCACCATGATTTGTGTAAACTATCATAAACAGGAATCTGAAGTTGTGTACCATCTCTTAGTGTCATGGCCAGTGTGGTTGATTAGGACTTCCAAGAGCCAGTTTTTTAGTTTTTGTGAGCCATGAAGCTCACAGGATGGTTTGGGATCAAGGTTCAAGGTTCCCTTTAAATTGAGCGCCAGCACCTTCCCTCACAGGTATGACTCCACTTCTCTCTGCACAGCGATCCTCCTCCTTGTTGCATGCGTTTGCAGCCTTTTTAGTTTCAATCACAATGTTATCCTGAGAGAGAGAGAGAAGTTGCACATGTGAGGGGAATTTGGCTCTGTGGCTCCAGATGCATTTTCCCCTTTATTTATTTATTTATTTATTTGATTTGATTTGATTTGATTTGATTTGATTTGATTTGATTTGATTTGATTTGATTTGATTTCTACAGCGTGCCATTTAGCAACAGAGGCCACTCTGGGTGGTTTACACAATTAACAAATACAAAATAATATAGCAGTATATGTGTGTAAGCAATACAAGACAATAAACCTAACTAAATGAATCAGATCAAATGAAGGACAAGAGGACAAAGAACTTAAGGCGGAACAAGAGATGGGTGAATGAACAGCAGGTCATAACACAATAAGCAAAATGATGTAACGGACAAAATGCAATTGAGCCCCACAGGCACTTACATTTGTTTTGCTGCATTATGGGGGATGTGTTCTCAGTTTGGTTTTCTTCTCTCACTGATACATGACAGCAGACGCTTTATTTCAGTGGCTTTTCTTTAATTTTCACCAGTTGTTCTAATCCAGGTTTCTTCTAAGGTGTGCAGGGCGGGCGTACAAACCTCCGGGCCCCTTCCTTACTGGGGGTTTTCCTCCCCTGCGCACCCACAGTGACTGATTCTGTCTTGATCACAACGGGACCCACATGGGGTGGAGGGTCGTCGGTGGGGTATCATGCGCGTGTGCCAGAGCCACCCACAAGTGGAGCTGAAAACCCACAGTGGAGAGGGCACATTGGTTCTAGTTGGGAATAAAATGACAAGGCCCATCATTCAAATGCACAGAACTGTACAACTTGGCAAGGCAGGCTTGCAAAATGTGTTCAGACACATTCACAACAGGGCAGGTTTCTGAGAGAGACGGCCAGGTCATGTGAGTGGCCCTTCCCTTACCAGGCAATGGCCCCCAGAGAGCATAAGAGCCGCCTGTACTGGATTTTATCAAGGCTTGGTCTCTTTGAGGGTTGGGTGACATTAAGAGATGAAGCTTCGCCCTAGAGTCTCTGTCGTGAGGGTGAGCAGCCCTTCACAGATTTCTTGGTTCATCTTTTAAAATTAATTCTGATGATATGTGGAATTGCCTACTAGAGATAAATGGAATTCCCCTTGTCCTGCCACCCCCTAACATGCTCCTCTTTAGAAAGGGGGAACTCTCAGGAGGTGGTGATGGCATCTTGCCTGGATGCCTTCAAAAGGGGATTGGACAGATTCTTGAAGGAAAAGTCCATCACAGGTTACAAACCATGATGGAGATGTGTAATCTCCAGGCTTAAATAACAGGGTACTGCAAGGGCCAGATGCAGGGGAGTGGTATCAGGAGACAGATATCTAGTCTCGTGCACTCCCAAACGCATCTGGCGGGGCCACTGTGAGATACAAGGAAGCTGGACTAGATGGGCCTTTGGCCTGATCCAGCATGGCTCTTCTTATGTTCTTATGTACTCCAGCAAAGAGAGGGCAAAATAAATAGCTCTCTGTCTTATTCCACCCACCCTCCCACCCCGGGGAGCTGAAGGAAGTTAAGAGCTAGAGATCCCCAACCCCTGTATTAGAAGAAAAGGAAAGATTCCACCCAGCTGTCCTCCTTAGTGGAAGATTTTAGGTCACAACCCCCCCCCCGTGGCTGCTTATCTTGGAACAGTGAATGCTGAAGACCCCCTTCCTCTGCTTTGGCAGGTCAATGCTCTCGATGGATACAACCGGACGGCACTTCACTACGCGGCAGAGAAGGACGAGACCTGTGTGGAGATCCTTTTAGAATACGGGGCTGATCCGAACGCCCTGGATGGCAACAAGGACACGCCGCTCCACTGGGCCGCCTTTAAGAACAACGCCGCCTGCGTCCGAACGCTCTTGGAAAGCGGCGCCTTCGTCAACGCTTTGGATTACAACGACGACACCCCTCTGAGCTGGGCGGCCATGAAGGGGAACCTGGAGAGCGTGAGCATCCTCCTGGAATACGGGGCCGAGGTCCGGGTGGTCAATCTGAAAGGCCAGAGCCCCATCTCCCGGTTGGTTGCCCTGCTGGTCCGAGGACTCGGCACTGAGAGAGAAGACTCCTGCTTCGACCTCTTGCACCGGGCGGCCGGACATTTTGAGTTGCGGAAGAACGGCGCCATGCCCCGCGAAGTCTTGCGGGATCCTCAGCTTTGCGAGAAGCTGACCACGCTGTGCTCCGCCCCGGGCACTTTGAAGACGTTGTCCCGCTACGCGGTGCGCCACAGCCTCGGGGTCCAGTTCCTTCCAGATGCCGTGAAGGAGCTGCCTCTGCCGGCCTCGTTGAAAGAATATGTCTTGCTAAAGTGACAGCCGAGCGCTTTGTAGGGTTCCGTTAATCACGCAGACGGGTTGGTAGTGTGTGTGTGTGTGTGTGTGTGTGTGTGCCTGTGCGGCTCCTTTCCTGCTCCTTCGCACTGGTAGTAGTCAGGGACTTGGAAGAGATGTTGCAGCCCTGTCTGTAACCTCATGGGGCGAGGGGGCCACCCTCGCTCTTGCATTGCCCAAATTCTCTCGGCTTCTCTCTAAGGGCTCTTCTCTCCCCACCGCACCCCCATGACAGAAAAGAAAAGCAGTAGTAGAAGATGTCGTCCCTGGCCCTTTGAGGCTCAGAGGCCTCCAAAGACATGCTGTTCTCCACCTCCTGCAGCGGATCTCCCCTAGGATCTGACACCCATCCCGTCTTCTTGGAAGAACTCGCCACCAAAAGCGAAGGCTGGGCTTAATCAAGCTGCTGAGTGGGCCCGGGAGGTTACGTGTGGGCGGAAGAAGGAGTAGTCCATCAGCTTCTGTTACAAATTGCAAAGGGCTTTGGTGGCCCAGCCGCCTCCGTGGAACAGTTTCCCACTTCGGAGTAGTCCACAAGCTCGTCCTGCCCTTTTGTTTGCGACCAGGAGGTCTGCGGTCCCTGTCCAAGAAGTCTGTGACATGATGGATTTGAACCAAGAAACTGGGCAGGTTCTTCGCCTCCCGTGCGGATGCGCTGGGCTTTCTCTAAAACATGGTCTCGTTCCTATTTCTTTCAGATCAGGCCTGTGGCCTTGCTGGGTGCCGAACCAAGCAGGAGAGGGAGGACTCGATCCAGACGAGCGGTCCAGTGCTTTGTGGTGGCTGTGGTCAGTTTTGCCCCCATGCCACACACAGTATAAAGTGGTAGCATGAGATGAGTCCTCTCGGACTGGCTGGAGACCAATAGATGAATGACCCAAAGGACAGGAACCTGCCCCCTTAAGTAGAAAATGCACCATCTCTGGTAGAGAAGTCCTTAAGCGCCCTTTTCTTGGCTCCGTAATCTCTGTTATTATCGAAAGGAGCCTTCAGGAATGTCCAGGTGGGAAGCAGTAGCCTGAGATAGGACTCCCTGTCCCTACTTCATTCCGCGGCCTGCAGGAAAGAGGCCCTTCACAGCCCATAAAGAGACGCGTGGCTGCGTTACTGTCTCAAGGCATGGGGGTTGTAATGAGATTTAATTCTTCTCTCCCCCCTCCTTTTGAAACAGTTTCTCGTGAGATAGGTCCCAGGGCATGTACCCATTCCATATGCTTGTATAAGGGATAAGTACATTAGCAGCGACATCGCCCTGGGATGTCAGAATCTCCCCGTTCCATCGTTTCCATAGAATAGCGGACACCCTGTGTGTTCCTCCCGCTTTCCTGCTGCGTCGCTCCCCCCACCAGCAGCCCCAATAGGTTTCAGGTCCAAGTGAGCACATTTTCGGCTGTCAAAGAGTCATCATGCGCCAGCGAGGAAGCTCGGAATATCCTTTCTCAAAGGGTTTGGGTGCTATGAAGGAAGGTCCGTGCCGTGAGCAAATGACTTTGTGCTGGATATTAAAAGTTCATGGATTAAACATGTGGCGGACTGGACAGGATTTATAGACGCCTGTGTATTTTCATTGCTAATTCATTGTGCTAAGTTCCACCCCCCACCCCACCCCACCCCACCCCGATCTGAACCGTAGCTGCTTTTTCCACTCCACAGCAATGACCATCTCCTGTTTCCTGCTGCAACGTCTCTGGCAGATTGATTCCCTTCCTTGCCAACCCCTGACCTCTGTCTGAGTCCTTGTTCAGGTAGTCCTGGAATGGAATAAGAGGAGCAGCTTAAGGCGGGTTTTTTAAATGGGGAGAAGATCTTGCCAGAAGAGAGGAGGGCGATCTTACCAGGTGGTTCATTTCAAGTGAGAAGAAACCAAGGAAGACAGAATGTCCAACTTCTGCCCCGTGCAGAACAGCTGGAATTCTGAGCATGTTTTTTTTTTTTAATCTTCCAGATCCTATTGGCATTTGGCAGTTGGTCTTAACCTCTTTATGCTATTCTGAGGCTTTTGGGTGCATCAGCGATGCACCAGGAATCTTTGGGCACATCGTTCAATTTGTTCAGGTACTTAACGGTCTAAAATCTTTTCATGTAAAGTGGTGCCTCTACTTACGAGCGACTCGACTTAAGAGTGAAAGGCTGTTGGCGTTTTAACTGCTGCCTTACAAATTTTAGATGTGGTCTGTTCTACTTACATTTTTTTTTTTAGTTTTTTAGATAGGGCTGCTTAAGAGCATGCATTCGGAACGGATTAAACTCGCAAGTAGAGGCACCACGGTAGTTGGATCTGCCTGTTGATTCAGTCTCACGCAAAGGAATAAACTCAGTGCACTGCTGTGCTTGCACCTCTCGTCTGAGGGGTCCATGCAGTACGATTGCAGTGAATAAAGGGAGCACATGAGTCGAGCCTTTCTTGCGGTTCGTGGTGGCTGGGTGGTGGTGGTTAAAAAAGCAACCTGTTTCCCCAGCATATCAGGTGTGGAGAAAATAGATGACTTTGTAACAAGAGGGAAGGGGGAAGTCCTGGGTGAGAGAGTGTTCCAGCAGGGGGCAAAGCTGGATCCCTAGAATATTTATTGGTGCCGAATCCTAGAACAAAGGTGGAGGACCTTTGGCCCTCCAGATGTTTTGGACCACAGCTCCCAGAGTTCCAAGCCTATATTGCCAGTGATAAGGAACTATGGGAGTTGTGGTCCAAAACATTTGAAGGGCTGAAGTTTCCCCACCCCGTTCTAGAATATGGGGCAAGGGGGGGGGGTTAGACCAAGGTTGGGCTCCTGATCTAGTTGGGGACTGTAAATCACATCATTCTTCACCATTAGTTGTTCCGGCTAGAGCTGATGGCTGAAGTTTTACAACACCTGGAGGGCCAACCATTTCCCACCCTTAGCCTAAAATGGAGGCTCTCAACATTGTAATAAAAGAATGACATAGCTGAGAGGGCCCACGAACCAAGCCACTGTGGCAACTGGGGTCCTTCCTTCCTTTCTGAGTTGTCTGGGACTCTCCTGGGCTGACACTTGCTCAGCAACTTGCTTGTTAACGAGCCACAGATTCAGACAACAAAGTGCTTCCCTTCTTGCCCATTGAGTCTTGTGATGCTGATGGTGGTGGTGATGAAGCTGCCAGAGGCTGCCTGGAAATGAAGACCTGCTAGGTTTCCAGGCCTTGACTTTTTACTGAAATAGGTATGTTCTGCTTTTCCCTCCACCCCCCCTTCACTGACATGAATCTCTGGAACACAGCTTATACCTGTTGGCTTTTAGTTATTACTGTTCCTACGTGGACATTCTTACTTTTCCACCCTTGCCTATAAGTGGTTTGAAAAGGTCCCCTGCCTTTAAAACAAAAACAAAACACCATGCCTACTATATATGTGGCTTCTGGCTATTGCCTCCTCTTCCTCTTGACTATTCTAGCTCCTCAGTCTGAACTCGGCAGTAGTTACCAAGGATGATTTTAAAAATCCATACTTCACCTGACAAAATAAACTAAACAATTATATCTTGATTTAAAAGTATTCAAACCACATGCAGGCTTTTGGATTTGGTTTCATAATAAGCGGTGGGGGAAAACATGCCAGTGGAAGGTAGGTGTGTATTGGTAGACCACTCCATCCAACAAGGAAGATGAAGAGTTGTGATGTTACATGCCGGGTTGTAACCAGATACTGTGAGGGCCTGTGGATCTGAACCAGGAAACCTATGCAGGTGATAAAGAGGTGACAGAAGACAAGAGGGAGATGCTTACCCAACCAAGTAAGATCTGCCTTAAGAGGTTCTGCTGGTCCTCACACACAAGAGCTTTTTGGTTGTGACTTACTCTCTTTTCTGGGTGACTTACCTCCTGTTGACTCAGCATCATTACTGGCTTAGAATGTGGCTTTTTTAAAAAAAATCCACTTAGCATTATTTTGCCACGGCTTTATAGGTTGGATTGCAGTAGAGTGAATTTTTTTGATTTTACAGCAACTGCTCTGCTAGGGATGTAAATGCTCGTTTGCCTGCTCCTCGCTGCTGCTGCTGCTGCTGCTGCAGCTTGAATTTTTAAGGACTAGAAGCAGGGAAGGGAGTTTGTGTCTTGAAATGACTAGCACTTTGTCCATGCAGGGTGCAGGTTAGGATCCTGTTCATGAGTGTCGAGAGAAACAGCCCTAGAGGTAGAAAGCCCCATGTTTGTTCCACCACCACCCCTCTCCCCACCTCCAAATACACAGAGCTACCCTGAGAGGATACTGGTTTTGCTTCTCAAAGAGAAAGGGCTGCCGTTTGGCTCCAGAAAAGGTAGCACAAACTGCAGAGATTTTGGCAAGAAAAAAAACAGCACTCCTGTCTTGCTTGAGCCTAGCAGGCATGTCCAAACTTTGGCCCTCCTGATGTTTTGGACCACAACCCCCAGAATTCTAAGCTTAGATCGCCAATGGCAAAGGACTGTGGGAGTTGTAGTCCAAAAAATCTGGAGGGCTGAAGTTTGGACATACCTGTGGGTTACTGTAAGGCTGGGAAGGCCTGGTAATTCCTCAAGGCATTTCTTCCAAGTTCAGACTGCCTATAAGTGAATCAAAAGAACAGATTGACAGGGTTTGTTGACATGACCAGCAGAAGGAATATCTTTCCAGAAACGTAAAAATGACTTGCTACTTGCTACCCTGCAGAGTCTCGACAACTGCACCATGCACATGTGGGGAGAACAAACAACTTTTTCAGTTCTTTGAGGGAGGGTCATGCCCTTTACCCCCCTGCTTGTACAAAACTGCCACTTGTTAATGGTTAAAAAAAGACGCAGAATAGTCCTGAAGTAGAAGAGGATTAATGCTTTTGCAGCTACAAGTTGTATGTAGAGGAATGAAAGTCGAAACTGGATGCAAACAATGGTTTCACAAATGCATGCCCTGCAGAGATAACATTTGTACAGTCTGCAGCTTCCTGGCAGCTTTCTGTTCTTGCCATGTGAAATGCGGGAAGGCATCCTGGAGGTTTTCAAGCAGCGTGCACAAGGTTCATTTTAAATCCACCCCAAGTAGTGATGACTTATGTTAGGGAGAGCTGTGAGAGCAAAGCCAAAACTGCAAGTTCCAAAAGGTAAGCAGAAAAAACTCTGTGTGTGTGTGTGCAAATCCAGTTTAATCCAGGCATCTGTTGGCTGCTGGATTTCTTCAATTCAATCATACCTGAAGTCCACACACACACAAACACCCATGTGAAGCTATTGAAGTAAAAATATTCTATGGTGGGGGGAGCCACATCACAATCTATAGCCATAGTTTCCTCTTTTATTTTAAATAACTGGAACAGCATGAAGCGTGAAGCAGTAAATCTACTCCAAGAGCAAGATCTGGGATAGGAGGCATTTTATGTTCAAAAGGAGGCAAAGTCTTGCTATAGCAACTGCACTGTCTAGTTCAAATTTCAGCATGCTTTACTTTAAACTATTTGAAAATCGCAACCACCTAACAACCTACAAAGCACAAAATGGCCTGGGTCCAAGCTGTCTCAAAGATTGAATCTCACGGTATGAACCGGCTTGGGTGCTGAGGTCATCAGGAGAGGCCTTTCTCTCCACCCCCCACCCCACCTTCACAGGTGCATCTCAAAAGAACACATGAAAGGGCCTTCTCTGTTGCTGCTCCCAGACTTTGGAACTCCCTCCCACTGGAGGCCAGGATGGCCCCGTCTCTGCTGTCTTTCCGGAAGCAGGCAAAGACCTTCCTCCTCAGGCAAGCATTCCCTGAATGAAGGACTATTTATTATGTGACTTTTATTTGGATTACCATACCTGATTGCACTGACTGATTTCATAAGAACACCAGTGTTTCCCATGCTTACTTTCCACTTCACATACCTAATTTGTAGCTTTAAGGTTACCTTTTAATGTTCTAAGATGCCCTTCTAATTTCCTGTTCTTATTTTGAATATGTCTTAAATGTTCTGGGCTGTATATTGTCCCTCATTATTGTAAACCACCTTGGGTCCTTTTCCAAGGAGGAAGGTGGAGTAAAAATATTCAAAACAAACAAACAACACCGTAGGACTGTGAAGATTCTCAGTCATCCAGGTGAGATTATCTGGACGTTGAGTCATGGCAACTGGACTTCTTTTCTTGAGAGACTGAAAGGTTTCCGCTGCTCACCCAAACAGCTTCATCCGTCTGAGGAAAGCTAGTTGTGAGTCCTCCATTTTATCGTTCACTTTGACCTCATGTCACGATGATCTGAAATAGGCTCATAAAATGAACAATGGCCTGAACAGGCAACTACGTAGCTTTCCTCAGGCTGACACAGCTGTTTGGATGAGCAGCGAAACGTTTCAATCTCTCAAGAAAAAGTCCAGTTGCCATGACTCAACTTCCAGATAACTCTGTAGGACATCTGGAAGTTGAGTCATGGCTACTGGACTTCTTTTTGAGAGACAGACTCAACATCCAGATAAACTCACCTGGATGACTGAGAATCTTCAAAGACACTCTGTAGGACATGTGTCAAAAGAGCAGCCCAGGCATTGCTCAATGTCTAGCACTGGTAAAAACTACAGGAGCATGCTTGGATGGAAGACTACTGGGAGCCCTCGAGAAACTGCCCTGACCTTTCTCCTCATAGAAGAAAAATGTGTTGGAAAGCAGGTGTTTCTTCTTGAACTCATAAGTGCAGGTATACATGAAATGAACAACAGCAGACCTGCTATTGGGTTCTGCATCCTTCAGTGTTTTTCCCCAGCACGCAAGCCCCTCCTACATGGACTCCCCACCCCCAACCCCAGATGGAACGCTGCATGATAAGCGGGGCAGGAACTGGAAACTTAGGATTTGATTTATTTCAAAGGTCTCCGAAAGGGTCATAGCTCAAAGGAGAGGCGCGGCGGCTTTACGAGCTGTTCACAGAGCGCCTTCCCCTGACACTCGCTTGCGAGTAATGTGCTCTAAGTGGGCGGTCTCCGAGGTATCCAAGTCGATCTTGTACTTGGCAAGGACCTTCAAGATGGGACGAAGCTTCAGCCACCACTGTGACTTGGGGATGCGGTGCCTGTTGGAAAAAAGATGCAATCAGGACCTTCACGTCCTCCATTCTGGGGCTTCACACCCCTTGCCATCGAGGTAGATGCGAGATACGGCTACAACAATCGGTTTTGAAATGCGGTGCCGCTGTGCCAACAAGCTAGTTATTCTTCTGAAACTTGGACCGGTTACATTGGCAACATTCCTCTAAACTAGCAGTGCTCTCAGTTTTGGAGCAAGTAAAATTTTTTTTATGGTGCCAGACCTTTCTCTGCATTTTATATTTCCTCATCAGGACATAGAAATGAGGATAAACCACTCTTGGGTTGCAATACTGGGCAGAATTTAGTGTTACCCATCAGAGTAGAAAAGAGGCATCAAAATAAAGTCATATTACCTGCCTGCGTGAGGTTAGATTTCACCCAAATGGTGCTTAACTCGAGAAGTCCTCTTAGCCTTTTAGCTCATCTGTGACCTTTTTAGGCATTTTACTTTAGACTTAAGAAGCAGCAGCTGTTTCTTTTTATTCCCTTCAAAAATTAAGATAAAAATGAGGCACCCTTGAGAAACTAACTGCTCTGTTTTAATGTGAACTTTTGCGGACTTCTGAAGCAGAAGCAAACTTGTCCACGAGAGCTTCAATTGGGCTGCCACACAGTTCAAGACTAGTTGGATGTACAGTCTACCGAATGTACAAAAATTGAAAACAAATACTGTATTGCTGAAAGGGAAAAGCTAGCCTTCCCTAGCTTGTGTCAGTAAAATATGGAATGCTAGGTTCCGCACCTACCCACTGGGCTTCTGTTCTTGTCCTGGGTCGCTGCTGTTCAGTGTGGCACTCCCTGTATTTATGCGCAAAGGAATCCAATGGGGGTGGTGGGGGAGAGAGACCTGCTATATATTATCACTTGGCACCAGCGACAAATCTTCTATTGTTTTCATCCTTCCTTCCCTTGATCCTCACAGGGAGTGTATTAACTATGCCAGCCTCGAGACTGTCCTTGGTTTTCCCACGTTCTTGGCATGCAGATTCATAGCCCTTCTGTCTCTACTTGTCAAAGGCTTATCTTGTGTGTGTGAAACTGGAGGTCCATCCTCACAAGCTCCCTGGCTGTGCAGCTCACCGAAGTAGCTTGGGAACTCGTATTTCTCTTTCCATCCTCGGTGGAGATATCCAAATAACTCTTGAGCCCCCTGGGGCGCCCTTTCAAAGACCACAGGCCTCCATGTATGGGTTGCCTTTCCCTCTGGAAGAACTGGCTGCCTGACATGCTTTGTCACAGGCATGCCCGTGTTTCTAATCTGGGACATATTTTTTGGTCAAAACTTAAGCAAACAAATTGGGACGAAAAGCTTCTACTGAAAAAAGGATCCTGATTAGGCTTTCTAACTGACATGACGATGTGAGTGTGACCGGACGTGGCCAGCATGGAGGAAACTTACTCGAAATCTGTCTGTTCCTTAAGTTCCGCGAGAGGCTGGAAGACAAGGGCCCTTCTGCGCATGCCCAGGAGGCAAGCTGAATCGGCAGTGTTGGCAAAGATACGACCTGAGAAAAGAAACAGGGCAAGTACACTGGATAAAGTTCTGAAGCATTGCCGACAGGTGGGGTGGGGTGGGATTGTTTAGACACCGCTGGAGGAGCCTTCAAGGAGAAGTAAAAATATGTAGAGGGGCAAAGACGCTACACCCATTCACAATGACACTTGGGCTTGGGTCCCCAAAAAACCCAAACAAAATCCAACGAAGCCATTTTTCAGCATTGGCATCGCGTGGTCCCTACAGCCAGCAAAAACCAATAACCACATTGTGGACCAGCTACAGGTCCCAGTAAAGGTTCAAAGGTCGTCCCGGGTAGAGCACTTTCCAGTAATCCAGTCACAATGTGACCCAAAGGAATTTAAGGGTGGCTTCCTAGAAATGGTTTGAAATAAAATAAGAATGTTGAAAACAAATTAATTAAAAATATAGTGGATCCGTCTAGCTAGCTGGCCCCAACAACAAGTGGGACAAATGCTAAAGAAAAAGAAGAAGTTCTGGTCCTAAAACCCTAACTTGCACTCCGCTTTGAAAATGTTCCTGGATGGTGTAAGGGAGACCTCCCTCTCTCCTCCCACTGCTTTGGAGGCTGCCTGCGATGGAACGTTCCAGAAAATCACCCATAATCCAGCGGGGGGGGGAGAGCCACCACTGGCTCACTTGTGATCATGTGACCTGCTCCAGTTACTTGCATATCAAGACACTGCTTGTTGATCAAGGCAAAGTTAAAAAGAAATGTTTGATTGTCTTGCAAAAAGCTCTTTAAAGCCAGATATTACTGTAATTTTTTTCACAGTTGTCGCTGTTATCTTTTTCTTAATGCTCAACTGTAATGGCGCTTTTGCATCTTCATCTTAGCCAAAGATGTTGGCATATTTTGGCCCTGCAATGCAAACAGCTGCAACAACACACCCACCTCGCTGCAGGGTTGTGGCTTGGGACTCAGGACTTGGACTCCCCATGCACCAACCAGCTGATAGGCTGGCGCCTGAGCAGAAGCAGTGGGCCAACTTCCCTTCCTGGATCCGGCCCCTGACTCAATGCATGCGCTGTCCTATCAGCTGGACAATGCTTGCATGGGTGGAGGCAGCAGCCAGCTCCTGGAAAAGAAGCCAGGCCTGCTGTCTTGGAAGAGGGCGCTGGCGGCAGCGGCAAGTACGTATGTTGTCCATAGAGATTTAATGCAACTCAGACAAATTAAGGACTCAGCTCCAAGTTGTGAGTTGAGTCTTGAATCTACTCCCTCACCCTCACCCCTGAAACACCTGAGTTAAGTCAGAATCAAGTCAGTGGTGTGACCTGAGTCAGACCTGAGAGCAAGTAGCAGATCACGAGCCCCCATCCTTGTATTTTGCTTGGATCAGTAGTTGTATTGAGTCATTATTATCTTCTGCCAGCAGTATGGTGCCGTCTGGATATCTTAAAGACTTAAAACTTTTGAGGTATTTTATTATGTTTAGATTAATAGGAAGGTGGTTTTCACACACCCTTTCTATGAATCTAATCTATCTCCCTATATCAAATGCCCCACCTTGAATAGATGGGGAGATAAGGTGTACCGTTGTCTGACACCTTTGCCAGCGGAAAACCATTCTGCTTTCTCCTCCTTCTATCCTAACAGTAGTCTCTTTATCCAGAACACAGGCTATGTGTCATGACAATCAAATTATTGTGACACACATTTCTTTTAGAGGCAATGCTTTTCTACCATCGGTGCAGCTCTAAAGGGCATTGCTTCTTTCCATCATATTAATAAACACAACACAAGGCAGTCACTACTGGATTCCCGTCCTTTTAAAGAATTCCACACCACCACCATCCCAGTGGGTTGTGCCTAACCCAGTTAGATACAAAGCCGGAGAGCATCTTCCATACCATGTCTGGTGCATTCTTTGATCTTGCCCGTTATCCATGCCACAGACTTTGCGCCCATTTTTGTCCCGAAGTTTCGGTCAAATGGAGTCGGTGTCCCGCCCTGTGGCAGAGAAAAGGAGAGTCAATTTGATTGTCCTTCAAGAATATAATAGCTGGGAGAATGTGGGTTCATGGATAGGGCAGTGCTTAGCATACTCCCCAAGGAGGATTAATTTACACAGAGGTTAAGATTCATTGCAAACTGGTGAAATGAGCAGAACCGACGAAGAAAATACACACCAAGGCATCTTTACAAGGGCCCACTGGTATCCATGCATTAACGTCCTTGTCCCTAGGTGAAAATTAGTATCGAATACATGCTTCCAGGTTTTGCTCAAAATGAACAGATAACAAATTTCGTCCTGCACGGTAAATAATAAGAGTTAAGAGCCACGCCGAAAGTAACCACACACTGTTCAATCCATGATGTTAGTTCCAGGGTTTCAGGGAGCAGGTGCCTATGAACCAACTGGCTGCTTTTGTTGGAAGAAAGGAGTTTTTTTTGGGGGGGGGGGCAGGATTTTTTTCATGATTTCCTTCTGCCTCTAGCTGTTCCCTGTTTCTCCTGAATTTTTTTAAATGTTATGTGAGGTGGAGCTGGGAGCTAAAGCTGAAAACTGGTGGGGAAGAGAAAGAGGTGAAATCTGAAACTTTTTTTTTTTATCCTGGTTCCTTGCCATGAACTATAGTTTACTAGGCAAACCCCATTTCCAAGTTAGGGCATCCCAAGGAGAGGGAAACAAAAGGTTCCAATCTCCTCCTGTGGCATACATACAGAAAAGAACAGAAAATGGAAATAGAGTTTGTTTAACTAGCAGAAAAGCATGGTTACACTCCTGCGGGATCAGAGTTTCCAGGTACTCCGAGAAACTCAAGTGGGTGTTCATCTTGAAATGGGACCTAAGAGTCTCAGACCCACTGGAAGCCAATAGATGGGGCCAGACCCCCCTGTAGCCATTCTAGCTGGCCTGCGGTCTTGGATCACGTGCCCCTTCCTTCCCACCTGACTCCTAACATGGTTCAGACCACTTGGGCACCATCACCATAGCGAGGCTCTCGTGACTCAAGAGGTACCTGCTGCATGTGTCCCAAAACGTTCTTTCTGGCGTCAAAGATGCCTTTCCCTTCCTCAGAATACAGGTTGAATATAAACTCTGTGGTGTAGTTCTCGTTGCATTTTTCATTCCTGAGGTTGGGATGGGGGGGGGAAGAGAAAAGAAATTCATATCGTACAAGAAAGGAGGTGGGTTTTTAGTGGACAAAGCAACAAACAATTGGGTTGCTGCAACAGAGGGTTAATGAAAAGGCCTGTTCAGAGGTTTGTTGAGAACTCCCGAGTTACGGTCTAACCAGCAGCTGTATCTGAACCCCCTGCGTCTCACTGCCTGGCAGGCCTCTGAGAACTTTGTCTGGCTTAAACCTTTCCTTTCTTCTGTGGCCTACTGCTTGTGTTTGTTGGTACAGCCCTTCATGTCACTTCTAACTTACAGTGGCCCTAGTACAGTTTTCAAAATATGTGGGAAGTTCAATAATAATAATAATAATAATAATAATAATAATAATAATAATAATAATAATAATAATAATAATAATAATAATAATAATAATAATAGCGTTCGACTAGTGTTTTCTAATACAAAATCCAGTGCAGTTAGCTGTGTGGGCAATAATAATAATAATAATAATAATAATAATAATAATAATAATAATAATAATAATAATAATAATAATAATAATAATAACAACAACAACAACAACAATAATAATAATAATAATAACAATAATAACAATAATAACAATAATAATAATAATAGCGTTCGACTAGTGTTTTCTAATACAAAATCCAGCGTAGTTAGCTGTGTGGGCAATAATAATAATAATAATAATAATAATAATAATAATAATAATAATAATAATAATAATAATAATAATAATAATAATAATAATGTATTCTCGAAGGCTTTCACAGCCAGGATCTGATAGCTGTGGTGAGTTTTTTGGGCTGTTTGGCTGTGTTCTGGAACTTCCAGAACACGGCCAAACAGCCTGAAAAACTCACAACAGCTATCCATGATGATGATGATGATGATGATGATGATGATGATGATGATGATGATGATGATGATGATGATGATGATGATGATGATGATACCAGGCACAATCAATCTCAATTATAAAAACATAGACTGGTATTACATAACAAATACAAGTTTTAACCAGAAACGACTCAGTAGGTATGCTGTTCCCAATACTGACACTTTTTTTTTAGTTTTGATTTTATTTCTGAAATCTGCAACTGCTTGAAATACAGTGTGAAATTTCTTGGGGATACTGTTCCTAAGGCCTTGATGATATTACCAGCCACCAAGATTTTGCAGCAATTTTTTAAAAAGGAGCTACGGGGTGAGAAAAGCATAAAATTGACCTTGAGAGGGCTACCTATTGCCTGCCGCTTTGTTAGCCAACTGGCACCCTCAGGTGAAATTGTATGAGAGAGGAGCTTGACCCAGAAGAGGACAATGTCAGTTTCCACAGTCAACCAGGGCGGATAAAAATCAATAATTAAAAAAAACTCAATTTAAAACACAATTTCAATTGTGATTTCAATTTTATTTTTTTAAAAAATGTTTGTTTTAAAATTTAAATCGTGATTTAAGTCAAATCCACTCTGCAGTCGACAAAGAATCAGAGTGGCTTGCTTTGTCCTCATAGGAGAACAGCACCAAATCTCTATCGGTGTCTCCCTGTTAAAAGACGTGCAGATACCTCAGTATAAGGCCTCTCTTCACAGTGGTCTTCATTTTCTCAGTCAGATGCTCGACGTTCATCTGTGGACCCAAGGAAGAACAATAGAGTGTCTTTAAAATTCTTGTGAGAGGACGCGGGGAGGAGCTCTGTGTTCCAAATTACGCAGGCACCCACCGCACATGTGCTCTGATCGAACGTGCTACGCAAGTTCAGCAGGCACCCACCGGCCTACCTGGGCAGACTTGTGAACAGCTGCATTATCAGTAGGAACGGGCTGGGGTGTGCATGAATTTTGCCTTAGCGCATCCATTTTGAATTATGGATGTGAAAAGGCTCCATTTTATCCACTTAGCCAAACTCAGGCTGTGTGAAGGTCAAAACCCATTTCGCATCACTAGAAGTGCACAGAGACAAGACACAGATTTGAAGATATTAGATTGTATCTGACTGTGAAGGATCCTTTTCCAGCTGAATTAAAATGAGAGGCCCATGGAGTCCCTAAGACAATGGAGTTTGATGGGTCTCCAGAGGCGGCAGTGAGGCCTCCTGCTGCTCAGTGCTGCCACTGCTGGGAATCCGGCAGCGGCAGCAGGGCAGTTTACCGCTGCCTGGCGCGCCCGTGGCTCCGGAGGTGGCGGTGAGGACTCCTGCTGTCTGGTGCAGCTGCTGATGGGCCTCCGGAAGGCAGGTGATTCTACTGTAAATGTTGCGTTCTAAATGGCTACAGTAGGACCCCTGTATCCACTGATTCATTAACCTCTGATTCAATTATCCATGGCTGGCAGAGGAAAAAAATTAAATAAATAATTCAGCAGCTGCAAAGCAAGCTACTGTCACAATCAGCAGCCGTAAAGCAAGCTACCGTCACAAAACAGCAGTTTTGGGTTCTTTGAGGGTGTTTTCTCTTACCCACGGTTTTTGTTATCCCCACGCTGAAACCGATCCCCAGCAGATACCAAGGTCCTACTGTATTTTCAATGGCAAGGAGCTACAATTTTCACCCAAGGCAATCTCCAGATAGAAATGTCCACTTTATGTGGAAGCTGGTTGGTTGGCTGATCAAAACAGGGCATCATGCAACAACAACAACAGCTGGTCCTCCCTTCTGTACCCATTACCTTGTTTGTTGTCCAGGCACATAAGATTTGGAATTAGTATTGCAAGATTTGCCTGGACCTCGATCAGCGAGGGCTATAGGTAAAAGGTAAAAGTTCCCCCCGCACATGCGTACTAGTCGTGTCTGACTCTAGGGGCAGTGCTCATCTCTGTATCTAAGCCGAAGAGCCAGTGTTATGCAAGTCCATGGCCATATGGCCGGCATGGCTGCAAGGAAATACTGTTTTGCCTTCCTGCTTTTTATGACAGTACCTATTTATGGACTTGCATTTTACATGCTTTAGAACTTCTAGGCTGGCAGGAGCTGGGGTTAACAGCGGGAGCTCGCTCTGCTGCATCGCACCCGGGATGTGAACCGCTGAGCTGCTGACTTTGTAGCCGACAGTTTTCAGTGCTCTAGCCCACCACGCCCCATTTAGCGAGGGCTCTATGGAGGGCTATATATGCTTTCTACTTTCTCAGACCATGGGATCCCCTAGCATAGTACTGCCTATGACAAGTATAATATGGGACATGTTGGAGAACAATGTCCATCCTTCTTCTGGACGGGTGAGAGGGCATAGGACTGATGGGCGCCACGGTGGGCCACCAAGGACCATTGGACAAAAGCCCTCTGGGGTTTTCTAGCCCTAGCCGGAGATGCTGAGGATTGAACCCAGGGCTTTCTACCCACAACACATCGGGCGTGCTGCTACCACCAAAGTGCTGCCCTTTCCTGTCCCTGGAAGGAGTCATAGGAGCTGTTCTCCTAGGAGCCCACGGGTTGCAGGCAAGGGCCAGGCGGGAAGGGTTCACCTCTAAGTCATGGATGGTGAAGGGATCTTCATAAATGTAGGCGGCATCTGCACCAGCTGCCAAGCCAGCCATGGTCGCCAGGTAGCCACAGTAGCCTCCCATGGTCTCAATGATGAAGACTCGTCTCTTGGTGCCTGCTGCAGACTGCTTGATGCGGTCACAGGTCTGGGGGGGGGGAGAAACAATTCGACAACGCACACCCACACACCCATCAATTTTTGGTGAGATAATATTGAAAATCTCTGTTACTCTCCTGCAGGATTGTGGTTTGAAGGTGCAAAAGCACAGCTTCAGACAGCAACCAAGCCTTGCCCTGCAGGGAGATCATTCTTTCCCCCCTTATTGAAATGCACTGATTTGAAACCACGAAGCGGCAGATGGCCTTACGGTCGTGATCGTGTTGAGGGCTGTGTCGGCGCCGATGCTGAAGTCAGAGCCAGGGACGTTGTTGGAGACAGTGGCAGGGATCACACAGATCGGAATACAGAGCTCTTCAAACTTGGCTCGGCCCTCGACCAGCTCCAGGCTGCCGGTGAAAGCCTAAGGAAACGAGGAAGAGTACAGTTGCTCTCGGTTCTGTAGCTGGGATGCATGAGAAGTGCATCAGCTAGCAAGATCTACCTGAGTTCAGCTCTTTAAACCCAAGGGAAACTTTAAAGCAGCAGCCATACAGAGCTTTGCACTGTAAGACTCCAGTATCCATGGGATCCACAGTTCCATGGTTTCACATCCATGGTCTGAAAATATTAAATACAGCGGACCCTTGTATAACAAACAGCTTGTATAACATAAAATTTGTACAACATAAAAAATTCCGGAGAGAGGGGAAATTTGCTTAACATAATCGCCTATGGGGAGAATCCGTACAACATAAAAATGGGATTACTCTGTTTTCAATGCATTCATATGGGTATTTGTATAAAGGAAAATTTGCTTAACATAATTTCATTTGGAACGAATTAATTCCTTTATACAAGGTACCACTGTACTGTATGTCCAAAGAGGAAACTAGAAAAATACATATTTGCATAATGGAATACCAGAGGTGGCCACTAGAGAGAGCCATACCATGTAGCTTTAAACAAAAACATTGCATAGCGTGTGGTTATTTAAGAAGACATAGTGTGGTCCCTGGCTCTATCTAGTGGCCAGCTCTGGTAATAAATGGAGAAAATGGATGTTTTTCTTTTACCATGCTATGTATAGGTGTCAGTGTTGTCTGCAGTTTTCAGCACTTGAGGCAGGCCTTGGAATCCATCCCTCACAGTTACAGGGTTCCTGCAGTATAATATAGGACCTTCCGTATCTGCTGGGGATTGATTCAGCCCCCCCCCCCCCACACACACAGAGACACTGAAATTTGTGGATGATAGCGACTGCTAAATATTTAGTATAGAAAAGGGGAGGGGACCCAGACTTTTTTTTAAAACATGCATTAGCAGAACTGGTCACTAGAGGGATACCATGTTATGTATAATATTTTCAGACTGTGGACAAGTGAAACCAAGGATACCAATACAGTATTACAATGCTGTAATTTTACCTCTGCTCTGTACATTCCCAATGATCATTTGCCCCAGAGGAGAGGCTATCACCTCATGTCCATCAGAAACTTCCCTTACCAAGACCAAACACTGCTTCCTTGGCTGAATTAGCTTAGGAAGGGCATTTGGTATGTCCAAACTTCGGCCCGCAGCTTCCACAGTCCTTTGCCATTGGCAATCTAAACTTAGATTTTCAGCAGTTGTGGTCCAAAACATCAGGAGGGCCAAAGTTTGCTGCCTCTGGGCTTCGGAAATGAGTTCTGTGGCATGTGAAAGCTGGCACACCTGTCCACCGGTTTTTATTCCTACTGTTCAAAGTGCAGGTTATCTCCATCCTCTTTCTCTCTTTGATATTTGACAAACCCAGGCTGGACAACAGCAACCACCACCACCACCACCACCACCACCACCACCACCACCACCATCACCTACCTCAAAACCACCAATGATGACCAGGCCGTGGATGTTAAAATTGGCAATCGTATGGCTAATCTCCTCAAAGTATTTCTTGGGCAGAGTCCTGTGAGGGAAACGAGAAGCACCTGAGCGAGAATATCCGCATCTCCTCCTTAAGATCACACCTCGTAGAAAGTCAAGGCACTCTCCACCCCCATCCCCCCTGGGATGTTTGAAAAAAAAAGGAATCTAAAGGTATCTTTGTGGGGCAAATGAGTTGCTCTGATGTGTTTTGTCCCCAAATACGATGGAAGCTTTGAATCATTCCACAAACAGCCACCCAAGACTGCAACCTTAGAAGAGGTGGCCTGGTGTACCTGTGCATGATTTACTACTCCCAACTCAGCCTCTGCCAAGCAAAAAAGAATTCTGCGCCTCAACCCAGCAGTGAGGAGAACATTCTGCCATTCCCTGTGCCAAGATGCAGAGAAACAACCTTTGAAGAGGGTTGAGTTACCATTCTGGCCTCAATTTATTGCAACGAGGAAGCATGTACAGATCAGTGGGAAAATAGCTCCTTACCTCCTGTGATGGGAAGAACTCTTATTAATACTAAATATTGCAAAAATCAGCCTCTTTTAGGCACAGGAGTGAAAGGCATGTCTTCACTCCCATACCACGAGGAAAAACAACAGTGCCTCTAAAAGTTTTGATTGACTGGTTTAAAACAAAACAAAAATGGCAGTGTGTGTGTGTGTGTGTGTGTGTGTGTGTGTGTGTGTGTGTGTGTGTGTGTGTGTGTGTAATACACCTGCAAAGATGCACACATCATTGCAAAGTCATACCTTTTGGTTCCAAGACTTGATCCACCTCTCCCAGTCCAGCCACCAACACCTGACCACCCAATTTCTTCCACCTGTGCAGAGAGAGGGAAGAGGGTGGGAAGGAAGGAAGGTTCTTTATAACTCCATTTTCCAAGGAAGAAGCAAAGCCAACAGGGTCCTAGGACCTCTCAAATGTGAGCAGATTTATTGGTCCAAATCCTGTCGAGTCAATTACTGTTTGCACGAGGGCAGTGATGCCACTGGCAAAGGAAGACTGACAGTCATGAATGAGTTCCTGCTTTGAGACCAGGGCTCACCCAACTCACCTGTATGAGACTGTTGGCAGGTAAGCCCAAGGATGGAAGCAGCAACTCTTTAGTTGCCAGGATTCATGTCCTGCCAGTGACATCATCAGCCTTATGAAGGCATAATTGTAGTTGACAGGATTCTGGCCATTGTGGCCTATAATCCAGGGTGGGAGATCAGTCTGGGATAGCAGGCTGATGAGTTCTGCCCAACCACCCTTCGTATGGGCCACATGAGGTCGGAAATATAGCCACATCTCCTGCGCTAGGGGCATGGCCACCCCTTGACGTCACACACCCCTCTTCTCATTATAGAGAAGGTAACAGGAGCAACACCCAGAGGCTCCCAGATGGCACTTCAAATGCTGACTGAGTACAAGTCCATCTCCCCCTTCCCGAGTCCTCACATCCAAACTCAAGATGGTGCCTGAAGCACACACTTCGGGGTGTCCTCCATTCCTCCCTCACCTTCCTCACGGAGCGAAGATGATGGAGAAACAACGCCAACCGCAGAGTTACCCATCCCCTCCCAGGCTTCCTGACAAAAGGATGACGATTTGGGCTGGAGGGAGGTGGGGATGATGGAATGGGGATGTCAAAGTGGTCATCGATTCTGTCTGCAGGTGGTCCTTCCCTCCTGTCCCCAACATGACACCACTCACCTCATCGCTCACTTTTCAGAGTTTCAGAAACACACACACACACACACACACACACACACACACACACACACACACACACACACACACACACACACACACACACACACACACACACACACACACACACAAGGAGCATGGGATTGGCAAGAAAAGTGGGCCGCTGAAGGCAGACCCTCTCTCGGGGTGGCCATGCCACACCCACGTCCTGCCAAACACGGGTACTACAGCTGGGAAGAGGAGAAGAAGGCGCCTCCTCTGAAAAGAGGGAAAGCCACGCAGTCAGTCACCTTTCCTTCGGCAAGGCCTTCAAACCCATCGTGAACGGCCAGCATCTTGTGGCCGTGGATCAGCCCGATTCTGACGGTCGACCTCACCGCGGCATTCATGCCCGCTGCCGGGGCCCCCACGTTCATCACGGCCAAATTGTAGCCACTCTGCAGAACAGAAAGGGATACGTAACAAAATGTCGCTGAAGGTTTCAGAGAGACAGCACCCCCTTTCCAAGGTTTCTCTTTCTCTGGATCCCTCGGCAGGAGCTAATCTGGGCCGGCCCAACACTCAGACAGGATGAAGCAGACACCTTTGGCGACAGATTATGAGAGGACAGTAAATTATTAGATATTACTGTATATACTCGAATATAAGCCTAGTTTTTCAGCCCTAATTTTGGGCTGAAAAAAGGGGCCCTCGGCTTATATTCGGGTCAATACTTTTAGCCACTGAGGCAAGTCATCTGTGGCTAAAAGTCATTTTAAACATTGCGTGCCGCTTCTCATGACCCCTCTCTGCATCACAGGGGAGTGGCACACAATGTTTAAAATGACTTTTAGCCACTGACCCAAGCACTTGCATCAGTGGCTAAAGTTATTTTAAACATCACACACCACTCCCCCAGCTCACAAAGGAGGAGCTGCCAGGCCCTGCTGCATTTCCCACCCTAGACGTATACTCGAGTCAATACGTTTCCCCAGCTTTGGGGGGTTAAATTAGGAGCCTCGACTTATACTCGGGTCAGCTTATACTCGAGTATATACGGTAGTTATTATTTTAATTGGACTCCCAGTGAATCAAGTTGGGTTGACTTTTGTGCTGCTTGGCCTCAGGCAAGTGAACTGAGGGCCAGCCTCTTTCCCTTGGTAGCAGCAGGGAGAACACTTTTCTAGGCTTGGGTAGAGCTGCAGAAAGTGCCTCCAGGCCAGGCCTGACAATGGGCCTTTTTACACGACCCCTAAGATCCGCTGGCCACTTAAATTCGGACCAGAGATCTTAGGGGTTCGTCGCTCTTCCTGTGTCCCCACCCCCCTCCGCACTTCCTGGCTGCTGGCTGCGTGAGGGGAGGGAGAAAAAGAGAAAGAAAAGCATGCCGCTCACCTCGTTCTGCCTCTCGTCTCTGTAAAAGTAGCTCTTAAAGGGGCGGGAGCCAAAAAACAACAAACAGAAGCCAGGAGAGCCCCGCACTCACTATCGTTACACCGGATCAAATAATTTTCACCTCCAAAGAGCAGGTACCTGAAAGCTGCGCTGGGACGCGCTAAAGTGGGCGGGGTCGCACTTAATTTCCTGTTAACTCCGGAGCTGGTGGGTAAACTTTTGCCCCGGAGTTTAGGGGTCGTGTATAAACGCCCAATGTCTCCCTCTTGCCCCGAGGATGGTGTACTCTGACTGGCAGCAGCTCTGTCCAGTAGGCATACTGTATATGCACATCAGGTGCTCTCTCTCTCTCTCTCTCTCTCTCTCTCTCTCTCTCTCTCTCTCTCAATCCCTGAGCTGTGATTCCCTCCTTGTCACACATTTCTCTACCTCCTCTTACCTTTGCAGTCGGAGGGCGTACATGGGCCAAGATCTTGTATACATTCCAATTATTCTGGAAACTCCTGCAAGGGGGAAATGGACAAGGCTTAGCATTATATTTATTTATTTATATTTATACTTATTTGTTTATTTAGGCATTCCCCTCATCCAAGTCTCATTCCAGCCATGAACATAGGGCATTAGAAACTTTATTTATTTATTTATTTATTTATTTATTTATTTATTTATTTATTTATTTATTTGTTTGTTTGTTTGTTTGTTTGTTTGACTTTTATACTGCCCCTCTAGCCCTAGGGCTACTCTGGGCAGTTTATAACATGGAATCACATAACAAGCTAACAAAGGAATACATGTACAAAATCCAAAATACAAGAGGCATAATGAAACAGATGTACATAAATCAACAGCAATAAACTAAAATGAGGCAAAAATAAAGATAAAATAGCAGGAGATTGATAAAAACAGGAGGAAAAAGAGAAGATAAGCGGTAAAAAGAATCCTCTGTCAACCCTGGTTTCTGTCTCCTCTATGGGTATAACACCAACCTACCTTACAAGGTTGTACTTGGAATGCTGGAAAGTACTATGAAATGCCAATTATAATTAATTATTATCAATCAACATTATTTATTTATTCTTTTCACAGAGCAGTTTCATCTAATGTTAGCCATCTTTGGCCCATTTCTAGAGACACTCCTAAAGTTCAGAGGCACCAAGAGTTTAGAAAATCCTTTTTCAGACAAGAAAGTGCTTTAAGGGGCACAGGCTTCTTCTTAGGATTAGCCCTCCCACAGTGACTTCTCTTTAATTGTGTGACTCTGGCCTGTTTCTGCGCTGGTTGCTTTCCTGTAGTCTACAAGGTACCCTCTATCGGAATTCTCAGGCTCACAATATGAAATAACAGTAACATGAAATAGACAGGCAGAGACAAATCACAGAGAGTACCGTAAATTTATTTATTTTTATTTATTTATTTTTACAACTTATATGCCGCCCACTACCCAAAGGTCTCTGGGCGGCTTACAATCAAGGAATTAAAACAGTTAAAAACATCAAACAATAAATAATTAAAACAACAATAAAAACCTTATACTAAAACATCACACTAAAATTGCCATCAGAAGACCCACAATCTAAATTGTATCAATTAAAAAACTTCTGGAACAGGAAGGTTTTTACCTGGCGCCGAAATGTCATCAGTGTTGGCGCCAGGCGGATCTCACTTGGGAGGGCATTCCAACCCTGTGTCTGCAAGCCATCCCTCTTACCTCCTTGAGGGATGGCTCTTTCAGGAGGGCCCCCTGGCTTGATCTTAATTGCCGGGTAGGTTCATATGGAAGGAGGCGGTCCTTCAGGTATCCAGGTCCTAAGCCATTTAGGGCTTTATATGTCAAAACAAGCACTTTGAATTGGGCTCGGGCAGCAACTGGTAACCAATGTAGGCTACGTAGAATCGGCGTGATGTGATCCCTAGCGGCCCCACCACTTACTAGCCGCGCCGCACGATTCTGAACCAGTTGACCGTCTTCAAAGGCAGCCCCATGTAGAGCGCATTGCAGTAATCAATACGGGATGTTACCAGTGCATGCGTAACTGTTATGAGGCTCCGTTCATCCAGGTAGGGGCGTAGCTGATATATTTTCCGCAGCTGGAGAAAGGCACCCCTGGCCACCGAGTCCACCTGGGCTTCCAGAGTTAGACCGGGGTCCAGGAGCACCCCCAAGCTGCGGACCCTGTCCCTCAGGGGGAGTGCAACCCCATCCAGAACAGGGAATTTAAAACCTGTCTGACGAAGCACCCACTAACAGCACTTCCGTTTTTTTGAGTTTCAAAAAACCCTCATTGATCTTATCTGGCCCAGAAAAAATATCAGGCACTTTCATGACTGCCAGGTGAAACTCTGCAAAGTTCATCCCTAATCAGGGTGGCAATACTGATTAGTTTTTTAAATGTTGAACAGCAAAAGTATAAGCCCTAAATAAATGAGAGCTAAATAAATAAAAATAGGAGAATTTTTTTTTTAAAAAAAGGCCTTTGATCTTATCAAAAAAATATCAGGCACTTTCATGACTGCCAGGTGAAACTCTCAAAACCTAATCGGCAATATGGTTTTTTATAAATTTAAATAAATAAATGAAAATTTAAATATACCTGTTACCACCTTGGCATTATTTTGAATACTGAAGAGTAACCTACCACTTCATAAAGAGAAGTCTTCTAACAGGGATCTGTTTTTAATATTGTTTCTCTCTTTCAGCAAGCACACACAGAGAGAAATAATATAGCAGGTTTAAAACGTACAAGCATTCTCTTTGGTCTCAGCCGCAATAACTAAAATCAGACATCACAGATTAATCAAATTATTCAAGCTTGTGCCCTAGCTAATTAAAGCCAGCAATCAAACACGGTGGCCCAACAGCCATGGAAAGCAGTATCCACCTGTCTCTCCCCCTCACCTTCCCCTCAGCTTCAGAGCTTCATCGAACTTTCCTTCATTCATGGCCGTTGTGACGTCTTTTGTCTGTTGAAAGATGTGGGAAAGGTTACCAGTTCTTACAGGAAGGACCTGATCTCAGCTTCTGGGGGATAAAAATCACTCACAAAAATAATGTGAAGGAAAAAGAAGGTGTGTTGTGTAAATTGTGCAGCCAGGGGTGAGACTATATTTTGGCGTGGCTGATATAAATCCCAGTTTCCGTCTAAGTTTACCATTAGGACAACTTTAAGAGGTAGCTGTGTTTGTGCAAGAATTCCAGGCAAAAATAAAATCAAAACAAAATAAAAGTCAAAAACATGTGGCACCTTAAAGACTATTATATTTTAATGTAAGCTTTCGTGGACACGTCCACTTTTTCAGGCATAAGGAAACCGTTAAGGTTTACTCATTAATTTTTTTCTTTAAAAAATCTTTGCAGCTTCTAGTCCTCACTGCGCCATCTCTCCATGGCATCCCCTTCTGTCACTTCAGTTCTATTTTTAAAAAGTCCACATGGCTGTAAAATATAGAATAAGAAGATAAGATAAAATGACGTGACCAGGCCATTTGCTGAAGTGCCCCATCCCTGCCCCCCGGGGTCTCCTGACATAATTAGCTCTTTGATATTTAGGACCGTCCACAAACAGAGCCAAGAGGGAGGGTTGTAAAGACTTAGGTTTCCCCTGCCAAGGAGAGCCGCCTTAGCGTGACTTCATGTCTGCCTGACCCTTTCTTCAGCCAAATTTCCTTCGAGAACATCTGACTGAGGAAGTCAAGGAAGAAATAGGATGCAGATTATTTCTGTCTAATACTGTTTTAATGACCATGCTTCCTCTTAAAAATGACAAGAACTATAGTTTCCTGAGAATGATAACTTCCTGGGTTGCCTGTGGAGGAGGAGGAGACGGCTATAATGTGTCAGCCTATGTCCTACACCAGCAGCAGACCTCCTAAGACTGTTTTTGTACAACCTAATGTACTCTTGTTACCCTTTTTATCCCCCAGCCCAAAATGTGAATTATTGCTTGTAGATGCCTCTAAGATAGGCTATTTGCCATTCAAATAATAGGCTGCAGCCTCCGTACACGCTGTTCAACACACAGAGAGGCCCGTTTTTGAAACCAGAAGTGGCCACAGTGGATACCATTTGGAGGTGTGGGCTTTGTCAGGGGCCTACAATAACCAAGAGCAAAGGGTTCCCAACCTGGGCTCCATAGATGTGCTTGGACTACAACTCCCAGAAATCCTGGCCTGCCTAGCTAGTGGGGAAGGCTTCTGGGGGTTTTAGTCCACGGGACATCTGGTTTGGGAGCCACTGACTGAAGAGGGTCCCGGGGGCAGATGCCTGGCCCCAGACCCACAAAGAGGCTTCTATAAGTAGTGTCGACGCCAAGGAGGCAAAGCTATCTCCCTGCAGGTCACGCCGGGCCAGCCTCACTGAGGCAGCCGGTTCAGGCTGATGATTTTAGGCGTCATTAAAGGGCCACAATTGATATTTCGCTCGCCATGGCTGCATTTGCTCATCTTCTGTTTCTTTTTTTATGACAGGGAAGAGGGAGAGGGAATGACAGGCCAACTCTTTTCATTCAGTCGTGAGTTCAAGAGGGAGTAGGAGAGGCGGGTCTGAAAAATACTCACCACTTGAACGCACTCCATGAGAGGAAGACGGATGGCTTGATTGCCAGAAAGGCTGACAACACAGGCTGGAGTATCCGGAGTTCCCTCCAGCAAGGCCATGACTGCTTCCACACCCATCCGGCTTCCCTGCAGGATAAGGAGAAGGGAGAAAAACATTCCATTCCATTCCATTTTAATTTAATTTAATTTAATTTAATTTAATTTAATTTAATTTAATTGGCTTTTATGCTACCCATCAAGCAAACAGCTACTCTGGGCGGTGTACAGGCAGGTCAATACAACAAAACAGAACAAACAAGGGGGAAAAATAAATTACAGTCACCCCCCGCCGATCACGGGGGTTAGGGATCCACCCCCCCACACCTGCAATGCACGAAAATCCACGATATGCGGAAGCGGGTGGGGTGGGGCCTGGGGGGCGGGGGTGGCGTTCGCGCGCCTGTCCGAGGCTTCTCGGAGGAATGCGGGCGGGGCGGGGCGGGGTGGCGCGGAGCGACCGGCTCGCCCCCTGCGCCCCCCCCCCCACACACACATGGCTCCGAGGTGCAGGTACTACGATCCCGCGATGTAGTGGGACCGCAGTACCTGAACCGCGAAATGGCGGGGGGTGACTGTACCCACATAATACATGCCATAACATCACAATTTAAGTAACATAAATCAGCCAATCAAATCACATTGCATCACAGGTTGCTAACAATCAGGGAAGAGGCAGGAAATTAATGCAGAGAAAAAAAATATAAGCAAGAAAACCAGTGTCAAGAAGATATTATAGACTGGGAGAAGCTTGTTGGAATAGCCAAGTTTTTAATGAGTGCTTAAGGACTCCTAGGGAGGGGGGCCAGGCTAATTTCTACTGGGGGGCAGTCGACTCCACAGGGAGGGGGCAACCACTAAAAAGGCTCAGCTCCTTTTTGTGGTTTTCTGGGCCTCTTTTAGGGTCGGCACCTTTAGATGCCTCACTTGGGAACAACGAGTGACAACGGCAGTTCTGTGTGGGAGAAGCCGCTCTTCCAAGTACGGAGGTCCTTGATGGCTTTGTATGTTAACATTAAAACCTTGACGTTTTGGTTATTTGAATATTAGAGAGAGGAGTACAGTGGGAAGAGGGAATGTTTTAAAATTTTATTCAAGGTGGCCTCACAATTCTTTGTTGAGATTGTGGAACCCCTTGCTTCTGACAATCTGTCCACATCATGCTTCTCGCTTTCTGCAGCTTGTTCCTCAAGCAGGAAATTTACCTATTAAGCTGAGGTGTTTTTAGTGTAATCATCCCTTGTCCTCAAGTATCTGATGGATTTCTGAGCTGTCCCCCTTCCATCACTTTTTATCATATTATATTTTCAAACTTATTTTACTGTTGCTTCTTATTTGTTCATACTATTCTATGGCCACAGTAAAGATTTAGTATTTTGTGGCCCAAGACTGCTCAAAATGGAAGCAGACTTCCAAGGCTATGAAAAAGGAAAGTCCTGATTATTAACCCTGCAGTCACACAAGCAATGTCTGCTAGGTTTTTTTTCCAGGTTTAGGTGTTTAGACACATCCCAAAAGCAGGTGCAAAGTGTTTTTGTGAGCTGGGGCTGTTTACAGTGAAAGTATTTGAATATATAAAAAATGTAATGAGTTATTTAAAAAAATGATATAGTAGTGGCCAAAATCATGATGCTTAATGTAGTAGACCACACTTGAGTATGCCTGTGGGGATTTGTGAAGTCAACGCCTCTGTATATTCAATTGATTCAAATGGACCTTTACCTGTGGCTGATTGTAACACAGTACATCTCAGATGCATTAGGCCCATGTGAATTAATGAAACTCATATGGAGGAGTTGACTCACCAAATCCCCATTGATTCAGTTTGCCTACTCTAGTGTGACTTACTGCACAAAGCAACAGGATTTTGGCTGTCGTTTCTGAGCCTCTTGCAGAGTACTAAAAGCACAGTAAACTGTGCCCAAATCCTTGAAACTAGCAAGGAAAACTTCCCTCTCAGATGCCACACCTGCCCCTCAGAATGGAACTACACAATCTGTAACTTAGACCTTGTTGCTGCTCCCAGGCTTTGGAATTCCTTCTCACAGGAGGCCCGCCTGGCACCGTCCTTGCTGTCCTTCCACAAGTAGGCAAAGAACTTGCTCTCTTCAGGCAAACTTTCCCTCAGTGACTGACTAGAGATAAAGAGATTTTTAGATGGACTGTTTATGTCTACTGCTTGGACCGAAATTGTATTACTACTCGTGTTATTCCACTTTTAGTTTTCCACCTCTCAGAGTGGTGCTTTGGTTCCCTTTTATTCATTTACTTATTGTTGTTAACTTTAGTATTGCTTCTCAATGATGCAAGAGGCCTCTTCACGATCTTTGTTCTCAGCTTGGCATTTTTGTCTTTAACGTTCTTCATAAATATTCTACACTCATTGCCTCAAATGTTCTTTATTGTCCTTCCATGTTGTAAGCCACTTTGGGCCCTTTTCAAGGAGAAAGGCAGGGTAAAAATAAATAAGTAAGAAAATGATACCTAGATAGAGGCTGCAGGCTGAAACTCAGTTGGTTTGGTTGGTAGAGGGAGTCTCCTTAGGACTTATTTTAAAAAAACCACGTTCACCTTTCCTGACAGAACTACAAAGCTGAAAGGGAACCTATGGATCACAGGGTCCAGCCCCTGTCAAGGAGGCACGGTGGGGAATCGAACTCCCAACCTCTGGCTCCATAGCCAGATATTTAAACCATGGAATTACTCAGCAGGATCCCACCACCACCCAGTTTTCCTTGCCTTGTTTCACCTTGAATGCATCATTTCTGAGTATCCTTTTTTAGCTCTCATAAGACCACTTATTAAGAGCACTGGCAGACTTCTTTGGAGTACATCCCACTGTGTCAAAATCACATTGTTATCATCCATCAGCCCTGCTGTGAAGCGTGACTTATTTTCTTTTGTATACAATTTAAGCAGGATCGACTCCACGAGTGCTCATGCCAGGGCAACCCTGTTTGGTGCCACGGGGTCCCTTTGCTAGTCTCAAGGAATATAACGGTTGTACATCTTTCCCCAGAGGTTAACAAGCTAGCATTACTAGAGACAGCAGGAGAGAACCTTGAGAAGCTTATCCTTCTGCTCCAATGTCCACGGCAACAGAAAACCTATTTCAAGGACTGTAATGGTCTCTTACAAGAATACGGTCAAAGGCAGAGGGGGTCCCACCACGTTGCACGTGCCCCAGGATGGTGACTCTTGTGTCATAGCCCAGGCGCTTCACTACCAGCTGCAAAGAGAAGAACAGGACAAAAAAAAACGGCATTTTTTATTTAGGCGGACCATGACTGACTGATAAAGAAGGGCTTTTTGTCGGTGACATATTTCTTCCTATTGTCTTTCTAGATTATTTTAAAACTGTGTTTACTTAGTGTTTGAATCAATGCAGTCATCTGTTTGACAGTGTTTTAATACTGCAATGTGTTGTGGGGTTTTTTTTTTTTGGCTGCATGGTTTTGTTTTGTTTTAATTTATGGAATAAACCACTTTTGCTTCTGCAAAGGAGAAAGGCACAACTTCTATTCAACTTCCATATTGCCCCATTAATGCAAATGTTCCCTATATTTTAAGTCAAATGTGTGTTAATTGAATAAAATAAATAGAAATAGAAATAGAGCGTGCACTAGAAGGCGAAGTTTGGAAAGCCAGTGTGAAAGTAAAGCAAAGCAAAGTGTTCTGCTTATATATTGTCACATAGTGCTTAACACACTCTCTGGGCGGTTTACAATTTAATTATGCAGGCTACAAACTGTCCCCTCCCCAGAAAGCTGGCCTCGGAAGGCTGAGTGAACCTTGAACCGGCTACGTGGGACTGAACCCCAAGTCACGAGTGCAGTAATAGCTGCAGTACAGCAGCTTAATCATTGCACCACGAGACTCATTGTTTCTGAGTAGTCCCTCTCCAGCCAGGGTACCACCAAGCAGTGGCAAAGGGATTTCGAACAAAAGCCCACTCAGTACCACCAATGGAGGCAGGTGCTGCTGCCCTGCAGATGCTCTTACAATCACAGAACACAAATGTTACTATCACAGGAGACACAGTTGGCGGAAGTTCAAGGAGACATGGGTGAGAGGAATGGGGCTGTATCTAGGGCTGACCAATACCAACACTGCCAGAGGAAAGAGATATTCCTGTAATGGTTGAGAGGTTCCTATCATGTGGTGTGAAGCACAACCAGGTTTCAAGGCCCTTGAGGGTTGCTACTGGGGTGGGCACTTCAGCCTCTGCCTTTACTAGGACCTGTTTTCTGGAAGAACTGCTCGAGTCCACTGTATAATAAGGATGTCTGTTGATCGTCCCCTTTTACTGGGACTGGCATTTCCAGGAAATTACAGAGTCAGTCTCACTAAAGGAGCAGGCAGGCAGGCAGGTGGAGGAACATACATGCAGATGTACTGCATGTTTTAAGAGTCTTCTGTTTCGTTTCGTTTTGGAGAAACTTACTACTGTTAGGAAACACACAGGCAGAAAGGCAAGTAAGTTGGACCCTCTCTTGGTGCCCATGAGCAATACCACGTGGGACCCACCTCTTCAGTTACTGCCTGATCCATAAGCCTATTTGTACACTTATTATACAACAACTGTCATGCACTCATTGAGCCCTTTTACACGACCCCTAAGATCCGCTGGTGGCTTAAATTCAGATCCCCTCAGCCAGATATCATGTGGGTTTTGTTCCTCTTCCTGTGTTCCCACCCTTCCGCACTCTGTTGCTTCTGTCTGTGGTGAGGGGAGGGAGAAAAAAAGGGAGAAAAAATGCAGGCTCACCTCCGCCTGCCATTGGAGCAGCCCCGTAGGGATTCCTGTATGTTAAAGGGGCGGCGGGGACAACAAAAACAAAGAGAAGGCGAGGAGAGCCCGGCATCCACAGCTTTACAATCCACAGCGGAATTTTTTTTTACCTCTGGAGACCAGGTACTTGTAAAGTACGCTGGGGCACGCTTAAGTGGGCCTAGGCATACTTAGTTTTTTAAAAAGTCCGCTGCTGGTGGGAAAACAATTTTATGCTCCAGATCTGCAAGTGTTTTGCAGCAGATTTTAGGGGTCGTATAAAAGGGCTCATTGTCTCCAGCTTTGTATACTGTCCTTCAATGCAGTAAGCCGCCTTGGGTCCTTTCCGAGGAGAAAGGCGGTGTAGAAATGTTAACTAAATAAAATAAGCATCCTCCTTCTGGACTGTAACCCTTGCTCCTTTAATGACAGAGAACATTCAATAGGGCATTCTGCCTCCCAGTCAGGTCCCTCTCCTGAGCTTCGGGATCAAACAGAAATACAGCTACAGATGCCGTTTCGTCACGTACGTTCTTAATGTCCTCCGAGGTGATGGGCTTGCCGTGCTTGTCTATGGCCCCTTCAGCCACAATGATAATGTTCAACCTGGAACCCCGAGTTCTTGTCTAGGAGAAAAAAAGGGAAAAGAGAGAAAATGCATTTCGAACTGGCCTCCAGAACGAGTCATGGGACAGAATCCGTCTTGGTAGCCCAGTGGGATGACCTCAACCGAGAGGAAAAAGCTGTGTTTCCCAGAGCTCCACCTCAACTACCCTGCAGAACCAGACTGCAGAATTCTACCCCTCGAGACTCCCAGCTTTCAAGGCCCATTGGTGCCCTTTCGGCTCTTACGGTGTTGTCTCCCTAGCAGGTGCTCTGCTTTATTGTCTCTGGAATTAGACATAGAAAGGAAGCCTTTGTTTACATTCCAGAGATAACTGCATAGGACTCATATAAACTACTGCTCATATTAATCTATCTTTACAATTGCATCTTTTTCCCACTTGAGGGAGCACTTTTTCTAGATGGGGGCTGATGGAATATGCGGATTTACTCAGGCATCCTGTTGTTGTTTTGGGGGTGTTGGTAGTGGCACCTTCTTCCCAGCAGCCTTCTGTTCCATCAGAAAGTACTAGATGTGCTTCTAAAGCAGCTACACAGGTTGGCCACTTGGAGGCTCTGCTTTTCACTAATATGAATTGAAGATAGTAACTTCCAGACAATGAATATCTGGTATGAAATGCATATCTCATCTCGTATTATATCTCACACCTCATTCTGCTGCTATATATGTCTGAAGAAGTGCACATGTGCACGAAACATTACGTTAAAATATGAACGTTAGTCTTTAAGGTGCCACATGTTTGTGTCTTTTGTTTTGTTTTGTTTTTCTTTGATTTTTGCCTGAAATTCTTGAAAAGACTAACACGGCTACCCTCTCCGAAACTTCATTTCCAGAAGGTGGTGCTGGAGGATTAACGCTTGGTCCTTTGGCATCTGCCTTAAGCTCCTGTAGGTCTGCTCTTCCTTTTCACATGCTGTTTGACATTTAGATGAGCAGCAAGGCTGACATCATCCAGAAATCTGGCCTGGGGTGAATCATCGACATATACATGGCTCCTAGCTCTGATAGCTTACTGTCAGTCAAGGTAACGCATGCGCTAAGCCACAACACCTGCAGTGATAACAGAACAGATAAAAGCCAGCGAAGCAGAGGTGAGGAGGCTGTGTCCTGAAGATATTGTTGGCCTCCAAGTCCCATTCACTGGCCAAGTTTGCTGGGGATGATGGGAACTGGAGTCCAACAATATCTGCAGGTCACCACTCCTAATTTCATGACTTGGAAATCTGTCCCTAAAAATGGACACTTGAGATTTTTGTTACCTCCGTCAGCCTCCTGCACAAGTGATCCTCCCAGTTATCCTCTGGTGGAGATTCGGGAATGAAAACCCAGTCAGCACCACTCGCCAAGGCTGTTACAAGAGCCAGATAACTAACGGGAAAGAGAAAAAGTGGGCGATTACCTAGGGTTAAATTTAGCTAGATATTATGGAATGTGTGACCTGGTACTTCAACAGTAATGGTTGAAATCCTGTTGCTTAGCACAACAAGTCGCATTAGACTAGGCACACTGAATAAATGGAGATTTGGTGAATAAATCCCCCATAAGTTCCTCTGATTCCAATTGGCCTTCTTTAACAAAGATTTAGTATGCTCAAGTAAGTCACAATCAAAATAAGCCTTCTAAACCAATGGCTAAAATCCTGATGTGCAGAGATGCACATGCAATTCAAGATGTCTGTGAAGATTCACAGTGATCCAGGTGAGTTTATTTGGATGTTGAGTCATGGCAACTGGACTTCATTTCTTGAGAACTTTGTTAGTCTGAGGAAAGTTTGTGGTGAGTCCTCCATTTTATAGTTCACTTTGACCTCATGTCACCCTGATCTGAAATAGGCTCATAAATTGGACAAAGGCCTGAACAGGCTCGTTAGGTGGACAATTGCCTCAATAGGCCATTAGGTGGAAAATGGCCTAAGGTTCTGAAACTCATAAAGTATGGGTCGTTAGCTACTTCACACCTCCACCACCATACTTTATGGGTTTCAGCACTTTAGGCCATTGTTCACCTTATGGCCTATTGAGACTGTTATCTACCTAATGAGCCTATTCAGGCCATTGTCCAACTTATGAGCTTATTTCAGACCAGGGTGACATGAGGTCAAAGTGAACTATATAATGGAGGCCTTGCAACTAGGGGCCTTTTCACACGACCCCTAAGATCCACTGGCCCCTTAAATTCGGACCAGACATCTTGGGGTTTCGTTGCTGTTCCTCCATCCCCACCCCTCCGCACTTCCTGGCTGCTGGCTGCGTGAGAGGAGGGAGGAAAAAAGGGGGACAAAAGAATAAAGGCTTACCTCCCGGTGCCGGTGGAAGCTGCTCCGAGCCCCGTCACTTCCTGATTCCTTCTCTTAAAGGGGCGGGAGGCAAAAAACAACAACAAAAAGAAGCGAGGAGAGCCCGGCACATCCGCATCAAGCAATTTTCACCTCCCAAGAGCAGGTACCTGAAAAGTGTGCTGGGTCGCGCTTAGGTGGGCGGGGTCACACTTAATTTCCTGTAAACTCCGGAGCTGGTGGGGAAACATTTTTAAGCTCCGGAGCTGGGAGCCATTTGCCCCGGAGTTTAGGGGTCGTGTATAAACGCCCTAGTTTTCCTCAGACCGACAAAGCTGTTGGATAAGCAGCAAAATGTTTCAATCTCTCAAGAAAAGAAGTCCAGTTGCCATGACTCAACGTCCAGATACAATTCAAGAGCATGCCTGCAGCCGCTGAGCAACGCCAGAGGCAGAAGTGTGATCCCTGAAGACTCTATGCCAGGACACGGCACAATCAGTCATGCTGGGGACACATGATCGATTGCACAATTGCACACTGTAATCCCTTAATGCTGGGCATAACATCTGGCACATTACACTGGCATGAACAGGATCATGGCCAATGGAACTTACTGAGCTGACTCATCAAATCCCTCCTGATTCAATCACCCTACTACTCTATTGTGACTTACTACAATAAGCAAAAAAATTTCAGTCCCTCTTTCACATCAGCCTCTGCCAAAAAAGGGGGACATAACTATCTGTATTCAGGTGTGCTTGACTCCAAGGCTAAGAAGGAGAAATATTGTTTGTCCCAGCAAAATAAATAGCTTGGAGGAAACCCAAATAAAACTTACTACAACTACATAGCAATGCAACCATGTCTTAATGCAGGGGTGGGGAACCTTTGGCTCTCCAGATGTTTTAGATTCCAACTCCCAGAACTCTGAGCCTGTACTGCCAATGATAAAGGACTGTGGGAGCTGTGGTCCAAAACATCTGGAGGGCCAAAAGTTCCCCACCCCAATCTTAATGGAAACAGATGTATTGAAATTTGATGGGACAAGAAGAAGAAAAGCCAGATTTTTCCTAGGGCTTTAAGGCAGGAAAGAGTTGACTAACATCCAACTCAATAGCCTTCAATGTTGTGCCCTGTTTAAAGAAGTTCTGGAAGCCAGTAGTACAATATGAGTGATTTAATCAATGCACAAATTTGTTCCTTTGGGCCTCAGAACCCAGGATGTTTGTAGAGAGTTTTCTAAGAACATATCCACAGACATCTGCATATCATGGTAAGCTATGGTTTGTTGCTAAACAACATATTGATATTCAAATTTAACTGCTCATGTTCTCTTGTAGCTTTAACGTAATGTTGTCTTTTAATGCTGTAAGATGTCCCTCAATTCCCTGTTCTCAATACTTGAACATGTCTAAGGGCCTTTTTACACGACCCCTAAGATCTGCTGGCCACTTAAATTCGGACCAGAGATCTTAGGGGTTCGTCGCTCTTCCTGTGTCCCCACCCCCCTCCGCACTTCCTGGCTGCGTGAGGGGAGGGAGAAAAAGAGAAAGAAAAGCATGCCATTCACCTCCTTCTGCCTCTCGTCTCTGTAAAAGTAGCTCTTAAAGGGGCGGGAGCCAAAAAACAACAAACAGAAGCAAGGAGAGCCCCGCACTCACTATCCTTGCACTATCAAATAATATTCACCTCCAAAAAGCAGGTACCTGAAAGCTGCGCTGGGACGTGCTAAAGTGGGTGGGGTCGCACTTAATTTCCTGTTAACTCCGGAGCTGGTGGGTAAACTTTTTAAAGCTCCGGAGCTGGGAGCCATTTGCCCCGGAGTTTAGGGGTCGTGTATAAACGCCCTTAATTATACTGGACTGGGTATTATCCATCATTAAAGGGATTAATGAGGCCCTAATTACTGTAAGCCACCTTGGGTCCTTTTCCAAGGAGAAAGGCGGGATAAAAATACTCTAAAATAAATAAATAAAATAAATAAACTCACTAATGTATGTCAGTCAGATAATAAACTAACATCAAACAAACAAAAAACCCCTGTGATTTATTTATTTTTCATTTCAGATTTGTTCTTCTTCCTGCCTCCTCTGTCAGCTCCTGTCCTTGGGTGGAGGAACATATCATGGAGAAGGCTTGTCTTCAAGTACAAATATCAAAAACAAATGACAGATTCAAATGATTTCTGATTCAATTTTGTGGCTTCATGCTGGAGAGGACACCTTCTGCTCTTCTATTTCCACCCTCCCTTATTCTGACATAAGTTACGAGGAGCTCTGAGATCTGGGTTCCCTTTTCATTAACCACAGCTACCTGTGTTGCAAACTGCAGCTAATGCTAACTATGGTTTGCGGAGACAAGCAGTCATCAAATGTATAGTTTATGATGCTGGCTTATTTCTAGTAACAAGCGCTAAGGTTCATCATTTGGGGGGTTGGGGAACACATTAGATAGTAGTTAATCTAAAACGGTTTCCAGTCTCTTTCCCTTGCTGGAGAAGGAGAGGGGTGGGAGGAATGAGTGACCGGGACCAGAGGGAAACTAGGCTCATCTATGTAACACTAGAATATTGGTTTACTGTTTATATCCAAACACAGGCAATGCTATATTTAAGAAATTGACATTACTTCCTACCCACAGTGACGACCCATCACCTCCAGCACAAATGTCCTCTGGTGGCTGTAAAACAAAAATCCAAAGTTAAACAGAGTAATAATTGGTGAGCTGCCTTGGAGCCCTGATCAGCAGAAAGGTAGCACAGCAAAAGAACAGAGCAAAGGGAAGGGAAGGGTTACCGCTTTTACATGAATTTCCTTGCACTGCATTATTTAATATGCTCTGGCATGAGAAGCACTAAGGGACTCCTGAGATTGTTCCAGCTTTTGCCAAGATACCTTCAAACGCACCGTGAGGAAGTTGTTGTCGATTGAATGTTTCCTTTCTAGCAGCAAATTATTCTGAAGTCAAAGTTCTAACAATACTGATTGTTGGTTCCAACACCATGCTTCCACAATAATAATGCTCTTTAGACTCCAGAGCTGGAAGGCTCAAAGGGGAATGGCGCTCCCAGCCACAGACCTCAATCACTCCCATGCTTCTGGGGTGCTGTCAAGAAACTGCAGGATACAAACAGGCCGGCCGAGCACCCTTGTGGCTTACCTCTGGGCGGTGGTAGTGATGGCATCCACAATCTCCATGATTCGGTGGAGGGCCGAGTCTGTGCCAATGGTCATGTCGGTCCCGCAGAAGTCATTATCAATAGAGCCAACCATGCCTACGATGTTCAGGTGGCTAGACTTATTTGCCTCTTCTGCTGTGATGCCGCCTAAAAAAAAGGTTTGAGGCAAAGTGTGTGTGTGTGTGGGGGGGGAACAATATTGTCAGCTGTTAAAATCAGACCACTGCTGGCAAGCTGACTGAATGTGAAATAACTTTTCCAAGCTCTGTTATGACCACTGCCACATCTAGGTTATTTATTTATTTATTTATTTATTTATTTATTTATTTATTTATTTACCACCAATCTTCCAAAAGGAACTCCAAGCGGTTTACAATCATCACAATTATAATATAATTAAAATAAAATAAAATAATAAAGTTTAGTGCTGTCTACTCTGCAGTTGTATTGTACTGTATTAATGAATGACCCCTGGGGTGAGGGGTGCATGATTGCTTTATGCTTATGCTTTTCTTTTAAATTAAAAATAAAAGTTCTGCATTTGTGGCCAACAGCTGCTGCACTGGACTATCTTTCTCCCTCTTCCAGAATTCACACTGTAAACTTGTCTTGTGTGCTAACACTGGTGTTCTTCCATTAGAGCAAGGGTTTTGTAACTTATATTGCATTTTTGCCACCATGACAATCCGCCTCAGAGGCAGAGACCAACAGCTTTGTCTGAGGCCACACAACAAAACATCAGCTACGCTGAGACTTAAACCCAGCTCATCCCAAAGTCCAAAGCCAGCTACCTGGTGGAATATAATTTTCTTTCTCTGCTTGCTTACTCACGCAAACTTGATATTGGGCAAAATCTCTGAAATGCACAGATTTTCAAGTTACTGTCAGACATGAATGTCAATGACACATTTCTCTCTCTCTCTCTTTCTTAGGGCGCTTTTACACGACCCCTAAGATCTGCTGGTCCCTTAAATTCGGACCAGAGATCTTAGGGGCTTGTGGCTCTTCCTGTGTTCCCACCCTGGCTGCTGGCTGCGTGAAGGGAGGGAGAAAAAAAAGGAAGAAAGACCTCGGCTCACCTCCCGTTCTGCCTCTCGCTCTTGCTGGCTCTTGCCCCCCCCCCGCAACATTCCAGTAGCTCTTAAGTAACTCTTAAGTAGCTCTTAAAGGGGCAGGAGCCAAAAAACAGCAAACAGCAGCGAGGAGAGCCCTGCACTCACTATCGTTGCACCGCATCAAAGATTTTTCACCTCCAGAGAGAAGGTACAAGAAAAGTGCGCTGGGTCGTGCTAAAGTGGGCGGGGTTGCACTTAATTGCTTGTAAACTCCGGAGCTGGTGGGGAAACATTTTTAAGCTCCGGAGCTGGGAGCCATTTGCAGCGGAGTTTAGGGGTCGTGTATAAACGCCCTTAGTTACCACAACCAGTTATTTTAATGAATTGACAGAACCTTTGGTCCTGTAACCACTTTGGACTCCATCTGCTTCTCGTTGCCCATGCCAGGTACAGCTGGCAGGAATTAAACCCCTCAACACTGGTCATGTCAAACGTTCTCTCCTGCTCTCATGGGAACCATTTTCTGGCCACAGAACTTCTGGCTGGGTCATGGACAATGAAAGCTGAGGACCACCGAGACACTGCTACAAGTGACCACCCTGAGTGATGGGCTGCCTCTGTCTAAATACTGAGTGGAAATTTCCAACTGCAAGACAGCAGCGCTGAAGCATTAAACCACAGCCTCAAAGCCTGCCTGTAACTATCTTTAAACTCATCTTAAGAGCATGCCTGGCAAACATTTGCCATGAATTTTCTGGACATCCATTAATAATTTTTCTGCACTGCCCACCAGTTCCTTATACATGTATGTAGAAGGGATTTTTCATAACAGAATCCTAGAATAATAGAGTTGGCAAGGGCCTCTAAAGACATCAAGTCCAATCCCTTCTCCAGGCAGGAATCCTAATCAAAACAGATTTGGCAGACGGTTGTCCAATTTACTCTTATCTATTCTTATTTTTACTTATTTATTTACTTGAAGGCCTCCAGCATCCACAAAAGCTTGCAATAATTGTTCAGATTTTTAGTGGTCTAATAAAAGTGTCACATTCTTCTACATTTGCCCAAATATGGACTGAGTATTGCAAATGGGTTTTGTCATCTTCGTAAGTAAGAGCCTCATAAGGAGACTTAAGGCACACCTGTCAAGTTTTGGATCTGAAAATAAGGGATTGTGGTCACCGTGTCCCCACCCCTACCAACCTATTGAGCATGCTTGCTTCGAGCATGCTCAATAGCTGTCCCCAATATGGCAACACTCATACGGCGATCCCTAACATGGCTGCTGCCATTTGTCATGTGGTCGCAGTATCCCTGCCCCTACCACCTATTGAGCATGCTCGACACTTTGAGCATGCTCAATAGCTGTCCCCAGCAGCGGGAAATAGGGGCAAAAAACGGGATTTCCCGGTGAATATGGGACACTTGGCAGATAAGTTTAAGGGGGGGACAAGGAATCAGACACACAAACACTGCATGTGGGTCCGAGTCCTGTGCACATGCACGGCAGCTATTTCACAGAGATGGGAGAAACTATTTCTGGGTTTCAACATGGGGGCCTCTGCCTTTGCACATCATTCTTGCTCTGCTTTTAGCTCCCCCCCCCCTCTTTTGACATGCCCACCCCCAGCTGCAATACCTGACTTAACCAGGTCCTGGAGTAAGCCACTCCATTCTGCTCGGAAGGTGTCTGCGCCGGTCAAACTGCCGTCACCCCCAATCACGCACAAGTTGGTGATTCCTCTCTTGACCAGGTTGCGAGCAGCTTTCAGGCGTCCCTCCCGTGCTCGGAAATCCATACACCTGGCACTCCCAATCACAGTGCCACCCTAAAGCAGGACAAAGCAGGTGAGCGTATGAGGCAGGTGCAGGAAGCCAACATGACCCATGAGTTGCTTGGTTCAAGGAGGAGAGAGAAAGAATATGGTGCATCTGCAGAAAGCTTAGGACGGGAGGGGGGGAACCTCCTTGAAAATACCATCATTCATTTCACCACCACCCCTTGCCCCCATCACAGGCCCTTTCGGTGATGGTCACGGGCACTTTGACCAGTCTGCAGCTACACAGCCCCATATGCGGCCAATGACGAGGCATCGTGTGCTCCGACACTTCTCGATCATGACCAACATTACATTTTTCAGCAATCTGACCCACACTAGCTGTTCTGTGAGATCAGACCACAGGCTAGCCTTCACTTCCCACATGCATCCGTGAGCCTCGGGCACCTGCAGCCCTGATGCTAGGACAATGGTGGCGAACCTTCGGCCTTCCAGATGTTTTGGACCAGAACTCACACTGTACTTTGCCATTGGCAGTACAGGCTTGGAATTCTGGGAGTTGTGGTCCAAAATATCTGGAGTGCCGAACGTTCATCACCACTGTGCTAGGAGTTCATGGCCTGCCCTTCTTTGCACCACTTTTGGTAGGTACTAACCACTGCATACCAGGAACATCCCACAAAACTTGCAGCTTTGGAAATGCTCTGGCCCAGTAGTCCAGCTATCACTAGTTAGCCCTTATCAAAGACACTCAGATATTTTCGCTTGCCCAGATTTCCTGCTTCCAAGACACAAAACTCAAGAACTACCGTATTTTTTCTGTATATATCACATCACTTTTTTTCTAAAATGATGATGTCAAAAATTAAGGGGCATGTTATATACAGAAGTCAGCCTTTTCGGGGTGGGTGGGTGAACGAGAACCCAAACTCACCTTGCTTCTTCCCTCTGTGGCTTGTTTTTCGCAGGATCAGGCTCTGCCTTTCTTTGAGTTCACCACCACCAGCACTGTTTGTTTTCATTTCCCAAATCTAAACACTCCTGTCCACTTTGGTGGGTTTGTTTTTTTGCAGGATCGGGCTCCATCTTTCCTTGAGTTCTCCATCCCTATCCCGCTTTTATTTCATTTTTCCATTCTAATAATTCCTCTCAGCTTTGGCCTTTTTAAAAAAAATGCAGGATCAGAAAAGAAAAAAGCCAAACTTTTTTAGTGTGAAAAGGGATTTTCTTAATGGGCTGCTCAAACCTGACAGAGCCTGATCCTGCAAAGAGCTGGTCTCTTGTTTTGGACAAATAAACCTTCCAAATAAAAATTTCCACAGTTATCCAGCTTCTTTCTCTCTAGCTTCCATGCATTTCTGGCCTACAGGGGTGGGGATAGTTCATGCAATGTTACTGTGCTGATGAAACATATACGATCATCACAGCTCGCACAAATATCAGATGGAATTCTGAAATGCCAATAAAATCCATTTTCAAAAGATGAAAAAAAAGTAATGTTGATGGGACAGCCCCTTAAGTCTGCTTGGATACTAACACCTAAACACACACAAGTAAAATGTCTGACCAAATCGGATCTTACTAATTGTTTTTACCGTCATAGGGCCCATACATAAAGCAAGATCAAACAATAAAGCAATGAAGACCACGGGAGAAAAATGCGAATAATTAGGCATCTGGAAATAGCTTCACCCTCCCGCAAGTTGCCGCTAAACAGAACTTTGCAAGCTGTGTTGAAGTCTAACAAGCAATGCCAGACTAGCCATCTAGTTGGCTGACTTTGAAACTTGTTCAACAGAGGCCCGAATCAAGGGCCTTAAGGAATCACACGACCCCTAAGGGCCGCTGGCCACTTAAATTCGGACCAGAGATCTTGCAGTTCGTTGCTCTTCCTTTTTCCCCACCCCTCCGCACTTCCTTGCTCCTGTCTGCATGAGGGGGGGGAGAAAAAAGGGACAAAAGAATGCAGGATCTCACCTCCGTTTGCCGGTCCAAGCCGCCCTGAGCCGTCATTGTGAAAAGGCCCTAAAGGGGCTTGGAGGCTAAAAAAACAACACACAAAGAAGCGAGGAGAGCCCGCATCAATCACCAGTTTATTACAGTCCGGCCCATACATAAAGCAAGATTGGTGATTTTCACCCTCCAAGAGCAGGTAAATGCAAAAGTGCGCTGGGCATCTGGAGGTGGGTGTGGTCGCACCCCCGCAAGTTGCCGCTAAACAAACTTTGCAAGCTGTGGGGAAGTCTATTGTAAGCTCCGGAGCTGGCAGCCATTTGCGGCGGAGTTTAGGGGTCGTGTACAAATACCCCAAGTCTCTCCTGATTTGTTCATAGAAAAGGGAGTGTAGAGGAGTACAGTACTGTATTTGAAAGAAATTCAGACAACCCTGTTCCACTAGTAAATCTATATACTGTCCTGTGTACCATGGACAGTTCCTCCACCCAAAAGAGGCAAAACAACTAACAAGTGGTGGCGAACCTTCGGCACTCCAGATGCTTTGGACCACAACTCCCAGAATCCCAAACCTTTACTGCCAATGACAAAGGGCTGTGGAAGGTGTGGTCCAAAACCTCTGGAGTGCCAAATGTTCACCACCACTGAAAGGCAAACATTGAAGAACAAGTAAGGTGGGGGAGGCATTACTTAGGCATTCAGCAAAGATGCTAAAATGCATGCAGAAGGGAAGGCAAAAAACTAGCCCCACACGTCCTCGCCTTACCTCTCCATGTGTAGAGAGGTAAATCTGACTGCTAAGAGCTGTGAATATCAAATAGGGAGGAATTAAGAGCCACGCACACCACATGGATCGCAGCCAGAGGAAAAAGGGATGGGGGTTGCAACTAATTCTAATAAATAAAGAGTACTTCGGTAGCCACAGCAGGTTTGGAGGCCTTGAGACACCACCCGGCTGAAACAGAAGCCTCTGCAGTTCTTGTTTATGAAATCCAAACACATCCTCCCTCTCAACACTCCCAGTGCAAGCAGGGCTACAGGCAAAGGTCAGCTCCAATTTCAACTTATTTTGGGTCTCAAGACATTCAGTGTGACCCCAGCAGCCATGCTATCATGACATGTAAGACACATGACCTTGACAGTGACCCCAACCACTGAGAAAAGGTCAAGATGATACAATAATTTTCCTTCTGACAGGAACGCCCCTCCTTCAAACAGCCAGTGGCCTCTTATGCACTTCGGAAAGGGGGAAAGTCATCTCTCAGGGGGAAAAGGATAGCCATTTTAAAAACTTGAGCCATAATGATGCTATTTTTCAGAGGTTTTACAGTATTTGTGGCTAGGATTTTACACAGAATTGCATCCAGGAGACAAATTTTATAAGGAGGGAGTTCAAGAGACAAGGTGCATACATTTCAGAAAATGGAAGTGCAAGTAGATGTTTCTCCTCAGATCCTTGCCCATTTTTTTTCTTTTCACAACCCCTAAGAAAGGCACTCCTGGCTGCTGGCTGCGTGAGGGGAGGAGAAAAAAAGGAAGAAAAGAATGCTGCTCAGTCCCGGCACTGCATTCAGATCTCTTAAAGGGGCGGGGGGGGGGCAAAAAAAGAACAAACAGAAAAGGAGAGCCCGGCAGTCAACTGAATCTTACCTGAAAAGTATGCTGGGAAGCTTAGGTGGGCGTGGTCGCACTCTCAGAATGGTTTCAAGTCCAGCTTGGAGCCATTTGCGGCGGAGTTTAGGGGTCGTGTACAAAGGGCCAGGAAGGAAGGAAGGAAAGAAGGACAGAAGGAAGCAGTCCTCTCAGAATCTTTCAAGCAAAATCAACACACCTCATTCCAGTCTACTTTAGCATTTCTGTGACTTATAACATGAATTATTCTTTTTATTTCAGGTACCGTTCATGGTCCAAGCAAGGAGCCCAACTTTTCTTCTGCTTAGACCGCTGGACACCTATGTCCATTTCACCACAGTTATGGACAGTAAGAGAGGCAAGAGTCCTTCCACAGTGAAAAGCAGATCAATTCAAATAAGAAGCAATCGGTTCACCACATTGTATTCTTCATTACCTGTATCCACAGGAGGGCTTTACGCCTTAACTCCAAGCAAACAATCTAGTACTTGGAGTCTATCCAGTGTTCCACAACCTGCTCTGATAAATAATGCTGTTTTGCTCTGTCTACTCTTAATGACAGATTAAAGCTTCAGGAACCAAATAATCTATAGATCAACCTTAATACGTGATGAATGTAAACCATGCCTTGATATTGGTGACATAATTGGTCTGGCTTTGTTCCAAGAACATAATCCTCATCTGGATCCCCTGATAGAAGTACACCTTGTAGTTAGCATGTACACAGGATACTCTCTCTCTCTCCCTTTCTCTCTCTATCGTATCGATTGATTGAATGACCGATTAATCAATCAATCAATCAAAAATATTGTAATCCACCTTTTTCCAGAAACAAGACCCAAGTCAGTTTTCAACAATTAAAAGACAGTATTTGAGTTAGCAACAGTGAGTATACAATACTAAAAGACACAATGAATATAATATAAAAAAAACATAATCACAGCAAAACACACATAGCAGGGAAAGCTTGCCTGAAGAGGAAAGCCTTTGCCTGCTTGTGGAAGGACAGTAAAGATGGGGCCAGGCGGGCCTCCTGAGGGAAGGAGTTCCCTGAAGGCAATGGCAGAAAAGGCCCTCTCCCACGTCTCCATCAAACACATCTGTGAAGTGGTAGGACCAAGAGGAAGGCCTCTCCTGAGGAACTTAACACATAAGATCCAAGATCTTTCTGTCGAAGTACATAACTTTTATGATATCTCAGCACTAAACTGCAGCCTTATCTGGGTGCTCTAGACATGGGTGAAAGTGAATGTGTGAGAGAAGGAGCGTGCTAGGTCCATTCGCTCCTTCTTATCTTTCCATGTGTTTACATCTAAATTTGAAATGCCTGGCTGCCTCTATCTGTAAAGTATCTATACACAATTGGGAGCCTTGACTTCTCAGGATTTCTGATCCTGAGATGTGCCAGGAATAGAGACAGCTCTCCTCTTCAGATTTACCTCTCTACACATGGAGAGGTAAGGCGAGGACGTGTGGGGCTAGTTTTTCGCCTTCCCTTCTGCGTGCATTTTAACATCTTTGCTGAATGCCTAAGTAATGCCTAAATTTCACAAGACAAGGGTTCATAATGGCTTATAGACACCAGGTGGGATATTCTGCACATCAAACAGAAAAGCATCTTCAAGTTAAGGATCCAGATAAACAATATTCACATCTCATTTAAGAGGTGCTATTTTCCCCACAATATTATTTGGAACGCCCAGAAGGGCACAGCCCCCTTAAAACAACTAGCTGGCAGACCAAATAATAAATAAGTTTATTTGAGAGGAGACTGCCTAACTGACTGTCCCCACGTATACATTTCCCCCTACACTTTAAACACATATACCTCACAGCTGTCTTTCTTGTTCCTCCCCAAAGAATGTCACAAACAAAGCAGAAACAAATTAAGGATAACTGGAAACACCACACAACAAATTAGAACAAAACTATGGCATGCTATGCTGCCTAGATGCCCTGAGCACATCCGATCTCGCTTTATTTCGGAAGCTAAGCAGGGTGGGCCCTGGTTAGTACTTGGACGGGCGACCACCAGAGAATACAAGATGCTGTAGGCGCCTTGAGTAGGAACTGGCAAGCCACTCCAGTATTCCAGCCAAGAAAACTCCATGGACATGGGGTCACGAAGAGTCGGTCACGACTGTAATGGCACAACACACACACACACACACACACACACACACACACACACACACATGGCGTGCTATAGCAAACAACCACAGCAAACAAACTTCAGGAAACTCTGTAGCAGGGATGGTGGTTCCTTCAGAAGCAATCTGTTAGACTGAGGCTAGCAGTTGGTGGGCTGAAGCCAGCAGCAGATGAAGGTCAGACTCAATGCAGATAAATACATCTCTCTCTCTCTCTCTCAACTTTGGTCTGCCACCTTTCTCTCTGTCTCCTCTCCTCCTCCCCCCCTCCCCCCGGCAAAGCAGATGAATCACTCTACAGTGATCCACAATCTTTTACACAAATGTTTTGAAATTAGGCTGAGAGGAGCAAATTGCAAACCCTTCTTCCATACCATTGTGTCCATGTTCAGTTAATCTCCCTGAAAATCTGAGCACTGGCCCTACTTGAAATGGGGAGGCCCAGCTTGTAGGAGCATTATGCATTGAAATCCAGGTGTCTGACTTACCAGTTGCAGCATCATAGACACACTTTCCCATGTTGCTTCCTTAATGTTGTCACCACCGTCCACAAGTCCTTGGTAACCCTAGGGAGGGGGAAATGCAGACATGTATTTTAAGACAATTCTTTGAAGTTTTTACTGCCCAAGAGGCAAATAATGTAAAATATACAGTATAATGAAACTGAGGGGAGCCCTGTGGTCAACACAAAATAACATACAAATGCAAAAATAGGCAATACCTTTATAGACTGCTAAAAATAATCATATAATATGTGAGCTTTCATGGCTTGAACCCCACACTGGCGGGTGGGAGAGGGGGCTATGGCGGTGACGAGGGCGGCTGCCGGAGGCGGCAGGGCAGCTGTGGCAGGGGCGGCGGCAGCAATGCTGGTGGTGGCGGGGGTAGGGTCGCGGCACCGGTTCCAGTGGCGGCCGGCGGCCACAGAGGCGGCCCCAGGCTGGCTTGCTGGGCCCATTAGGTGACCCTGGCAAGTGGGCCCAGCAAGCCAGCCTGGTCCCACCTCTGCGGCCACCGCGCGTGCTGCCGGAAAACCCAAATGGGCCCAGCAGGCCGGCCTGGGCCCACCACCACCACTGGAGCTGCTGCCACTGCTGGAGAGGGTGAGTGAGTGGGGGAAATCCCCCCCCCAAAAAAAAACACAGGAACCTGGTGGGGGACCCCTGAAGGTGCTGTGGGCGGCTGGTCTCCCACAGTCGACGTCTTGTGCAAGCTTGGTATATGTGGTCCAATGTAGTGAGGAGTGTGCAGACCTCTACATTGGAGAAACTAAACAGCCATTACACAGGAGGATGGCCCAACACAGGAGGGGCAACAGCTCAGAACCAGAATCAGCAATACACCTCCACTAGAAGGACAAAGGGCACTCTTTCAAAGATGAGGATGTACACAGACAGAAGATAGGTGGTTTGAGAGAGGGTTCAGGGAGGCCATTCATCTGTGTATTGAACCCCCCCTTCTCAACAGAGGTGGGGGACTCGGCACAGTCTCCTACTTATCAGGGAGTGATTTGAACAATACCTAGACAAATCAGAAGCATTTCAGACATCCACCAGCAATGCCATAGCTAACAACCCATACTTAATGGGTGTTGGGGAAGGTTGCCTAGGTGGGAGTTTCAGGTCACTGTCCACCGAATGAGCCTATTCAGACCAGGATGATGTGAAATCAAGGGGAACTATAACATGGAGGCCTCGCCACTAACCTTCCTCAGACTGACGAAGCTGCCTGGATGAACAGTGAAATGTTTCAATCTCTCAAGAAAAGAAGTCTAGTTGCCATTGACTCAACTTCCAGATAAACTCACCTGGATGACTGAGAATCTTTACAGACATATTGTATGATGATTTCTGTATGACCTATTTTTGAATTGGTACTTGATAGAAGATGTAGATACTTTTATTGAAGCTGGTTTCTGGTAACCGAGGATGCAGCTTTCAGGAGGTGGGTCCTATGTATTTTTTTTACACTGATGTGTTTTTCAACTGATTCCTGACTTTAGCTGTGAAGCCAGAATTGGAGAGTTTGATTTTCCACAGTGCCTACTTGATAAGGGCTGGACTCAGTGATCCATCGGGGTCCCTCCTAGTTCTACAATTCTGAGATATTATATACATGGGATATGGAAAACAGGCCTGACATGAAGAGGCCCCAAGCTAGTAGGAAGAGAGAGACCACACTGACCTACCTCATGAACGAAATATACTTTGGCACCAGTGTATATTCCCACTCGGACCACCGCCCGGACTGCAGCATTCATGCCTGTGCAAAGCAAACAAAGAAGGGAGATACCACTGAGACCCACAGTCAAACTTGGAATACAGGTTTCAGCAAACAACCAAAGAAGCAGAGAGTGGTCTTTGCAATGCTGTGTACTCTAAGGAAGACATGGCAGGGAGGCTTCCCATCAAGGCTCTGGTGATGGAATGACACTGCCTCCTGTGATGAATTCTAGAAAATTCATCTTTTGATCTGTCCTGTCATCTGTATCATCTGTTGATCCCTGGCTATGTCATGTCCTGGGAAAGGAAGACACTGACTTTCTTTGTAATTCACAGGTGGATGCCAAGTAGCAAATGTGTTTTCCTCATTCTCAAAATGTTCGATGTGGTTGTAAAATAGCAAATGGAAGGGGTCTTACATTGTCTCTCATGCACATCAAAAACCTGCCTTCACACATGATATCTATGAGGAAGAAACACATGGGTGAAATTTTATAATACCTTTCTGTATATCAAACGGTCCTGGGCTTCAAAGGGTTACATCAGATGGCAAACAGGTTGCTACTGTCATTTAAGGAATCCACTTGTCACATCAACATCCTATTCAGGTGATGGAACACTTGATCAATAGGCCTTTTGTTCACTATCAAAAAGGGAAAGTCTTTCCTTATAATCATGCTAATTGATGAGAGAGCCTACACCCTTCTGGGCGTAATTTCCATTCCTAAAGAACAAATCCTAAAGCTGTTAGGTTTATAATAATGAGCTGCTTAGCCAGATACACACACAGAGAGAGAGAGCTTCTTGGGGACAGCTTGCAGCGATGTGCTGAGGCTGGCTTTTCAGCCAGGAGAACGCAAAGAGATCTTTTCCGTTCCAAGTGTGAGTATATTAGCCAGAATTAGTTAGCGTTATTATTTTCATTTCTGGGGTGCAATATTTCACGTTATCTTCCTGAGACTGGTTTTTTTTTTAAGCAACTTTGTAAGCTTGTTTTAGAAATCTGCCTTTGTTTGTTAAAGCTCCAAGAATCTGTAGCTCTTGCCAGATGATGCTGACAATAAGAGATTCCTGTTTTTACTCTTGCTTTTTCTTTTTAAAATAAAGTTCTTTTCTTTACCTTTTTAACTGGAATCTGTGTGTGCCTGAGGGGGAAGTCATTGCTAATTAACCAGAGCCTTAGCCAAGGCTGCACGCTACTGACTTTTCCGTGAGAAAGAAAGTTCTTTTGATTGAGCTCTATGGGACTCGGAATTCTGAGGCTCCCAGGTTGAGGGCTGTTCAGAGGAGAAAAATCCCTTTTTAGCTGGGGTATGGCGGGAGTAAGCTCACCCTCCCAGACTGAGCTGTGTCGCTAGTTAAATTGAGGATCCTTCTTGAATGATCCTGGGGCGTGTCAAGTGCTCCAAATTATTATATTTTTGGTGGCAGCGAAAAGATGGCATGTGGTAAACGTCCCGAAGGCGTCACACCTCCAACCTCCAGCCAATGCTATCATTCTTTTGTAACTGTCTTGAGTTTTCTCACTGTTCTCTCCATGTTTTCCCCTCGAACTGCAGAAAATGTATGCAGAGGAAAAAGACAAATGAAAGAGATGGGGACAGAATTTCCAAGCTGTGATACTTCTATAGCACTGTGACTTAGCTATCTGGCCAAAACACAATGACCTAAATAGCAATGCTCAAATTTGAATCAAGTCGACAAGAGTGAAGTCCCTTTGAGAAACCATACATGTGTTCCCCTTTCTTTGCCCAGTCTGTGCCAAGGGTACTAGTTTGTCCTTTCTTATTGCATCACATGTTTAAAAAACCCAGTGGATGTGGATTTTAAGTGGCAATTTAACATATAAAAGAGGGATGTGGGGGGGGGGAGGAATCAAAGACCCAAATGAGCCTTGTGGCATACTGGTTAAACTGCTGTATTGTAACCAAAACTCTGCTCACAACCCAGGGTTCGGTCCCAGGTAGCCAGCTTGAGGTTCCCTCAGCCTTCCATACTTCTGAAGTTGGTAAAATGAATACCCAGCTCACTGAGGGGAGGGGGCATTGTGTAGCATGCATTATTAACTTGTAAACTACCCAGAGAGTGCTGTAAGCATTATGGGGCAGTACAATCATCCCTTGGTTTAAGAGCATTTTGCAACACAAGCAAACATTTCTTCTGAATGTTGCCTTCATCAACAAGCAATGTCTTGAAAGTGCAGGTCACATGATCACAAGTGAGCAAGTGGTGGCTCTCTCTCCCTCTCCTGCTGGATTATGGGTGACTGTCTAGAAATGTTCCATCTCAGACAGCCTCCAAAGCAGAGGGAGGATAGAAGGGAGGTCTCCCTTGTACCAAACAGAAACATTTTCAAAGGGGTGTGCAGGCTAGGGGCCTATTTTTCTTTATATTTATATTTTTATTTAACTTGTGCTCAACATTCTATATTTTTTCAAACCATTTCTAGTCATGCGGCAGCTAGTCAAGTGTGTATATAGGCCTACAAATTGCACTTTATTATTGTCACATTAAAAATACAAAGTAAAATCCAGTTGTTAGTCTTAAGCAGAGCAGATTCCGCAGCCAGGTACCATGGTGAAGACGTGGACTTTTAGCCAACTTCTTATGTGAGTTCTGTCATTTTGTGTGTACACAGTATATGGTCTATGGAACCCCAGAACAAATCATCTGAGTTTCCATTATTTCTTATGGGGAAATTTGCTTTGATATAAGAGTGTTTTGGCTTACAAGCATGTAGAACAAATTCTGCTTGTAAACCAAGGCATTATTGTATACAAGCAGCATGCTTTTTTTGCTTTTGCTTGGCTGTATTAAGGCACAGGTGTTTTTCATGCAAAGCTTCTCTTCTCCAGAGCAAAAGCAGAAGTGGAATAGTAGAAGAGAGAATGAAATGTATATTTCCCTCATCAACCCACTCTGGTCACCTGTGATTACCAGACAAGTTGTTTAATATAACCAGGGTGCTTCAAGAAAGACATCCAGCAGTTCTACCAAACCCAAGTAAAAAGACAGTAGTAGTTGTGGAAAATACCAGACACCTGGACCTCTTTTAAGATTTCATTAAAGAGGCAACATCTATTGTAAAACAGGTGTTGTGTATATAAGCATGCCCATATTATACTCTACACAAGAGCTTATATGGAACAGTGAGTAGTGTTGGTCTAAAAGAGAGCTATATTCCAGTTCCTGTTACTATAATTGATCCTCATCTTAATCCTATCTTCAAGTTGTTTGAGGTGGTGAGTCTCCTCTATTTTAAAGCCTATGAAGTAGGTTAGGTTGAGGAATATTAGTGAATGGCCCAGTGAGTTTTGTGGGAGATTGTACCTGAATCTCCCGGAAGAGTTACTTTTTGGGTCATCCCAGAATCTCCCACCCAGCATTATTGTGGGAGAATGGGAACGCTTAAACAATAATGTTTCCAAGCTGTGCTTGTCTGGCACTGTCACTTCTACACCTGGCTGGCACTGCTTAGGGTCACCATAGGTCATAATAAAGAGCACACAATTATTATTCTTAGCAGTGGGCCAGTCATTATCTTCCACCATAAAGTCCCACTGAGGTCCACAATGAAAATGGGGAAATAGGACAAGGCCACAATCACCACTGGATCTTTTTGGAGGAAGAGCTGGATCATGGGTGCAACTATTAATAATGTATGTATCCCTTCTGGTTGCTGCTGTTAGGGGCTGATATCTGCTTCACGAGAACCATTCTGCAAATCTGAGATAGGGAATGTTAATATCGATAGAAGGTGTAAGACAGTTCAGCTGCATCGTTCAGCCTTAAGGAATGAACCCACAAGAACTAGGCAGGAGTGCTGGATTTGGTGGGGAAAGATTTTAACGAAGAACAACAATGACATGAATAACGCACCACACCCCCGCAACTTGAAAAGGCAGGAAGGGCATCTGAACAAAAACAAGACAACTCAGGGTGTCGTTTCATACAAACGGGGAAAATTTACCCTTCTCTGCACTAGTGCTTAATCTCTCATCTCTGTGCAGTAAAAACTATTTGAAAAAACAACCAGTTCTCTCAGCTTGGGCAGATGTTTGGTTTGAAAAGGGATATCTGAAGTTTTATGAACAATAATGATTTCCATTATCTTTGACTTCAAACCACCCCCACCAACCCCCACATGATAAGACCATCCGTGAAAGCCAAAGATGTTTGGGACAAAACTTGGCGTAAGAAAGGGAAGAGTGAATCAGGGAGGAGAGAAAAAACAAAGACAAAACACCACTTCAAATTTGTTTTGAGAAACTGGCTGAAGGCAGGCTAAGTGCCCACAACCTTCCTTGCCTCATGGAATTTGTAAATTAGTTATCTTCACATTGGGATCGACACAGGATGGGCTCTCTGAAAGGTCTGTGCTTGGCCTGAGAAGGGCACTCAGCATAAAGATGCCTCCAGAGAAATGGCTGGACTAAATCATTTTAGAACGGTTCCTTCTTTCCCTTTCTAATGAGCTTTTCCTGGCAAGACTAAGGAAGGAAGAAGTGTTGGCTAAAACCAAGGAGGGTTACAAAGAGTAACCATTTGAAGCAAGGCAATAGCACATTTAAAAATTTGGTCTTGGAGCACCACCTAATAATGTCAGTTGCCAGACCAGTCAGGGGGAAAAAAATGATGTCCTGAATGGGCAGGGTAGGATGTGAGAGATCCAAAGGGTCATAACAGCAGCTTTAATGAATTACTTGAGAGGTATCTGAAGATTTGCACAGGCCACCTTTGGAAAGTCTGAGGCGTGCCCATTTTGTGTCTACTTCTCTCCAGCCACTGAGACAAGTTTTTCAGGGGAGGAACTGACAGCAGTGCCACCCCATACAGATTGGCTTTTAGCTACTACACCACTCTAACTCTCAGGAAGAATGTACATTCAATATTTTGAGCACTGCATTGAAACTTTTATCTTGCTGCCAATTTAATTTTTCTATGCTGTTCACTGACCACAGTTCCCTATGGGAAAGTCGGGCAGTCTATAAATACAAATAATAATAAAGAAATAAGCACTGGCTATTCTTACAGCCAAACTCCATCCTTAAAGAGATATGACATATATGTACAGTGGGGGCAAGCAGACTGATTGTGATTCTTAAATAACCCCCCCAACTTCTTCTCAAACCCTGCATTATTAAAAAGCCCATTTGAACGCCTGCAGACCTTTACTACACTACGTTCGAATACACACAGATGCAGAATTCTCTTGTGCATCTGATCCTGCCCTCAGATGATTCGCACATTTTATTTTTGAAATGCTGACATTTAAAGTAAATGCTTAGGGCACTGACAGCCAGGCTGCTCTTCTTAACAGCGCCAAAACATGCCATGCTCGGGAAGGGGCTGTAATCCAACACCATCCTCTCCTGTCATGTGACAAGGCGAGCCTAGCAACAGGGGTGCCACTGCTTGATTGGCAGGAAGGGTGAGGGGAAGGCAAAGCACACCCCTGGTTTCATACCAGTTTGGAAAAGTTACATTTATGAACAATTCCAGGAATCCTGTAGGAAGAACGGGCACAAGCATCCATTACTGTAATTTTCCCCAGCTCTGCATCAAAGCCAATCTTTCCAGAATTCCCAAGACACACAAAATCAACTTCAAGGGACTCGTGTCAGAATTCCTTATATTTAAAAGGAAAACATGGGACCTCTCAACCTCATGCCTCCCACCTCCCTCCATCTAGACCAGTGGTGGCAAACCTTCGGCACTCCAGATGTTTTGGACCACAACTCCCAGAATTCCAAGCCTGTGTTGCCAGTGACAAGAGACTGTGGGAGTTGAGGTCCAAAACATCTGACTTTCAAGAAGTTATTAAAAGCTCCAGTATGTCATCTCCTTCCGGTAACAGCTTGGATCCATGGCTTAGTTTTATCAAATAACATTGCTTATTTGGTTATTCAGGTGTCTGCTTGGAATCATTATTTGTTCATACCTCTTTTTATCTGAGTGAGGGAGCTGATTTGTGTGGGGTTTGCTTTGTCCATTGTTTGTGTTTTCCTCTGTATGTCTGCTCAGAATAGTGGATTTTCAATAGGTGAGGCAGTATACAATGTATTAAATAAATGAATAAACGGTGACTTATCACTTTGGAGTGTTTCAGATAAGAAAACGGGAATTCCAATAAAGGTAACACAAAGCATATCACCTTTAAGGGCCTTTATACACGACCCCTAAACTCCGCAGGAAATGGCTGCAAGGTCCGGACCTTACAAGTGTTTTCCCACCAGCTCCGGACTTTGCAGACAATTAAGTGCGACCCCGCCCACCTAAGCGCGACCCAGCTGCACTTTCTTGTACCTGCTTGAGGTGGGTGAAAATCCCCATGTCCAGATTTAATCTGGTCAGTGCGGGGCTCTCCTGGCTTCTGCTTGTGTTTTTTTTTTGCCTCCTGCCCCTTTAAGAGAAGAGGTGGGAGGAAAAAAAGCAAGCAGAAGAGAAACGGAAGAGAAACGGAGCTGGCAGGTGAGCTGCATTTTTCCCCTCTTTCTCTGGTGGGGAGGAAGGAAGAGCAACGAACCCCTAAGATCTTTGGTCCGAATTTAAGGGACCAGCGGATCTTAGGGGTCGTGTGAAAAGGCCCTAAGAGAACATCCCTTTAAGAGAACCATGAAACTCCCTGGGTGACCTCTGTTAGCCAGACCTATCCAGACTTTGGAAGTCATGTGCTAGATTTAACACTTGATGTTAAATTTATTATTCGGGCACTAATGGGAGGACAAGTCCATGCATGCATCCAATGAATAATATTTCCAAAGTGGGAATTTAAGTTTTTGCAGGCATTTCAAAGCATGATTTCTAAAAGATAGAGGCATCTTTCCCATCTGAAGTCAAAGCAAAAAAAAAAAAAAAAGACATCAACAGGGAAAATATGCTTTATTTCCAGGCTGAGTTCACATGGTTGCTGTCAAAGCAAAGCAACAGCCAAGAGACACGTCCTTAAGAAATATAGTAGTGGAAAAAAATTTGGGCGCTTTTACACGACCCCTAAGATCCGCTGGTCACTTAAATTCGGACCAGAGATCTTAGGGGTTTGTCGCTCTTCATGCGTCCCCACCCCTCCGCACTTCCTGGCTGCTGGCTGCGTGAGGGGAGGAAGGAAAAAAGGGACAAAAGAATGCAGGCTTACCTCCGGTGCCTGTGGACGCTGCCCCGTCGTTGTGATTCCTTCTCTTAAAGGGGCGGGAGGCAAAAAACAACAGCAAAAAGAAGCGAGGAGAGCCCGGCACATCCGTATCAAGATTTTTCACCCTTGCAGAGCAGGTACATGAAAAGTGCGCTGGGACGCGCTTAGGTGGGCGTGGTCGCAGTTAATTTTCAGTAAACTCCGGAGCTGGTGGGTAAACAATTTTAAGCTCCGGAGCTGGGAGCCATTTGCGGCGGAGTTTAGGGGCCGTGTAAAAAGGCCCAAAGTTCAGGATCAGGAGGGCAAGAATCCAGAGGGCAACCTCCTTGCTATTCCTTCCCTTCTTTTTTCCCCCTCACTGTCAAGGAAGGCACAGAATGCTTGAATGGACTGCATGGAGATATTTCTCCAGATCTCCACTCCCTGTTTCCATCCTCCTGTCTATTTGGTCCCCAATTTCCTCCCTCTTTGTTACAGCTCAGAAGTGAGCCCTGACAGAGAACTCTTCCCTCCTTTTCCGATGTTTTGTTTTCTTGGACCACCCTCTCTGGTGCCCTGTTTTCTGTCCCTCCTTCTCACTCTCTTTTTGAGCCCCCACATGTCCTTGGGGTGAAGGCCACATGCTACCCTTCAGCTACAGGCCGAAGCCATCCTGAAGGGGGAAGAGAGAGACGGAGGGCACAATTACTGGAGGACAACTTTTGAGGTGGGGGAAGAAAGCATCTACTTTTCCTTTTTGTCACAGGTTCACTGGAGAGGGAGAATGAGAGAGAGAGAGGGTGTGAATTTTGTCCCAGCCCTCTTTTGATTCAAATCCATCACAATTAGAGATGGGCACGGCCCAGTTCATCTCGTGCTGCTCCTCCCCTGTCCACTTTCCTCATGCTGAAATGGCCACTCATTCAGCCCAATTTGCTAGCTTCCGTCAGGAATTCAACGGATCTTCCACTCTCAGGCTACAGCTCAGGCTTCTCTACTCCATCCTCTTGGCTGATCTCCCATTTTGACAAAAGGGTGGGGCAAAGAAGTCTACCCTAGCTGGGAGTGGAAGATCAGTTGAAGAGCTTCCAGAGGCTAGCAAACTGGACCAGGTGAGCGGCTGAGGAGGAGGGGAGGGCTGCAGCAGCACCTGTGCTGCTGCCTTTATGAACTGGGATTTGCCCAATTCTAATCCCAGTTTTAACTGGGGAGGGAAACTAGGCGAGTCATGGTACAAAGGCACGCTTTTAACAGCCGACTTTGCTTCCGAATATTGCCTCTCATAACAAAGAATATTTTTTTTACCCATGTCAAGTGAAAGAGGAGAGCTCCACCTCACTATTTGTCATTGGCATCTTTTGACCCATCTTGCTATTTACGCCTTGCATTAAATGTAGGATTTGTTTTGTTGGAAGCACTTGCATCTTTCCTTGATTTATCCATTATTTTGTGTGTCACCTTCTCTCCAAAGACATCAAAGGACAGCACATCATCTTCCTCACCATTATGATCTTCTCAACAACCCTGCAGAGTAGTTCGGGCTGAGAGAGAATGACTGGACCTCAATCAGTGGAGATTGGAATATAGATCTCTCCCCTACTCCTAGTTTACCACTCTTGCATTGGCAGAGTGCTGACCAGATGAACTTCAGCATTGGTTCCCATCCTTAGGTCCCATGGTGTTCTTGGACTACAATTCCCAGAAATCCTGATCAGCACAGCTAGTGGTAAAGGCTTCTGGGAGTTTGAGTCCAAAAACACCTTAATTACCCAAGGCTAGAAACCATGGCCTTAGAGCAGACTTGTCCAAACTTCGGCCCTCCAGATGTTTTGGGCCACAACTCCCACAGTCCTTTGCCATTGGAAATACAGGCTTGGAATTCTGGGAGTTGTGATCCAAAAGATCTGGAGGGCCGAAGTTTGGACATGCCTGCCTTAGAGAATGTTCTAACTCTAACGTGTCATAATACATTAAGCCAAGTTATATGAGCAGCCACAGTTCTGTATCCATCCACATTATTTTACTAGAACTGCACACAATTTCCAGAAGAAATAAACTAGAACTGGATGCAAAACTGCTTTCATCTGAATGGAAAATCCCACACACTTTTACTGGAGCCCCTAAATAAAAAGCAGGTGAGGTTTTGAATCCCGCAGGACCTGTTTCTTTCAAAAGCTCACTGTTTTTACTATCTGTTTTTACTAGGGAGGAGCCTCGTGGCGCAGTGGTTAAATGCCTGTACTGCAAGTAAAACTGTGCTCACGACCTGGGTTCAATCCCCGGTAGCAGGCTCAAGGTTCACTCAGCCTTCCATCCTTCCGAGGTCGGTAAAATGAGTACCCAGCTTGCTGGGGGGGGGGCAATGTGTAGCCTGCACTCTGTAATTAAAATTGTAAACCGCCCAGAGACTACTTGTAGTAGTATGGGGCGGTATATAAGCAGAACACTTTACTATTTACCCGAGTTTTGATATCTGGTGCAAAGACAATACAGTTTTAATGCAAGTAAAACCATACCAGGAATGGATGATGTGAATTACATTTGCAACAATAAAAGAGGAACAGCAGAGAAATAATGGTTCAAGGTGCTGGTAGGGATAACAGAGGTAAGCTACCAGCTTGAAGAGCTTTTCTGTTAAGTAATGCTGCTGCTCCCAGACAGCGGAACTCCCTCCCACAGGAGGCAAGACTGGCCTCATCTTTGCTGTCCTCCCTCAAGCAGGCAAAGATGTTTCTCCTGAGGCAAGCTTTCCTTGACTGAGTGGCTGCCTCTGTGGGGTTGTTAAACAGATGGTTGTGCCTTACAGCTCTAAACGTGTTTTGCTGTTGCTTATGTTTTTTCATGTGGTATTTCTTTGAACCTTTTTGGTACTTATATATCCTTTGTTATTAGCTTTCATATTGTCCTTGAATGATATAAGTTGTCGGGAGTCCTTTTAAGGAGAAATAAGGTAAAGGTTCCCCCCGCACATGCGTGCTAGTTATGTCCGACTCTAGGGGCAGTGCTCCTCTCCGTATTCAAGCCGAAGAGCCAGTGTTGTGCAAGTCCAAAGGCGGGGCAAAAATGCCTTACATAATGCCTCAAGAGATCAGTGGCGCAGTGGTTAAACTGCTGTACTGCAGCTACAGTATAACTATGCTCACGACCTGGGGTTCAATCCCATGTAGCTGGCTTGTGGTTGACTCAGAGTCAGCCTTCTCTTCTTCTGAGGTCGATTAATTGAGTACCCTGCTTGCGGAGTGGTGCTGAGGTAAAGTGTAGTCTGCATAATTAAATTATAAACTGTACAGAGAGTGCTTTAAGTGCTATGGGGTGGTATATAAGTAGAACACTTTGCTTTGCTTAAAATAAATAAACAAAATAAATAAACACTAGGGATGAAAACCCATAAGCAGTTTTCAAAGTAGCAACCGGAGTAAGGGGAAAGGGGATCTAGCAAGAAGAGAGAGGAAACCTGAGGAGAAACTGTATGTGGAAGCAGCAGGGAGTGAAAAAAAGGGAATGGAGGAGATGCAAGGAGAGCAGGAGGAAAGATTACAAAAACAGATCTGAGCAAAAATTTGTCTCATCTAGCCTTTCCCAACCCATATTCTATTTAGGTGCTGGACTACAGCCCCCATTATCTCTGAGGTAGCCCGTGCTTGGTCTCTGCTAGACTTTTTGGAAACTCGCACAACAGAGATGAATGGAAATGTGCCCTGTTGTTATGAAAAGCTGGGACTCTGGGACGACACTTCCTGGGACCCAGGAAACAATTCTGAGGAGAGGCTGCTGTGGAACTAGTCTACCTGCTGCTGTTTCCAGGGGAAGCTGGTTCATTTTAAGCTAAACTAAATTCCAGGGCACCCAAAAGCATTGAGATAATGGAAGGCCTTCCCAAAGTGATTCCCACGTGGAGTGTCATTTCTCCTGCTAAGTTTTTGAGGAGCCCAGAGGCTATGCCTCCAAATGATGAACATCCGTAGAACAGCAACCGCATAGCTTACCCTGGGCGTCTCCTCCGGACGTCAAGACGGCAATGGCCTTGCCGATCCCCATCTTGTCCACGCGCTCATGTTTCACGGGCGTTTGGGACGACATTCTCTGGGCTGGAAAATCAACAGCAACAACTTCTTAAGACGAGCCCGGTGGAAAAATAGGCTCTCGGTCTTCACTGCTTCCCTGGGCTCTGTCCTGCACCGCCTGCAAGATACGGAGTGCCCCCTATAGCCTCCTGCTGTTGCCTTTCAAAGTGGTCAGACAGACACACACACACGCCACCTCCTCTCCAATAAATAACAAGTGGAAATGTCACTCTGTAAGAAGATCCCGGGTGCAGCATCAGCCACACCTAATCCTAAAGCGGCACGGGGCCAGCGGTATAGAAGGACCAATGAACAGGAGTGGTTTTGGGTCAAGGAGCTGCGTGGTCATCCTTTGATGCCCTCACTAGGTGCCTTCTGCAAAGGACCCAGTCACCAAAGCACAGAGCCAGGGGCATGCACTTCCCTGCTGGCTCCAGGTTGAGTGAAGAGTTCATAACAGCGGTGGTCAAAGTGCAGCTCCACAGACATTACTGGAAAACAACCGGCTATGAGGAGCAATGGGAGTTGTAGTCCAGCAATGTCGGTTTGGAGCCCCCACACTTTGCCCGTTTGTTTTGAAAGGCACCTCAGGCTGCATTTCTATGTCTAATTCCTTGGGGGGAAAAAACCCTGCCTCAGTGTAGCTGCCCTACAAGGAGCTCTGGACAGGTTCACACTGGTCCAAGAACTGAAGCTCCTGTTCGACATTCAGCCAATCAGTGTTTCCAAAACAACAGCTCTCAGAGCAGACTGCTTGGGTCTTCTGGATTTTTAGGACTTCAACTGCCAGAAGCTCTAGCTAACATAGCCAATGCTAATGGATTGTGGGAACTGTAGTCCAAAGTGTTTGGTGGACAAAGGTTTTGTTTTTGCCACAGGTAGTAATAGGGCCTGAATTGAAATCTGAATCCTCACACTTCTGGTTATTTAGGGTATTCAGGTGATTCAATCATCCTGTTCAACCCATCACAGTTGCAAACTGCAACTGGCAAATTGTCACCTTAAGAGACTGTCTGTGTGAAACAGGAAAAGGAATTAGGATTACAGGGGTGGGAGAACTGGCCCTCCAGATGTTTTGGATTTCAAATCTCAGAAGTCTCTCTCAGTGGAGGTGATCCAAAGCCAGTGATTCCCAATAATGGGTCCCCAGATGTTCCAATCTCAGAAATCATGGCCAGTAGAGCTAGTGGTGAAGGCTTCTGGGAGTTTTCGTCTCAAGAACATATTGGGACACGTGGTTGGAAACCACTGAACTAAGGGTTTTTGGATGCAACATCAGGAGGACCGAAAGTTCCCTGTCACTAGTCTTACATGACACTTCCTGCAAACATATCAAGGTATCATATGGGGGGGGGGGAGAATGCTTCCCCTCCCAAGGACTATTTTTTATTGCAGACAGATTTAATCAAGAAACAGTCCTTAAATTGTGCAGCTTATGAACTCTTTAATCAAATGACGGCCTCTTTTTAAATTAATGATCAATCTCCCAGGCACAATTAAATGAATATGCATGCTACTAAAATAACCATGTAGATCCCTCTTTTGCCTGTGAGGGGCACTAAAGAAAGTGGAAGACAGATCAGACAAAAAACTACTACTTGCCTTTAGAAGGGAAGCAACAAGTGCATACACAGGCTCCTCTCCGTGCATACACAGGCTTGGCTCAGGACACTAAATTACTGGCTAAGACTGAATCAAGCTCCCTCTGGTTTGCTTCCTTTTGTCATGAAGGATTCTCATGAGAGTAGATGGATGAAAGATATCAAATCCAAAGTATACTCTCTGGGACTGTCGCCTGATCATCTAGTGACCACTGGGTATAGTAGGGCGAGAAGTTTATTAGAGCAGCGTATACATGACATTGAATATCAAAATAATCTGTCTGTCACCAATAAATTATGCCCCTGGTATGACAACTCAGCGTTAAGTCATCCAAAAACAATGGCACAATATCTAAATGTGCTAACAGTTCCAAAGCACAGAAGGGCCTTTTCATGTGCACGATTTAATGTCATGCCTTCAGCTATGCTAGAGGGTCGCTTTAAAGGAACACCTCTACAAAACCGCACATGTCCATGTGGTGAAGGTGTTGAAACACTTGCCCATGTGTTACTGTTTTGTTCCTTTTATAGAGAGGTGCGGCAAGAATTACTTTTTCCCATGTTAGCAAAGAAGCCAGGTCGTTCATCTGACTTTTATATATCATTACTCCTTGGAGACCGAGACAATCAGGTGACACTGCTGACAGCTAAATTTTTAGCAGCAGCAATTAAAATGAGGCCAACCATGATTTTAAACTAACAATCATTTACAGATTATTTGTTCAGATTCTGTACAGGAATGTTGCAAGTATATGTATTTACTTCTATGTATTTACTTTTATGATTTGGTATGCCAATTTTATATCTATTTAAATGTTGTTCTCTTTTGCTAAGGCCATGGCTAATGCAAATAATTAAATAAATGAATGAATGAAAAATTTATTATTAGTAATGTAACAATTCTGCAGTCACATTTCCTTTGCAAAAAAATCTTAGCAGCTGGACAAATGTGACGTAATCTGCATAGCTCATAAAAAGAATATATTCTTATTGATTTTCAACAGCAAAAGCATTGGTTCCGGGGTGGAGAGCTTTTAAATGGACCAGATGTTGTAGAGTTGACCAAGCCTCAGAAAGCCCCACCCAGCTAAGGACTGTGGGAGCCACAGTCAATAGCATGTGGAGAGCTCAAGGCTCCCTGTCTTTATTTTGAGTGATTTACCTCCTTTGGAAAGTGAGTAGCCCTCACCATGGTGCACCAGCTGAGCTTATAAAGGCACCACAGCCGGCTCTTGCATGCTTCACATTTTGGATTGAACACATCCAAATGAGAAAACCCAAAATAATCTGGCTGGTATCCCATTAGAATAACCTTAACCAAAGAGTCGAAGCAATTAGTGAATGATAGTTCAACTCATACGCAAATCCCACCGAATCAGCAGGTCTCCTCTATGTGGGATTAGTCACAGCAGAGTGGCCTGTGTCCTATGCCATCGGGAAGCAAGCGGGCAAGAGCTTCTGTTCTCATGCACCATAAAAGAACTTGGAATAATAGGCTCTACTAGTCACAAAAAGCAGATGTCTATTAATGCAACACGAGTTTTCCAGACCTCCAGAGCATCTGGGGCAGGTGGGTTATACAGAACTGCAGTAAGGTGGTGGAATCAATGACGTGGGGCGATGGACCAGTGAATACCATCCAGTGCCCTTTTCCAAACAGATTGCGAGAGACCAATGTCTTAACATTTGACAGCTACACTTCAGCCAGTGTAAATGTAACCCGAAAGAAACCAATGCCTACGAAGGCAATCTCCTTTATAACTCAACAGCAGTGAGAAAGAATTTTATGCCCCGTAAACCAATGCCCAGATCTCAGGGAACAGCCTATTTATTTAAAATATTTTCTTGTCACCCTTCCTCTTTTTATACCAAGATGATAATTAAAAAAAAACACACACCAGTATAGTTTCCAATAAAAATTACTATTATGTGGTTTGATGTTGTTCTCACCAGAGCATTCACACTAATATGGCAGGAAAAACTTAAAATAGATAAATTAGAAAGACTAATAGTTTTTAATGCCATGACAAATAAATGGGTTTGGATTCAGTGCCATGTAAGAGATCCACCTGACTTGGACCATTGAGAAACCAGATCAGAGTAAGAGATTTGCGACTCCAGGGAGAACTTCTTGTTGGCTGAAAACAAGGAGTAATCTATAGGAGCCCTCAATCAGCTTGAAGAGTCCTGAGCCTCAAACATGTATCGTTTGCTGTCCACTGTAAACTTTCCCTTAATCCCAGAATCTCTTTTGCATCTCAGCACAGGAGTAAAGGCAGTAACTGGCCCCACAAGAAGCATGGATTCCCTTTATCTCCTGCAAAGCTTCCCTGCCAGGAGCCTTCTTGAGAGGAAAGGTCTCCTCAGGAAAAGAAGTTCCATCTGAAAGCCAGTATGCCACGGAGAACCAGGAACACGAGTATCTGGTGGGACAAACGGATCAAGCTGCCAGTTTCTTCCGGATCTCTGCTAGGTTAACATGATTCTTTTAGTCCATTATCTGGAAGTGGAGTCATGGCAGCTGGACTTCTTTTCTTGAGAGACTGAAACATTTCGCTGCTCATCCAAGCAGCTTCATCAGTCTGAGGAATCTCTTTTAATCCATTATTAGCTTTGGCTCCTTCAGAAAGCTGCTGCATGTCCATGGATAACTTGTTCTACCTTTAGGTACCTGAGAAGCCTTTCTCTCCTGTTGTCACATAACACTACCCAGAACCATCCACAAATGAACATAAATCCCAAACAGACCAATGTAGAGAATGATATTTCTTAAGATATTGAGTCTCTCTCAAGCCACTTAGGACTATGAAATTATATGGAATAAGACATTGTCTTCCCTCTTCTGCTTCAATTGTTTATACAGTGTTCCCCCACCCTTTTGTGGTTCATATACTGCAGTCCCAGTATATCGCGAGATTGCAGTATATGAAAGGCACGCCCCCCTGGAGTAAGCGGATGGGCCTGTTTCAGGCCTCCTGTAGTTACCCTAGGCCTGGCGCTGCCCAGAATGGGCCTCTGATGGCCTTCCCGGGCCTGTCAGAGTCCCCAAAAGTGCTTTCCGGTTAACTAAAAGTGAACCAGAAGTGCTTTCCGGCGATCCAGAAGTTGCTTCTGGTTTTCTGGAAGTGACTTCCAGTTTGCTGGAAAGCACTTCCGGAGTTTGCGACAGGCCCGGGAAGGCCATTGGAGGCCCATTCGGGGCAGCGCTAGGCCTCAGGTAAGGCAGTTGGGCCAAGATAGGCCCCCTGGTCCCGACTCAACCCAGCATCCACATGTCGCAGATTTTCAACTATCGCAGGTCTGGTCAGGTCCCTAAACCCCACGACAGGCAGGGGGTTACTGTATCACCTGTAGTCACTTTGGATGTACTTTTTGTGTATGCCATTAAATTGCTTCCAGCCCACTGCAAGCCTAAGGATTAATGACTTATGAAAGTTCCTGTCTTTAACAACCCAGCCAAATACTTCAAATAGAGATGGGCTTGAAGCCTCTGAGGGGCACCTGCTCAGAAGAATCAAAGAATCATAGAGTTGGAAGAGACCTAGAGGGCCATCCAGTTCCAACCCGCTGCCATAGAGGAACCCCCATCACAATATTTCTGACAGATGGCCATCCAGCCTCTGCTTAAAAACCTCCAAGAACGGACACTCCGCCCCCCCTTCCGGGGCAGCATATTCCACTGCCGAACAGCTCTAACCATCAAGAAGTTCTTCCTAATGTTCAAGTGGAATCTCTTTTCCTGTAGTTTGAAACCATTGCACCGAGTCCTAGTCTCTGAAGCCATGGTAAACAAACCAGTCCCCTCTTCGATATGACATGATTTCAAATATTTAAAAATAGCTATCATATCCCCTCTCAACCTTCTTTTTTTAAGGCTAAACATTCCCAGCTCCCTAGCTGTTCCTCCTCAGAAGGCATTTCTTCCAGACGTTTAACGATCCTGGTCGCCCTCTTCTGGACCCGTTCGAGGTTGTCAACATCCTTTTTAAACTGAGGTGCACAGAACTGGGCACAGTACTCCAGGTGCGGTCTGACCAGAGCAGAATAGAGTGGTACTATCACCTCCCTTTCTCTAGACAAGTGGTTCTCAACCTGTGGGTTCCCAGATGTTCCTGGACTGCAGCTCCCAGAAATCCTGGCCAGCTCTGGCTCTCTTGGCCACTGTGTCACACTGCTGGCTCATGTTCATTCTGTGGTCCACCCAGACTCCCAGAAGTATCCCAGCTTCCCTGCCCGGCCGCCTCTTGCTTCTGAGTGAGCGCCTGCTGGAGGGGATGGGGAGCCAAACCACAGAACATCTGTCGCAGTGGTAAACAAATCAGCATGAAACACCAAATCATTAGTTTGTGCCCATCTCTAGCTTCTAAATACCATGGCTTCCTCTACTGAGTCAATTTTTCTTTTCCTAGGTATTTTTCCCTATTACCTTCAACTTTTATTAACATTGTCTTTTCCAGCACTCATTCTGCTCTCATTATAGGCCTTAAGTGTGACAGATTCAGTGAAGTAATTCTAGATTTCATAGAATCATAGAATAATGAAGTTGGAAGGGCAATACAAGGCCATCAAGTCCAACTCTCTGCTCCACACAATAATACAAATCAAAGGATACCTGCCAGGTGTGTATCCAAATTTATCTTGGATGCCTCCAGTGTTGGAGCACTCAACACCTCCTGAGGTCATTGGATCCACTGTCCATACTGCTCTAACAGTTAGGTAGTTTTCCCTCATACTCAGCTGAAAGCTGGGTTCTCTTAACATGAGCCCATTGTTCCGTGTTCCGCACTCTGGGATGATGGAGAACACAATTAACCCCCCCCCTCTGTATGGCAGCCCTTCAAATATTTGAAAAATGCTATCATATCACCTCTCAGACTTCTTTTCTCTAGGCTAAACATCCCTAGTTCTTTCAGTCTTTGGCTAAACAGCCCGAGTTTTAATAAATTCAGGCTTGATTTGATCTTGTACTCACTTTACTTGATCTTTCTGGCAGTTCACAGCACCCATAAAACTCTCCTCCAAATTGCAAATGAATTGTCGATCCCCATCAGTGTACTTCTTTAGCCATCTTTTGCGTAAGTACATTATAATCGGGAGCACCATAATCCAAACCCGGGACTAAGGAACTACAGTACAGTGGTACCTTGTATAAAGGAATTAATTCGTTCCAAGTGAAATTAAGTTAAGCAAATTTTCCTTTATACAAATTCCCATAGAATCATTGTGGAGTGATCCCATTTTTATGTTGTATGGATTCTCCCCATAGGCAATTATGTTAAGCAAATTTTCCCTATCTTCGGAATTGTTTATGTTGTACAAATTTTATGTTATACAAGCTGTTTTGTTATACAAGGGTCCGCTGTATAGAGAAAAGTCATTGTGGGAATAGACATGGGTAGATCTAATACAGGGGTTCTCAACCTTTGGGTCCCCAGAGGTTCCTGTAGTGCAACTCCCAGAAACCCCTTCTAGCACAGCGAGTGGTGGAGGCTTCTGGGAATTGCAGTCCAGGAACATCTGGGGACCCACAGGTTGAGAACCACTGATCTAATAGATACAGTCCCTATAGACCAGTGATGGCGAACCTTCAGCACTCCAGATGTTTTGGACCACAACTCCCAGAGTCCTTTGTTACTGGCAATCTAGGCTTGGAATTCTGGGAGTTGTGGTCCAAAACATCTGGAGCACCGATGGCTCACCACCACTGCTATCGACCAAGAAGAGGCAATCTGTGACCCTCTTGTGGCCATTTTGGCTATGGCTGGTAGAAAGGATCAATTACTTTTGGGACACAGTACTGTACTATATGTTCCTCGCTGCCTAGATGCCCTAAGCCAGTGATGGTGAACCTTTTAGAGACTGAGTGCCCAAACTGCAATTCAAAACACAGTAACTTTTTTGCAAAGTGCCAATACAGTAATTTAACCTGTATACAGGTAACTATGAACGGGCAATGTCGGGTGCCCACAGAAAGGGCTCCGAGTGCCACCTTTGGCACCTGTGCCATAGGTTCGCCATCACTGCCCTAAGCACATCCGATCTCGCCCAATTTCGGAAGCTAAGCAGGGTCGGCCCTGGTTAGTACTTGGATGGGAGACCACCAGGGAATACCAGGTGGTGTAGGTGCCTGGAGTAGGAACTGGCAAACCACTCCAGTAATCCTGCCAAGAAAACTCCATGGTCATGGGGTCACAAAGAGTCGGTCACGACTGTAACGGACACACACACACACACACACACACTACATGTTCCTCAGGCCTGGCATAGGACACCCAAGGTCCATTCTAGATTCACAGTTCTTCTAATGTTGCCCCCATCCCAGCATAGTCTGTTACCTAGCACAAGGCATCGTGTTTCCCATGTTCCAAGCGCAGGGCCATCCAAAAGAAGCTCCATGGCTGCAAGTGGTACCTTTGCCACCTCTACAGCCTTGCGCAGGCAGGGCTGGTGCCTGTCACAGAACATTCATTATGACACTGCAAGGAAGCCAAGACTGGTAATTCTTGCTTTCCAGGTTACCACCACTAAGTGGTGGAGGAACCACATCAGAGTCGTCTTCCCTGGCTGATGGACCAGAAACCACTCGTGAGCATTTAGCCTAAGTACATGGCATCAATAAACTAGTTAGATGAAAAAATCAAAAATCCCTTGAATGGCAATTAATCCTCGGGAGACCCATGTTACATTTTTATTACAAATGTCACTAGATAACCACTGGGCAGAACCTGGCTAGAAGGTGGGAGGATTGTCGTGGAAGAATATAGAACTAGAGACAGAGAAGAATTTGCCTCTCTTCACCACTTTAAATCCTACTGCTAAGTCTGATTGACAAGGTATTTCGCCAAATTATCGAATTAGCTGTTGCCAGAACAGAACTCCATTTTGCAACCATCGCCATTAGCAACACGACCAGCATGCTAACAAGATCCTAAATTAAAGAAGGTAAATGGCACAGGATTCAAAGTGGTGAAGAGGGGAGAATCCCCCCCCCTTTTGCAGCTTTCTCTGTCCCTCGTTTCATAGTCTTCCACGACAACCTTCCTCTGTCTATCCTCTGTAGCTTTTCTTCTTTTCTGGTCTGGTTGGATTACGATTCCCATCTGTCCATGCCTACAGCTAAGGAAAATTTCAAGGATTTCACTACTGAGAGAAACCGATTAGGAATTGAAGATAGCATTGCCCGTTTATAAATTACACTGAAGAGAAATGTTGCTGCCATCTTCTGGTAGGAATATTCATTTCAACTGTTGAATTACCTGTTGAGGAACTGAGCACCTGAATTGCTTGCCATTACCATTTAAGATGTGCACCTAAGTCCATGGTGTCAAAACCGTGGCCTACAGCCGACTCGTCCGTCGTAACAGAGACTGAAGTGTGCCTTGAAAAACTATAATCATTTGTCTGTGTCCAAGAAGCACTGATCATCAGTACTTGGCCACTATAGAGGCCGCACCATTCTTCCCTGGGATGGAAACAATGCAGTCCATTGGCATTTCTGAGGGCGCTTTTACACGACCCCTAAGATCCGCTGGTCACTTAAATTCGGACCAGAGATCTTAGGGGTTTGTCGCTCTTCGTGCGTCCCCACCCCTCCGCACTTCCTGGCTGCTGGCTCCGTGATGGGAGGGAGAAAAAAAGGGACAAAAGAATAAAGGCTTACCTCCCAGGGCCGGCACTTCCTGGTTCCTTCTCTTAAAGGGGCGGGAGGCAAAAAACAACAACAAAAAGAAGCAAGGAAAGCCCGGCACATCCGCATCAAAAATTTTCATGCTTGGAGAGCAGGTACAAGAAAAGTGCGCTGGGACCCGCTTAGGTGGGCATGGTCGCACTTAATTTTCAGTAAACTCCGGAGCTGGTGGGTAAACAATTTTAAGCTCCGGAGCTGGGAGCCATTTGCGGCGGAGTTTAGGGGTCGTGTAAAAAGGCCCTGAGGCAGCCTGTGTTACATCACTTCAAAGTATAATTTGCCTGCTGTCGAAAACCGCCCAAAGTAGCCTTCGGGTTAGGTGGTGTGGCAGAGAAATCTAATAAATAAATACATAATAAAAGTGTAGAAAGATGCCAGAAACACCGCCACTGCCCAGAAAATCTCCTTTATATCCCAAAGCCTTTACTGAAGAAACCCAAGGAAGGACCCGATATTGAGTATCAATGAAGCAACCTGCCTTCCGGTTGCTAAGAGGACCTTGTTCTAAGAGCTAGGAAATGGAGAAAACATGGGGAAGGAGGAGTCCTGAAGCTGTTGTGGGACTGCCAATTCCAATCAACCTTAACCAACAGAGCTGAGAGTGAAAGATTATGGGTATTTCTCCCTCCCTCCCTCCCCCCCCAAACGTCACCATCTGTATGAAAGGCTAAAGTTTCACACCTCCACATCTAAAATGGCGGAAAAGAGCAAAACTCAGTGCTTTGTCAGAAATCAAAAGTGTGGAGAATGTTTATTCCTGTGGATGAAGCTGAATAATATGAACAGTGTTTTTTACTAAAATATGCATAGGCTTTCCCAAACTCAGTATGTCAGAAGGTGACGACTATGCTATTCTTTATATGGATACCCAGTGTGGTGTAGCAGATAGAATAATAGCCTAGGATCCAGGGGACCTAAGTTTGATTCTCCAGCATACCGTGAAAACTCCCACTGGGTGGTGGTGATGGAACTGGCAAAACCATTCCTCAAATACTGTACCACACTTACCTTGTAAACCCTATTGGGGTCACTATAACACTGCTCTGACTAGATAGCGTATAACAACAGCAACTAGGTTTCCAACAGAATTAAAAGCGAAGGCTAAAAGGTACAGGAAAAAGATGTGTCTGCTGTCATCTCTGGGTTGTTAGTGCCAGACATTTTTACAAAAGGCCTATAAATTGCCATTTACCTACCTTCCAGAATTAAAGAGGAGATCTCAGGAAGCAACCAAACTTTCACAGGCACAAAGAAAATTTTACCTGGTTATAGGGATCCCATAACCCTCCTGTTACAGCAGCTCCTTTGGCTGCTGATCTGTTCCCAGCACATTTCAAAGTGAGGTTTTTTAACCCTAAAACTCTATAAACAGCTTGGGTCCAAGCTATCTCAAGGACCCTATCTCCCTTTATGAGCCTGCCCATGTGTTAAGATCACCAGGACAGGCCTTTCTCTCAGTCGAGAGAGGTGAGACATGAGAAAGGGCCTTCCCTGTCACTGCTCCCAGACTTTGGAACTCCTTCCCACAGGAGGCCAAGCGGGCCCCGCCTTTGCTGTCATTCTGCAAGGAGACAAAAGCCCTTCTCTTTAGGTAGATTTTCACTCAGTGGCTGGCTGCCTGAGTTGGGTTTTTAAATTTTCACTCAGTGACTGGCTGCCTGAGCGGGTTTTTTAAATGGATTGTTGCACCTTACTGCTTTGAATGTGTTTTTGGTGTTGCTTTTGTTTAAGATTTTAATGTGGAATTTGTTGGGTTCTTTTAAAATATTTCTATATTCACTGTTTTTAGCTTTTATATATTGTCTTTTAATCTAGGAGCTGAGTCATGGCAACTGGACTTCTTTTCTTGTGGGATCAGAGTGTTTTGCTACTCATCCAAGTATCTTCCTTAGACTGAAGAAGCTGCTTGGATGAGTAGTGAAACATTTCAATCCCACAAGAAAAGAAGTCCAGTTGCCATGACTCTGCTCCCAGATAACCTCATCTGGATGACTGAGAATCTCCACAGACATTATCTTTTAATATTGTAAGCTGCCTTGGGTCCTTTTAAAGGAGAAAAGCATTGTAAACTATTGTAAATGAATAAATACTTCTCTCTCAGTCCATCCTCACAAGCCTTCAGCATGATATAAATTAAGAACACAGGTATTTGAAGACACACAGATGTTGGGATAGGGGGTGGGGACTGTCAATTTTGCAGACCCCATTTGCTTGTAGACAGCCTTTTATCCCAACAGGAAATATGTTTCCCCTCGTTGTAACATGTGGCCTTCCCTCTCTAATCTAGCCCTTCTTTTTTATGCACCATTATCTTTCCTGCATAAAATTATAAGAGACTGTGCCTTAAATTCAGGGATTTGTATTTCCCTTGTTTAAATCTGAAGTCGTCCTCTCGTATCTGGTGCCTTCCTTGTGGGTTGTTCTACAAATGTTACCGTTTCCAGCCAGCAAAGGCCCTGCTGGCGGCTGTAATCCAACTCATTGAAAGAGTGATCCAGCTTGAGAAAGGCCACGCTGTAGCCTGACCGGATTGATGCCCAGTTTGGCAACAGTCAAAGTGCAACTGCTGATGCTAAGTCAGGCACCCATAATACCTCACTGCCAAATATAATCTGACGTCTCTATTTAAGAATCAACAGGAACAGCAGATCACTCAAGTTCACTCTGCCTAAAACAATGATAATCCTTACCCAAGACTGCACACGAAATACAAAGCTGTCACTTCTGATTTTCATTTAGTACAGCAGTGTGTGTGGTAGAGGATTCTACTTAATGCACCTCTGATACCTAGTCCACCTTCAACAGCTTCTTTTTACGCCTTCCCACTCACTTGGTATATTCTAATCCTTTAGTGAGCTATGTTTTTGAGAAATGACAGACTGTTCAGAATCTGGGGTCATCCCTGTAGATGTTTCTGGCCAGTAACATTGACAATTACTGATGGCAGTTGTAGGCTAAACCTTCCTCAACAGACAAAAAATTTAATGTCACTTCCACAGAAAATGATATTTGGCTTTTCTTTTTTGGAGAAGATCAACAATGGGATACAGGCATATATGTAAACCATGTAATGGACAGAGTATTGAGCTCAAGCTCAAGAAACTTAGGTGGAAATCCCCACTCAGCCATGAAAACTGACTAGGTGAATGTGACAATGCTAGCACCACTCCTTAAATTTCTGATACCTCAGAAATCCTACTAGGTTTACCATAAACCAGAATCAACCTGGCGCTACATCGCACATACAAAGCATCTGAAGATCTACCATTTAGAAATCATGCAACACTGGCTAGAATTCTGTTCATTTCACCCAACAGCTTAACTCCACCAGCATACATTCCAACAGCAAATTTCCACCAGCTAAGAAAGGGGTGCTGTCTTATTCTCAATGCCCAACAGTTTGTATGACTTGGAACATGACCAGGCAAAAGGGACATTTACACTGTTGAAGTCACACCACTGTTAAGTATGTAATAGAATTCTGGCCACCATTAATTAGAATGCAGTTGATTTGGCTGGCCTAGATGGACCACAGCAGTCTGGCTCCATCTGCAGCACACTTCTTGGTGAAAGGCAGGATATAAATAAAACAAAATAACTAGTAAAGTTGTATGGGATTCCACAAGGATTCTGCCCTTCAGGCTTGATGGATTATAGCTCCCACCATTCTCTGTCAACAGCTTCACAGGCTGGGATTGGCAAGAGTTCCAGTGCGTCACATCCCTTTGGTATCAGATCAGGCAAACACTGGCTAAGGGAGACCTTATCATGCTATTAGCATCTCTCTCGGTGGAGAGATCTTCATATAATTCTTCACATAAATTGGACTGAATCTCTCTGCCTTCTTCTCTGAAGACAGCTGAGAACAACAGCTCTACCCTGCAAACACTGGTGATGAAATTGATCTAAGAAGACCAAGCGGTCGGCAAAGAGCAAGACAAACCAACTGAGGCATTTTCAAATGTGTGCAGAACTCTATGTTGATGTTTGATGATCATATACTTCTTCTGACTAAAGGAGAAATGGCCAGTGGAACCTTTGTCTATTTTTGTTTAGTCTTCTTCAAAACATGCAACAATAGCACCCTGCTTTAATTGGTTTGTACAGCTAATAGGCTATTTGACCCAACTCAGCAACAAAAATCCCCATCCACATACATGGGCAAAGGCTATCACGCAACATTCTCACATACTGTATCGTGGTCATACAAGTCTGCTTGTTAACTCCTCATGAACTATTTACCAAGCAAACTCTTGAACTTGGTAACCACTCTGAAAAAGTTGTAGTCCCACTAAAATGGCATTTGAAGAAAAGGCGCAAAAATGGACATGATGGCCATTAGAAAATAAAGAAATAAAAAATCTATATGACTGTCATTTCTGTACGTTACTGTGTCTACCTAAACGTTTTAGGGTGACTTTCCCATTGGTTCAATAAAGATATTAAAACAAACATGGCTTTTGGAATATTTGTTTCAAGATATCTTCCTATACTAGCTTGGGATATTTAAACCTATCACTGTATACCTTTAACAAATCTAAACCTATCACTGTACAGTACACCTTTTCACTCTCTGTCCTTAACTGTTGTGGAGGCCTAAACTTGTGGAACATAGGCTAAAACAACATTAATTGGCTGAAACTTGGTGATACGTTGCCTGTCTGAAACCTAAGCGGATTTCTGCAAACACAGGTGTTTCCCTCGTTTTCCATTGTAACAGTTATTACAGTGCTCTGATGCCCCAAAAGATGTTTTAATTGAGCAAATTAAACAAATCTCAGGCATGAATGTGGACTAACCTGGTGAGTTCTCCTCTTTTTCTTCTGAGAACGAGTAGAAGGTAAAAAAGAAAACAACGGCCGCAAAGGTAAGCGATACTGAAATGAAGAGGCCAGACCCTACCACAGAAAGGTCCAGCGGAGCCCACATAACCAGGACATGTGAGCTTTCCTGTATGATATTTATAGACGCTATGCCAGGCCTCTAGACAGCTGCCTCCACTACTTTCCCTCTCCTATTGGTGGATATAAAAGTCACAGTCTTAGACTGACTATGTGCCAGACAGGCTCCTTTCCAATTGTACAGTACAGTACTTTGAAAATTCAAATTCAAGATTTTGTCTTCACAAAACACTATAAACTGAAATCGTTGAAGAAAAAGAATTTAAAATAAACAAAACAAAACCAAGAGAACAAAATGAGACAAATGTCAATACAATACAAAATAGTATGATACATGCAATATAAATTGCCTTATGTATTTACAAAGAGTCAGTAAAGGGCTTCTATATGCCTACACAGATATCCTCTTGCAGTTGCTTTCGATATGATATTTGTTCAAATGAGGCTAGTTGTCGCAGGTCTTCTAACCATTGTGAGAAGAGTGGAGGATGGTTATCCTTCCAGGGCTTTAATACAAGTCTTTCTGCCACTATGAGTACTCTCAGAAACCAGTTTCGTTGAACTGTAGGTAGACCTCATACAATTGGAGTATAATTTAAAATCACATGAGTATCCTGAAATAACAGAAATCTTCCTAAAACTATATTAATGTAGAGAAACACTTCCATCCCAAATAGGTGTATTACTGGACATTTTAAAAGTACTATATATGTATTAAGGATGCATTTATACAATTACATCTCCAACACCTATCTGAATTTATCAGTTTCTTTCAAAACAGTCATTGTGGAGTCCAATATATTCTAAATATTATTTTTGTTGATGGATTAATCTCAATTTCAAGTCCAGGGAAGCATATTTTATAGATTCCAATACATCTCTCCATTGCTTAGCCTGTATTTTGTCTTCTAGTTCCCTGTTCCATAATTCTTTAAGTTTTTGAATATCTGTTTTATAAATGTCCATTAAGTATTGCAAAAAACTAAAATAAAAAGTTAAAAAGATTTTGTCTGCACCTTGGGAAGACCAAAGGACTTCTCTGTACTCTGCAGATTAAGAAGTGGGGGTGGGAAGACCTATTGGCAACAAGGTGGCCGAATTTTATTATGATCTTTTGAAAGGTGTCTCTGAATTGTATTTTCATCTGGCATCCCATCCCAATTGGCCGCTTTAACTTTTTATAATGTCATAAAGCTGTCTGAACCTCTTTTTCTTTTGTTATTTGAGGGATACCATGTGTTCACATTTCAGAACAGTGCTAAAAAGTTATTCCATCCTCCCACAAATAACTAGCAACGATAAACTTAAGCATTATCCTTCTAATGATATGCACCATATGTTGACCAACTTTGCTCTCATTTTCATATGGTTTTGCCCTGTATACAATGTTTTACCTGAACACACACAAGCACCTGCAATATATCAGACAATTGTCAGCTCTTATGTCATCCCAAGCCACTGCATGACTAAGTTAGACATGTCATAATGGACAATGGGTACACATATTATTAAAAATTAAAATGCTCCAGGAGCCTCCAGTGCAGGGGCAGATCATTACAGGCAGGGATCTGCAGAGGAACTCCAGGAAGATGGCACACTGGTGGGAAGCCAGACCTCTCCCTGCTTTGGGTTTTGGCGGCCTGCGCAGAGTGCACTTACATGGAAATACTTCCTCCTCTGCCTGAGTTAGGGGCCACAATACTTGCCCATGCCCTGGATGCTGGCAACCCATGCCATGCCCCTGATGCCAGATCCAGTACAGTATTTGGCGCCTCAAAGGGAAGGAAAGCCAGTGACAGGTAAGGAATGAAACACTGCCTTCACTGGACTTACAACCCCATCTTCCTAACGGGCACCAACCATGATGGCAAAATGGAACCTCACAGCGCTGAAAAACTGTCCGCTGCAAAGTTGGCAACTCAGCGGTTCGAATCCCGGGTGCCACGCAGCAGAGTGACCTCTCGCTGTTAACCCCCAGCTCCTGCCAACCTAGCAGTTCGAAAACATGTAAAATGCAAGCAGATAAATAGGTACGGCAGTAAAAAGCGGGAAGGTAAAACACTGCTTCCTTGCAGCCACATGGCCACGGACTTGCACAACACTGGTTTCTTTGGCTTAAAAACGGAGATGAGCATCACCCCTAGAGTCGGACACGACTAGCAGGCATGTGCCGGGGGTAAAACCTTTACCTTTTACTTCGGAACAAGTGCCGGGGGATAGGGGAGGGGGGGGAAGGGAGGAGGAAAGAACAGGCTGATGATCGTGACGGTGCCCCCACTCATGCCCTGATTCAAGCGCCTTCCAAGCAGATCCCCATTTCGTTAAGAGTCGCCGGGCAGCCCCGTCTTGTTACCAATAGGTCTCCCCACCCCCACCCCACCCCCACTTCTTAATCTTCAGAGTACAGGGAAGCCCCTCGGCCTTCCTAAGGAGCAGACAAAATCTTTTTGACTTTTCATTTTTGGTTTTCGCAATACAGTGGTACCTTGTATAAAGGAATTAATTTGTCCCAAATGAAATTATGTTAAGCAAATTTTCCTTTATACAAATTTCCCATAGGAATGCATTGAAAACAGAGTGATCCCATTTTTATGTTGTACAGATTTGCCCCATAGGTGATTATGTTAAGCAAATTTCCCCTATCTCCAGAATTTTTATGTTGTACAAATTTTTTGTTATACAAGCTGTTTGTTATACAAGGATCCACTGTACTTAAAGGACATTTATATAATAGATAACATGGAAGCAGGTTGAGCGGGAAATCCGCGATCACGCACGCTGCTCCCTCCCCCTCCCCCACCGCCGTGCTTCTACCCTTGGCTGCCTTTCAGAGATAAGCCCCTTTAAAGCCAAGACGGAAAAGCAAAACACAACACACACACACGCACCGGACGCCTGGCGGCGGCGGCCACTCCTCCCTCCGGCCCAGCCGCAAGTGCGCATGCGCCGCCCTCCCTCCGACTCATTCCCTCCCTCCCTCCGCTGCGGCGTTCGGTCCTCCTCCCTCCTCCTCCTCCTCCTCCTCCTCCCTTGGTCCGGAAGAGGCCGATCAAGGAAGGCACTTCCGCTTCCGGCTCCAACTACTGTTCCCGCCTCTTCGAATCCGGTCGGAGAGAAAGAACGAACGAGCGACCCCGAAGCCTGGCCGAAGACAGAGAAAGAGAGAGAGAGAGAGAGAGAGAGAGAGAGAGAGAGAAAGGCGGGGCGGCCGTGGCCGGCGGAGGGCGTGAGGGAGACCGGGGGTCGGGTGGGGGGGCCGGGAGGACGCCGGCCTTCCCTTCCCACAGGCCCCGCCGTCGCCTTATCCTTCCGGTAGGGCTTGGAGCTTGGTAGTCATGGAAACCAGCAGCCCCCCCACCTCCCCCCACCCGCGCGCGTGCACACCGCCTCGCGGCACTCTTTCCTCCCTCGGCGCTGGGTGGGGGGGGGAAGTCTCCCGTCCCCTCCGCCTCATTCCCCGCCTCTCCCTTCCTCCCGCTTCCCTTTTGAACTCCCTCCACACACCACCAACGGAGAGGGCGCGCGCGCGTGTGTGTGTTGTGTGTGTGTGTTGTGTGAAGGGGGGGCGGGGGGCGGCGGCTGGCGGCTGGCCGGCCAGTAGCGGAGCGGCGAGCGGGAAAAGTCCTCCGTTCAAACAGCGCCGGGTGTTGGGCCGCCTGGTCCTCCTGACAGGGTTTTCCCCCCTGGAAGTTTCGGGTCTCTCTGTGCCTTGAAAGGCTCGAGCGACGAGTCTTTGTGGGTATTGGGTGGGTGTGTTTTGTGGGTATTGTGTGTGTGTGCGTGTGTGTGTGTGTGTGAGAGAGAGAGAGAGAAGAAATAAGCCTCGATGTGTGTGTGTGTGTGTGTGTGTGTGAAAGAGAGAGAGAGAGAGAGAAGTAAGCCTGTGTGTGTTTGTGTCTGAAGGAGAAGATGTGTGTGTGTGTGTGTGTATGTGTGAGAGAGAGAGAGAAGTAAGCCTGTGTGTGTTTGTGTCTGAAGGAGAAGATGTGTGTGTGTGTGTATGTATGTATGTGAAAGAGAGAGAGAGAGAAGTAAGCCTGTGTGTGTTTGTGTCTGAAGGAGAAGGTGTGTGTGTGTGTGTGTGTGTGTGTGTGTGTGTGTGTGTGTGTGTGTGTGTGTGTGTGTGTGTGTGTGTGTGTGTGTGAAAGAGAGAGAGAGAGGAAGAAGTAAGCCTGTGTGTGTTTGTGTCTGAAGGAGAAGTAAGCCCGCCTGCCTGCCCGGCCTCCTCCCAAACTCAAGGAAGGAGGAGGCAGGTGGGGGACACAGGCGCGGACAATATTTGGCAAAATATCCAAATACAGTGGTACCTTGTATAAAGGAATTAATTCATTCCAAATGAAACTATGTTAAGCAAATTTTCCTTTGTACAAATTTCCCATAGGAATGCATTGAAAACAGAGTGATCCCATTTTTTATGTTGTACAGATTCGCCCCATAGGCGATTATGTTAAGCAAATTTCCCCTATCTGGAATTTTTTATGTTGTACAAATGTTATGTTATACAAACCATTTGTTATACAAGGGTCCACTGTATTTTGCCAGGCCTGGATTTCACGGGCCTCTACTTCAGCTTCTTTTTTGTTTCCTTCCCCAAAGGAAAAAAGGGGGGGAAGAGAAAGGCATCGTCTGTTTATCTTGAGGAGAAAGCTTTCCCGTTCACTCGCACACCCAGTCACCATCTTTAATGGTCCAGTGCAGGAATAGGAATAGAATACAACAGTGTTTCCTTGCAGGTATGCTGGCTTGGCACATGGCCATGGACTCGCACAACACTGGCTCTTTGGCTTGGAAACGGAGATCAGCACCACCCCTAGAATCGGACACGACTAGTATGCATGTGTGGGTGGGGGAAACCTTTACCTTTTTACCTTGCAGAAACAGGGGATACTAAAACACTGAACACAGTTGGTTTCCAGTGTAAATCTATCTTCCTCAGGCTGTGCAACTGAATATTATGGACAGGGCATACCTATATGAGAATCCCAAATGTTCCCAACAGCTGCCTGTCCCCCATCTGGTCCTCAAAGGTGGAACTTAAATTTGCTTCTAATTAACTTGAACTAGGGAGTAGATTAGATTTTGTTTCTGGCACAGGATTTGACACGCAGTGCTTCTGTGAAGACTCTGATCACAACCTGTTTGATTTTGGGCTCAGGTAGCCAGCTTTAGGTTGACTCAGACTTCTGTCCTTCCAAATTTGATAGTTTGGATATGCAGCTCAGACGGGTAAGGGATGCACGTGTAGCCCGCAAGTCTGTCAAGGTCCAATCTCCTTGCTATGAATTCTGTAGGTGATTGAAGGCAAGCCATCTTGTCTTCACAATGAAACTATGATACCAAATCATTACAAAACGATGGTAAGATTTGCTGAAGCCATATGTGCCGTTAGTGCAGTGAAGCATCAAATACACAGTATAAATGTTGAGATGGACCAGTTGGACATATTTGGGGCAACAGCAGAAAGTATCTACAACTGATAATTTCTTTTGATCAGCTTCCCTCATCTGTTGCCTCTACTACTGTAGTCCTCAGTATTTTAATGTATAAAATATTATAGATTAAAACAATGAAAAATGGGAAAGGGCAGTAGATTCTTAGCTCTTTTAACAATGGCAGTTGTGATGAGGATTTGGGCAAGTGCAAGCTTTCATGCTGTGAGAAATACCTGTCAACATTCCTTGTACACAGGTTTTAAACACAACATTGTATTATGTCTCATCTTTCTAAATCAAGTTCAGCTTGGGAGCATGAAAAGTGACATCAGCTGTAGGATAGCAATAACAGGATGACCTTAACTGCAAGAGTCCCACCTGCATTTTGGCCAATCTATTCGTATTAACAGCTGTCATGCTAAATAATACTAGATAGTTTTATAATCTTAATTTTTTTACTTTCACTATTAAACTTAGCCCATATTTTCGACCTATGCTTTTAATAGTTTTACTCCAAATTCATATGAGCACCCTAGCCTCTTTTTTTTTCTGCTCTAGTGGAAAATCATAAAGTAGGTACACGTTTTTGTAATTTTCAGAGTTGTCATTTAAGTTTGCTTAAACAGCTTCTCATTTTAGCAGATCCAAAACAGTTTTAGGCCCTGCAGAGTAAATAAAGAAAATGACTCATGCCATTTAACTGTTCTGTCGTATTTCTCATGTGTATGGTTGAAATCTCTGTCTCTGTATTTAGTTCCTCTTCATTATTAGGAAGACTGAAGAGATGCAGGAGCCACGATTGTAACCCAAACAGCTGATAGCATTTCAACTGTTCATATAGAAACCTGCTTTGTGCCAGCTCAGACTATTTGCATATTCAGCCAGGTACTGCCTTTTTTGACTTGAGACGGTTCATACAAATATCTGCCCTCTCACCTGCTATCTGCTACCTTAAGTTATAGGTACAGTGGACCCTTGTATAACAAACGGTTTGTATAACATAAAATTTGTACAACATAAAAATTCTGGAGATAGGGGAAATTTGCTTAACATAATCGCCTTTGGGGCAAATCTGTACAACATAAAAATGGGATCACTCTGTTTTCAATGCATTCCTATGGGAAATTTGTATAAAGGAAAATTTGCTTAACATAATTTCATTTGGAACGAATTAATTCCTTTATACCAGGTACCATTGTACCAGCAATTTAATGTTGTTTCTTCTGCACGTGAAACATACAGTGCTAATAGGCTGTTATCTGTTAATAATGGAAAACTTAACTTCTATATCTGTTTTTCTTCACATTCATATTATATGTCTTCCTTCTTTGGGGTCATATGTGTTCCTATCTAGGATAGATAAATTACGATGTTTAGTCTGAAATTAATATAAATAAATAAGATAAATAATGTATGGTCTGGTGATAAGTAGAAACAGAAACACTCATTTGTATGTTTCTGTATGAAAGTGAAAGAATTATTCTGTTTTACTAATCTGCTCTGATTGTTAAAAGTAAAACAGGAAAATTGTCTGGCAGGGAGTGGCAGTACCCAAAACTTTATATATGTATATATTCTGACTAACAGCATTCTTTCAGCATATTGTAGTCAGTTTACTTGCCAAATCATCACAATGTAGAACAATTAGATGGATAATGAGATCCTGAAAAACTGGTTCTATTTTAATTTCTGGTTACGTTATAGAGCATGTGAAATGAAAGGTGCATGATAGATATTCATCTTAATTTTTAAATTATGTGAGTGTAAACAAGCTGTATTATTTCACAGGCACTGTACATTGATGAGTCCAGGTGTTTTTGGCTTATTGGTTAAACTGCTACCCTTCGGAGTCGATAGCATTACGATTTAGTGATGCACATTGATATGGCAGGCTTTATTGCCAAGCTTCTACAATAGTGGCTAAGGCAACATGTAACTTAGCTGTCTCTTTTAGCTGGTAATGAGAGCAAGATTCACAAAGTTTATTTATTCAAAATATTTTATGCCACCCCTTTCTTTTTAAAAAGGGACTCCAAGGGCCTTTCATCACTGACAGACAATATTTGAAAGCTAAAAACAATTATACAAATATGAAAAATAATAATAAAAGATGCTGCACTAAATGTGGGACTTGGTTCTTCTACACTTCTCTCTGTAAGTCCAGGGAGTGCCGTAATCTCTGGGTTTAATGATAGTTATGCGTAATGCAAAGGTATAGCGTGTCTCACGCAGGAATGGAGAGACCTGCCAGCTGGGTAGTTAAACATTGTTACCTGGACAGCCTTACTTGATTTAGTGTCTATATAGCCTGTCAGTTTCAGTTTCCGAAGATGAAAAATGACGTTCTAAATTTTTCATTTCAAAATACTCTTGAAACATTGCATGTCTAATTATATTAGCCAACAGTACTTACAGTATTTGTCTATAATTAGACAAATAGTTTTTTTTTAAAAAAAGAATGGTTAAAATGCCATCTAATATCTTGAAAGGATGTATCTTATTATTTTTACGCAAAACTTAGCAGCAGTGCTTTTGGTGCAATCATTATTGAGACGAGAGGAGTTCAAAGTGTGTCGATTGACGGCTGGCTCCCATTGAGCAGAAGAAGAGGTGAAGCTGAAGGTTTGCTGTTTTTCTTACAGGCAGAGCTGTGGCTTTTCTTAATGCCTCCTACAAACGGTTTGACAGGAGAAGGGGATTTGTACCAGCTCTGAGCTGGGATCAGCCAGAGAGTTGAAGACCTTCTTTTCAAACGAAGAGCTTTTAGATTGAGCAGTAGGTTTCCCTTGGCTGTACCAGGTCCCTTCATGGTGGATGGTTCCTCTTCCCACTGGAGGGGCTGTTCTTTCTCGTGCTAAAGCCCACCCAGCCACCCCAAATCTGACAGGAACATATAGACCTGGTCTGGATTTTTTCAGTTTTTCAAGAAGCCTCTTATTTTCTCTACCAGAAATTCAGAGTTCTCATGCAAGTCTTTGATCTTCAGTAGAGGGACATTTGTAGTAGGTAAAAGTGGTAGGGTTGGCCTGAATTCTTTTCAAAATCTAGTGTGGAAGGCATAAATTATGCAAAATTATATATATATATATTTGTTCTCTTCTTAGGCACTTGAAATTGTTCTTCTCTGAATCAGTTATGTGAGCAGGGTAGTAATGGGTGAGTCCCTGATTGTTAACTAGATTGTATTTTATGGAATGTACATCATTTGCACCTTTCTTGCTTTTAATAGAGCTATATCAAGGGAATATTCCGTAAAGCATTATATTGTCATGTAAATTCAGACTTGCCTGTTCAATCTGAAGAGCCTTTGTGATGGCAGATTTGGATATAGGATCACGCTCTGGTCCAGCTAATGCTTTGGTTTCGGCCTTGAGACTTGCTCCCAGGTCTGTAACTCTTTGTTGGCTTTGTGACCATTTTGTTGATAATTACATGTCGAAACTGACTTATAGCAACCTAGTAGAGTTTTCAGGGTGAATAACGGCGGGATACAAATCTCATAATAAATAAATAAACAAATAAGATTGATTTTTACCATTTCCACTCATCCAGTCTATTTCCCTGGCCAAGGAGGGATTCTAACCCTTTTCCCCCAGAGTCCCAGATCATCATTCTATCCACTAAACAGCACTGGGAATCCTGTTTCTTCTGTACCATTCTTTAAATATCTCACTGTGAAAGCAGTATTAGGATTCCTATAAATCAGTTCTGACTTGGCGAACTATAACATAGCGTTTGCCATAAGAGAAAGGTTTATGCTGTACTCCCCCTGTTACCATTGCAATTTGTTGGTACAATCTGTTACCTCAGGACTTGCTGATTTTTAAAATTTAAATTATTCATGGTTTTGGAACCAGACTCTGAATGCATTTGTTCATTCCGCACCAGGTATCTAGTCTCTATATCATTTCATAAGTCCTAATGATACTGAATATTTCTGTCTTGTGTTATTTACATTATCTTGCTTTCAAGGAATCAGACACTAAGATCCTTTTTTCCCCAGATGAACCTGCTGATTGTATGAAGATGGATGCTGGAGATTCTGTGTTAGCTAATCATACTTCTGCGTTGAAGATTTTTCCTCTGCAACACAATGCTGTCTCTGGAGACCAACATCCATTGTGTGACAGCAAGGTTTGGGAATTAACTACTTTTTCATCTAGTTTTTAATTACACATATTTGCTCAGAAATAAACTTCTGATTTTCTGACTTGCCAATATAAAAAGCAATGCAGTGGTTGTTTGATTTAGCTATTTAGAAAATACTGATTAAAACAAATTTTATTGTGGTTATATGACCCATACATAGAGCAAGGAACAAAACAATAAACACTAAAAACTCAAGAAGAGAATTGCATAGAATAATTAGGCCTCTGGAAACAAACTGGGGAAGTATCTGTGCCAGCTAATGAAATAGTTTTATGCACTGCAGTTTTTTTACAACATAGCTCTATATCCAAGGGCTACAGTATTCTGTGACAGTACAAAATACATGAGATAATAGAATACCTGCAATATCCTCAGTTACATGGAATATATTCTTAGATTGAGCCTACTGGTTGTGAGAAATATCACAACACTCTATAAATTATTTTCTATACTACATTCTTTAAGCAGGTTGGGTGCCTCTTAACCTTTTCTCTCTAACCTCTCTACCCAATACAGAATCCTAAATGGTATGAGCCTTCTAGATACTTTGGGTTTTGATTTGGTTTTCTTTTTTGAAGCAGTTCTGCAGGTGCACTTGGTAGGCTCACATATTGGATTCCCAGCCTTGCTGAATTTGCCCAGCCCTGCTAAGAATGTTACATAAATTCTATTCCTAGACTATTACATGTTATTTACACAGGCTTCTGCCTTTTTCATAATTACTTTTGGGGATGGTTTCACACTGAAAAATTCTAGAGGTTTTGAATAGAGATGGGTGCTTTGTATTCAGATCCAGGGGATCCAAATCAAGGTATCTAGTCCCTTTAAGAAGCGCACTGCTACAGGTGTCCCGGTGGGCCATTCCCACTCCCCAGAACCAACTTGGTCAACTCAGCTGGCTCCTTGCAGTGGACCTGCCTGTCATGTGTGACATTGAGCAAATCACAGAAGTATCACGATTGGCTCTTCCCTTCCTCTCCCTGCAGCTGTCCCCTCCAGTGGGGAGGGAGAAGTGAAGAAGAGCCAGTCATGCTGCTTATGGGATTAGTGCAATGTTATGTCCAACAGATGGATGTGCCACAAGGAGCCCAGGGATTAGACCAGCTCGTTCTGGGGTGGGTGGGAATGGACCACTGGGACACTTATGCTGGTGTGCTCTGTATTCAGATCTCCTGGATCTGAATGCAAAGCACCAATATCTAGTTCTGATATATTGCAACTCCTGTTTTGGTTGCATTCAGGGTGGATTTTATTTACAGTTGTAATCAAACTATTCAAACCCCTCATTGCAAGTCATGTTTATTGTCAAAAGTTACAGGCTTCCAGCTACAGAGTTAAATTAAAAGCTGCCTTTTCAGTTGAATTTTGGGAAACCACTTGAAGCATTTGTTGTGTTGAGCTGTTTCAATTGCTTTTGTTTGATTTGTTCATTGCAAACAGCTGGAAGTCTGTAAATTTTGACAATAAACTTGATTTGCAATTGGAGTTTGGTGAATAATTTGGATTACAACTATGAATCAAATTGATTTAAATTAAAAAGTATTTTGACATTTAAATTAAAAATGATTTTTAAAATTTAAATTATAACTTGTATTATAATTTAAAACCATTTCTTTAAAAAAAACAGTTATTTTTTCTATCCTGCTTGCATTGCTATACCTCATTATATTTTTTTAAAAAAAACAAGACTCTTTAAATGTTGGGATGTAATTCTTTTTGAACCTCCTTTGATTTTAACCCTTCTCTGTTCAGTTTTTATCAAACAAGTTCGGCAGTTTGGAAACATCTTTCACTTGTCCAACTGGAAATACTTCCACTAGATTCCCTTATTGCTCAGGTAAGGTTGTTTGCTTTGGCACCAGTTGCAAGTCTGATTTAGAGACTTTAGAGTATGTGCAGACTGTGCTGCTAGTGCAGGTGCACAGGCTGGATATGATACATTCATTCTATAGTTTATGCTGAAGGCTAAAACATATTTTACATGGTTCATTTAGTTTCCAACCTTGGGGAGCCCCAGGTGTTTTGGACTGCAGCTCCTAGATGCCTTCCTCAGTAGCCGTACTGCCTGGGGTTTCTGGGAGGTGTAGTCTAAGAACACCTGGATTACACAAATGCCCTTCACGGAAACAATTCTTCATTTAAAATGAAACCTAAAACATTGCAGTGGTTCTTAATTTTTTAGGAAGAATCCCTGTTCTTTGATTCAGTTCAGTAATTAGATGTGCCTCATAATATGAAGTTCATTCATAGCCTTGATAGCCATTTTCTGTATTCTTGGAATACATGTTGTTCTCCAGATTGTGTTCCAGAGTTCAGAAGTGTATTTTGCAGTACAGACTGAACTCAGATCATGTCATAAAGCTGGCACCATCTGCACAACATCTAGTTCCTAATGCATCTGGAAGCTGTATAGTTGAATGAACGCATACACATTGTACATACACATTTAATAATAATAATACAGTGGTACCTTGTATAAAGGAATTAATTTGTTCCAAATGAAATTATGTTAAGCAAATTTTCCTTTATACAAATTTCCCATAGGAATGCATTGAAAACAGAGTGATCCCATTTCTGTGTTGTACAGATTTGCCCCATAGGCGATTATGTTAAGCAAATTTCCCCTATCTCCGGGATTTTTTATGTTGTACAAATTTTATGTTATACAAACCATTTGTTATACAAGGGTCCACTGTAATAATAATAATAATAATAATAATAATAATAATAATAATAATAATAATAATAATAATAATAATAATAATAATAATAACAACAACAACAACAACAACAACAACAACAATAATAATAATAATAATTTATTGTCATACAACGAAATTCAGACACCCAGAGACCAGATTCAACACACACACACACACACACACACACACACACACACACACACATCCTCGAACACTCTCACACACTAAAATATCCCCTCAACACACACACATTAAAATATCCCCTTAACACACACACATAAAAAAAATCCACGACCACTCCCCACCCCCCCAAAAAACACAAGCAACTACACAACAGGCTAGGTAATACTGTCCAAGTGCTCACTGCTGGTGTTCCTTGAGTTCATTATTAAGTGCAATGATAGCTCTAGGATAAAAACTGTTCAGAAGACGTGTGGCCCGAGTTTTAATTGTTCTGTATCTTCTGCCAGAAGGCAACAGTTTGAAGAAGTTATGAGCAGGATGAGTAGAGTCTCTCAGAATGTTGTGTGACTTCCTCAAACAGTGAGATGTGAAGATGTCATCCAGGGTTGGTAGTTGGAGCCTGGTAACATTCTGGGCAATTTTAATTATTCTCTGTAGAGCTTTTTTGTCCGCTACAGAGCTGCTCCCATACCATGATAGCATGCCATGTTAGGACACTCTCAATGCTGCTGTGATAGTAAGACAGAAGTAGATGCTGAGATAAATTCATCTTCCTGAGCATTCTCAGGAAATACAGCCTCTTCTGTGCCTTCTTCACAACCATATTGGTGTTTGCAGTCCATGAGAGGTCCTCTGAGATATAAGTGCGCAGATATTTAAAGCTACCAACCCTCTTCACCTCCTCGCCATTTATGTACAATGGTAGATGTACATCTTTTTCCCTCCTAAAATCAGTCATAACTTCTTTAGGTTTTTTTTTTTCGTGTTAAGTATAAGATTATTTTCTTTACACCACTGTGTCAACCCTTGTACTTCTTTCCTATAAGCAGACTCATCGTTCTTACTAATGAGCCCCACCACTGTTGTATCATCTGCACATTTGATGATTGTGTTGGTGTTATAGAGTGGGGTGCAATCATGTGTGTGCAAGGAGTAGAGGAAGGGGCTTAGCACACAACCCTGAGGAACTCCTGTACTTACTACTAGAGCAGAGGAATTGTGGGATCCCATCCTTACTGACTGTGGTCTATCAGTCAGAAAATTCCTTACCCACAAACAAATCTTCTGATGTATACCCAAATTGGCCATTTTAAGAAACAACCTATGGGCAGAATTGTATTAAAAGCAGAGCTATAATCCACAAATAACAGCCTTGCATATGTTCCCTGTTGTTCTAAATGGCTCAGTACAGTATGGACAACAATGGACACAGCATCATCACTGGATCTGTTACTCCTATAGGCTAAATTGAAACGGGTCCAGAGTAGATGGAAGTCTAGCCTTAATATAATCTAGCACCAATCTCTCAAAACATTTCATAATAACAGATGGTAAAGCTATTGGTCTATAGTCATTGAGAGATGCCACTACTGACTGCTTAGGGACTGGCACTATAATAGATGTCTTCAGGCAAGTAGGGACAGAGCACTGCAATTATCTATCTCTTTTTTTAATCAATCTCTTTTATCTCTTTTTTTTTTGAATTTCTGATAATGATAAAGTATGATTATGCTTTCATCACATACAAAATTGTGTGAACATTTTACCAAAGTTGGCTTCCAAAAATTATTGGAAGATCTCATAGTAGGTTCTTGTGCAAGTATACTTAGTGTTCATAGCTGGAATATCCTGGTGTGCTTAAAAGTGAGGCCAAGTGGTCGTGTGATTGTGGAAGCTAAATTGAACACATTTTCTATGAAGGTTTGGAGATTTTTCTCAAGGCATTCAAGTGCACTGACACCTTCAAGGCAGTAGTTATATGTGCACCAAACTCATTTTGAAGGCTGAGGATGCCTGAGACAATTGAATTGTTCTGCAATTGATAATGGATGTGAAGCTATTAAAAACTGTGTTAGTGTGCTAGCATAGTAGACCAAAATGGAAATGAAGGGGAAATCAAAAGGGGGGGGAAAACGGTGGCACCTTAAAGATGGCTATATTTTAATGTGAGCTTTTGTGAACAACTGCACTCTGTTGAGATGCAAGTTCCATGAAAGCTCACATTAAAATATAGCAGTTAGTCTATAAGGTGCCACACAATATTTTTGCCTTCATTATGTTTGTTTGTTTTTTGTTTTCTTTGGGCATGGTGTCTTACACTTATTGTTCAATCTGTCCTGGCAGAATCTACTTCCTCTGAGAACTATCAAGCTGCAAGCACACTAAGAACATTTGGAACAAGTGCCAATGGACAGTGGAAGAGTTCTGCGTCTCCCCTGGCTCCTTTCCCCCAGAAAACTCGACCAATTCGCAGCGTGTATTTTGAAACACGCAAAGGTTCGAGGTATGTACAGTTTAATTAGGTTTTGGTTTCCATTTGGCATTATCATCAATTTCAGTTTGTTATAGTTGATGGCCCACAACAAACATTTAAAAATTTGAAAGCAGTAGCCAAAATCCTATTGTGAAGTAATGGCATGAGGTTTCTAAATAACCCCCTGCTGGGGAGAAGGTGGAAATATCAGCAAAGGGCCAACCCCCATCCACCCCTGCCCTCACTGTCAGGCCAGCACGGTGACATGAGGGAAATGGAGTTACATACTGGCTGTCTCCTCAGCAGTTTTCATGGTGGTCGCAGTGGAAGAGATGCCCACGGGGCCCGTAGACATCCACGGGGCCGTGCAGGCGTCTCTTCCGCTGCCACCACCCATGCTACAGCCACCGCTGCCTCCACAACAACTGCTGAGGAGACAGCCGGTACATAATCCAATTTCCCTCATGTCACCGTAGCTGGCCTGACAATGAGGGCAGGGGTGGACAGGGTGTGTGGGGCAAGAGAGGAGCGGTGGCCCTTCGCTGCTCTTTGCCCCCCCCTTCCCTAGCAGGTGGTTATTTGGATCATCCCTCTCGAAACTATGGCTAGCAGGCAGTGGCCGTGGGAAATTTAGAAGCCTGCTCTTTGATCCTCACTTTCCCAAAGTGTAGCACTCTTCGGGAAAGTAAGGATCGAAGAGCAGGCTTTTTAAATATCCTGTAGCCACAAAAACCTCGCTGTGGCCACAGGAAATTCAGAAGCCTGGTAGGCTGCCCCAGTGCAGGAAGGGAACGAGCCCGAGGTTCCCCAATCCAGGGAATGGGGACGGGCGAGGGCTGACTCCAGTGCTTGTTCCCTTCCTGCGTCAGGGCTGCTGGCTCTTGGCTGACCCGATGTAGGAATGGGGTGAGAGGGTGAGTCGCCTCTGGCCCGCTGACCCCGGTTGAGGAAGTCAGCAAAAGCCTTTTCCCAAAGATGTCTTGCCAGGCATCCCATAGGCATGTTGTCTTGCGAAACATGCCTATTCTGGGAAATTTCATTCATCTTACGAAGAATTCATCTTACAGGGCATTCGTGTTGAAAGGTACCACTGTACCTGTTTATGTCCTACTAGTTTCTAGACAGGTTTGAATTAATATTTTGCAGACCCAATTTATTTTCTTTAAGCCACTTTCCTCTTTAATAGTTTTCAGTAAAATGTTGTAAAATTCTTATAAATAAGAGCCTCATGGCGCAGTGGTTAAATTGCTGTACTGCAGCTAAAACTGCTCACGACCTGGGGCTTCAATCCCAGGTAGCAGGCTCAAATTTGACTCACCCTTCTATCCTTCCAAGGTCGGTAAAATGAGTATCCAGTTCTCTGGGGATGGGGCAATATGTAGCCTGCATTAATAAATTGTAAACTGTGCAGAGAATGCTTTAAGCTCTATAAACGTAAAGGTCCCCCACCCCCACCCTGCACTTGCATGCTACTCGTGTCCGACTCTAGGGGCAGCGCTCATCTCTGGTTTTAAGCCAAAGAGCCAGTGTTGTGCATATCAGTGGCCATGTGGCTGGCATGGCTGAACTCATTTCTGTGCACGGAACACTGTTTACCTTCCCACTTTTTGCGGCGTTACTTATCTATCTACTTGCATTTACATGCTTTTGAACTGTTAGGTTGGCATAGGGCGATGTATAAGCATAACACTATAAATAGCTTAATTCCATGGGTCACCCATCTTCTGGACAAAATAAATTGCCGTAGTTATTCTGAGTTCATAGTTATTCTGATTTCTAAGAAATCTGAAGGAAAAAAGGGTTATGGTATGTTTTGCTTTTGATCAGAATGTAGGGACATAAAAATGAAGGATATCTTGTTTTCTAGTTGAGTTTTTGAAGCATGAACAATCAGAACATGAATATTTTGCCAGCTTTGTTCTACTTGCCAGGTTGATTAATGTATTAAACTTTTTCTGCAGTGTGACATCGAATTCCGTTGTGGGAAAATCAAACCACCATCACCACGTTTCTGCTTATGAAAAGTCCTTCCCAATTAAGTCCGTCACAAGTGCGTCATGGAGTGTTCCATGTCGCCGAAGCTTACTGAGTCCCAAGAAATCTCAGAGGAGATTCATCAGCACTGCAGAAGAGGTAAGTGAAAGGGAACATCAGAGACAATGTAAGAGCCTGTTTGGATAGTCTTGGGCTTGGGCTTTTCTTTGTTTGTGGAGGTCCCTAGAAGACCGCCAGCATTCCAGATTTTATTGAGTGTATTACAGTGATGGCCAGGGCTGCCAGAGTGACTGACTCGGCTGTGTTAATGCCATATAAGTGTGCCCTAGACCAGCTGCCATTGTCTGATCTGAGCCTAAGATGGGCAGGAAAAAGAAACTAGGCAAAGAAGAACAGAGAAGGCAGAGACTGAAGAAGCCAAGTGGTGGAGTGAGGAAGGGGAATCCAAGAGGGGCAAGTTAGGTGGATGTCTCCAGGCATGGAAGCAACATGGCACTTTATTCTGCACAAGGACTTGATGGCATGTTTCAGTCTTTGTGACATGAAGGCAAGGGAGAGACATTCTTTTTTTAGAACTCCTTTCTCTGCACATGTAAAGGACAGGAACACACCCTTCTGGCCTTATTCACCACATGGTTTTCCTCCAGGGTGCGTAGACTCACCAATCTTTGACGCCTGAGCAATTTGTTTGATACAGAGGCTTAAGACGTTCTTTATGTGTGGGTTTTTGTTGCTGTATTTTTAAAAGTTTCCCACTGTTGATAAACGCGAAGGCTCCGAGGGCATTTCTTGTCTGCACAGAGCCAGAAGAGAACTGGCTGCTTGAAATGTTTGTGGTTCTCTCCTCACAGACTGTTCGAGAAGAAGAAAAAGAAATCTATAGGCAGCTGATTCAGATGGTTACAGGGAAGAAACTCTCCACCGCCAAAGGCTCATCGCCGTTGTCTCTCCACCTGTGAGTCTCTGAAATATGCTGACTCAATTTGTCATGTGCTTTGCTTGTTTTCTGGGTGATCGACTGTTTCATTGTTTTCTTTCCAGACCCAGGTGTACAGGTTCCAGCAAAAGCCTTGCGGCAGAAGCTGAAAACAAGAGTAGGAAACCCTTGGATGCGTACAGCCTCCCTCCCAGCAGCCAGCCCTTGGGCATTCTCAGGACTCAGGAGCGACCTCCTCACAAGCCACTGCCACACCCAGTCCATAGTTTCCCTTCACTTGCTACCATTGAGCCCAAGGACACCAGTACGCCAGCTCACCCAGATAATCGGCATACCCTGAATGAACAGGCCGAAGGTAAAAGTAGTAGACACCCAGCGGGACACGAAGGCGTCTTCTCTCCTGTACCCAGGAGTCCATGTATTGCTTCCTTCAGAGCACCCAGAGCCACAGATTGAGTGCCTGGTTCCTCTTGGCAGCAAAACTCTGGAGTGCCGTCCTGTTATTGCTGCATTTTAAGCAACAGGCTTGCACCCCAATGCGAATCTGGTTTTCTTGAGGAGTGAGTTTTGAATTGCAGCTTAAAATATGATTGCCCGTGGTCACTTCATAAACTGAGAGCCCCGTGGAAACTTGAATACCATCGCCTGGGCCATTAAAATTCTTGCCATTATCAGGGAAGTGACTCCTTTCATGGGAAAACCATAAAAGTAAATGGCACAATCTGGGTGGGTTTTGCTTTGCTTTTTTTTCCTCCCCAGAGGAAGTTCACCAACAAGGCTTAATGTTTAATCTTTCTCTGTCATGTGCTTCATTTAGGTTCTGACTCTCTCATAATGCTTAATGGCAAAGATGCACATTCTCCAGCTCCAAGGCAAGTTGTTTCTTTTCTTTCTTTTCTTTTCTTTTCTTTTCTTTTCTTCTTCTTCTTCTTCTTCTTCTTCTTCTTCTTCTTCTTCTTCTTCTTCTTCTTCTTCTTCTGAATCAATGGGGGAAATGGCTCACATCCTAGAAAAGCAGAGTGGGTTGGTTCCATATTTAAAGCTCTTAAGTGCCTCAGTCCATTTGAAGTCATTCAAACCCATTATTTTACATTATTATATTCCCATTCCTATTTCATTTGTGTGGTGGGTTTTATCCTGCTTTATTTTTGGTGTTTGCCCTGTTTGTTTAGCCTCTGGCGTGTTTTGCCTTACCTAGATATCTTTAAGTACTGAGATATGTATTATTTGTGTTAGATGTTATGCTCAGAGGCCAGCTTGTGGTGTGTGCATCACTGTGGGTCTACTCCAGGACGATTCAAATCACAGCACAACCAGTTGTTTCTCCTGGTTGAGCAGGAATTTGGGGTCCTTGTTGGGCAAACTATTTTGACCCTTCCAGACTGCAACAGTAACACTTGCTTTGTTTGTTTATTTGTTTCCCCTGGACTACTTTGGAGCTGTACATTTTGGTCCACAGATCTTCTTTCTTCCCATTCTTTTCCAACCAATTTCTAGGCTATGAAAACAGCAGTCAGGAAATAATGGATGGTGCCAGCATATGTTCCTTCATGCATCAGTCAGATCTCTCCTTTTGGTTTTTTTGTATCCCATTCACAGTAACATCTAGTGAGGGATCCTCAGCATTGTATCCTTATCAGCAATGCCTCCCTGTGTGTCACTCTCATGGGTTGCATGGCCCTTCCACATGCTCTGACATTTCTTCCAACTGAATGTATCTTTTGTTAAATTGTATGGCAGCTTGCTTGCAAGTTGTGCTGCTGGACCAAACTTGTACAATTCTTTCTGTTCCGTTCTCCTTCAAACTTGTAGTACCTCAGAAACAATTCAGGCATAATAACAATCAGTTTCCCTATTAGAAGGAACATTAAAAATCTTCTCCCCTTTCCTCTTCTAGTGCACCTTTCTTTGAGGCTGAATTGTGGATCAAAGAATTGTAAGTACATAGATATATATATTTGTTTTCAGGTCTTAGGGATTACATTGATGGTGGAAGTATTTTAGGCCAGCCACAGCTTCATATCTTTAATTAAAAGTTTCCAATTCCCTCTCGTCACCCTCAGGTTCTGAGGTTCCCCAGGGATGCCCCTTGTCTACTTTTTTTTGGACAAATGCTTCAAGTTTTTTGTTTTTTGCTACAGTTCTTAGAGCAGGCATGTCCAAACTTCGGCCTTCCTGATGTTTTGGACCACAACTCCCAGAATTCTAGGCCTAGACTGCCAATGGCAAAGGACTGTGGGAGTTGAGGTCCAAAACATCTGGAGGGCTGAAGTTTGGACATGCCTGTCTTAGAGAATCTGATGTACCCCAACTTTAATCCTTTGCAAACATTGCCAGCATCACTGTGTCTTTCTCTCAGTGTTGATTGAAAGTAGTCACAAGCATTTGCCCCATTATTTATTTCCGTGAACAGCAACAGCTGCTCCTACACTCCTTCAGTGAGTCTAGAACGATAGTGGTCTCGCGCCTCTTCTCCTACTTATGAAGAGGCAATGGGGGTCCGAGCTGCCAAATGAATAACTCCTTCGTTTCTGAAACATCCGCTAGTAGACCTCTAGCTGGTCTTTGTATATGTAAGAGGTCTTCCATGTAATCCAGTTTTGAATTGTTCAGTGTGATTGCAGAGAAGCTAGCTATTTGGGGCAGAGGGCTTTAAAAAAGGAATCAGCAGCTTAAGCACCAGAGTGAAATCTTATGATAGGATACATTTCTACACCCTCTTCTCCCTTCAGTGACTCAAGAGAGAGGGAGGTGTGTGGTGTGTGTGTGTGTGTGTGTGTGTGCATTGCTACTGATGCTGAGCACTCAGACTGCTCTGCAAAATTCTTTATAGAACCAGCGTATATGATTTCCGAGCCCGCGAGAGATTGCGACATATAGAAGAGCAAAAAGCTTTGGCCTTGCAGCTACAGAACCAGGTGAGAAGTACAAATGGTTAAGTTTTTAAAGGCAAAGTTGGCATTAAATCTTAGCTCGCGGGTGCCTTTCTCCAGGCACCTGCGAGCTCTTGCTAGACTAGTAATGTTTGGCACAAGGTCGCCTTGATGACTTTTGCCATCTGGCTTCTTATGTTTCCAACTAAGATCTGAGTAAAATCTTATTAATCAGTCAACAGGTCTCATAATGATCTCTTCCCCCACCCCCGCCGCTCCTCCATTAGTAAAATCAGTCTCAGAATAAATTTGACAGCTTAAACTATTTTCATGCATCAGCTAATGAAAGTGAGAAATCCAGACTGTAAAATGAGAGCTTGCTATCTTACGGATGTGTGTTTTAGAGACTGCAGAAACAAGAGCTCTCAGTACCTCATGCGGTAGACTTACATCTGCGTGTACCTCTTGAGAAGGAGATCCCGGTTACAATTGTTCCAGAGGACAACAAAGAAGAAGATGGTGAAGAAGAGTTCCCTGAAATTACAGAGGTATGCTTTTAAAATCCATCCCAGGAGGCTTGGTGGGGCCCTCCATGCTGCAGCGTCCACAGAGATGATTGATCATGTCATAAAATAGTTTTCTGGATCTTGTGTCACTTCTGATGGAAGCTGGGAAGAGAGAATGTTGTGCCTCAAACATCTCAGCTGCAGAAGCCAAAACATCTCTCTGTCTCATGTCGTTTATTTGCTTTAGGAAATGGAAAGAGAAATAAAGAGCGTATTACGAAATGGAAACCAGGATGAGGTGCTGAGTGAAGCCTTCCGCTTAACTATAACTAGAAAAGACATTCAGACCCTTAACCATCTCAATTGGCTCAATGATGAGGTAATAGAACTTTTTTTTTACTTTGCTTTGCATGATATTTTGTTCTTTGGGATTTTCCAAATATTTATTAAAGAGAGGAGATAACAGAAAATTGAAAGCAATATACATCTTGTAATTAGGGGGTTACAGGATTGGGTGGAAATAAAGGACAGTAGTGTGGCTGGCAGCAGAGAATGGTTGTATTAGCATTTTTAAATACTGAGCAACTTTTTAGTTATTGGACAAGTAGCCGTATTGTACAAAGAGCTTACTACATCATACAAAGGACCTATGTCAGTGTTGGTAAACCTATGGCAAGGGTGCCAAAGGTGGCACAGGGGGCCCTTTCTGTGGGCACCCGACATCGCCCCTTCACAGCCACCTGTATTCACGTTAAATGGCTGTATTGGCACTTTGTAAATACAGTAATTAGTGGTTTTTGAATCGCATTTTGGTCTCTAAAAGGTTTGCCATCACTGGCCTATGTCATCCAATATTTAGTTTGTCTTATAGCCAGCCAGATACTCCCAGTGGAATACGTGCAAGCTGGAGGTTAATGTTACCTTTCTGCTTTTCTTCTTCAACAATTGGCCATTCAGAGACATTTAGTCATCCTTCCTTCCTTCCTTCCTTCCTTCCTTCCTTCCTTCCTTCCTTCAATTTCTGTACCGCTCATCTGGTAAAAAAGCCACTCTGGGCAGTTAAAATCATTTATTTTCTTTAAAACATTTTACCCTACCTTTCTTCTCAAAGAGGACCTGAGGCAGCATTCATCATTAAAAGACAATATTTAAAAGCTAAAAAGGGTAAGTATACAGATATTTTAAAACGATCAAACAAACACCACACGAAACAAAAGCAACACGAAAACACATTCAAAGCAACAAAGGCACAGAAATCCATTTTTTTTTTTAAAAAAAAGCCTCTCTCAGCTAGCCAGTCGTAGAGAGAAAGCTTGCCTGAAGAGAAAGGGCTTTGGTGCCTTTCCAAAAACAGGAAACGATGGGGCTGACATAGCCTCCTCTTGGAAGGAGTTCCAGAATCTAGGAACAGCGATAAAGAAGGCCCTTGACAGTGTCCCCACCCAAACGCTCCTGTGATGGTGGCAGAACCGAGAGAAAAATCTCTCCTGAACAATCCTAACACCCGAGCAGGCTCATAAAGGGAGACACAGTCTTTGAGATAGCTTGGACTCTAGTTGTTTAGAGATTTATGGGTTAAAGCTAGCACTTTGAATTTTGCTGAGAAACAGTTCAGTAGCCACTGGAGCTGCTGTGACAGGAAGGTTAGGTGATCCCTGTAACTGGCACCAGCCAGCGATCTGGCTGCAGTGTTTTGGATACCAATCTTGTAAGAGTAAATTCCATGAGCCCCCTTTTGGATTTAATTTTTGCTGCTGCATATCAGGATCCATTTACTGTATATCATAATGTCTAGTTACTTGCTGGCGTAGCGATAACAATCTGCATTTGTAAAATTATTTGGAATCCAATAAAAACTGCAGACCAGTCTGTTGCGAAAGGATGAGATCAGAGGGTGTCATCCTGGCAATACCCTGTGGTGCTCTAGTCTAGACAAGGTGCCCAGAGAATTGCTCTCATAAAATACCAAGCCCCAGTCTGCTGCCATCTCGACCACTGAAATTGGGATCTCTTCTCCTTCTCACGTGGGAAACTGTACTGGTGTGGCAAGGGAGTGAGGAAAAATGTGGAAGGGAAGCTATGGGCTATTATTGTTTAGCATTGTTCTCCCTTAGTTAGATCCTTCCAGTACCCCCTCTGCATATTCAGCAGGAAATGTTGGGTCTGCAGCTTGAATGTACAATTCCATCTTGTTCCAAAACTACACCGGCTGTGGTTCCTAGCCTTTATGGTTTCTTTGGAAGGAGGTACAGTCTGTGTGTAGCCTTTAGTTTATTAGTTTCCTTGCCCTTTCTTACCTTTGCTTCCCAACTTTTGGAAAAAGTTTCTGCAATTGGTGAAATCTCAACTGTCTGAACATACGTTGCAAAACCAAATATATTACAGTATATGCTGGCTGCCACATGTGAATAATATTTAAGAGGACGGAAAGGTTTCCGAAGCATTTTACTCTTACATTAAGCAGCTGTCCTGTATTCATTTTTTAGGCTTCTGTTGATTTTTTTTTAAAAATCAAGCCTGTAATCAAACCTGCAGGATCAGTGACTCAATCAGTGTTCAGCAGGGTTGCATACTACTATTTACTTAGTGAGGGGTTTTGTGTGTGTTTGTGTGTGAAGGAAACGAGAGAGGTTGGGGGGGGGAGAGACTTTTGAAAAAATGCCAGCCTTCTGTTGTCCATGTGATGATAACATACCTTTTTCTCCTCAGATAATTAACTTCTACATGAATTTGTTGATGGAGAGAAGCAAACAGAAGGGCCTTCCAACTGTTCATGCATTTAACACATTTTTCTTCACCAAGTTAAAAACTGCTGGGTATGCAGCTGTGAAACGTTGGACTAAAAAAGTGGATATATTCTCTGTAGAGATTTTGTTGGTCCCTGTTCATCTTGGTGTCCACTGGTGCCTAGCAGTAAGTATCTCCTATATGTGTACTTATCTGCACATTGAGAGAGAGAGAGAGAGAGAGAGAGACAGTCAATCTCTCAGATTCTTCCTCTTGTCATAAAGCTATCTTAAACATTGTCCCAAGTCCACAGTGTTCATGCAAAGATCTCTGAATTTTTCTTAGTTACAAAGACTTTGCCATTGCTTAATGTAGTTGAACAAGATAGCGGTATATTCAAGGCAAATGCTATTTTAGGATGTACTAAGAAAAGTATAGTCTCCGAATCCCACGAGTTATTAGTTCCCATCTATTCAGTGCTGGTTGGGTCCCATCTAGACTACTGGTGTCCAGTTCTGGGCATCACAATTAAAAAAGGAACGCGTTCAGAGGAGTGCAACAAGGATGACCAGGGCCTGGAAACCAAGCTCTGTTAAGATAGATGGAAAGAACAGGGCACTTGTAGCCATGAGAAGAGACTTCTTGAAAGGAAGAGGGCGGGGACTGTTCACACAGTTATCACAGAGTATAGGTCACACAATAATGGGCTCAAGCTACAGAAAGTCAGATTTAGGCAGAATAGCAGGAAAAATATCTTAACTGTTAGAGCCGTATGACAATGGAACCAGTTATCTCAGGAGGTGGGGAGCACTCCAACATGATTGGAATTCAAGGGAATAGTAGACAACCATCTGTCAGATCTGCTTTGATTTCTGCCTTGAGCGGGGGTGTGGGGTGTGGACTTGATGGCCTTATAGGGTCCCTTCAAACCTAATCATTTAATGATACTATAGCTCTGAAAGTAAAGTCTTCATATCTGTTTGCCAGAACTTTGCCCAAACCTCTGTATCCACTCCATATAATGCATATTGTATAGAGGTGTTTGATTGTAAATCCTGTTTTATTTAGGTTATTGACTTCAGGAAAAAAACCATCACCTACTTTGATTCAATGGGTGGATCTAACAACGAAGCATGCAAAATCCTGTTGTGAGTATCCCAATCTATTCATATTTTCCCAGTCACAAGGATAAAGAAAATAAATGAGAGATTCAGATCAATAGAAAGCAATCTGCTCAATAAACGGTTGTCATATAAGTAACAGCTTGATTCCAGTTCTTTTATTAAAACAAGCTTTGGTTTTGTTTTGTTTTTAAATCCTATACTAGATTAATTTCAATTCTGTGCCATCTTTTTCCTGGTACAGGGACCCAAATCAGTTCAGAAATACTTTAAAACAAGTACATTTAAGATTGCAATAAATTAAAATTAATTAAATTAAATTTTAATTAAAATTAAAATTAAAAACAGTTCAACATATGACAGAATTTTAAAACTGCTAATAAGAACAATTTTAAAACTTTTAATTAATAGTAGCTTCCATAAAGCTCTGTTACATTTACAGTAGTTATTTTTAAAAATGCCTAAAAATGAAGGTCCTTGCCGGTTGTTGGATGGACACGAGGAGAGGGCCTCCCCATGAGAGGGCACTTCATAAGTTGGCAACAGCTGCCGGAGAAATCCTCTTTTGTGTGTCCATCAAACATGCTTGTGAAGGTGCAGAATGAAGGTAAGGGTCCACAAAGCCAGATTAAATAGGAGATGTAATGCTTCAAATAGTTGGAACTCAACCCATACAGCGCTTTATGGTTAATCAGCTCTTTGAACTGGCCACAGAAATAGATGAATTTGCCACACTGACTAGTGAATTTGTTACAACCAAATAGTTAATATGCTCCCTGCCAGGAGTGGCGGAAACATTTTGCACCACTGCAAATTTTGGAACACTCTCCAACGGCAGCTCCACATAGAACATTTTGCAGCAATCCAAACAGGATGTGTCTAAGACATGTTGCTGAAGACAGATCAAGCCTAAGAACATAAGAATAGCCATGCTGGATCAGGCCAAAGGGCCTTCTAGTCCAGCTTCCTGTATCTCACAGTGGCCCCACCAGATGCCTCTGGGAGCGCACGAGACTAGATATCTGTCTCTTCATACCACTCCCCTGCATCTGGCCCTTGAAGTACCCTTTTTTTAAAGCCTTAGGGTTACATATCCCCATCATGGCTTGTAACCTGTGATGGACTTTTGCTCCAGAAATCTGTCCAGTCCCCTTTTGAAGGCATCCAGGCCAGATGATATCACCACACCATGTGGCAGGGAGTTCCACAGACTAACAACACACTGGGTAAAGAAGTGTTTTCTTTTGTCTGTTCTCACTCTTCCAACCCTCAATTTGAGTGGATATCCCCTAGTTCTGGTATTTTGTGAGGTGGAAAAGAGCATACCTCTATCCATTTTACTCCTGCCCTGCATAATTTTTATGTCTCAATCATATCCCAAGGAATGGGTGCAACTGGCACACCAATTATAACTTGGTGAACACACTTCTAACCGCTGCCAAAACCTTGGCACCCAATACTCAGCAATGAATTCAGGAGAGCAGCCACGCTGTGAATGAGTTTTGAGGGGGAGCATAAATAACCCTGTTCAGGATGAGATGAATCTCTAATCGCTGATGTGCCCCCATCTAGTCCATATCTGGCATCAGACACCAATTTAGAACTAAAATGGCTTCCTTGTAGTAAAGTGGAAAGAAAAATTACAGACCTTTGGACAATCTCTTCCATAGGTATGTTGAGTAGGCCAGGCGAACAGTACTGAACTCTGAGATCAGCGGCTAGGATGTTGAATACGATTTCCCCAACACCACTGCAGAGCCTACTCCTCCAGGAAGGACTAGAGCAATTGTACAACAGTCTTGTGCCAGAGACATGACCCAGAAGGCTATCACAGACCATGATAACCAGATGCTGTGGAGACATGCAGCTTAATCAACAGGGAAGGCCACCTCCTCTCCACCTCCTGGTGTAGAGTTTAGATCCATTTGAAGCCTACTCAGATCTTAAATGGTCATTTTCATCCAGAAGCGTTTGGAGCTAAGAGGTCACCGTGTGCTCTAATACTTTCCCCAAAAAATGGAATATTGGAAACTGGCTGGCACTTACCCATTATGTTGGGTTCAAGGAAGGGTTCTGGAGGCATACTGGAGCCCTGTTTTGCTGCAAGGAAACATTCTCCCTTCCCTTTACCCACCTGGTGGTTCCTCCCAGCAGGGTCCGGAAGGGCAGTGGTCCACTGCCCACATCATGGCATTGGGGTCCTTGAAGCTGCACACGTGGAAGCATATCCATTATCATGGGAAAAGAAAGGGCGATGATAATGGAAAGTGACATCTGCAGGATGCGTGCCAATAATAACGTCCAAGTTAAAGCAGATCTGAGCAATTTTATGTTAACCCAAGGGACAGATGTTACTGCCATTCCTCGGTCTAATTTTTGCTGGCTCTGATTCCTCCTTGAATTCAGAGAAACTTATCTGATTTCTTCCGTTAGAGAAGAGTGCCCAGTCTTTCTCTTATCTTCTCCATTGTTTTCTGCACAGGGAAAGCAGTGTGTCTCTGTGAAGATGGACCTGTTTTCATGTAGGCCATCCATGTGCCTAGTACTTCCTTTATTTAATTTCTTTTTTTGTCCTGGTAGATGTTGCTTAAGAGTAAGAGCAAAACAACATAAGGACATAAAAATGCAACAGAATTGCAAAAGAACACCCAGATAAGTACACACGTAATAAATTGAGGAGATTTATTGGAAAATAATCTCTTTGAGACAGGGCTGCAAGTCAATGTGCGCCGAATCAAAATTTGGGGCTCCCAGATTTAGACATAAAATTGCAGACCTGACCACTACCCTCTTGAACTGTTTCTTGTTCACCCATTTCATTTAAAGCACATGTATACCCCGGTCTTCGGCCAGAAATGTACACAGCAGCTTGTCAATCAGTAAAAACACAGTTGTCTAGCTTGTCATTATTTTCCCCATTTGGAAAGCACACAGTTTGTTCTACAGAGGCCAATAGCTACTGTTTCATAGGATTAAATAAAATATGCCTCAACTAAACAGCAGGTGTCCTCTTACACCTTGCCTGCTGACAAATGTTTCAGTGTTTCTCGTAAAAGGTGTCAAGGGCGAGACACACTTCAACTCAAAAGAGCAGGTTGCTCTGTGGTTTTAGTAGGGACATGGCAAAGGAGCAAGTTCCATATAGGACACTTGTAACTGCTGTGATGCTTTTTTGTATGTTTTGTTCATTGTACAGTATCCTAAGATAAATATTATGAAAGGTGGCCTTAGTGTTTTAAACAAGCGTTTTACATATCTGGGTGTAGGGCCTACCAGAATGAATAGGAATTTCCTTCCCAGACATGGGTTAAATCTAGCTCTTAGCCTCAACAACATAGACCTGCTGAATGAATGGGATGTGTTACGACCACATTTATCTAAATCTCACTGATTGAGTGGATCTGTGTAGTTGGAACTAACAGTTGTGCTTAGCTCACTCTGTTTAGAGTTTCAACCAAAGTCTGTTTTCCATAACCATTCATTTGTTGATAGAGGATATTGGTTCTCCCAATAAAATCTCGAACATGCACCCTCAAACCCAACCAGGTATAAAATTTTTGGGTCCATTTAGTTTCTGAAATAGGCTGAGAGCAATATGGTCACAGGCTCTGAAAGAGTTTGTGAGGGCCTGCTTACCTTAAATGCAGGATTTAATATTTCCTTTAGCTTGACATGACAAATTTCTGTATCAGCGAAAGACAATTTGTCATTGGAGGGAGCATGAATGATACGGATACCCAGCGTATCGTGTAGTGGATATGAGTGATGGAATAACTTTGCCCTGGAGATTATGGCTCTTATATTACTTGAACCCATTTATGCTGGTAGATTTTTTTTTCAAGAGAGATATCCTACTTGAAGTGTACATTGTTAGAGACCGATTCAGAAGTCCAAGGGTTTCTCGTAATCTGGGGAGAACCGATTAGATTTCCCATTGAATATCCCGACTGGGGTTGGCAGCATATTGAGAGCAGGAATCTGTCAGTTTTGGCCAAGCGACCACAGGCACAGGTAAAATGGTGGCAGAGGGACTTACCTTCCAGTAATGCTGCCCTTCCTGTAATTGTTTTCCCCTCTCTTATTTCCTTTCAGGAGGCTTTAATTGGTTGAATGCAGTGGGAGGATCACACCGGGAAGAGGGGACGGAGGTCCTATTCATGGTTAGTGACCCTTTCATGCTTTCAATCTTTAGAGCTTCCTGATTGTTTGGTGAGTTTTTTTTGGAATTACTTTTATCCCTTTTTTTAAAAAAAAGGGAGAGATTTATGGGGTGCCATAAATCTTCAATGCCTTCTTTAAAAAAATGTATATTACATTTTTACGAAGATAAAATTGTACAAAGTAGTCTGTGTAAAGTAGCAGAAAAGTCAGGATGGAAGCAGAATTAAATGTTTAAAGATTTTTAGGTTAGTTAAGATGTAAAATGCCCTCTTCGGCCTACAACCCTGCAGAGCTGCTGTCATTGAGAGTATTAGGATAAGTTATCCCGCTTGGTACAAGTTGACATCAACAACAACAACAAATTTATTGATTAGCCAATTTGGCCATATCAAATACAAACCATAGTAAAACACATTAACAGATAAAATAGAATACTAAAATTAAAATATTCAGAACAAGTTGACATCATATGTTGTCCCATGCTTACTGATCCGACCACCTGGGGCTTAACACGAGCATGTAAGGAATTCAGGTGAGCCATGCTTGGTTATGTGAAACAGAATCTTGACTCCAGAAAACCTCCACTGAACAAGTGCTGAATATGCTTTAGCAGGGTGATGTTCATGACCCAGTCCTCTGGTGCTGATCTTGTTGTGTGTGTGTGTTGTGTCGTTACAGTCGTAACCAACTCTTCGTGACCCCATGTCCATGGAGTTTTCTTGGCAGGAAGACTGGAGTGGTTTGCCAGTTCCTACTCCAGGCGCCTACAGCACCTGGTATTCCCTGGTGGTCTCCCATCCAAGGACTAACCAGGGCCGACCCTGATTAGCTTCCAAAATTACCTCTGAACAAAAATGTTTGCAAATAAGAATATAAAAGCCATGCTGGATCAGGCCAAAGGCCCATATACTAGTTAGAGATGGGCACGACCAGGAAAAATGACGTTTCGAGTTGTTTGTCAGGACGGGTCCGTTTCGGGTCGTTTCCGTTTGTCGCGGAAATTTTCAAAAAATTGTCGTTTCCATTTGTTGGTTGTTTGTGTGGGGGTTGGGGTTGGGGTAAGTGGGCTCTTGGAGGCACCTCTCTGGGTGCCTCTGACGTCTGACTCACTAAGAAGGGAAGGGAAGAGAAGGGAAGGGAAGCGTTTCGCGTAGCCACCGCGTACCATACATTATTATGTTAGGGTTGGGGGGTAAGTGGCAGAGGCACCTCTCTGGGTGCCTCTGACTCACTAAGAAGGAAAGCATACTGGCGTACTGGCATACAGGTTAGGGGTAGGGGTAGGGGTAGTGGGCTCTGGCTGGGAGGCACCTCTCTGGGTGCCTCTGACCCACTAAGAAGGGAAGTGTACTTGCGTACGGATCTGGGTTAGGGTTGGGGTTAGGGTAAGGGCTAGGCTTAGGGTTACGGTTAAGGTTAGGGTGGGTTAGTGGGCTGCACCTCTGGGTGCCTCTCACCCACTAAGAAGGACAGTGTACTGGCGTATGGGTTAGGGTTAGGGTTAGTGGGCTTTTTATGCCCTCTGGCACATCCAGAAGTCTCAGTCAAAACCTGGCCATGCGATTGGTGGAATGGGTCCAAAAATTTGCATGGTCCCATCCCATGGCCAGCCCATCATTGCGCATGTGTAAAAAAATAAAAATAAAATAAAATAAAATCAATGGAGATGTTTTATTGCAAGAAAAACCCACTGCTGCTACTATAAAAAATTAGGCATTTAAAATACCTAATTTTCAAATGTTTCTGTGGTGCTTTGGTGGGTTTTTGGACCACGATTTAAAAATAAATATTGCGGTCGCCATTTTGGATCCCCCCCCCACCGCATGGCAAATGGAGATGACGAGGATGCCCCCCCCACCCTGGTACCAGCAGCCCAGGGCAGGAGAGGGGGGGAGGCCGGGGACCCCCCCAGAAACCACCCCTCTCTGGTAGGTGCCCTCACTGAGGCAGGCATATTTTCGCCTGCTTTTTTGGCCGGGAATCGGTTTTTTTTATTTTTAAAACTTTTTTTCTGTGCTGCTTGGCATTGCGCGATCGCCGCGATGCCATGAACGACAACGAAAAATCAGACCCAAATTTTCTTTTTCGGGTTGGGTTCGAGCTGGAGCGGAGTAATTCTCGTTACCGTTACCCGTTACGTAACGATAGCGAGAACCAAAAACGGAAACGAGAATTTCGCTGCTCCGTGCCCATGTCTAATACTAGTAGAAATATTGTTTTGTTGTGTGCCATTATAGGAAGTTCAAAATGAGGAATGAGCTCTCCCATGAATACTATGAAAAATGAAACAAGTTTGAATTGCCTGATCATAGTTTCCCGTTTTCAACTAAGATGCGAAAGGGCTACATTTGAGAGGCAGGAATAACTCTTGATGAAAATATTTCTGTTGCTTTAGTATGTGGATAGTAGCTTGCTTGTCATCTTTACAGTTTATCTGTATAGGTATTTCACCTTATTTCAGAAAAAAAATACTTCCACGTGCTATTATTTGTAGCCAAGAAAAACCACCAATTGATTCTAACGTTCAGATGCTGAAATTGTGTATCATATCTCATTTTGACAGGCATCCATGCTTATTCTCAAAATTATATGCTTATCTGTTCCAAGACACAACTCTGTAGGGAATATAGGGTAATGTTTGGCAAGGGTGGAATTTATTTAAATCACTAATCAGTAAGGCTCGATTTAAACCATTATTTTCTACATAAAGACACATTTTTGCTGAAGTTTTAATCTTAATATTTACAACCAGATGGTTTCATTTTTAGAATAATAACTTTTCAGATTAGTTTTATAGCTATATTAGAAAATTACTGATTTGGTGGTTTTATACCATTAGATAGACATAGGTAGATAATTATGAAATTATTGCAAGGTGAACTATCTCCAGTTTAATAGGTTAATCATTCATATTTGGACAAGTGTTCTGTTGTATTTTATAGGAAGGAGAAAAATTACCTTAATAACAATTTAAATACTGTAGTTTTATTTAACCAATTTAACCATTACAGGTTTTTCTCCTCAAGGGAGAGAGTGAGAATAATATGATAACCCTCAGGCCGCTATGCCCATAATGATCTCAAGATGTGGAGTACTGTGTTCAAAAGGTTTCCCTTTCATTTTACCGCTTGCCTCTCCCTCCTCAAACATTGCTCCTTGTGCAGACCTCTTCCATTCCAAACCACCTGGACGTTTTTGACAGTATTTGATCAGTACCCACATAATACCAATTACAGTCGTGTTCTTCCCTCCAGCTTGCTTTCAGGTTCATTTTTTTTCCCTGAGCTTTTTGAATACAGTGGACCCTTGTATAACAAACAGCTTGTATAACATAAAATCTGTACAACATAAAAAATTCCGGAGATATGGGAAATTTGCTTAACATGATCGCCTACGGGGAGAATCCGTACAACATAAAAATGGGATTACTCCGTTTTCAATGCATTTCTATGGGAAATTTGTATAAAGGAAAATTTGCTTAACATAATTTCATTTGGAACGAATTAATTCCTTTATGCAAGGTACCACTGTACATTCATAGAATTTCCTCCTGTTTCTGTTAGGCAGCTGCAAAGAGTGGAGTCCCACAGGGATGTTTTACGAGTTTCTCCCCTTTGAACCAACGGCCACTAGGGCACATGTCACAGGCTCCTTTTGATATTCCCCTCAATTTCAGAAGTGTTTTATGACGGTAGCTGTGTTGCAAACTCTCATAGGACTTAACTTGCAAGGGTCTCCAGACAAGTGTTCAGGTCTGAACTCTTGGTATGATACGGTGACTGAGATTATTAGTGTGGACCTTAACTTGTGAAAAATAAGCAGACCAAACACTATCAAAATATGTCACCTGTTGGAAACTGCAAAAAACCCCAACCCTGTTTTTAAAAAGACTTGAATGCCTCAGTTTGTTTTATCAGTGATGTTTCAGTGTCACATGGTTGCATACATTTGGAACAGGAGGTAACAGAAGGCAGTTATGACTCAAGTGGGTCTTTAATCTGACTGAAAAAAGCATGAGGAAAGAGTACAAGTTCATCAGGATGGCTTTTCTTTGGATGTAGACCACAGTAGATTAAGAAGAACACGTAGTCATTCCTGTAGGCTCCCAAGAGAGGCAGTGAACAAGCATTTTGCTTACTTCTCAGAGAAATAGCTGGGAGCTAAAGTACCCAGAGGTGATAGCATTACTTGACACTTTCTGACCTATCTCAGTTGGGACAATGTATGATTTCTTTCTTTGGGAGCATGGACTTTTAAGTGAACTGCTAAGAAAAAAAGAATCCCAGAAATCTACAAGAGACAGCTGTACTGCACTGTTTTGTATGACACCATTTTAGCAGGGAGGGTTTCTGTGTCTGTTGTGTTGTAGTTCTTTTTCTATTTGCTGTTGGATTTCCCTGTTACATTAGGACAGTGTTGGCGAACCTATGGCACAGGTGCCAAAGGTGGCACTCAGAGCCCTTTCTGTGGGCACCCAACATTGCCCATTAACAGACACCTGTATTCAGGTTAAATTGCTGTATTGGCACTTTGTGAAAAATTAGTGGATTTTGAATCGCAGTTTGGGCACCCAATCTCTAAAAGGTTTACCATCACTGCATTAGGAGGGGGAGACAGAAGCTGCCGTAGCCTTTGGCCATGTTGGCTAGAGCTCCTTGGGGACAGGAGCACAAGTGTATGAGGGGCAGTACATTTGAGAGCCATACTGCTAGGAAACTCTCTCTCTCTCTCTCTGTCTCTCTCTCTCTCCCCCCTCTCTCTTTTAAGATTTTTGTTGCTTGAGATACAAGGTTGCAACTTCCCAAAAGCAAAGACAATAAATGATACAGATTCAGAACTAACACTCTCAAAGAGTCCTAAAAGTGGAGTAAAAATTACCACATGAGTAGAGCTAATATAGGTAGCCAGCTGCCCATCCTCAAGGCAATAAGCTGTTTAAGAGCAAAAATCATTGGAGCTGCAAGTTGGATGACCAATTTTCAGCACTAATTATTTATTTGTTGACTGCTTGCTTGCTAAAAGGCTCCCTTTCCATTCCCTTTGCAGGCAGTACCTGAAGCAGGAAAGCTTGGATAAAAAGCGGAAGGAATTTGATACGAACGGCTGGATGCTGTTGAGCAAAAGGAGCCAGGTAGATTGACCCTGAACATTTGGGTGTGCAAAGGTGTGACATGGCTGTAGAAGGCATCACGATCTATGCTGACCTCTCCTTTTAAGGGTGTGTCAGTAGATGAGGGAGGCTTTTGAGTTTCTCACTTCATGAATAAGCTTTTGATTGAAGAACAGTATATCTGTGCTCCATTTTAAGTTTGTTTCATCTTACTACTATTTTAATATAATACTTGTTCAATTCTTTTTAAAAATTGTATTATATTTCTTGTTTTTAGCTTTTAAATACTGTTGTATGATGTCAGCCACCTTCGGCCCTTTCAAAGATAAAGAGTGGGATAGAAATATATTAAATAAACAATAATAAATATATACAGTAGAGGGAAATAAGAATGTTTATCTGCATAGCTAGCAAGACCTAGATACATATCTTGTTGTTTGATACTTTTTGTGTGCAGTTAGTCTCTGAGTGCCTATAACAACTAGCCTTTCCAACAGCTGTTACGGACATCTGTGAGAGAAGGGAGGGCTATAATAAGTCTGCCATCTTTCTCATTGTCCTGTCTTCTGTGCATTGAGCAACTGCTGTTCCTGCTCATTCCTTTATTCCTTAAGCAGCATTTGGTTGCTGTAGCCATTGACAAGGTTTCTTGATCTTTTTTCCCTTGCCTGATCTCACAACTCAAGGTTGCTGTTCAAAACCTGGGGTGTGTGGGGGAGACATGAAAGAACAGGAAAGGAAAACGGCAAGGAGCATTTTCCTCCTTTGCTTATGGAAAAAACAGAGGAGAGATGGCACAGGGTTCTTCTCACTGCCCAGTTGTTGGACAGAGCCGTCCTCCAAGGGCAGATGCTTGTAAAAGTTGCTGGAGTTGAACATGTTTCAATTCTGTCCAAGGCTCCCTCTCTAAGCTATGCGGTTGTGCATGCCATGGACGCCTTCTGAGCAGGGATTTTCTACCCTTGCACATCTGTGGCAGCTATTGTTTCCCCTGGTTGCCACAAACTCCGTGATGGCAGGGGTTGCCCACATGACCACAAGAAATCCCCAGGCAGCAGAGACTATAGTGGGCATCTTGATTCTGTCCCTTTCTTGTTTGCAGAGATGAAGCATTGTTTCCACCTCAGCTGACATGAAATTGGTTCCTCTCCTCCTCCCCACCCCCAATTAAATTGTGCCTTTTCTTTCCCATGGGGTTTCTCTGGGCTTCCTAATTCTCTCCCTCAGAAGGATTTTGTAAAGTTCACATAAGAGTATGATCCTATGAATGAAAGGATGGATTTATTTGTCATTTAAAGGAGATCCCTCAGCAGATGAATGGCAGTGACTGTGGGATGTTTACCTGTAAATATGCCGACTGCATTTCCAAAGACAAGCCAATCAACTTCACTCAGGTAAGCTTGCCTACCTGACTGGAAGGCAGTGTATTGACAGAAGACACACTGGGTCAGAGTTTCTTATGCTTATGTTGTACCCCTCAAGAGTCTAATATTTTGGTTTCCAAAGGTTATGACACTAATACTGCCCTATTAAGGGTGAGGCAATCCCAGGAATATTAGCTTACTTTTTTAGCAGCAAGACTGCTTTTCAGTCTTTTGCTATTTGCAGATGTGCCTGTCACATGGTCTGCTGAGTATCCAATCTAGTGCCCCCCCCCTTTCTTCACAATAACCATTTCATCATCAGGAGCCCAACTCTTTGCTGTCAAACTGGTGGTGTGGATCACATTTCCACCGAGATGTGCTATTTTAAATTGATTTTCTAATGTCATTAACATTTATGGGGGCTGGTTTACAAGCCGATTAAGTCAGTTCTTCAGGTAATGAGCTTTAGTTATCAATATCCACAGGTGTCAAATACATTGAAAGTATCATATTAATCTATGGAAATTCACAGAGAGCCTAAGGAATGTTGGTAACACTTTTTAGTTTGTCCTTTGAAAAAAAAAATTCTTTTAGAGTTTAGGACTTTTCTTTGGGGTCCATGCTTATTGACAAAGGTAATAAAACCATAAACCTTTTCAAATGACACATTTGACTCTTTCAGTGGTGTTTGTTGACCTCATCTGGTTAGCCATTTTTAAAGTTAAGGGCATACACTACACATGCACAGTTCACGTCCTATGACATGCTCTTGTCCTTTATGTTATTAGCTACTGTTTGATCAACAGCTACAGTTAGGAAAATCAGCATTTTTATAGGGTGCTGCCAGCTACTGTAAACTGCCATTGGCTGTGTTCCTTTTTCTTTTACATCATTTAAAACATCACTCCAGAATATGTGAACGTGGCCACACTTTCACTGTATATGGAAGCGAATACTGAATGTGGCATGCCATTTTCTCTAACTCCAAAGTTAGTTCTCAGTATTTACGTTGAGAATGAATTAGGAAAAGGCCATGTGGTTTAGGATCGCTACAATAGTAAGGTGATACCTTATTGATCCACTTAAAAAAATGCAAACTGCAAGCTTTTGTGAATAACTCTCACTTCTTCAGGCTGGTCACCAGGGCTCCATGGATAGTGCAGAAAAACTGATTAGAATTTTTTTTAAAATGTCACGGCAGATGTCCATATTGGGTCTGCTGATAGGAGGCCTATTTGAAGCCCTATAGTCATTCCCATTCATTGAGATCTGTCTTCAATAGATGAGCGTTGGAAGCCCTTTGTAGATGCTTCAGATTGCAGTGTTGCATTTTCATCATCATCTGTCGTTATGTGCCATCAAGCCATGATGAATGAACCAGCTGCAAAACGCTGTGTTCTCAACAGCCCTGCTGAGCTCTTGTAAGCTTGTAAAAGGCTGGGGTTTCTTTTGTCAAGTCAGTCTATTTCCTCATCAGTCTTCCTCAGCTCCTTTGACCTTTCTTTCCATCATTGGCTTCTTCCTGCGAGTCTTGTCTTCCCATGAGGTGCAAACATCAGGGCAAGCCCAGTCTTGTTGTTTTGGCTTCTAAAGAGAGTTTAGGCTTGATTTGACCTAGAATGGCACTCGTTCTTCTTTCTGGTGGTCCAGGGTATCCACCAAGCTCTCCTCCAGCACCCTATTTCAGAACAGACCGTGACCTGTTTAACAGGAGGGCCAAGGGTCACCTTCAGATGTTAGGCAGCAGCTTCCGTCTGCCCTAGCTACGGTAGCCAAAGGTGAGGAATGCTGGGATTTGTAGTCCCGTAATATATGGTCAGCTGCACTTTGCCCACCATGATCTAATGGTCCGAGTATGAACCTTAGGAATAAAGCAACAAGGAGGATTAGGAGCACTTGGACCAAATTTAGTTTCATTGTTCCCATTAGCTCTGTGGCATTATTAAGGGCATGTTTATGCACATGTTACAAATGTAACTTGTGTAAATCAGTTTCTTAGCTTCCAGTCCCGCCCCCCCCATCCATTAAAGCTACTTGGTATTTCTCATAGAACCGTGAGCAGAGCCGAAATAGTTTGACAAGGGCAGTGTGTGGGTGTCATTGGGCACACCATTTCCTCCAAATGGAGAGGGTTTTGTCCACAGAGGGATTTGTACTTCTTTTTTTTGAAGAATAGCAAAAGGAGGCTGTGATATATTTCACTAGCCTGGGTGTTCGCTCAGAATTTTTTGTTCCTATGGAATATAACTGCCTTTGTAGGTTTGTTGGTAACAGTGCTGACGCCTTTTTCTTTCTGTTGTTAAAGCAACACATGCCTTACTTCCGAAAGCGGATGGTCTGGGAGATCCTTCATCGCAAGCTGCTGTGATTTCACCTCCAATGCAGAACCCTTCGGAGTGCTTTGCCCTCCTCTGCCATCTCCCAATGCCAAGAGCATGGGTTCCCCACCGATGCTTACAAGCCTCTACAAAACACTGTATGGCTTTTCGAAGAAGATAAATCTGTTCCATGGACCAGTGCGTTGGGCAGCCCTTTCAGAAGCACACAATGTGTATTTTTCAAACCCTGGTTTTTTTTTAACCTGTGATTTTGAGACACGCTGAGGAGTGCAACTGTTCCCCTTTGAGGACTTTTTGTTTCCTCTCTTTGCCATGTTGAAGGCGGTCAGCCGGTGCAAACCCTTCCGTGTCTGCCAGACTTCAGCTGAAGTGTGAGTGGGGTAAGGAATGTCTTTGCAGTGGGCTGGAGAGAAAGGATTTAAGCCCACAGCTCTTGGTAAACAGGGCATCACATGTCACAGTGTCTGCTGGTTGTCTTCCACAATAAAATGTGTCAAATGTACAGAAGTAAAACATGCGGATATACACCTCTGAGAACATCTACTTGAAGCTGTTTGGCAGAGGCGTGTGCGTGCATCTTTATTTCTGCTTGCTGCAGATACCACAAGTGTTCCCAGCTGTACTCCTTACACTTCGCAGTGCCCTTTGTTCTTCTTAGGCAGAAATGAAATTGCCCATTAATAGCTCTTAAGAAACACCAGCATAAAAAAGTGGCCTGCTTTATTTTCCACAGCAACAGTGTCCTCCTTTTCACTTCTGTCACAGGGGATAGTGAATGGTAGATGAACAGCCCTCTTGAGGTCCCACTAAAGTTCAAGCGAAGAACCCTCCCACCCTTCAAAAGCTATTCTTGTGGATTCTCCAACTGAAATGTCTGGGCCAGGCACTCACTGAGTAGATAAGGAGCAGCATCTGTAATGGTCCTCTAGATGTTGGACCATGATTTCCCTAACAGCCAGTGTGAGCCTCCTGAGACACGAGGAGCTGTCGTTCAGCATCATTTGAAGGGGTACAGCTGCCCACCCCTGCAATAGAAAAATGAGATTGTTTTTAAGCAGAGGGATCCTACATCCACAGCTTTCCATATATGGGGCTTTCCCCATAACTCTCTCTAGTTCCACAAGCTGGTTGTATGAGGGTTGATGGTGAGAGAAAAGATGGACCCATGGGCTGCAAGGCACTTTGTGGGGGGACCCAGTGCATTATGCCCAAATGACTCGGTTTAGCCCATATGGAAACCACTGGTTTGTTGTTGTTTTGCCCCCTAACTATATTATTGACCCATTGCAATAATGAAAGGAGTTAGTGGGATTAGGAAGGGTTCTGTATTGCATTCTTGATGTCACCAAGGATGTGCAAACAGAGTGAACAGCTGTAAGTTACTTAGACGTTCATCTGACAGAGGATCGGGCAGTTAATTATCGTCCATCTCTTTGTAGCATTTAGGTACAATAGGACTGTTTTGATAAACTGTTTTTATACTATATAAATATATACATAATATATTTATAAGCCTTCCCCAATGATGCAACGGTGAACCAATGTCTATTAGGGTTTCCAGCTCTTCACCTAGGCTCTGTTTTAATTCCCTACAGCTGAACCTTTTTATTCTTCCCTCATATTCTCCCCCTTTAGCTTCTCTTTAATGCTCATTAATAATGGAGTGAACAAGCTCCTGAAAAGAGATCCATCCTTCTTAAATTCTGTTTTCATGTGGGTGCACATTATGACACAGGAACAAAAATATGGGAGAACGTCCCACAAACTGGTGCCCTCCAGATGTTCCTGGAGTGTAGCTCCCATCATCTTGAGTTAGCATGGGTGGAGGTGGTCAGGGATAGTTGGAACGATCATCCAAAACTACTGGAGGTCACCAGCTTCAGGAAGGCCGCAGAGGAATCTCTTGGGTTCCTCAGCGAAATAAACAGAAAAGATGCTGCCAGCTACAGCTTTATATTTGCACATAGGGAGAGGTATCACACAGTCCAAGCCTCTTTGAGTCTCATGGATCACAGGAACATTTAGTCCTGTATTTGTGGCTCTGAACTCTTTGGCCTCGCTGGCACTTCTCCGTGGCTGCACATACATGCTCGCCTTTCTGTGGAACCCAATCTTTGTGTCATTGTGAATCCACTGTATGTTGGGGATCGTCTACTACCAGCTAGCAAAGTGGTTGTGTGTGTGTGTGTGTGTGTGTGTGTGTGCGCGTGCGCGCGCAACTCAAAGGGAGACTGAAAGATACTGGACTGTTGACCAGGTTCATATACCTCCTGATGTACCTTTCTTTTTAAGCCTAAATAAATAGATAATAACACCCTCTTGTATTTTTGTCCTGAGATAGGGAACATTTTATATATTCTGCACTTCTAAACAAATGTTTTTGTACAAAAGCCCCAGTGCCCCCCTTCCTTGTGCTCCTCCTAGACAAGTTTGTACCTTTTTTGATCTGTCTGTGTTTTTTATACCAGTCTCTTTGGTCACCCCCTTTTTCTATGTTTTTCTGCAAGTAATGATTTGAAAAACCAGAAATCTGTATATATATTTTTTGTAATGTGTTCTTAAATAAACCCAGCTGTTTATAAACAAGTCTTGAATATGGTCTCCTGTTGCATTTTTTTCCACACCTTTTTGTCTTATTACGATCCAAGGGCAGAGCTGTACATTTATCAAGAACCGAAGACTATTGCCCTATGTCACATTCTTTCCCCAGCCCAAGCAGAATTTATTTGTTTGTTGTGATGAATTCAAGTGGCTGTTTCTTGACTTTTGTTCCAAGGAAATTATCCACTATCAGCTTAAGTGGGCATGCAGAAACAATAAGCAGTATCAGATTGAAACCTAAGTATGACACATACTAGAGAAGGAAATAGAAATTTCATCCAGAGGTCTTTTTCACTTACCTGGCAAAGTTGGGGGAGCTATTATGAACGTACCTACTCAATGTATGTGAAGATTCTCAGTCATCCAGGTGAGGTTATCTGGAAGTTGAGTTGTGGCAAGTGGACTTTTCTTGGGAGATTGAAACGTTTCACTGCTCATCCAAGCAGCTTTGTCAGTCTGAGGAAGGTTTGTGGCGAGTCCTCCATTTTAAAGTTCACCTTGATTTCACATCACCCTGGTCTGAATAGGTTTATAAGTTGGACAATGGCCTGAACAGGCTCGTTAGGTTGACAATAGCCTGAATAGGTCCATAGGTGGACCATGATCTGAATAGGCTCATTAAGTGGATAATGGCCTGGGGTGCATGAAAGTCCCACCTATGCAACATTTCCCAACACCAATTAAGTATGGGTCATTAGCTATGGCCTTGCTGGTGGAGGTCTGAAATGCTTCTGATGAAAGGGCCGCTTGATAAGTAGCAGACAGATTGTGGCTCAGCCCCCCACCTCTGTTGAGAGAGGGGTTTTCAATACACACATGAATGGCTTCTCTTATCCCTTTTTCAAACCACCTATGTTCTCTGTCTAATATGTGTACATCCTCATCTTTGAATGAGTGCCCTTTGTCCTTCGAGTGGAGGTATACTGCTGATTCTCTCAAAAGAGGTGGGGGACTCAGACAAAGAAGTTCAGTTGCCCTATTAAAACAGCTCCACTGGCTACCAATCAGCTATCGGGCACAATTCAAAGTGCTGACCTGTATGACCTGGGTCCTAGGTACCTCAAAGATCAAATCTTGCAGTATGTTAAGGTCATCAGGAGAGGCCTTTCTCTCCATCCCACCCCCCTCACAGGTACGTCTCGGGGGAACCCATGAAAGGGCCTTCTCGACTGCTGCGCCCAGACTCTGGAATTTCCTCCCACTAGAGGCCAGGACTGCCCCATCTCTGTTGTCCTTCCAGAAACAGGCAAAGACCTTTCTCTTCCGGCAAGCTTTCTCTGAATGATGGACTACCTATTATATGTCTTTTATATGAATCTACCATACATTATCACATAGACTTTATGTTTATAACCACTGATAACCTTGTGTGATTGCATTCCATCACTCATAACTTTTATATGGAATTTTTACTCTAACTGCTTGCATTCTCTTGTAGCTTTAATGTAGTCTTTTAATGCTGTAAGATGTCTCTCAATACCCTGTTCTTAAACTTGAATATGTCTTAATTGTACTGGACTACATCTTGTCCCTCATTACTGTAAGCCACCTTGGGTCCTTTTCCAAAGAGAAAGACAGGGTAAAAATACTCTAAAATAAATACCTAACTACTTCCAGATAAACTCACCTGAGTGACAGAATTTTCACATATATTGAGCAGGTACGTCCTAATAACTCCCCCTACCCTGACAGGTAAGTGAAAAAGACCTCTGGTTGAAACTTCTATTTCCTTCTCTAGCGGGGGACTGCTCAATCTGTCCCTTGAGTACTGTACAGTATTTAAAAGCAAATTTCATCAAGACTAGAGATGGGCACGACTTAGCGGTATTCCCGTTTCCGTTTCCGTTACTCGTATCCGTTACTCTACGGAAACGGAAACAGGAATTACTCCACCAGAATTTGAGCTCGAACCGACGAACGAACAATTTGGTCTGATTTGTCGTGCTCGTTACTTGCATCGCAGCGATCGCGCAATGCCAAGCGGCACAGAAAAAAAGTTTTTAAAAGTTAAAAAAAAAACCGATTCCGGGCCCTAAAAGTAGGTGAAAACTGTCTGAGGGCACCTACCAGGCCAGAAGGGTGTTTTATTTGGGGGGGGGTTCCCTGCCCCCCTCTCCTTGGCTATTGCTACTGCTGCGCTGCTGGTACCAGGCTGGGAGGGCGCATCCATTTGCCATGCAGTGCGGGGGATCCAAAATGGCGACCGCAATTTTTTTTTGAAATCGTTGCCCAAAACCCCACCAAAGCACCACAGAAACATGCGAAAATTAGCTATTTTAAATGCTTGAATTTTTACAGTATCAGCAGTGGGTTTTTCTTGCAAAAAAAGTCTCCATTTGATTTTATTTTATTTTATTTTATTTTATTACACCTGCGCATTCGCAATGATGGGCTCGCCCATGGGAGTGGACCATGCAAAGTTTTGGAGCCATTCCACCAATCGCATGGCCAGGTTTTGCTGACTGTACCAGGCTGGGAGGGCGCATCCATTTGCCATGCGGCGGGGGGGGATCCAAAATGGCGACCGCAATATTTTTTTTGAAATCGCTGCCCAAAACCCCACCAAAGCACCACAGAAACATGCGAAAATTAGCTATTTTAAATGCTTGAATTTTTACAGTAGCAGCAGTGGGTTTTTCTTGCAAAAAAAAGTCTCCGTTGATTTTATTTTATTTTATTTTATTTTATTTTTTTACACCTGCACATTTGCAATGATGGGCTCGCCCATGGGAGTAGACCATGCAAATTTTCCACCAATCGCATGGCCACTTGGCCAGGTTGACCACAGAGACTTCTGGGATGTGCCAATCGGGCATAAACAGCCCACTAATCGTAGCCCAAACCCGAACCCTAAGCCTAACCCATACGCCAGTACACTGTCCTTCTAAGTGGGTCAGAGAGGCACCCAGAGGTGCACCCCAATACTCACCCTAACCTCACCCGTAACTAGCCTAACCCTAGCCCTTGCGCTAACCCGTCTTAACCCTAAGCCAGATCTACTTGCATTGCACTACATGCAAGTACGTGAGACACAGCGGGTGCAAGGAGTCTGCCAGTCCGTCACTTGTGACTCTGGCTGACTCCTGCAGCTCCCTCCAGGAGCCCACTACCCCCTCCCCAAACCAGTACTAACGACAACGAAAAAACGAACTGACTAATTTTTGCGAATTTTCGTGAAAAACGGAAACGAGCCGAAATGGAACCGGCCCGACTAACGACAACTCGAAAAAATTTTTTTTTCAAGTCGTGCCCATCTCTAATCAAGACATCTGTTCCTAGTAAACATTTATCGCTGCTGCTGGTAGGGGGCAGTAGCAATCAAGTTCTCTCCCAGCCTTGTGTCCTTTTTGACGAAAAATGTCTTCCACTGGTAGTAAAAATCTACAACGGGGCATGATGGATCAGACCAAAAACATATCTAGCAGTACAGGATTCTGTTCCCAGAGTTGTTGGGAGCCCAGAGGTCTGACATGTGCTGTAGCCATCCCCATGTTTAAGTTCTACAGCAGAGGTATACTTGTATGTCAGGTGAATGGAGAAATGGGTGGAGGATTTTCCTGCCCAGCTGTCCCCCATCCTGACCCCCCTGGAGCCAGCGTCCCAAATGAAGGATGGTGGAAGGCTTGAGGACAGCTAGGCAAGATCTGCATGGAAGCCTCCCAACCATTGTTGGTAGGATCATTATAAGGACTCCAGCGTCAGAGTCCTTATAATGCTGCAGAGATCTGTTCAGCCTCATATGCAGTAGGGTGTTTTTTTTTTTCAAATTAAGCTTTAGGCTTCCTCTCTAGTAAGCTGATCAATTTATAGATACTTACTGTATTCTCTATTTACCTGTTCATGCACTGCTTATAGTAATTTGTTTCTCATTTGCATCTGTTTCCGTCTGATCTGTTGCAGGCCAGAAGCGCAGCGAAGATTGTGCTTATATGGCTGTTCATGTTGTAGATAATAATATACGAGATTCATAACCATGGATGGTACTATTTTCCATGAGTGCACAGTATAATCCCCATTAAACTTTCCAAAAGTGCAGCTATCACTACATCTTTTTTCCCCTTCTTGTTCGGTGTCATCAGGTAGGCTTGTTTGTGGCAACCCTATGCAAGAGAAATCTCCACAATGTCCTGTCCTCACCAGTTCTGATTAGCATTTATAAACTCAAGTCTGTAGCTTCGTTTAGGGAGTTAGTCCATCTTGTATTTGGTCTTCCACTTATGCCTTGCTGTAGTAATTCCCACCATATAGTGACTTGCTGGTTCTGCATTTCCCCTCATTCAGCTTTGTTGGGTGAACCTCTCTCTCAGCATAATGAGATGGGCTAAAGCAGTGGTTCTCAACCTGTGGGTCCCCAGATGTTCCTGGAATGCAACTCCCAGAAATCCTGGCCAGCTCAGCTAGTGATGAAGACTTCTGGGAGTTGCAGTCCAGGAACATCTGGGGACCCACAGGGTGAGAACCACTGGGGTCAAGCTCCTTACCCACCTTGCTTTATTCTGTGCATAATTTTATACCCCTCTTTCCTGCCTTTTCCCCAGCAAATAAAACTTGAAATCTGTTCTCCCCTGCAAATGATGGGATATTTTATTTCTGAGAACGGTTCTAGCTTGGCTTTTCGTTGTTTCTATTTTCATGCAATTCTCCACTATTCTCTTTGAGTTCTGATAACCAAAGCTCTTGTGCTACCAGGCATGAGCAGATTATATACCGCTGTCTGCTTACTACTATAAAAAGAATGATGGGTCTTGCTTTGATTATATTGAATTATTTAAAATCATTTAATAATATCTCCTTCTCACCCACCCCAGCTGACTTGTTGACTGTGCTGTGCTCCAAAATATTCAGCTCTAGGGCAAGGGAGAAATATTCCAATAAAATACAGTAAGTGTACCAAAGAAGATGCAAGAGCACTGTCTGTCATTTGAATTTTATCATCTTTGGCCTAGAAATTTGTGAGGTGGGTGGTGTGCTGCTGTTACTGAAAATCATAACATTGGCAGGCACACCAAGAGGCTACAGACAGAACATTCACAGCCTTCATGGAAAGCTTCCTTCTACTTCCTCCTCTCTCCTCAAAATCCCTTCAGGGGTTGAAGGAATAAAGCAAAATGTATTAGCTGTAAACAGGATACAACTAAGAGGGGAAGCAGCCACCAACATCATTTCTGAACGTGCAATTCATCTTGTGCGAAGTTCAAACTTGGTGGTGGCCTATACCTGTATCCTTCAACCTCTAAAGCTGTATATATCCTGCAAGTATGAATAGGCTCCCTATATTAAGAGCAATGAATGGCATTCTCAAAGCTAAATTCACGCTCCATGGTAAAACAGAAAACCTAATGACTTTGCCTAAAAGATGATTACTCATTGACATCTAATTTTATACAGTAATTAAATGCTGCCAGGTCGTTGCCAACCCTATGAACTGGTGACTTCCAAAACGTAGTGTAGACTATGATTCCCATGCCCCTTATACAAAAGAGGAGCCGATACCTGTCGGAGCTGGTGGAAATTGTGGTCCCCCAAATCTAAGGAGCCTCTAAGCGGGCAAGGCTGAATTAGGTCTACAGAGTTCTTCTATAAGTTTGTGGCGGGTACTGAAATGACATGTTCAGCAGGCAGAGGGAGGAATGGATAAACGCAGTAGTGGTCTGCCAAGACAATCATGCAGTGATGGCATGGGGTACCCTGAGCTATGCATTGAATGTTGATTTTATTCTTGAGCTTTCAATCCAGCCTTATGCCGTTCGCCCCTGACTAGGGATTTTCAGGTCATGTTGACTCTGCTCCTTGCAGCCTACTCTTTGCAGACATGAGCAATATTTCCAGGCAACCAGTCATTAACTTCTGACACACTCATACACACACATACGATTTTGTACATGTAGCTTGAGCTAACGAGACAAGGTATCATTTGTTACTCTCTGCTGCCGCCAATGAGAACGGGAGTTATTTGTCCCACATTTAAAGAGATGGGCACTTCAGGCTCCTGTCTGCTCACGCAAAATTCCGTGGCCTGCTCGGAGGCATTGGCTTTGAGTCAGGACCAAGCATTGATGGATGCTCAACATGTCCATCAGGAACATGAGATGAACAAGCACTAGATTGGTCTGTAAGGATGGGTTTGGTCAGGAATGTGGGGGGTTCCCCGAGCACAGATAGGCTGCAACCTCCATCAGCGCTTGCCAGCAAAGCCAGGAACGACGGAGTTGGAACCTAACACCATCCAGAGAGCAGCCCCGGTCCCAATGTAGGAAACAAAACTGGTTGAGAGAGCAAGCAGGCAACGTAGAATGGGGCAGCCATAAAGGCAAGGGCTCAGATCACACAAACTGGATCCAAGCCAGCAAAATGGTAGAACTGGAAAGAGGCATTTGGTCTTTGGGCCTGGAGGCAGCAGAGAAAAAAAACCAGTTGCCAGGAAGAAAAAGTCCTTGTCCTTTCTTCTCTTCCAATGCTAAGACGCATCTGATTGTGCCGTTCCTTCGCTGACACTGAAAGGAATCCCATCCAGGCACCCTTCGCTTTTTAGAAAGGGCTTGTGTGAATCAGATTTTTGAACCCAAGTGGGGAATGGAGGTCATTCTCATGGGTTTGATTGCAATGACCTTCAACCACAGCCTGCCCAGCCCAGGGGGAAGGTTGTAGTTCCACAATGGGTAGAGAGAGCAACAGCACCCCCTCTCCTTGCTGCACCAGAGGTAAAGGATCACTAACCCTCAGGCATCTCACATGCAATGGAGTGATTAGAACAAAAGTGAACCTGGGGGGCCGGTGGGCTTGTGCCAATAGGCCAGCTGGTACACAAGCCTTCCCCCCTCCCCCACAATAGCCAGGCACTTGCCTTTATGAGGCCCAGAAGCAGGCCAAACAGGACAGGAGGCTTATGGCGAAGTGGTTAAACTGTTGTACTGCAGTCATGCTTAATTTGTGGTCCACCCAGACTCCCAGATCCCTTTCACTGGTGCTATTCTCCAGCCAGGTGTCTCCCATCCTATATCTATGCAATTCATTTTTTTCTGCCTAGATGCAGGACCCTACATTTCTCTCTGTTGAAAGGCATCCCGTTAGCTTTGGCCCAGCACTCGGATCTTCGGCTACTAATTTTGACAGGTGGGACTTTCTTGCCACATTGGTGAAGCTTGGGCCATGTTGTTACTGTTGTTAGGTGCCATGAAGTTGGTTCTGACTTATGGTGACCCTATGAATCAGTGATTTCCAAAAGGTCCTGTCCTCAGCAGCCTTGCTCAGCTCCTGTAGACTCAAACCTGATGATGATGGATTAAATCATGATAAGAAGCATTTACAGTATAAGACTACATTTTTGTCTAAAACTGTTAGACTAAAAATTGAGGGGGTCATCTTATACACGGAAGTAAGCCAGGGAGAGAACCAGGCAGTTGCAAACTAATTTTAGATTGGAATAGCGGGACCCGACTTATACATGGGGTCATCTTATAGATGGAAAAATATGGTAAATGCATGACCCGTGCAAATGATCCCCTACCTCACCTTGTTTTAAGCTCAAAAATAAAAGGTCAGTGGTCCTTTTGCTGCCCTGCACTAAAATGGCCACAATGTGGTGCCAGCCCTCATATTTCTGGTGTATCAACCAAATATCTGAGACAACGGCTACACTCATGATTTTATTTTGGTTTAGCAACTCCTTGGTTATGACTATATGCAGATCTGACATGGACCACAAACTCTTCTGTAAATGTTTGCTTGAGCTAAGATGAATTCCTCTTTCTATATTTCACATAACAGACATATATATATATTACATTGTGGGCATTTTCATAAACGCACACAGAGTGAGAGAGCTGAATATCCATTGAACGTCTTAGCACCAATAGTAAAATTCTGAGTCAGTCTATATGAGAACTTGTGGGCAAAAGGTTGGGCATCCATGGTCCATGTAGAATACTTTAGAACTGCTCAGTATCTGCGGTTTCATTTATCCCAGGTCTGAAAACATTATAATATAGCATGTTATCTGGAATGAGATGAAAGCCTTTCCTTTGGGGAGAATGATCCTTGGGAATGTACAGATCAAAGAGATTATACAACAGGAACCCTGTATCAGTATATGTGGTTTCACTTATCCATGGTCTGAAAATATTATACATAGCAGGGCATCTGGCTCCCTTTAATGGCCACTTTTGGTAATACATGTTAAAATGTTTTTTTCTGGGTCCCTCCCATTAGAGTATGCAGATCAATAGTCTCAGAATGTGGTATGTCAATCACTCTGATCTGACATACTATTGGCCTGTCTATACTAACATTCTTTTATGCCCCTCTTTTCTGAAAGGTCTGTCAGTTAAACAGACAAGAAATGACAGTTTTAATCTCTCCTCATGGCTGTTGAGATGGAGAGTCTTACCCTCATGCATTACCATCCAGCTTTAAGGGATGGTGTAACAAGTATAGGGACATTCTTCAATACAGACTGCTTAATGTGGAATATTTGTTTTCTATTTAAAGTTTAATAAACCTTTTTTTTTACTTTAATGTGACTCATCATTTGCTCTGGGGGTGGGGGTGGTAATAGGACCAAACAATAGAAAGACCTCCAACACCCCCCAAACTCGCCCCCCCTCTCTCTTTCAGAGCTGAAAGTGGATTGAGTGCATCCACAGAATTGGCCACAATCATTCTTCCAAACTCCCTTCAAGTCTATAAAACAGGGTCATGGGTATATCAGACCTGTGATTTTCTCAAGGGAGGCAGTTGCTCCTACAGATCAGAACTAGACCTAACAGTCCAGTTCTGGACCTGAGGAAGGCTAAAAGGGTATCTGCCTAGATGCCCTGAGCACATCCAATCTTGCCTGATCTTGAAAGCTAAGCAGGGTCAGGCCTGGCTAGTACTTGGATGGGAGACCACCAGAGAATACCAGGTGCTGTAGGCGCCTGGAGTAGGAACTGGCAAAGCCACTCCAGTCTTCCTGCCAAGAAAACTCCATAGGCATGTGTGAGAAGGGAGATGAAGAAAAACCATTGGATCAGAGTGTGCCGTCTGAGAAGAAGGAAGAGAATATAAAAGAATTAAAAGATTTGAGTTTAGAAGAGAAAACCGAACCTGTAAGAGATATAAAGGGTAGAGAGGCAGGTGAAGGACAGCGCGAGGAGTTGGGAGCTTGTGCGCGTGAGGCTATAATAGAGAGAGAGGGATTATGGGTATCGGAGAATGACAGTTGGAAAGGGGACGTTACTGCGCGTGAGAGGAGAGAGGACAGTTGGGATAAGCAGTTGAGAGAGAGAGAAAGAAGGCGAAAAGAGTTAGAGGAGAAACGGGGATTAGACCGAGGGGAAGAATATCAGTGGTCGGTAACTGTGAAGCCGTTGAAATGGCCGGAGACCTCTGAAAAGTTTAGAAAGGAATGGAGAAACGAGAGGTCTCCGAATCCGGTAGCCCAATGGGCTCGTCACCCGTGTTGCGGGACCCAATGTATGGGGCGCGGGTCGGTTACTCGCCATTATTTCTAGAACCACCCGATGGACAAGTTCCTTTGGTTAATGTTATTTATGAAGATGCAGAGCCGCAAGATGTTGTAACGAATTCCTGCCCACAGTTAACGCCTCAAGCAAGAGGTCATGTTTTGTCTGTACCTGAGTTATTGTTAAATAAAAATCCTTTTGATGTTCCTTATCAAGAAGCCTCTGACTTTATAATTGACACGGAATCGCGGATGAACGAAGCTGAACCCTCACAAAATGGCGCCCAACCCGGGGCGATTCCGAAGTCAAAAATACAACAAAAATTAGAACCTTGCCATGCCTCAGACAGACAAGAGAGAATAATTGAACTACTAGCCGAGCAAAACAGATTGCTGATGGCACAACTGATGAAAGCTGGAAATTCGCCTACCAGCCCGGCTGTTCCATTACCTAATGAGGAACGAAGTCCATGGGTTTCAAATCCCGCGCCAGTAAGACTTCAGAAAATGGCTAAAGACGACGATGTTGAAGCTTACCTGAACACTTTCGAGAGGGTGGCGACAGTGGCAAAATGGCCAGTATCTCAATGGTCTTTGATCTTAGCACCCTGCCTTACGGGAACATTGCAAGAAATAGTTGATGCCTTGGGACCAGCTGAGGCGACTGATTATGACAAGGTGAAAAACGCTATATTGCTGACGTTGAACCTGACACCCGAGGCATATAGAAAGAAGTTCAGAGCATTGGGATATAAGCAAGGTATACATCCCAGGTCACTGGCACAGAGGTTAAAAGCCCATGCAACTAAATGGCTACGACCCGCGGAAAAGTCGAAGGAGCAAATCATAGAAGCCATAATCATCGAGCAGATGTTATCGGGGGCACCCACACAAACCGCGTCATGGATAAAAAGAAACCGCCCGACTTCATTAGAAGATGTGGTACACATCTGGGAAAGCATCGAATCATCGGAAGAAAAAACAACCTCTCGCGAGAGTACGCCGTTCGGGAGATCTCAGCAGTTGTCGCATGAGAATACGTCATCAGACAAGGACGGCAATAACCACAGATCAGCTTCCAAGATGGCGTCGGGAGCCGAGAACGCGCCACGAGGAGTGGAAACATTCGAAGGCCGCCAATTTACCAGGAGTGGAAGAGGACTGACGAGGCTGAACTTTGCAAATAAAAATATCCAGCCTAAACCCGTATGTTATAATTGCGGGTCATCACAACATTATAAACGGGATTGTCCAAAGCTCGATTGCGCGTGGGGGGGTAACTCCGATGATAATGCTGCTCAAATTGTAAATGTAGAAAAAGATTGTGAAGTGATTGCTATGGTAAATGGGGAGGTTAAGAAAGCATTTATAGACACAGGTTGTGCCAAAACATTAGTCCGTTCGGTAAAAGGATGTAAATGTAAAGAAATTGTATCTGTGAAATGTATTCATGGGGATTCCAAAACGTATGAGACAGCCTGGGTGGAGGTGGAGATTAAGGGTGTGAAAAGAAGAATTAATGTGGGAATTGTACCCTCGCTGGCCAGAGAAATGTTAATAGGACGTGATTGGCTTAATATTGATAATCTTATGCAAACACAGGAAGGGATGCAGGGAGATGTCCAGGCGGAGGTGAAGGCTGTCCAGGAAGAAATGTCCATGGCGTCTAGAGATCGGGTGAGATTTTTACAACAGAATGATATATGTTTAACAAAACTGAAAGATAAGGCTATAGATGCCTCTGAGTTAAGCAACGGGTATGAAGGGTACTTTATGAGGAATGGATTATTATATCATATCGATAAAAATGGGCTTGAAAGACTAATTGTTCCCCAAGTATGGAGGAGGGGAAGTTATGAGGTTAGCCCATGATATCCCTATCGCTGGCCATTTGGCTATAGAGAAAATGTGGGCCAGAATAAATCATCGGTTTTATTGGCCAGGAATGAGAACTGATATAGAGAAATTTTGTCAGACATGTAAGCAGTGCCAATTAACACAGAAGAAACCCCCACCAGGAGCACCTCTAATATCTATGCCTATCATTGACCAACCTTTTGAACGCATTGCTTTGGATTTGATTGGGCCTTTACCTAAGTCCTCCGCTGGTCACATGTATGTCTTAGTAATAATTGACTATGCTACTAGGTACCCGGAGGCTATTCCCTTAAGGACAACCACAGCTAAAATTTTGGCACAAGAGTTATTAAAGGTATTTTCGAGGCTCGGTTTTCCCAGGGAGGTACTTACGGATCAAGGAAGCAATTTCCTCAGTATCACTTTTAAACAGATGTGGAAAATCCTTGATGTAAAACCATTGAAGACGACCGTTTACCATCCCCAAACGATGGTTTAGTGGAGAGATTCAATAAGACTCTAAAGTCTATGTTACGTAAAATTATTTTGGATAATCCTAGGAGATGGCACCTCTTATTGGATCCTTTAATGTTCGCTATTAGAGAGGTACCGCAATCTTCTACGGGGTTTTTCTCCATTTGAATTACTTTATGGACGCGTGCCGAGAGGAATATTAGATTTAATGAGGGAAAAGTGGGAATCTGGTGTTGATGAAGCAGTTACGACCGTAAAACACGTTATTGAGATGAGGGATCATTTGAGGAAAATACAGAATCTGGTAAAGAAGAATTTGGTATCTATTCAAGCTTCACAAAGAAATAGGTATGATAAGAAAGTAAGGAAAAGGTATTTCAAAGAGGGTCAGAAAGTTTTATTATTGTTACCAATTGAGGGAAGCAAGTTATTAACAAGGTGGCAAGGGCCATATACCGTTTTGCGAAGGATTAATGATGTAAATTATGAGATAGAGATGCCAGACAAAGTTAAGGACAAGGGGATTTATCATGTGAACTTACTTAAAGAATGGAAAGAAAGAGAAGGATTTCTGGCTGAAGTAGAAGAAGACGATTTGGGCCCGGAATTAAATGTTGGGAATAAACCTAAAGAACATCTGCAGATATGCCAGGTCCTTTCAGAGAACCAACGCTGTCAAATAAGAGAGATTGAAGAGGAATTTGCAGATACGTTCTCAGATAAACCAGGACATACTAACTTATGTGAACATAGAATTCAGGTGGAAGGAAATCAGGTTATGCGTGATCAGGGTCGTAAATGGCCTAGACATCTGATACCTGTGATTGAGGAGGAGGTTAAAAAGATGTTAGAACTAGGGGTAATCGAACCTTCGAATAGCCCTTGGAGGAGTTACCCTGTTGTAGTTCCTAAACCCGATGGCACTGTTAGATTTTGTATAGACTTTAGAAAACTAAATTCAGTATCTAAATTTGACGCGTATCCCATGCCCCGAATTGACGATTTATTAGACCGGTTTAGGAGAATCATCCTTCTTAAGCTCATTAGATCTAACTAAAGGTTATTGGCAGGTCCCCTTAAGGGGCGGGGATAAAGAGAAGACCGCTTTCGGAACTCCTATTGGTCTCTATCATTTTGTCAAAATGCCTTTTGGCCTCCACGGGGCATCTGCTACCTTCCAAAGGTTAATGGACAGGGTGTTGGAACCTGTGAAAGAGTTCGCCGTGGCTTATATAGACGATGTCATAATCTTTAGTAAATCGTGGGAGGAACATCTGTTACACCTTAAAGCAGTCTTAAGTGAACTACGCAAAGCTAATTTGAAAGCCAATCCTGCTAAATGTAAAATTGCTCAACTGCAGGTGAAATTTCTGGGGTTTAAAGTAGGCCAGGGTAAGATATACCCAATGCAGGATAAAATTGAGAGAGTTTCTGTATGGGTTAGACCTAAAACTAAGAAAGAGGTACAAAGTTTTCTCGGGCTGACAGGGTATTATCGTCAATTCATACCTCATTTTGCGGAAATAGCAGCCCCTCTCACTGATTTAACTCAGAAAAAACTTCCTAGGATAGTTAGGTGGGGGAAAAAAGAACAGGAGGCTTTTGACTTGTTGAAAGAGAAGTTATGTACTTGTCCCGTGCGGTCAGCCCCTGACTTCTCTATACCATTCCTCTTACAAACTGATGCTTCGGAAAGGGGAATCGGAGCTGTATTAGCTCAAGAGAAAGATGGGGAAGAACATCCAATTCTATTCTTAAGTCGGAAATTAAGCAAGAGGGAGCAAAAATATGCTACCATTGAAAAAGAAGCCCTTGCGGTGAAATGGGCTATGCAATCCTTGAAATATTATTTATTGGGAGCTCCTTTTGTGCTAATTACTGATCATGCGCCGTTAGTGTGGCTGAATAGGATGAAAGATGTAAGCCCGCGCTTGACCAGATGGTATTTATCTTTACAACCGTTCTCTTTCGTTGTCCGTTATAAAAAGGGAAAGGACCACCTTAATGCGGATTATTTTTCCCGACAGGGTCCCTGGTCGGATGACATAAAAGTCCAGACGGCCCACTTGGAAGGGGGGGTGTCTTGTGAGAAGGGAGATGAAGAAAAACCATTGGATCAGAGTGTGCCGTCTGAGAAGAAGGAAGAGAATATAAAAGAATTAAAAGATTTGAGTTTAGAAGAGAAAACCGAACCTGTAAGAGATATAAAGGGTAGAGAGGCAGGTGAAGGACAGCGCGAGGAGTTGGGAGCTTGTGCGCGTGAGGCTATAATAGAGAGAGAGGGATTATGGGTATCGGAGAATGACAGTTGGAAAGGGGACGTTACTGCGCGTGAGAGGAGAGAGGACAGTTGGGATAAGCAGTTGAGAGAGAGAGAAAGAAGGCGAAAAGAGTTAGAGGAGAAACGGGGATTAGACCGAGGGGAAGAATATCAGTGGTCGGTAACTGTGAAGCCGTTGAAATGGCCGGAGACCTCTGAAAAGTTTAGAAAGGAATGGAGAAACGAGAGGTCTCCGAATCCGGTAGCCCAATGGGCTCGTCACCCGTGTTGCGGGACCCAATGTATGGGGCGCGGGTCGGTTACTCGCCATTATTTCTAGAACCACCCGATGGACAAGTTCCTTTGGTTAATGTTATTTATGAAGATGCAGAGCCGCAAGATGTTGTAACGAATTCCTGCCCACAGTTAACGCCTCAAGCAAGAGGTCATGTTTTGTCTGTACCTGAGTTATTGTTAAATAAAAATCCTTTTGATGTTCCTTATCAAGAAGCCTCTGACTTTATAATTGACACGGAATCGCGGATGAACGAAGCTGAACCCTCACAGCATGGAGTCACAAAGAGTCAGTCACAACTGTAATGGTACAACAACAACAACAACAACAGCAGCAGCAGCAGCAGCAGCAGCAGCAGCAGCAACAGCAACAGCAACAGCAACAAGGCTAACAGGGTAGCTTGGAGCACTTTTTCGGGAGCGGTGACTCCACTGTGGTTTATAGTTTGAACATCTGCAGATGCTACCTAAGTGCTAAGCTGGCTGGATAGCTGGATGAGTAAGATATCTGACTGTGGAGCCAGAGGATGGGAGTTCAGTTCTGCCCCTATGCCTCCTGGGAAAACACCCAGCCTTGTGTAGACTTCCTTGGGCAAACGGCATGATCGCTGGGCAACCTCAGAAGAAGGGAATGAATGGAAAGCCACTTCTGTGAGCCCTCTAAGTAGAAAACCCTGGAAAGGGCCACCATAAGTCAGGATTGACTTGACAGCATATTAATATTATCATTGTTCAAAGGGGGAGCCTGTTTTAGGGATAAGATTTTTGGACCAATGGTGATGGGACACATGCAAGTACTGTTGCATGATTCAACAGCATTTCACTGCAGTTTTCCTTAGGGTTTAGTCAGAAAGGGTGTTCTGAGACGGTACCTACTATTACTACTACTTTCTTGAGATGAATGTCGGGCAGAGGACCATTTTTCGTAGCATCATTCAGGGAGACCATGCTCATTTTTGGCAGAGCATTTGGCATGCTGGTGAACCCTGCCTTGCTTCATTCATATCTTTGCCACTGGGTGTCAGAATGACTTAAATGTCCACCATCAGTTGATCACACCAGTTTATGGGAAGATTTGGAACAAAGCAAAGCAAAGTGTTCTGCTTATATACCGCCCCATACCACTACACGTAGTCTCTGGGCGGTTTACAATTTTAATTACAGTGTGCAGGCTACACATTGCCCCCCCAGCAAGCTGGGTACTCATTTTACCGACCTCGGAAGGATGGAAGGCTGAGTGAACCTTGAGCCTGCTACCGGGGATTGAACCCAGGTCGTGAGCACAGTTTTACCGGCAGTACAGGCATTTAACCACTGCGCCACAAGCAACCACAGCAGGTTTACAATTTACATGATTTACATTTAATTTAATGTTCCTCGTTATAGATCAAAACCTTTTTATTCTAGTTGTTACTGGTGGCAGTGGAGTTTTTAAAATAGTTAATTATACCTCCCCCCCTGCAAAAAAGAAAATCTTGTTAACCTCAGAAGCAAGGGGACTTCCTGACAGTCTCTTGGCGTTTCCATCTTCTTGGGGTAGGGTCCATCTTTGCCAGCTGTCTCCAAATGGGCTCAATGTTGACCTTGACGAATTATGCTCAAATACCAGGGTAGCCAAATGCCACTGCCAAGTTCTCTTTCCTGGCAGTTCTATGAATATGGTGCCTGTATGAAGAACTCCTAAACTAAACACTCAGCTGTAGGATGCAAGGCTGAAAAATTGGGTTTTATTCATTGCTCGTCAATGGAAGACAGCTATTGCTCTGTGTAAAGTTTTGGCAGATCTAAAGGGACATGGAGCCCTACCTGACACCTTACATCTAGGCTGTTATTGTCTAGTAGTCCAACTGGAAGTGGCCATCCAATCTTTTACGCAGGGGCTAAGTGTGAGAGTGAGGGCAGTGTGCCGTCCGGAGAAGTGAAAAGGGAGCAGGGACAGAAAAGAATGGAAAAGCTGCAGAGACATGTATCAAGTCAAGGAACAAGGAAGAAGCAAAATAATGGAAATGATAATGATCCAATAAAGTGGAACGGAGAGGTTAAATGTGAGGTTGAAGAAGGGATGAGAGAAGGGCAGCAGGAGGAGGAATTGGTTGGAGGGTTTCTCTTGATTGATTTGTCAGAGGAGGAATGGAATGTGAAGGTAGGAGGGACAAAGGGGGATTTGAAGGACAGTAAGGAAAAGAGAAAGGGGTTGAGGACAGTTGGTGTGACAGTTGGGACTCAGACGGAGAGAGGACAGTAAGGGTGACTGACAAGAAAATACAACAGAGAAAGAGACAATCTCTGCTAGAGATGTTGGGTTGCCCATGCGCCTCCCTGTATCCTCTGCACCAGTAACTAGCAGCAATACAATTACCGTATCTAGAGGAGGAAGTTATATGGATCCCTGGTTGGGGGTGGGAAACTTCCCCGGAGTATGTCAGACAGCTTTGCTACGGGACGCAGTGCTCCAGTCCTTTAATGGCGAGACTGCTGCAACACCACAAATAAGTCTGTGTAACCCGTTCTATGTTGAAGCTAATGTTGAAAATAGTTTACTTCAAGGGCCATGTTCCGATGGTTTAATGTTTTTTGATGTTAACAATATTGATGGCAAATTTAAAGAAGTGATGCCTACAAATTGTATGAATAAAAGCTTGGTTTATTTTGATTTTAAAAAAAACAGAGTCCAGTGGCATGTCTCCTCCAGAATCATTGGTATGTTTAATGGAACCCTTACAAAATGGTGCCCAACTCGGGGCAGTCCCGAATAATGGAGATAGCAAAAAGAACAGGTTAAAAAGGATGGTGGAAACACTTACAGAGCAAAATAAAATACAAGCACAACAAATAAACGCAGCAGATAAATCAAATATTAAGCTAAAGACCCAAGAGGTTGAAGGACATAAAAGGAATTTATGGTCATCAGTCCCAACAAAAATACAAAAGATGGACAAAGAAGATGATGTAGAAGTGTACACCTTCAAGAGAGCAGCTGTTACTGCTAATTGGCCTAAAGAACATTGGACTCTTATTCTAACTCCTTATTCAACAGGGCCATTACAAGAAATTGTCAATGCCCTAAACCCAGAAGAAGCTCATCATTACGATAAAGTAAAGCAGGCAAGTTTACTAACGTTGGATGTTACCGAAGACTCTTATTGGAGGAGATTTCGAGAGATGAAGTGGCAGGAAGGAACACATCCAAGGGCAGTAGCACAGAGAACGAAAGCTAGTGCCATGGGAAGTGGTTGAAATCTGGAATAAACACAGGAGAACAGATAGTAGAAGATGTGGTAAAGCACTTACTAAATACAGTGAGCGAATCTGCCTGCTTGTGGACCAGGAGGAAACAACCGCAGGGTTTAGAGGAAGTGGTCAAACTATTGGAAAGTTATTTGAATTACAGCAAGAAAACCAAAGATTATGAGAACAGCAGCGGAGAGCAAGGAGGAGGAGGCAAGGTGGTGATGAAAGATTGGAGAGGGACACCTGAAGCGTATTTTGGCCCTCAACAAAACCTCCCAGAGAAGGGGAAGAAGATAGAAAACCCTGGGGGAGGAAGATACATGAGACCAATGACGTGGGGTCCACCTTATTTGACCAGTGTAGAAATAACACCGCACAAAGATAGGAAAAGTGTTTCAAGTGCGGGTCTGACCAGCATTTTCGGCGGGATTGTCCACGGTTTGATTGCTCCTGCATAGAAATGGAGAAGCTGTTCAATGGGAAATGACTGAAGGGGAGAGAACAATTGTGGGAGGTTATTGCAAAAGTAAATGGTAAAGAGAAGAAAGCACTTATTGATACTGGATGTGCAAGGACACTGGTGAGGAAACTGAAAGGCAATCCAGGGAGAGACAAGTTACGGGTTCAATGAATTCATGGAGACCTGAAATCTTGTGAAACTGTGTGGGCAGATGTAGATATTTGTGGAAGAAAGTAAAGAATGAAAGTTGGGGTAGTACTCACGTTAGCACGAGAAATGTTGGTGGGAAGGGATTGGAAATTCATTAATGATATTATATCAATACAGGAGGGAATATAAGCCTTGCATGTGGAAGAAGCCAAGTTGCTGTGGATGGAAATGATGGAAGCGGACAAGGATCGGGTGAGGTTATGGCAACAAAAAGATGAAACTTTAAAAGAAATAAGGGATAAATGTAAACAGGAAGGGGATATAGGAAAAGGAGAAGAAGGATTTGAACTATGAAAAAGTCTTTTGCACTTTGTAGGAAAATATGGGGATGAAAAATTAATTGTGCTCTGCTGAATCCTTTTTTATTAGAAAGGCCAGGCATTAAACCTGCTGGGACCTTGTGCATGTGAAACACCGCACTCTATCTCTGAGCTTAGAGGTGCTTCATATAATGAGGCCAATTAGGAAGCAAGCACGTCAACCCTGGAAATAATGGTTAATTTCTCAAATCAGATCTGAAAACACTTTCCTAGATCCTTTCCTGTTTCTTTTCCCCAGATCCAAACCTAGGGAAATATCTGGGGGATTGAGATCTAGAAAAAGACAGAAAATAATCTGGATCCAGATCTGGATCTACATCTGGATCCAGATCCTTAGCAGAGAGGGATTCCTAAACTAAAACCATTCCCAATCAGTCACTTTCCATGACATGAACTAAAACATGTCTGTATTTTTGAGCATCCATCCTATCAATATTTGCAATATTACCAGAAATATGACAGAAAAGCAGTTCCAAACCAGCACAGACCTTCCATCATGTCTCATTGAAGGCCGCAAGCCAATTTGTTCTCATAATTGTGTTTTTAAAAATTGTGTGTACATATTTTCTGTATTTTCTGTTTGTATCTCAATAAAGAGGTCATCTGCCTAGATGCACTAAGCACATCCAATCTCACCTGATTTTGGAAGCTAAGCAGGGTTGACCCTGGTTAGTACTTGGATGGGAGACCACCAGGGAATACCAGGTGCTGTAGGCACCTGGGGTAGGACTTGGCAAAACCACTCAGGTATTCCTGCCAAGAAAACTCCATGGACATGGGGTCACAAAGATTTGGTCATGACTGCAATGACACAACACACACAAAGAGGCCAAAACATGTATGGTCATTAAAACTTTGCTAAAACAACAAAACTGGTGATGGCCTAATAGTCCTATATATGCTCTAATCAAATTTAGGTCTTGTAGAGTTCAGTAGGGCTTCTTCCCACATACTGTAGATATACAATTGTGACCTTAGTCTGGGAAATGGATATTCAGCACACCACATTCTTCTTTGTTATGTGTCAGGGCTAAAACCCACTGGTTTAAAAAATGGGCTTCTTGTCTCAGCAATAGCAACCCAAATTCAGCCCTGTCTTAGGTCCACGTTGACAAAACTGGAAAGAAAAACCAATAGAAAATGTGTGCCTTTCCTTGGCATGTAGACCAACTGTATGTTACCGTTGGCATTTGAATTGTTAGGCAAATAACAATTTTCAAATAAAACATAAGCCCCACCCCCACCCACCCCCATATTTCCTATTTGCTCTAACCAGCTAATTAGTGGAAGTCATTAAAGAAAAAGCCAAACCATGGATCAATCAATAATACTAAAAAAAGATACATACATAGACATAAGCCTTCTGTTCCTTAAGCTGAAGAAGATGAGAAGGTATTTGTTTTTGTTTCTAACTATTCCTACCAAAACAAATGAAAATAAGTTTTGAACTACCTCAGGAAAGGGTTGGCCTCATCATTAGGCCACCAAATCAAGGGGCATATTCGAGGACAGCAGTGTGAGCCCACCCACCACCCACCCACCCACAAATTCCACTGAATCTCCAGCCCTTCCTCTTTGTTGGAGGACACAGCTCTGCGGGCACACAGCCAGCCCTTCACCCACTAAACTAGAGCGCTGTCCCTCAGGTGTGGTTGAAGAGGCTGCCTCATTGCCAGTGGTGAAATAATATATTCAATTACAGTACCAGTGAATTTTGCTTCTGTATGAGGTACAAGAAAGGAACACCATCCATGTTGTCTTTGGCTTCAGCCTTCAAACTCTTTTGCTGCCAGGTAATGGTAATGCAAGGACGTGGGGGGGGGGGCAGAGAAAAAAAAAGATGTTTGCATACCTTTCTTTCTGTTCCTCCACCCACCCACCCACCCCAGTTGCTGCTCTCAGTTGGGCCGCAGATTATTCTATGAGCTGTGGTGTCAAGCACATCACGTTCCCTACCCTAGAGACAAGGCAACACCAGGTTAGCAGAAGATTTGTTTCCCAGATGGCTCCCAAGGAAGACAATTAACGTTTATTGCCTGTATTCTCAAACCATAAAATGACAGTATCCACACGAGGATCGACTCACACCTGGGAAAATGAATTTTAGTGTATTGTATTATCGTTTTAATTGCTCACTAATATTTTAATGCTTTTAACAGTTTTAATTGTTCATTTTAATTGACCTTTGGGTAGTGGGTGGTATGTATGTATGTATGTATGTATGTATGTATGTATGTATGTATGTATGTATGTATGTGTTCTTTTCCAAGGAGAAAGGTGGGAGAAAATATTCTAAATAAATAAATAAATAAATAAATAAATAAAGTCTTTTCCCCATCCCATCCACTAATTCTGACTGTATATGTGACTCCCATTCCCACATCATCATTGCCAAGGCATACGCGGGATATAAGTCTAATAAATAAATAAATAAATAACATAACATAACATAACGGAAAGGAATGAAACAGAACTTCTAGATCAGACCAAATATCTGTCTTGTATAGCATTCTGCTTCCCACTAACTAACTAGATTTCTTGAAGAAGCCCATGAAGAACAGTGCAATAAGTATGACCCCCCCCCCCCAAAGAATTTTTATTCAGTGGCATTCTGGCTCTCAAAACAGAGGTTCCTTGTTGCTATTGTAGCTAATGATAGAACCATCCCCAAACACTTTGCATTGAAACACACAGAGAAGATATGCTGTTCTTTTTAAAAAGCCATTCTCCAACCCCCATAAAATTGCTCTTCTTTTATTAATTGCCACAATAGGCACCACTTGAATATGTTGACACAGACATGAAAATGTTATAGCCTGGATTAAACAGAAATGCAGTTTGTTGTACAGCACACGCCTCTCACACTTCTGCTCAATGCCATTATGTATTCCAGTCACCGGGTGGCATGGGACTTTGTGGTACCTGCCTGGTTAGGATTAGCATCTTCTGCCCCAGTTCTGCGCTTGCAGCGGACAAGGCGTTGCCTCGTCTCCTTATGCCTTCAAGACAGCCTTACGATCTTCTGCGACCATAACATGGTGTCCGAAGTAAGGTTTTAAATCCACAGGCTCCCAACAAAAGGGCCGAGTTTCCTGCAGAAGAAGACTGAACAGTCCTCAAACAGTGAATATTCATTTAATGAACCTTCAAACCCTGTCCTAGTCACGGTTTATGAGCTTGAAGTTAACATCATCTTTGATCTCCTCTTCAGCTGACCTCTTCCCACCCCCCAAAATTAGCACATCTCCTGTCTGCCCTCGCCCACCCTACCCGTGACATAGCTACGGCATTACACAGATTCTTCCAGAGTGTGCCATGTTGGGAACTGCACCACGTTCCCTCATTTTTTGTCTTCAGGGACGTCTGTATGCGGTACCTTGCCTTTCAGAAGCAAGGGAGACAAGGGGGCTCTTTGTTCAAGAAGAAGGTCCGTTCCTTAGCAACACCCACACCCCTTTGCTTTGTCGAGTGACATGGAGGCAGAGACACAGGCTGGAAAAGTTCAATCCCTCACGCTCCCCTCCCCCCCCCCCCCCCCCCCGTTCCCTTGCAAACTTTTGACAGGAATTTGTCCGTCCACCCTTGGGAATGTAAAGCATGCAGGCCTGCCTGGCAAAGCCATCCTGGCTCAGCCATGCCCTTTTAAGGCTCAAGAGGTCATTCAGCTTCTGAGACAGAAGGCCTCCATTCTTCCCAAGAAACAGCTCTGTGCCCCCATTCACCCAGAAGGGAAAGAGAAAACGGGCGCATTTGGGCACCTGCACCGCCGGGCCTTCCCCTTGCCTCGGAGATTCCTCTGCTCGCCATTTGGTTCCAGAGGCCATGAGCCTGGGTTCAGAAACTGTGAAGGGTCCCTTTTATGACCCTGGTATTTGAGCGTGAAAAAGGGCAACAGCCTGATTCAGAGCCTGCATTCACTGCTGAGAGAAGGAATCCTACTAGGCGCAGTTACTCAAGCAGGCAAACAAGCAAACAAAAAGCTTCATATTAACTTAGGAAACTAAGGTAGCCCCTGAAGCTTATTACAGAAGCTTTGACATCCATTGGTCACATTCTCTCTAGAGAAGCAGAAAGCAATCTTAGCAGAAGAATGAAGGAGGCCTGAGAGTACTAACCTTCTGGTAAATCTAGAATAGGTAAACCACGCCTGGGTTATCAGTTTATTGTCCCTGTCCACTGGTTTAGATCACCTGCTGCTTCCTTTAGCACTCTATTCCAACGTTTGTACTTTCCTAGACCTAAATCTAGTTGCTCCTTCCAACCAGAGTAAGCCTACTGAGTCAAGTGGGTTTACACAAGTACTGTATTGATTGGCCATTCAATAATTGATTCAGGGTGCAACTTTATTGCAATTTACCTCAGGGCTTTGTGGTGGAATTGATAGGGTTAAATGCAACACAAATGTAAGCCTGGACTTTTTTCATGGGCATTCAACCGGTTAGGGCTACTGGTTTTGTTTGCTTTTTGGTAGTATTTCTGTTTGCATTCCTTTTTGTTTGTTTCTGACATGTATGATGGCCAATATTGGTCCAAAGTGGCCACTGTAGATGTGCTCCAGGATGATGTTGATGATACTGTACATTGTTGTTGTTTTAAAATTCACAAGTGACTTTGGGCTGAATTGATACCCCCCTTTGTGAAACTGCAGTGCTTAGATGACATAGTGCTCAACTTAACAAGCGAATTAAAAAAAATTCTCAGAGGAGAGAAAAGAAATACCCTTCTGAGAGGGGTGGTCCTGCTGTACTGGACTACCCTTCCGAGGACCACAGAATAGAGGTATTTTTTAATTATGGTTTTTCATATTAAGCCCAATGTACATTAAATGCTGCCATTTCATAAGCTATTGTATCAATTCAGCCCTATGTTATTTGCCAATTTTTAAAAAAATGGTAGGGAAGAGGGTGCTGTTAAAAAGTGAGGAATGTGGGCAACCTATGCTCCCATTAGGACTGTAGCAATTTGAGGTGCAATGTTTGTGCATTCTTGCCCCCTGCATTCGTCTGCATATTTAAACATCCCATGTGAATGAGAACGGCAATCTAACTACTGCAGAAAACTTATGTTTCATCACAACCTCAGTGAATCTACTTTGGTTTGGATTAGGAACTGGATGTAGGGCCTAAATTTCTTCTCTGCTCAGAAAACGTGGGAACTAATCATAACAGGATGATTTGCTAGATTATGGTATTCAAGCAACAACAGGACACCCAAATAATATGGAACCGTTCCTCTTGCCTCAGGTTTCCTGGCATGAGTCATACTTGTTGCAAATAATAATAATAATAATAATAATAATAATAATAATAATAATAATAATAATAATAATAATAATAATAAAATAAATAATAATAAAATAAATAAATAAATAAATAAATAAATAAATAAATACTTTATTCCTATGCCACCTTTCTCCCCGGAGGGGCATCTTTAGAAATCTAAGCGATAACTCAGAGGTGGTCTTGTCCTCCGAAGAGTTGTAGGACAGCCATTTAGGAATATGCTTGAGAATGCTGGACTGGGCTTTCAATTTGGAGTCTTAGAATGGTCCCCCTGCACAATCAGAATTCTAGCTCAGTTCTCTCTAATTTCACAAAGAAATAACTCATGGCAACACCATTAAGGAACACTGAGTTCTCTGCTCCCACTAGCCTTGGTTCTAGATCTAGAACATCTTTATATTTCATTGCTCAAGAAATCACTGCAGGAAGCCTGAGAAAAAGGTTTCACTTCCCCTTCTTCCTCTAACAAGCAGAAATCTAGCCTTATGCTTTCTAACTGAGAGGAGCAAATTTGACCCTGACTATTAGGACTTATTATTATAGCTATTCAGAATGATGAAATTTGGAATTTGATATACTGTATTCGGAACAATCCAAATACAGAGGCATAGCTAGGGTTTAGAGTGCCCGGGGACAAAGTCATTTTTTGCACCCCCTCCTGCCCTCAACTGTGTCTCTCCCACCAAACAAGGGGTGCCCGATCCTGGGGGAACAGCAGAGGGGGGGGGGAGAAGGCTCCCTCTTTCTCATGCCCTCTGGGGGGGGGGGACTCCCGGACAAGGCTCTCCTGTGCAAACCGCACAGCATGAGGGTAGCGACAAGCAGGTAATTTTTTTCAAGCATCCCCTCCACAGCACACTTAGCCCCCCCCCCCTCGGCTAAGGCTTGGTGATTGTTAGCCTGGGGAAAGGAAGAGAGGGAAGCAGGTGATGGAAGTTTTTTTCCCAAGCAGCACTTCCATCGCACGCTTCTGTCTCCTCCTTTTCCAGGGCTAATGATTGCCAAGCCTTAGCGGGGGAGGGGGAGCAATCGACGGAGGTGCTACTTGGGGGAAACATCGCCTGCTTCCCTCTCCTCCTTCCCCCTGACTCAGGATCACCAAAGTCTTAGCGGGGCAAAAGTAGGGCTGCTGGTGGGATGGTGCATGGCTTCCTCCTGCTGCTCCCCCTCAAGGCGCCCCCAAATTGCTGCACGCCCCAGGGCAAATGCACTCTTCCACCCCTCCCTAGTTACACCAGTGTCCAAATATGGCATTATTCAGTCAATTCTGAATATTACCAAATCTGAATCTGCATCCCTACTGAATTGCTTCTCAGCCAAAACCCAACCCTCTAAAATCCAAAAATAAATGCTGTCACCACCCGCTACTTCCACATACTATCATGGGCAGGTAAGTGCCTGAAAAATGAATCTGGAGCAGCCTGGGAGAGGGTGGCATCTATTTTCACCTTCAAGAAAATATTACATGTTGCTCCACTTTCTTCAAGAAAATAATAAGAAGCAAAGTGAGCAATCGGAATGTTCCAAGGGCAACAATCAACTCTAATATCCTGTGCATATTTATTCAACAAATATGTAGTAAGGTTTAATCCCAGTTGTTGCCTTAGTCAACTACAAGTCATCTGACTGAACAAAGACGTTCAGGAGTGAAAGGAATTTTTCTTCTGCCTGCCTGCCTTCTTTATTTTGTAATTAGTATTTGTTATTACTAGAAATTAGAGACTGAAATTATATACGTCTAATAGGATAAAATTTAATATAAACCTACACAGTTCGTAGCTCTGTCCACATTAGTCTGTTTTGTGTCTCTTGTTTAGTTTAGTTTTGTTTTTCTTTGATTTTTGCCTGAAATTAGTCTGTAAGTAAATGATCCACAGAAAATTTGTTCTTTTGGGTCATGTTTTTAAAATTGTTTTCAAATGTGTCATTTTAATTTGATTGTCCATTTTACTAATATTATACCTTATTGGATAAAATCCTATTGGTAGTATTCCTGTAAGGTTTGCCCACATGCCATGGCTAACTGCAGCTAATTGATGAGCTGCCGCAATATGTTTCTGGGGTGTGTGTGAATGTTCCTCTAAGCACACAATCAAGCTATGCCTCAACACCCAGTCAACTAGTCACAAATAGTGGTGGCAAATTACACAGATACTAGTTACTTGAACACCACTAGGATTCCAGCCCTTAAGTTTTTGGTTGCACCTGTTTTCCAATCACATTGTTTGCTGTCCTGGCAGCAATGGGATGCAATTAACAATACATTACAGCTGGTATAATGCACTACAGCAAAGTAACATTATTGAGTAATTGCAGCCTGCGTATGTGAGTACAGGGCATTTAAGGCAAGCTTCAGCCAAAATAAACTATAGATTGGCCTGACTGTGGAAGGTGTATTGCCACTTCTTTGCTGGAAGGTGTATTGCCACTGAAACATCTTTATTTCAATGTCCAATTTGTTTCTTCTCTGGGCTCAAAAGAAAGCATAGATTCCTGTCTTAGCGGCTTGTTCTAGGAGAGGAAGGTTCAACATGTTCATATCATAAGGAATTTATTTATTTATTTATTTATTTATTTATTTATTTATTTTTATACCACCCGTCTTCCCAGGGAACTCCGGGCGGTTAACAATAAGGGTTAAAAGGACCAATAAAGCAAAGTAGGATCAGCAACAAATGAGGGGAAAAAATGAAGAAGAAAAAAAGAAGAAGAGGAGAAAACAAAACAATAATAAGTAAAAATCATCGGCAAGTGGCGTCAAAAAAATGAATTAGATTTTTAAAAAATTAAAAAATGAATTAAATTAAATTAAATTAGAATGGCCATAGTTACGGCATTGTTTAATTAGGATGAACCCGCCTCGCATTTGTGAAGTGGGTTTTTGGAATACATTTCCACTAAGCCTCTCCAGGCGGCCCTACTGTTGAGGAGCTCCAGGACCTTGGCAAAGCTGAGGTACTTTGGTGCCCAGCAGCCTGGGAAGGCAGCTGCCACGGAGATTAGGAAGGTTATGAGATTTAAGAAGAAAGCCAAGAGGAAAATAATTAAGAATAATTAGAGTCAAATGTTCCTTGGACTGTGCTGAAATCGGCTGGCAGGAAAAAAAAAACCCATACGATCCACTTAAAACATACTGCAAGTATTGTGAAAAACAAACAAAATATGCTTTTGTCATTTTTAAAACACACACATAGACACAGAATATCCTTACATCATTTTGAAGATGAATTGACTGCTCATGGGTGACAGGTCCCTTCTAGGCCATTTTAAAGCTACTGTCCTTCTAGTACAGATACAGTTACACTGCCAAATTTTGGCAACATGGCAGCAAGAGAGAGAAAAACAGTCATAGCTAACTTTTCAAAGTACTAAGGTCTCTGGAAGTCCAATCGACTTTGAAGATGATTAAATGCACTTTATTTACAAAAAAGGTAAATTCTATACATTTTTGTGCCATATCACCAAATTTCAGTGATGAAGAAAAAAAAATTCAGCCATAGTAGCAAGTGAAAATTCCTAATACTGTACAGTGGTACCTTGTATAAAGGAATTAATTCGTTCCAAATGAATTATGTTAAGCAAATTTTCCTTTATACAAATTTCCCATAGGAATGCATTGAAAACGGAGTGATCCCGTTTTTATGTTGTACGGATTCTCCCCATAGGCAATTATGTTAAGCAAATTTCCCCTATCTCCGGAATGTTTTATGTTGTACAAATTTTATGTTATACAAGCAGATTGTTATACAAGGGTCCACTGTAGTTGCCCACTCCTGACATGTAGCTCTTTTTACACCTTATCTAATGTTCTCTGGGTGTGATGACATGGATTAATAGATCACAATTGGGACCACTTATGGAGCAGTCTAATGCGATTGATCACCCATCACAAAAGGAATCGCCCTTCAACCTGATCCTGATCTGTGCCCAAGATGGACCTTTTTGCTCCCACTTCTACAGAGAGCTTTAGGAACTGTGAGGTAGTATATAAGCAGCACATTTGGATTTGACAGAAGGTCTGCTTTAAAGGGATACCACTCCCATTAAAGTGACCCCCCCCCCGGATGCAACCAGGTGCACGCCTATGCAGCCATCTGATTGCACCCTGTTTTAGGGTCATTTGTGGTTGTGACGGGTGTGCAAACTTATCCCCTTTTGTCCATAACAATTATCAGTGGGGTCAGGTCGTGCTCTGGGCTGCCAGTCCAACAAGAGCTGAAAAAAGAAACAACTGGATGTAAGTGAAAACCAGAATCTTAGAATGGAACAATATATCAACCATCTACCAGGATAACAAAGGGCGCTTTTACATGACCCCTAAGATCCACTGGCAACTTAAATTCGGACCAGAGATCTTGGGGGTTTGTCGCTCTTCCTGTGTTCCCACCCCTACGCACTTCCTTGCTCCTGTCTGCGTGAGGGGAGGGAGAAAAAAAGGGAGAAAAGAATGCAGGCTCACCTCCGTTCTGCCATCGAGCTGCTCCGGGAACCATTCCAGTCTCTTTCAGTCTCTTAAAGGGGCGGGGGCAAAAAACAAACAAACAAACACAAGGCGAGGAGAGCCCGGCACTCACTGCTTTACATCCGTATCAGAAATTTTTCACCATCGGAGACCAGGTACTTGGAAAATGCGCTGGAATGCGCTTAGGTGAGCGTGGTCATACTTTATTTTGTTTAAAGTCCGGAGCTGGTGGGAAAACATTTTTAAGCTCCGGATCTGGGAGCCCTCTGCCCCGGATTTTAGGGGTCGTGTAAAAGCGCCCAAAGACCCAATGTTACCTTTCTTTAAGGGGGAAAAAGGCAATTTAGGAATAGATGTGTTGGAAACCATCCACAGGCTCTCTACTACAAAGTGTCCTCAAATGAATGTGTTGGGTGTGTTTATTTATTTGTGTGTTAAACTTTCAGGTTGCGAATAGCAGTCTGACATGATCTCAGAATCAGGAGCCAGAAAGCCTGAGGACCAGCCCACAGACAGGGCCAAACTGTAAGAAATTAGAGGCCACGGCAAATAAATGCAACCAACAATACAGGGAAATCCAGAAGGCAGGAAGATCTTATCGCTCAAGCAAGAACTGAGTAGAACAAACAATTCTCTTAGAGGGGAGTTTGGCAATAGTGGTTATCCAAATATTTGTGGACTGAAGCTCCCATAGTCCTTCGCTGTAAGCAAAAAAAGCAAAGTGTTCTGCTTATATACTGCCTTATACCACTTCAAGTAGTCTCTGGGTGGTTTATAGTTTTTTAATTACAATATGCAGGCTACACATCCCCCCCCAGCAAGCTGGGTACTCATTTTACCGACCTCAGAAGGATGGAAGACTGATTCAACCATGAGCTGGCTACTGGGGATTGAACCCCAGGTCGTGAGCAGTTTTACCTGCAGTACAGGCATTTAACCTGTGGAGGGGATTTATAGGACCACAGCTGCACACTCCCTCCTAATGTGTTATGGCTGTTTCTTTAGTACTTTAACATTATGGCTCCATCTTATGGGATACTGGTATAGGGTCACAGTTGGGCAGAATGAAATTCTTGGAGATGCTTTTGAGGTCCCACGAGACCCCTGAAAAACGTCCCACTTCTGTCTCTTTTCAGAGGTGTAGCCAGGATTTGGAGCACCTGGGGACAAAGTTTGTTTTTGCGCCCTTCCTGCCACCCCCCTCCACATCTCACCCACCCAGCAATGGGGGGCCCGAACCCTGTGGGCGTGGGGTGGGTGCACCAAGGCAAGGAAGAGGAGGAGGAGGGCACCACAGCCACCCGGCTTCTGCCTGCCTGTCTGCTTCTCTGTTCGCCTGGTGCACAGAGGCAGAGGTGGCAGAGGGGGTGCCATTCGCCAAGCCTTAGAGGAAAGGAGGACTGCTGGGCAGCGGGAGGGTGTGCAGCTTCCTCCTCCTGCTCCCCCTCCAGGCACCCCCAGATTGCTGCACCTGGGGCAGATGTACCCTTCTGCCCCCCCCCCCCCCGATACACCCCTGTCTCTTTTTTTCATATCACAAAAATCTGTTAAGGCAAAGGGAAAAGAACTGCACGTGCTTTTTGATTAATGGTACTAGGAAACCTCTGTCTGGAATCACCACCGGTCTACAACACTTTCAGCAGGACTCACTGTTAATTGCAAAGGGGTTCCCTCCTGCCCCTCAACAAACCACGGTTGCAGTCTCGCTTTGTGGCTCCTTCTTCCTAGATTCTCTACTTTAAAAAAAAATCCAGCTCAGTAATAAAGCGAAACATTCTCCTCCCGCCTACATTTTACTGCAGGGCAGCAATCCACTGTGGAAAATGCTTGCCTTTGCTGCCTCTACTGAATTGAAGCCGGGTTGGTGAAAAGGAGATGACCAGTTGGGTTTCATCAGTCAGCCCCAGGTTTTGTCTAACTTTTGCTATGAGTCCCCTGATTTCTTCTCAAAACATGAGATATTTCGCTCACCGTCAGACTGCATCGCCAAAAAAAAAAAAAAAAGACCTTCAGGAGGACCAGGCTTGGGGGGGGGACCCATTTAAAATGACCCCCGTGTCTCCAAGTAGCTCCTAGCTTCTGTGGAACGAGGACACAGAGAGCTTCAGAAATCCTTCAATCCCGGCTTTGTTTAAGAAGACCTTAGGCTACCTGATGTTGTAAAGCACATTCCAGATGCACCCCAATGCCAAAGAACACATCCTGCTCCCTCTCCTTCTCCCTAACACCACCACCACCACTACCACCACCATCACCACCACCACCAAGCCATCGTCTCTCACTCCGCTTGGAATCTGCTTGTGTCATCCCTCCGCGTGTCATTGGTTTCCAGTAAGCCCAGTCACCGTTGAAGCCACAGGACCTTCGGGGAACACGAGCTGCACCTCCTGCAGAGCCAGCTAGCTTGCATTTTTTTTCCACATTCCTTAGCCTGCTGTGTCAAGAGAGAAGGCAGCGTTGTTTGAGGTCACTGGGCGGTATATAAGCAGAACATTTTGCTTTGCTTTAGGCACACAAGTCTATGGGGTCTATGGGGACGTCCCAGCTAGAACGTTTGGGAGGGTTCCAGCTGCCAGCTATTTGGACATTTTCCACAGTAAATGCTTTTTTTTTTTTGAGGGGTGGGGTGGGGAGGAGAATGTTGCTTTTCCAACAGTATAGGATCAAACCTAGGCAAATGGCGGCTAAACGCACCCAGCAGTTGGACAAATTAAAAGGCTATCTTTGTAAATGGCAGTTGCAGAAAGAAAGCAAACGTTTATACAACTCTTATCCAGACAATTGCCTGCCTGAAAAAATAGAATCTGCAGTTCAAAATGTATTTTATCTATGTACTCATTCAATTTATATATTAGCCCATTAGCACAAGCACTATACTAGGCTGTTTTCAGAAGATTAAAATTTACAATATAATGAATAACAATAAGGATAACAAAAAAGAGTATTACATGAGACTATGAGTCATTTATAAACATTCATTTATTATAAAATGAATAACGCTTTAAAAAAACTAGAAGTAATAATAATTGAAAAGTTTTTTATGAGAGTGAAACATTTTACTGCTCATCCAGGTAGCCTCATCAGTCTGAGGAGAGTTGATATGAAGCCTCCTATTTATAGTTCAGTTTCTTCCAACCTGGTCGGAATAGGCTTGTTAGTTGGACAATGGCCTGAATAGGCTTGTTAGAAATACAGTCATCTGGTGTGTGAAATTCCCACCTATGCAACCCTACCCAACACCCATTAAGTATGGGTCATTAGCTGTGGCCCTCCTGGTGAAGGTGTGAAGTGCTTCTGATTTGTCTGGAGATGGATGAAAGACCATGGTGATGTGAACCAAGGTGAACTAAATTGGAGGCCTCACATCAACTTTCCTCAGACTGATGAAGCTGCTTGGATGTGTAGTGAAATGCTTTGCTCTCACAAGAAAAGAAGTCCAGTTTCCATGATTCAACTTCTGGATATCCTCCCTTGGATGACTGAGAATCTTCACAAATATACCTAGCTTGCTGTACTAATATAGCTTTCAGCTTCTGGATTCAGCTGGCACAAAAGTTGAAAATACAGTTTGGAACTCCACAAATGTACACAGGAAATAGAGTACTAAATTGCAATGAACAAACCTTAGTGTTCTTGAGCGGCAAATCTTAAAAATACTGGCCAGCACAATTGGTGGTGAAGGCTTCTGCAAACTTCAGTCCAAGAATACCTGGGTTACCTAAGATTGGAAACCATTGTGTTACACCAGTGTGGTGTAGTGGATTATGTGATAGACAAGAACTCAGGAGAACACACTTTGAATCCCTGTTAGGGCATGGAAACTCATGGGGGTGGGATTGGTTTTCTTTCTTCACTTGGTGTGTGTTCTGTGTCAGAATTAGATATGTAAAATTTCCCAAAATTTTGAAGCTTGGAAAAAAACCCTTCCCCTCCCCATTTTTTCCAGAAAAAAATGGAAATTTTCAGGAAAACTGAAAAAAAGGCTACATTAGCACTACCCCCTTTACAGCTTGAAAGTCATTCTTTTACTTTAAGAACATAAGATATGACTGTGGACAATTTGACTTGGCAAATTTGTTGCTTTGTATTTTCTTCTAGTGCTTTGAGGCCTAGTGAAGAAGACAGAACAGAACCAAACATACCCATCCACATGGAAAAACAAAAGTGAAACCTTTTTCTTACGATTAGGGATGGGCACAAAATGGGAAAATGGTGTTTTGTTTCATTCCGTTTTGTTCCCCCCCCCCCGCATTTTGTTTCGTTTCATGTCGTACAGATTTTTGGGGGAAAAATTCATGTGAAACGAAACAGTACTGAAATGATTTGCTGCTGCACTCACCTCTTCCTCCTCCTCTTCTTTCTGGGCTCCAGTGGTGGTAGCGGTGGCCCCAGCAATGGCGGCAGCAGCGGCTCTGGCAGCAGGGTGGTGGGGCTCTTGTGGTGGCAGTGACTCCGGTTATGGTCCTAGGCCGGCCTGCTGGGCCCGCTCGACAGCTGGCTGGCAGGGCTCTGGTGGCAGGCGCCTAGGCGGTTCCAGCAGCAGCAGTGGCAGCGGCAAAGGGGGGGGGCACAACCAAGCAGGTAAGGGAGCCATTTTACATAAAAATGAAACTGTTCATTTTTAACAAAAAAAAAAAAACACCACTGTTTCATTTCATTTGAAATGAAATGCTGCTTCTTTGCTTTGTTTTGTTTCATTTTTTTGTGCTATTCCTACTTGTGACAATAGCAGCACCTCCTAAAAGAAGAAATGCATGTTCTTCTTGCATTGGAGAGTTCAGTGTGTAACCCAGGACTTGCTTGTCCTCAGTGCAAAGAAATTAGAATACAGTTATCTATTATGCATATTTTTGAGAAAAAATTTGGAAAATATTTGAACACCCTGTCTTAAAATATTTTATTCATCATGTTAAAATAAAATATTCCATAATAATTTTTTCTTTTTCTTTTTTCATTTTTTCAATTTTTCAATTTTCAATTTTCTTTTTTTAATTTTTAATTTTTTTTCTTTTTCTTTTTTCAGTTTTTTCCAATTTTGAGGGGGGGGGACCAAAAAGGCTTCACACGGGGAAAATGGGGGGGGGGGACCAAATGGGTTTCCCCCCTGAATTTGTCTGTGTGTTTTTTCTGGGCCTTCACATCTTTAGTCAGAATGAACTTATCACAACCCTCATAGGGCTTTCAAGATAGGTAACATATTTAATGAGTGGTTTTTATCAGTTCCACTCCCCTAGTGAGTTTCTATGACTTAACAGATATTTGAATCCTGTTTTCCAGAATCCATCACTTTATTCACTACACTGGGAATCCTGTTTCTTCTGTACTATTCCTTAAATATCTCTCCCTGAAAGCCCTAGTGTTGTTATAAGTTGGTTCCAACTGGACAAATCATAGCATAACATGTGCCATAATATAGAGTGTTGTAATCCTACATTAAGAAGGAATTGGTACGGATGGATTCTCACCCCTTTGCCTTTCCATAATGTAGATTCCTGGCTTGGAGAAAGGAGACGAGGGGCACAGACACCAGAAGGCAAGTGAAGACCAGGTCTGGCAGGCTTCCACATCCTTAGTAGTGACATCAGAGAGAAAGGAACTGCTGGCATTTCCTCTTGGACACTCGGCTTTGACTTTGCAAGAAAAATTGAGACGCGCCACCAGAAGCATGTGTTAAGAACACATTACCCACCTATCTGGGAGTTTGAGGAAGGCCACTGCAGGAAGACAACCTATCCATCTTTCTCTTATGCACTGGCAAGCAATGCCAGGTTTATTACTTCAGATGGACATTTCAGATCTATGCCCGCTGGCAGATTACGTTGGCAGCGTGGCCTGTCCTCCTGTCCCTCGGTCAAGCCAAGCTGATTTCCCAGCATCACACACGCCCCAAATGTTTACATGTTAGACTGGACTGTCCGCTATGCCAACCATGCTGGCATCCTTCTCCCATGAATGAGGTGGGGCTGCCTCTTTCAATATTATTCTGTTTGAGCTTCCTGCCACTCTGTGGTGCAACCAGTGGCTCTCTCTCTTCGCTTGCTATTTATGGTTCCTGTAATGTTAACAGTAATTCACTGGCTCCTGTTTATGCTGTGCCCCTCACCCCGAGCAGCAGAGGCAGAAAATTATATGAATCCTTTCATGGGATTTCCAACTATAGAGGCTATGTGTTTATTTCCAATTCTAAGAACTTGCGTGTCATTTCCCCCCCCTTAAGATTTAGGGCCCACAGCAAGTGATGATATAAATGGTAGCCACAGTCTTTTTTTAATCTCCTTTTGGCAAGCCAGATGCTATAAGGAGTGATGGGGGGGGGTAGGACACTTAAGTTCAGTCCTCAGCCAGGTGCCTAGCTATCATTTTCACATCAAATGGCCTGTTATTGGTCTTCTGTCTTCATTGGGAGATGACAAACTGAGAGTGAGTAGGCAGCATTCTCTGCAGTTTTTAGATACTGTAATTACAATGTTGTCTTTAAGGCTCAGCATCAACACAGGGCCTTTATACACGACCCCTAAGCTCCGCAGGAAATGGCTGCAAGGTCCGGACCTTACAAGTGTTTTCCCACCAGCTCCGGACTTTGCAGACAATTAAGTGCGACCCCGCCCACCTAAGCGCGACCCAGCTGCACTTTCTTGTACCTGCTTGAGGTGGGTGAAAATCCCCAGGTCCGGATTTAATCTGGTCAGTGCGGGGCTCTCCTGGCTTCTGCTTGTGTTTTTTTTTTTTTGCCTCCTGCCCCTTTAAGAGAAGAGGTGGGAGGAAAAAAAGCAAGCAGAAGAGAAACGGAAGAGAAACGGAGCTCCGGGAAGCTCCTCCAGGTGAGCTGCATTTTTCCCCCCTCTTTCTCTGGTGGGGAGGAAGGAAGGGCAACGAACCCCTAAGATCTTTGGTCCGAATTTAAGGGACCAGCGGATCTTAGGGGTCGTGTGAAAAGGCCCACAGATCTCCGTGTATGTGGATAGTGCCATTATATTATTTAGTCACTAGGTGGCACTGGACTTAGAATCCTGAGACAAGAGTGGGCAATGCAGCATACCTATATTAGCCTACTAAAATCTCTCACACAGAAGTTAGCTTTCAACTCTGCACACACTTTCATCAGACTGGCCATCACAGAGACTGCAGTGGTGTAAAAGGAACAAAAATGCTCTAAAAGCCATGGCTAGATTTGCGGGCCAGGTTTCTGCATTTATTTTAAAGCAAGTTCCAAAACAGGGTCTGGAGAAGCAGCTCAGAGGTGCCCGGTGTCAGATTTCACATCTGTGGTTCTAATCTAGACCGCCAGAGCTGGCTGTGGAATCTGGCCATTGATGATGGAACTTTTGTCTTTCTTCAGCACCAACCTCCAGCTCTGTCATGTATGCCTGCTGAAGACAAAAAAAGCAAGTCTCTCTTTGTGAGATTTTAAAGGCCTAAAATATATATATCACCTATCCTCATCTCTGAACAGTATATATAGACCACAATTTTTTTTCAGTTACTGTAGTTGGAGCATGGGTCGGCCCCACTAAGCTTCTTCTTCACAACTCCCGATTTTATAACAATATAATCTCAGTCAGAATGACTGGATGGAATGTACACCAATTTATTTCCCAGGAGCACTGGATATTGGAAGTTGAAAGTGGCCCGTAGAGTTCTAAACATGGATGAGTCTGAAGTTTCCATCTCCTCTTAGAAAATCCAACTTCCTCATTTTAAGGAACCATGCAGGTAAGGTGGTACAGTACTGCTCCCTTTAAAATAGATATGTGCAAACTTTGGCCCTCCTGATGTTTTGGACCACAACTCCCAGAATTCTAAGCTTAGATTGCTAATGGCAAAGGATTGTGGGAGTTGCAGTCCAAAACATCTGGAGGGCTGAAGTTTGGACATGACTGCTTTAAAACAACAACCCTAGTCCTAAATTAATCCAGACTCCACCTGAACAGAGACAAACCTTGTGCAACACAAGTAAGGGCTCACAACATAAACAGTTAATTTATGAATACTGGTAATAATAGACAAAGGAAATTATAAAGTTGTAGATTCTATGAAATTACACTCCACAAAAACTAAAGTCAGTCCTTTTGCTCCTGTAGCAGAGAATGACTACGGCTAAGGTCTCAGATATGCTGGTGAAAGGCACAAAGAGGTCCAAAAGAGATATGTCAATATGTCTGGGACAAATACCAGAAAATTAGGACCACTGGGTTCAAGCGTGGAAGCAGTCATTTATTTTTTTTCTTTGTATACCACTCCATTAGTGCAAACACTGTTCTGGGTGGTTTATAGCCTAATAAATTAAAAAGCGATAATGTGCAAGTAAAACCAATAAGACAAATAAGATACTGTAAGAAGCATAGTATCTCTAATGAGGCATTGAAACCTCTAGTAACAATATGCCTTTTGGATAAAAGTAATACAGTTAGTAGCCAAAAGTTACTTTTTAAGTAAAGCAAATAATACCTAGGTGATGGTGGTTGTTGCTATGATGATGATGGGTTGTTGAGAGGGAGGAAAATCGTATCCTGGATCCCTTCCAGTCCGGGTTCAGGCCGCTTTGGGGGACTGAGACTGCCCTGGTCGTTCTGCAGGATGACTTCCTCAGGGAGGCCGACAGGGGGTGTTCCTCCCTGTTGGTCCTCCTTGATCTGTCAGCGGCCTTTGATACCATCGACCACAGTAACCTGCTGGATCGGCTAGCTGAGGCTGGAATCAGGGGCTCAGCGCTCTGCTGGCTCCGACCCTTCCTTGGTGACCGATCTCAGCGGGTTCAGCTGGGGGATGATTTGTCAGCTCCTTGGACTCTCCCTTGCGGGGTGCCCCAGGGGTTGGCAATCTCCCCCTTGCTGTTCAATGTTTACATGAGGCCGCTGGCGGAGGTCATCAGGAAATTTGGAGTTCACTGTCATCAGTACGCTGATGATATGCAGCTCTTTCTCTCCTTTTCTTCTACAGTGGAGGCAGTACGCTCCCTCGATCTGTGCCTGGAGGTGGTCTTGGAATGGCCCAGGACTAACTGGCTCAAGGTGAACCTGGAGAAGACCGAGGTTCTGTTCTTCGGGGCACCCTTGTCTAGGTACAATGCCCCCCTCCCTAGCCTGGGGGGGTTTCCCTCCAGCCTAAGGACAGGGCCAGGAATCTGGGCGTGGTCCTGGATTCAGCCCTCTCCCTGGATGCCCAGGTGATGGCGGTCTCCAGGGCCACTTTCTTCCATCTCCGCAGGATCGCCCAGATCCGCCCGTACCTTGATGAGTCCTCCCTGAGGACAGTTGTGCAGGCCCTGGTGATCTCAAGGATCGACTACTGCAACGCCCTCTACGTAGGGTTGCCCTTGACCTTTGTCCGGAGGCTCCAACAGGTGCAGAATGCGGTGGCCTGACTAGTGGTGGGTGCTTGTAGATTCGATCACATCACCCCAGTTCTGGCATGCCTGCATTGGCTGCCCGTTGCCCTTCGGATAAGGTTCAAGGTCCTGGTTTTGATTTTCAAAACCCTCCATGGCTTGGGACCTGAATACCTGTCAGAGCGTATCTCCCAGAGGTCAACTGGGGTCAGGCCCACTAGAATGTCGCAGGCGCTCTCACTTAGGGTGGCCACACCCATGGAGGTTCGGAAGTCACTCACGCGCAACCGCGCCTTCTCTGTGGTGGGCCCCACGTTGTGGAATCATCTTCCTAGTGAGCTGCGCCTAGCACAGTCCCTGCCTGCCTTCAAAAAAGCTTTGAAAACTTTGCTTTTCAGGGAGGCATATGGCTACCTTTTAATTTAATTTTTTTTTCCTTTTTTGCTCGCCCATGATGCCTCTTACTGAGGGTCTCTCCCTCTTTATTTATTAGTTTTTATCTGTCATTTACTGTTGGTTTTATTCTCGCTTGTAAACCACCCAGAGTTCCTTTTGGAAGATGGGAGATATAAAAATGCAACAAATAAATAAATAATAAATAATAAAGATGATGATGATGATGATGATGATGATGATGATGATGATGATGATGATGATGATGATGATGATGATGATGATGATGATTTTGCCATTATCTGATCTATCTTAAGGGGCAAGGGAATTAAGTCATTGGTTTTGTCTTCTGTCTTTCTCTAAACAATACCAAAATTGGCCACTAGGAGAGCACTTATCTGTTTTTTTCTGGCCTATGGACACTTGTGGGTAGCTCAGCGGTTTAGATAACTGGCCATGGAGCCAGACTTTGGAAGTTTGATTCACCAAATGGTGTCTCCTGAAAGTAGAGCCAACCTGCACAGCCTTGGGCAAACTGCACATTTACAGGCTGCCCCCATAAGAAAGAAATGGTAAAGCAGTTCTGAGTTTTCTCTACCAGGAAAACCAGGAAATGGGTTGCCATAAGTCAGAATTGAGTTGACTGCATATGATTATTTTTTATTTCTTCCAACACAATGCACTTAAAACGCATAACGTAATGCATGATGTGTGTGATCAGAGGCATGCAAATGGCAACAGCACCCTCATTGTTGAGAAGCAGTGAGTAATACGACACATTCCTTTTGCAGCACGACATTCACAGCTCCTAGGGCGCACGGAATGTGTTTCTCCTCTTTTCAAACTAATAATTCTAACCAAGATGGCAAGGATGCATCAAAACCTCTCAAATGCCCATACATATTTCCCATTCTATATTTAAAAGCACAGCAGGAGCAAAAGCTACACACCTTCAAATGGGGGCCTTTGGGCACGGAAGACAAGGTCGGATGCTGTGAGACATAACTAAGCCCAGTTTCGCACATGTTCATCCACCCGTGGATGCGTTCTTCACAGATAACTTGATGATATCTTTCCTTTGGCCAAGGTTTCGCTCACCAGACTTTCCATCAAGTATACATAGGTGTTAACACATGGATATGAATAGATTCTCTGTTACCACCAACTGATTTATTGAACCACGGAGGTGGCTTTCCTTCATTCCTTCGGCAGAAAGCAGAGCAAAATTCTATTTATATTTCTTTTCAGACACAGAAACTCTTGTCTCTCTCTCTCTCTCTCTCAGCTCAGCCTTTGATACCACCAATGCCCATTGCCTGAGTAGGGTCTGCTGTCACTTGCGTGGCCCAATCCCAATGGACAGAAATTTGAGTTACAGCCAGGTAAGATGGGCACAAATTAAACCCAGATCCACCCACCTCAGGATGCCAAATAAAGCCATAAAGGCTTGAAGGAAGGAAACCAAATGGAAGGAAATACTGCATCAGCGTCCTGGGCCTCTATCCCAGGAATGTTCTACACGTGCATGCGCTACATTCACAGTGTATCGTGCATTTCAAGAATGTGGGTGTTATCATTCCGGGGTAAATGAGTGATGTATAAGAGGAGTGGCTATCTACGTAATGTGTGGAACTGTGTTCCTCCTGTAAACCTTTTGCATCCCTTTTCCCATCACTTCCATGGTTACCAGAAGTGAGAGATTGCCAGAGCATCCTCCATAGAGACACATTCATAGACTTTGGAAGGATGAAAGGATGGGTGAACCTCGAGCCAGCTACCTGGGATTGAGCTCAGGTCCTAAACCAAGTTTTGGCTATAGTACTGCAGTTTAATCACTACACCAGGCCTGCACAACAGGTAGACCGTGGGCTACCAGTAGCTCGTGAAGGGTTCAAAAGTAGCCCACCGGTCATCAATTTAAAAAGTGAGGGGATAAATTCTCAACCCCTCCCTCCCCCATCCCAAGGACCACCACTGCCCCTGCAAAGTTCTGTGTCTGCCAGCCCACAGTCTCAGCTGAGTGGGCAGTTCAAGGGCCATGGCACATTGAAATCTGTTCCTTCTAGAATGGATTAATTGATTTTCAATGCATTCCTATGGGAAACTGCTGCTCTACTTACAATTTTTTAACTTATGAGCATGGGCTCAGAATGGATAAAATTCGTGAGTAGAGGTTTTAGTGTAGTAGCCCTCAGGCACTTTGGGCCAGAAAAGGTAGACCTCGGCCTGTTCAAAGTTGAACAGCCCTGCACTACACCATAAGGCAATTCCTCTTCCCCTTCTCATTGCTATAGGAGGAAACAGAAAAGGGAATATTCCCACTGTATAAATGGTGTTAATGTGAGTTATGACCAATTTCTGTGGGGGCTGAAGTGCTGGGGGTGGTGGTGCTCCATAGGGCATTTAGGGACTTCATCCAACCCAGAAGTCATGGATTGCCTACTTTTGCCATGCAGTCTGAGGAGATTAGACAAGCACAATGGTGGTGATTAAGAAACAAAGAATGAATTGTTCTAAAAGACTTCAGTGAAAGATGACTGTCTCCTAACTCTACTGCTCCTCTGTACTGAAATATAGTGCCGAAACGTGTTTCATGAGTTGTGACTACCTGTTGATTGTACCTGGCGCCTAGAGCTGTGTAGAGTGCTGTAACTTAGTAGGCACAAAAAGCCAGGTAGACCTGCATAAATGTAAAAATAAAACACGCTGCTTCACTAAATCTAATGGTACAGAATTTATCTAACAACACCAGGCTCCACCAGACTGAAAGCTAAAGTACTGTAAAATCATGGATAAGATCACATACGTAGGAAAATGCATATCTCATCTTATAATGTTATTCCTTCTGGATAACAAAATCAGTTTCTAGAAGGAATGCTTTCTTAAGGGATAAAAAAGGTATAACTGTGAAGTGGGAACACATGCTGAAACGCAAAACACTGGTATGATTTGGAACATAAGAACGGTTTGCTTTTCATGTCTAATTTTAGAATCAGCAGGAAGGCCTAGCCACAGGCTTATCTGTGATTCTGAAAGGTACAAAATGGAGACTGCAGACACAATAAAATATAACAATAAGAGTTCCATTTGATGTAAACATTTGAAATGGGATATTGCGCTAGTTGAGTTGCTTAGGATCCCTTTCAAGCCGGTGAGTCTGTGACTATAACAAATTATTTTAAACAAGGCTTTCATCACCAGATTATTCTGTTCCTGTGGCTGAATTTAACAAGGGCTTTGTGAGATATCATCCTCCGTTCAAAACCCTTTCTTTTTACCCATCTCCCCCTATCTATTTTTATTTTCCAGTAAGGAAAGAAAGGTGGAAGAGCTAGCATGATAAACCTCTCATTTTAGTCCTGCTCAAGGACAGATATGAGTGCTTAAAGGTTGTAAAACCTTCTGGATGCAGCTGGCATGCCTCCTCTGTTTTTCATAGAATCAAAGAATCATAGAGTTGGAACAGACCTTGAGGGCCATCCATTTAAAACCCCCTGCCATGCAGGAACCCCCATCACAGTATTCCCAACATATGCCCATCCAGCCTCTGCTTAAAAACCTCCAAAGAAGGAGACTCCAAAGATGCCTCTTGGGAACAAAACCAGCCTCTGAGAGGGAAACTAACTGATAACTTTAGCATGCATTTAGAACTGATTCTTCCTCAAGGGTTGAAAGACACGTGTTGGTCCTAGCAGGTGGTTTTCCTCAAACTCTGTCTTGTACTTGCATGTGCTAGATTTTATGACTTGTTATTGGAAGTTAAACCCAAGTTTACTTCAGACATCTGATTGCTAAGGTATGCATCCCATTGCTAGAAGACAATATTGTTTATTAAATAAATAAATAAATAAATAAATAAATAAATAAATAAATAAATAAATAAATAAATAAATAAATGCACGTGTCCTTTATCATATGATCCAAAGTAATGGATTTAAATTACAAGATTTCGCCTAAACTTTAGGAAAAACGTTGCAGTAACAGAAGGCCAGGAGCAGAATGCATTTCTTTGGAGGCAGTGGAGTCTTGGCTACAAGCTTTTAAACACACGTTAGATGAAAATCTGAGAGAAAACTTTGCATGGTGGAATCTGTGCTTCACCAGGATCGTGGACTCAATGACCCTCAGGACACCCACTCCCCAGCTCTACAATTCTGTTATTTTCATGAACCCAGTTTGATTCTGGAAGCCAGAAGTTGATTCATCATTCTTTTGTTGTCTCCATGCTAGGGGGTATGATTTGAAGTTGACCAAGCCTACCATTTTCGATAGCTGCAGTGGAGAGGGACTTGTGATGGCTCCAAACAGATGTCTTTTAATGCTACTAGTCAAAATGCATTACCCAGCTATATTCTGATTTTCCCTGGAGCATTAGGGATTAAAAATTACAGCTCTGTCTAGACCAGAGGTTCCCAAACTTTTTTGCCCTGTAGACCACTTGCCATTTTTGTTTTGTTTTGTTTTATGTAGACCCCTGCCTGCCTAATATTGAATTTTCCTAAACTTTCCTTAACTTCAAATGTGTTTTTGACAGATGACACAGTGCTACTCATTTTGATATGGGCTTTTGTAGCATGGACAATTGTAAAAAAAGAAAAACATGTACAATTTTTATTCATACCTTTATTGAAAAGACACAAAATGCAAGTAAATATTTGGATTTGGAATGAAACAAATAAGAACCTAGTAAAATTCTTACAGAAAATTAATACACAAATAATGCTGTTAATGAGCCTGATGTTCTGGTAGCAACTGTTCAATATTTGGCATCAAATTAGTGAGGTATAGTCTTAAAACTCCTCGTTCAATCAATTCTTTTTTTTCCATAAGAAGATTGGCAGCCATGTTAAACCCCTGTTCCACAAGGTATGAAGATGAAAAAGCTATCAAAACTTTCTTGGGATAGTCCATAATGCAGGATAAGTAAGAGGTATATCTTTCTGAAGCCAGAACTGCTGATAGCCATTCTGAACTGCACATTGAGTTCTTTGTTAGTGCTTATTCCAATCAGTTCTTCTTGTAATGTGACATCCGATTCTTCAGTGTCACCATATGGATTGATAATCTACTGTGGTATTTCCATAGTCAAAACATCCTCAAAACTGGTGTTAAAGTCTGTTTGAAGGACACTTAGAGCCTTTTCACATGACCCCTAAAATCCGCGGCAAATGGCTCCCAGATCCGGAGCTTAAAATTGTTTCCCCACCAGCTCCGGAGTTTACAAAAAATTAAGTGCGACCACGCCCACCTAAGCGCGTCCCAGCGTACCTGGTCTCCGGAGCTGAAAAATTTCTGATGCGGATGTAAAGTAGTGAGTGCCGGGCTCTCCTCGCCTTGTGTTTGTTTTTTTGTCCCCTTTAAGAGACAGGAATCATGACGACGACGGGGCTCAGGGCGGCTTCCATGGGCAGATGGAGGTGAGCCTGCGTTTTTTCTCCCTTTTTTCCTCCCTCCCCTCACGCAGACAGGAGCAAGGAAGTGCGGAGGGGGTGGGAACACAGGAAGAGCGACAAACCCCCAAGATCTCTGGTCCGAATTTAAGTAGCCAGCGGATCTTAGGGGTCGTGTAAAAGCGCCCTTAAATGTTGAACGTAGACCAAAACGTCATCATCCTGGCCATTTGTCAATGACAAGTTGGGGAACTGGGAAAATTTACGCCGTCCAAAGTTTTGCTTCATTAGATTGATTCTGGCAAGAAGAGCTGCAATGATGGACTTTGTTTTTATTAAATTCAGACTGTCACCTTGTAACAAAGTTAATCTTATTAAATTTAGTAAACAAATATGTTAAATAAGCAATGTCTGGTTTCCATTTGAATAAATTTTCTTTCAAAATGGAATCTTCAGCATCCAAAAAAACTAAAGCCATCTCAAAAAGTGAAAAAAATCTTGTCAAACATAACATAAGCCTTTCAAAAGCCAGCATACTTTAGTATGAAGGAGTAATCAATGAAAGCTCTGGGGCTGGTCAGCCATTTTGTTTTGTTTTTTTTATTTTATTTTCCTCTGTGCCTGCTTGAAGCCGTGGGGACGGAAGAGAAGCTTAGCAACCCCATGGGACGTGGGAACTCGGAACCCACATCTTAAATCAAGTCATCAGGTAAGGAGAAAAGCCAGAGTTCCTTATTTACTGCATCTTCCCCCTTGTGTGATAGCGCCCATAGACAATAAAGAATAAGTGAATTTTAAAATAAGTTTTAATAAAAGGAAAGGGGGGAATTGATAAAGAATAGAAAATACGTTTTAAAATTCATGTGTTGTTTATGGTGAGTTAATTGTGCTGAATATGCCATGATATGCTAAGTAGGGATTGGATACATTGTTTGTACAGGGAGGGAGGAGTTAATGGTTATGCATACCATATAAGATTAGGTTTTACATTCTGCCTCAGTGATAGACAGATTGTATGCCTTCCGCATGGCCAGGATTGGCTAGAGGGCAAGAGAGGGAAATAGGCCTCGGGTATATTAGCTTTGAACATGTGTGCTGGGGACAGAGACCGTGCCTTGAGTGCCATTCTCTCCATAACTGCAGTTATGTCAATAAAGGTCTTTCGCTTTCTCAAATCTCCCTTGTTTGTGTTTCCATTCTGGGTAAGGAGCACACATAACATCCTGAGGCAACCTCCTCAGTTAGGCTAATGGCCTAAAAACCAAACATTTCCAAATTTTGGTTGATTTATGAAAGGAAGGTCTTGGTGAAGGAATCGGCATTTCACAAGACACACCATTGCCTTCTACAGTAGTGCCATCATTTGTGGAAATGTGTGAGGCGTTGCCTGTGTACGTGATGCCTAAGAGCAAAAGGCTTTTGGCTTAACGACAGGAACTGGATGAGCTTGCAGGCACCACCGGAGCTTTAAGACACCAAATGCTACTGCCATTCAGAAGCCACAGGACTATAATAACAGTAGATAAATAAATAAGATCCAGAACTCCAAGACTGCAGCTAAATGTACTTCCCCCATGCCTCCACCCTGCAACCTGCCCACAGGAGGCTGCTTTTCTCAAATGTCTATTTTGGAATATGCAACTAACAAGTTAACCAGCCCACAAACCCACCTGTCCTTGACGGGCACAAAGGAAGCATTCTCTACAAGCAGTTAGTAAATTACAGCTTCAGAGGCCAAGTGGGCTGTGAATTCTTAATATTTGTTGGGACCGAGGAGGAAGGAGACAAATTACCCTTCCGCACAGGTGATGGAACCTTGGACATTGTCTCCAAAGGTCTGACTGAAGCAGTGAAGGAAATTTGGTGATGTTTCCTCGATGTTAAGAGGAGGTATTTCACACCTTCCCTTGTTTTCAGTCAAAATAATCAGGGCATGCAAATGAAAACGAACTCAGGATTTAAAAACAATCTGTATATTTGTGCTGTTTGTGGCGTGATCTTCCAGATGCATTCACTGAAAAACAGAAGCTTATAGTTCTTCTTTGAAGAGACATATGTGTGACACTCAAGATTCCTTCCAGCCAAAGATTCTCAACTATTCCATTTAGGATAGAGAACCACCATGAGCTGATGTGTTCTTGTGTAAACAACCCATGGCATATGAATGTATTTGGGGTGGGCCTGTTGGCGGGGTTTTGGTCTAAACTGAAAAATGAGAACCAGTGTAGTGTAGTACATTGAGGGTCAGATGAGGAATCAGGAGACGGGAGTTGAAATCTCTGTTTGGCTATGAAAATGCACTGAGGGGTAGCAGTGGTAAATCATTTGGTGAACATCCAATGGACCTTGGGAATCCCATTAGGACCACTCTAGGTAAGAAGCAGCTTGATGGCACATAACAGCGACCACACAAACTCAAAGCTGGAGGAAGATATCTGAAAAACGAAGCACAGCATTTCAGTTATGGTAATTGGCAGGCCATGACCCACTTGTGTTTAGAAAACTTCCCAACATATTATTTGATAAAATTCATCTAGCATTTTGGAGGTCTTAGCTACATGGCTAGCAATGAGATGAACTTGCTTTGCTCTGCATTTTAGCTTTCTTTCTCAGTGATTATCTGGGTTTTTAAATTGTATTGACAGATATAGGTAAAAATACGTACACAGAATTCAATATCTAACTTCTGCCCTGTTTCTATTGTTGTGAGTGACTGATGCATGCAAAGGCACTGTGATTACTGAAAAGCATGTGGGTATTTGGCCCTTACGGTTTTGGATTAAAATTATTAAGGAACTTATTTTAAGGACTGGAGGCATACATATCTAGCCTCTTGCTGTTTCACACTGAGAGTGCAACCCAGTGCATATTTACACAGAAGTAAATTCTATTGCATCCAATCACTGGGTTTTGCACCTAAATCAACGTCCACTGAAGAGCATAAATGCAACATAAGTAGCAATAAACAGCATAAAAGATTATTAAAAACCCATAAGAAACAGTGTCGCCAAAACATTCTCACAATAAAGTGGACCAGGAAGTGGGCATTCAACTGGGGGCAACATGAAAGGCCTCTCTGAAAAGGAATGTTTTCAATAGCCCCTTTAATGACTATGGGGTGGGGGTGGGGGGTTCAGATGATTCCATAACTTTGGTGCCATCACAGAGAAGGCTCTACGTCTAGGGCAGTGGTGGCAATTTGGCACTCCAGATGTTTTGGACCACAACTCCCACAGTCCTTTGTCATTGGCAGTCTAGGCTCGGAAACCTGGGAGTTGTGGTCCAAAACATGGAGTGCTGAAGGTTCACCACCATTGCTCTTCGGCAGTGTTGGTGAACCTATGGCACGGGTGACAAAGGTGGCACTCGGAACTCTTTCTGTGGGCACCCAACATCGCCCCTTCACAGCCACTTGTATTCAGGTTAAATTACTGTATTCACACTTTGCAAAAATATTAGTGGGCTTTGAATTGCAGTTTGGGCACTCGGTCTCTAAAAGGTTTGCCATCACTGCTCTAGGGGATTACTTCTGGGCCTTTCTTGGGCTGGCTATATGGAGCAGCCTGGCCTGTGATCTGGTGGGTTGGGCAGATAACATTAGAGAAAGATGCTCCAACAGGTAATATAGTCCCAAGCCTGGAAGGTTTTATACGTGAATATCAGGATGTTGAACGTCATCTGGGACACAATGGGTACTTGGTGGAGACTTGCCCAAACAGAGGTGATGTGATCAAATTTGTTCATACCAGCCACTGGTCTGGGCTGCCGATTTCTGGACCCTCTGTAGTCTCTGGGTCAGCCTTAAGGACTACTATTGCAGTAATCAATCTGGGAGATAAGTAGTACCTGTACTAATGTCCTGAGGAAGCTCTCATCTAGGTAGGGGCACAGTTGGGTGATAAGCCTGAGTTGATTAAAAAAGCCAATCTGGACACAGCTGTGATCTGGGAATACGAAGAAAGAGCTAGCTCTAATAGAATGCCCAAATTATGAACCCATCCCCTAAATGGGAGGGCACATCATCCTGTCTAGGGATACCCCTGAATGTATTTATGGACATCTGTAGTATTCAGTAGCTGTCAAACCCTTGGCTGTTGGGCCCTTTTATGACATCACATCTATTAACTCAAAGGGATTCTGACATCACAAGGCTATTGATCAGCCAATGATATTTTTAGACTCTTTCCATGCATGTTAGACCTACTATACATATACAGTAGGACTCCCGTATCCGCTGATTCATTATCCACTGATTCAGTTATCCACGGTTGGCAGAGGAAAAATTTTAAATAATTCAGCAGCCACAAAGCAAGCTGTAAAGCAAGCTGTTGTCACAAACAGCAGCTGTAAAGCAAGCTACAGTCACAAACTGTGGCCATAAAGCAAGCTACTGTACAGCAGTCATAAAGCAAGCTACTGTCAGGAAAGAGCAGCTTGGGGGTGGGTGGGCAGGCGTTCTCTCTTACCCACGGTTTTCATTATCCACGGGAAGGCCTGGAACCAATCCCCAATGGATACCGGGATCCTACTGTACTATGAAATGTCAATGTGCAGCACCATTGCTCTGATACATGGGTAGGCCATGTGGTCCAGTTAGGAGGGTACCCTAAGGAGCAAGCAAGGAAAGGAGACTTGTGAAAGCATCACCCAGGAAACTGTGGCAGGGATTAGGAAGGTCTAGGAAAAGAGGACAGGAATACAGAGTGGTCTCTCTGCAGTAAAAGGAGAAAGGAAGGTGGGAAGTCTGCAAAGAGAAGGAAACTGGGAGGGGGTGTTATTGGTCAACAGAAGAGGCACTCATGGGAGATGAAGTCTAGAGACAGTGACCAAAGCACTGTCTGCAGAGAGGGTTCTGAAAATGTAATAAAAGCAGAACTATCTCAACAACTTAGTACGTAGTCACAAAGATAGTCACCATAGTTTCCCCCCACTGCCACCAAGAAAATTCCTTATTTAATCATTCTTTCTTTATTTACCAGAATGCAAGACTTTCTAATGTTTGCTTTTACTTCTCCAGTCAAACAAAATAATAAAGAGCAGGTTTCCTATATTTCCGTCTGCAGATGGCTCCACAAACACCAACCGATCTATTAAACAAAGTCCCTTCCAGTACCAATAGGAACAGAGTGAAAAGACAGTTTGAGACGCACAACGACAGCTTAATCTGAAATACCGACCAAGGCCAACTCAAAGAAACCCAGGAGTTGCAAAGACCAAGCCTTTGGGCTCCTCCCTGAGGATAATGACTCTTCTCAGTCATTTCAGGTTTCAGTGGAGGGATGACTGACTGCACAAATTAAAGTTGTCCCTTCTCTTTAAAGTCATTGCTTGGGCTGCCAGAAAAGATATCTTCCTGTCCGGTGGGCTAAAGTTTTTCTAGAATGATGGCATTGGAGTCTCTTTTCTAGAAATATTGCCTTCCAACAGTAGGTGGGAAAGGTGCTCGGAAGAAATTGAGGTGCTCTCAAATAACATTTTGGATGTGGCAGGAGGAGCAATCTGTCACACCTTTAATGTATGACTAGAAGTCCGTCTAGGCAACTCTGGGCTCTTTCCATCTTGTCCTCTACCTCGGAACACAGAAGATAGCGACAAAGCTGTGCCACATGTTTCTTCAATGGCTTTGTCATCCTTTTCCTTTCTTCCCCCTATCATACGTTGCAGGAGGCACCATGGAAAGAACCCGGCACTGCATAAACAGACTTCTAGATGCACACTCGAAATCTCACCGCAGCTTTCTAGACCAGCTTTTGAAGGCGTGTGGAGATGCCTTTAAATGATTCCTTTCCTTTTCGTTCTCTTCTTTCTCCCATTACATTCCTTTTCTTTTCATGCAGAGTTAGGTCTCTGGCTGTGCAGCCAGAGGTGGAGAAACTCAATTCTCCACTGTAGCTCTCAGAAGAGCCAGCCCGTGTATTATTTATTTATTTATTTATTTATTTATTAAATTTATATACCGCTCCATCTAGCTACATGGCTACTCTGGGCGGTTTACAAACTGAACAGAAATCAAACCATAAACAGTAAAATACAATATAACAGATAAGCACAAGTATATAAATAAAAACACTATAACTAGTAAATAATATATATATAATATACGGTATAACAGCAGCATAAAACAGGAGCAAGATGGGCTACAGATAAAAGCAAATAAATATATAACAATCATTAGAACAGATTAATATCCGGGGAAAGGCTTTTTAAATAGCCACGTCTTTAGATTCTTCTTAAAGATTGCGAGGGAAGGTGCCAGGCAGATCTCAGGAGGAAGTTGGTTCCAGAGCCGAGGGGCCGCCACTGAGAAAGCCCAATTTCTCGTCAAAGATTTACGGGCCTCCTTCAGCGACAGCACCCTCAAATGTCCTGCCTGAGATGATCGGTTGTTATGGGCAGTACTTTTCAGCAGGAGCCATTCTGCCAGATAGCAAGGTCCTAAACCATTAGGGCTTTGTAAGTCATCATTAAAACCTTGAAATCAATGCGGAAGCGAATCGGCAGCCAGTGCAGCGTGGCCAGCGTGGGAGTTATATGTTGATGTTTTCTTAACCCTGTAACCAATCTAGCCGCAGAATTCTGCACTAGCTGGAGCCTCTGCACTAATCTACAAGGCAGCCCCATGTAGAGAGCATTGCAGTAGTCTAATCTCGAGACTACTAGTGCCTGGACCAGAGTAGTGAGAGTCTTGGGCAAGCTGCACAGTCCCGGAAGGCCCTCAGAAGAAGGAAAGGGTCAACCCACTTCTAAGTATTCTCTACCCAGAAAGCCCTGGAAAGAGTTGCCATAAGACAAAATTGACTTGATGGAGCATTATTATTATTATTATTATTATTATTATTATTATTATTATTATTATTATTATTATTATTATTATTATTATTATTATTATAGGTGAACACAGCTGCTAGGTGTTAAGCTGGAGTTGGCCTTCTCCAGTGATTGAGCTCTTTCCAATAGAGCCATTTGTAGTTGACTGATCTTGATCTTGTCAATGCCGAGGGTTTTCAGATGTTGATCCAGGTCTTTTGGGATTGCACTGAAGGTGCCTATTACTATCGGTATTGTTCTTGCTTTCTTATACTATTGCTTTTCGATTTCTATTTCTAAGTCCCGATATTTGGTTGTATTTTCTAACTCTTTGCCGTTGATCCTGCATGTCCTGGTATTGCCACATCAATGATTTAAACTTTTTCTTGCTTGTATACTATTGTAATATCTGAAATATTGTGGAGAAGGTTATTATTATTATTATTATTATTATTATTATTATTATTATTATTATTATTATTATTATTATTATTATTATTATTATTATTATTAACCACACAGCTAACTACGCTGGATTTTGTAATACAAATCACTAGTCGAACGCTTCCCAAGCGTTTAGCACTATGTGGTGTATCAGCAAATTATGCGAGCAGATTGCAGTTAGGTGGCTTTCTGCATCTGACTGATGGTGACTTTTGTCAACTCCAAGTTCTTCTAAATACTTGCTTAGCTCTTTAGGCACCACACCCAGCGTGCCGATTACCACTGGGACCACCTGTACCGGTTTATGCCAGAGTGTCTGAAGTTCAATATTTCAGATCCTGATATCAGGTAATTTTTTCAAGTTGTTTCTCGGTGACTCTACTATCACCTGGTATAGCAACATCAATGATCCACACGTTTTTCTTCTCCACAATCACAATATCTGGAGTATTATGCTCCAAAACCCTGTCTTCTGTATTTGGAAGTCCCAAAGTAATTTTGCATGCTCATTTTCAGTCACTTTTTCAGGCTTATGGTCCCACCAGTTCTTTGCTAAGGGCAGATGATAGTTCTGACACAAATTCCAGTGGACCATTTGAGCAACTACATTATGACGCTGTTTGTAATCAGTCTGAGCAATTGTCTTGCAACAACTCAATATATGGTCAATAGTTTCATCCGCCTCTTTGCAGAGTCTACATGTGGGGGACTCAGCTGATTTTTCTATTCTGGCCTTAACTGCATTTGTTCTAATAGCTTGTTCTTGAGCTGCAAAAATCAGGGCTTCTGTCTCTTTTTTCAGTGTTCCATTGGTGAGCCATAGCCAGGTCTTTTCCTCATCTACTTTTCCTTTGTCTTTTTCAAGGAACTGCCCATGCAGCACTTTATTATGCCAGCTATCAGCTTGTATTTGCATTGTTGTTTTCCTGTATTGACTCTTTGTTTGATTTACTTTAAACACCTCCCTGTTCTTAACCTCCAATAATGCTGCCTCTGTACTATTTTTCACATAATCTGCCAATGCATGTTTCTCTTCTTCGACTGTCTGCTTCACTTGCAGAAGACCTCTGCCACCTAATTTTCTAGGTAAATACAGCCTGTCAACATCACTGCGTGGATGTAATGCATAGTGAATGGTCATAAGTTTTCTTGTTTTCCTATCTAGAATATCTAGCTCTGTCTGAGTCCAGTTTATAATGCCAGCGGTATACCTGATGACCGGTATGGCCCAGCTATTAATGGCCTTGATGGTGTTACCACCATTCAGCTTACTTTTTAATACTTTTCTGACCCTTTGGATATATTCTTTACTGACCATATTTTTCACTTGCCCATGCTTGATATTATCTAATTCCAGAATGCCCAGATATTTATAGGCTTCGGACTGATGATACTTAATAGCCTGTCCATTTGGCATTTCAATTCTTTCACTCTCAATTATTTTTCCTTTTCTCAGTGCCACTGTGGCACATTTGTTTAGTCCAAACTCAATACTAACATCAGTACTGAAAATTCTGGCTGTGTTGGTCAGTGACTGTATTTCAGTTTCTGATTTTCCATACAACTTTAAGTCATCCATATACAATAGATGAGAAATTTTCCCTGAATTTTTAGCAGTTTGGTACCCTAAATTTGTGTTCTGCAAATTTATTGAGAGTGGAATCAGGGCAATAGTAAATAGCAGAGGTGACAAAGAGTCACCTTGAAAAATCCCTCGTTTGATGCTAACCAATCCATAGCTTTCATCCCTGACGAACTATTCTGTTTTCCAGTTCTTCATTGCATTTTCAATTAGGGCACTAATACTTTTACATATTCCAATGGCATCCAGGCACTTAATAATCCAACTATGCGGTACTAAGTCAAAGGCTTTTTTATAGTCAATCCAAGTCATATATAAATTAGTTTTCCGGATTTTACAATTTTCTAGGATCATTTTATCAATGAGTAACTGATCTTTTGTGCCTCTATTTCCTCGTTTGTTTCCTTTCTGCTCTACTGGCATGATGTTATTTGCTTCCAAATAATCCTGGACTCTATCAGCTATGATGCCTGTTAGCAGTTTATACATAGTTGGTAAACATGTTATTGGCCTGTAATTTTCAGGTATTGCTCCTTTTGTTGGATCTTTCTGAATCAAATAGGTTTTGCCAGTTGTTAACCACTCATTAATATAACCTGTCCTCAACATTTCATTAAATTGTTGGGCCATTTTTCCATGCAGACTGGTCAGGTGTTTAAGCCAAAACCCATGCAGTTGATCATTACCAGGTGATGTCCAGTTTTTGACTCTTTGTACTCTTTTGGTGATCATATCAGCTGTTATTTCTAGTTGGTCCATTGTGCACTTGGAAAATTTCTTCTCAAAATCTTGGAGCCATCCAGCATTTCTATCATAGTCTTTCTCAGTCCCCCATATGTCTTTCCAAAACTGAATGGTTGCCATTTTTCAGGCTTTTTATCTTTTATACCTGTCTTCTGATTTAAACTCTGATAGAACTTTCTTTGATCTGATTGAAACAACTGGTTGTCTTTATACTGAGTAAATCTAGCATCATATCTTTCAATTTTTCTAGCTGTTGCTG